>CM021107.1:393792741-394526698 GCA_007115665.2 Sequoiadendron giganteum
AGAGACATAGGAGTGATTGAGTGAGAGCCTTGGGAGAGAGAGAGAGGGAAAGAGATAATATTTAAATATTATACAAAATAATATAATATATTATATATTAAATACATAATTCGGTAAGAGATTATCATAAATTGTATATTATATATTACATTATAAACTATATTGTATATTATATATATTAAATTAAAAACTTTATTGCATTTTTGAAGTCATATATTAAAAATTGTATAATTTTTTTAAAACTCATCTAAAACATATCAGATATCAAATTCAAATTGGATATTCGATATGATGACACAAAATTTAATGCCTAGGGATTAGGCTCGGGCTTGCTTTGGAATTTGGTTCGAACCTGCCAATCCTAAGAAATCAACATGAAAAACATGTTTAACAACTTACCTCGCTTTTCCAGACTTCGCCCATGTGGTTGACGACTTTTATTTTACCCAAAATTGATGAAATGAAAAGGGTTTGTAAAGAAGCTTCTCAGCTTTCTACCAATATAAATTATACTTTACTTTGAATCTAATAAATTATTATTATTCATTTTCTATTAGAATTACGACTAAAGTCCTGATTGATAGCCTAATAGAAAAAAATCTATAGCTTTCAAACAGTATCACATTTTTTGAATCCAAAATATGTGTCACATTCTATGCTTGGCATACTATAGGATTAAAAAAAAAAAAATCATGAATTTTTGACCAAGTTAAGGTTGTCAGACATACGAGTTTTTATATTTTTTAAAAGTTGTAATAAAAAATTCATAATTAATTATTTAATTGAAAAAAAATTACAAAAAAATATGCATCACATCCAAACATGAGTCCTCTACTTATATCTAAAATATTATAAAAAAATATTATCATTTTATTATGGTTAGGGTGGTCAGACAGACACCTACTTCTTATTTTTTCCCTGAAATTTAAGTACTACTGCATTGAAATTTCAATTTTTCACCAAATAGATTTTGTTTTTACAAAAATTAACCTAGTAGTTAAAAAATACATTCAATTTTACACATATTCTATTTTTACATATTTTTAAAATAATATAGATAACTTATTCAAATTTTTACGTCATGTTTCCTAACTCTAATTTTTCTGAATTTTCATAGCCACTTAAGGGCCTATTATTTCCATGATGATCCTGCACATACCATGTTGCCCTACGCTGTTGTAGCACCTCCACTTCATAAACTTTTCCCTTGTCCTCACGATATGTTGGATCAAAGAAGAGTCTCAGATGGATAACCAAGCTGCCATATGCGGCCATTGCTAGAGTTGCATTTGCCATATCATGGGCGTTGGCAGCCAACACGAAACCGTTAACTAATTCAATCATCCTCTCCTAGGAGCCAGTTAAATCGACTAGTGGTCCAATCACCACCTCATAAACCTTCTCGTTGCACCAGTGGCATTCCTCCTTCAGTACCCCCAAAACCAAGTCCACTAATGCAGTGTGCACCTCTGGGCTACGAGTGATGAAGATACGACCACACTGCTCTGTGAGAGACTCATCGGGACAAGGGCATCTCAAACCAAAGTAATGCACCATCTCAACACTTCGGCAACCCACACTAGGCTCGCTCTAAGTTTTGAATATGTAGAAAATCTATGGGTATGAACAAATATAGCATATGTGCCAATACCTGTGACCGACAACCAATGTTGCGACCGCCTGCCAATCCTTACACCAAATCCAAACCATATCCCAAATACTGCCAGCACCTGAGGGCACGTGAAACATATAGCATGTCATCCATTCACGGTCCCAAGGTAGGATATAGAATATCAACTCAATTCCTAGTATTATCTTTGTCAATGATCTCTTGTAGCCCCGACCATAGTCGTTTGGTGGAATCTACAATCACCCTATCTTCTTGAAACACTCCCCAATTTTCCAAATAATTTGTTGCTTTATTTGCTTCCTTGTAAACATGTAGTAGGGAGAAGTTGTTAATCTTTCCTAGGAGCTCTTTAATTGGTGCAATCCAATCACCAATTCTCCAGTTTGGTGATTTCCCTGAAGTGATTTCCTGGACACATAACTGCGAGTCACCCTCGATTTCCATCGAATCTATGCCATTTTGAATACATAGGAATGGGCCTAGCCACAAGGCTTCCATCTGAGCTAAATTTTTGGAGCACACTCCTAGATTTTTCGACGCTGCCCAAACACATTCACCACTTTCATCTCTGATTATACAGGTCTCACCCCAACACGGCCAGGAATACTCTTGGCAACCCTGTAAAATTTTAGCTTCCATTTTAAATGAGCTAGATGTGTCCAATGTACCTCTTTCCTATTGACCCTGCTTTCTCTGAGTGTCATGGCCTTCGAGATTTTGAGATCATTCCAGGCCTTCTGAATCTCCTCATCCCACCTCAAAAATTTAGCCTTGGAACCAATGTTGGTTCTGTTATTTGTTGTCTCAATGATGGCTCCTTGGATTTTTTCTATGATTTGTTCGTATTTTAGGGATTCTTCCTTGAAGATGCTCCTATTCCTCTCCTTCCATAAGTTCCATACTACCAATGAGGGCGCAATTATCCAAATCCTATACCAATAGCCATTCTTATTAGCTATCAGCCAACAAGTTAAGAAATCCTAGAGCATATAGTGTCTTGGACCCTGGTAACTAAATGTCCCTTGCAACCAATCCTAACATGAGGCTACCACTGGACATGAGAGAAATAGGTGATCCACAATTTCCTTCGCTTGCTCATAAAGTACACATCTAGACGAGCCTGCAATCCCAATTTTCTTTAGTCTCTCTCCCGTTAAGCAATGCTAATGTAGGGCCATCCATAGAAAAGCCCCTGCCTTGGGCAGCACTTCCCACTTCCAGCCCAGATTAGCCATCCAAGTCTTCTCCTTTCCTTGTGTGATTTGGAGATGGTAGCCTAGACTAGCCAAATACCCACCAGACACATCCCCACACCAAATTATTATGTCCTCCCTATTGCTCAGATTGATCGTCCTATTGCTTAATTTCCAAGCCACTGCATCCTTCAACTCTTGTGGCAATGGAAAATAATCAACATCTATCCATTTGGAATGACCGCACAAAGAGTCTTCTTCCCTTTGAATATAGTCTACCACCTTGAGGCCAAATTCATCCTACAACCTGCCCATGTATTGATCCAAGTCTAACAGCTTTGTTAAACTTTGTCATTCCATGAGTCTGTCCAAAACAATGCCTGTCTCCTATTTCTGATCCTCCACAAGAAGTGGCAAGTTATCAAGGGTCTTCACTTTGATATATATCTCCATACCGCCGAACCACCTTCGATGTTTGTTGCTATTAGAATTATTGATGACTCTGAGTTGTCCAAGTATTTATTTTGCAATATCCAACACCACAACTTCTTAGGATTCTTGTACATCTTCCAAACAATTTTGGCACCCAATGCATTGTTTTGCAATCTAATCTTGTGCAACCTTGCCCCACCATCTTCTTTTTCCCTACAAGCAGTGTCCCATCCAATAAGTAGTATTTTCTTTTCACTTTTAAATCCTTCCCATAGGAACTTTTTTAGAACTTTCTCCATATCATTCTCCACCTTCACCGAGGCTTCATAACATGACATTGTGTAAGCTAGAATTGCTGACAAAACCACCTTTGCCATTGTAATTCTCCCAGCTAGCATGATCCAATTATTTTTCCATGCCATTGCCTTATTTCTACATCTACCAACCACCTCATCCTAGTGTTTCACCTTGCATGCCCCTACAAATATTTGCATGCCAAGGAATTTCGTCGAAAGCATCCCCACTTTTAATTCCAAAATTGCGGTGATGGCGTGCTGCAACTGAAGCCTTGTATTGAAAAAGTAAACACATGACTTTTCCTTATTCATTTTTTGTCCCAACTCCACTTCATATTCAATGAGCACTTATTTGATGCAACTAGCTTCCCTAATGTTAGCTTCGCTAAAAAAAGTGGTATCATCAACAAATTGTGAGTGAGTGACTAGGTCGATGTTTGGTACCACTTGCACCCCTCTCCAATCCATACATTGGATTATACTTATTATGGCACAATTAAGAGATTCGGCCATGATCACAAAGAGAAATGGTGATATGGGATCACCCTGTTTGAGGCCGTTGGTGGCCTGAAAAAAAACCATGAAGTGTTTCGTTGACAGCGACCAAGAATCAAACAGAAGAGATGCAATGAAAGATAAGATCGTACTAGTGGCTATCAAACCCCATCTTTTTCATGACTTCCAGTAGGAAGGTCCATTTCACTTTATCATACACCTTGCTAAAATCCAATTTAATAACCATCCCTGCCTTCCTGCTTGAATTGAGTGTATGAACAACCTCATTGATAAGCAATACATTGTCTGTGATTTCCCTATCGAGTACAAAACCATTCTTCTCTATAGATATTATCTTCCCCAATGCTAATTTGAGTTTGTTAGCAAGGACTTTGGCTACCACCTTGTAAATGGTATTGCGCAATGAAATAGGCCTGCAATCGCCAAAGGAATTGCATTCAGGCTTTTTTTGGATCAAGGCAATCATCGAGTTGTTCAGATCCTTAACAAACCTCTTGGACTTTCAAAAGTCTTTTCCAAGCTTCCAGATATCATCCCCAACGAAGCTCCAATAGTTTTGGAAGAATCTTTCCACGAATCCATCAAGTCCCGATGCTTTATCAAGATGCAACTGGAATAAGGTGACCCTAACCTCTTCTTTGGAAATCGCTTCGCACATCTTAATGTTCGCTTCACTAACTCGATTGCTTATTGAATCAAGGAAGCTACCACCTACCTCCTACTAAGACTGGCCTCCTAGAAGGTGACTAAAGAGCTCAACTACAACCTTGCCAACCTCAGACCCACCACGCGTTGTGTGACCATCGAGAGTTTGAATTTATTCTATCTTATTAGCTTCTCTCCTGGCCAAAACCAAAGCATGAAAAAATTTGGAGTTTGAATCACCCTCGCTTAGCCATACTTCCCTTGATTTATCCCTCTAGAATATTTCCTCCCTCTTCAGGAGCTGGGCAAGCTTCGCCTTCAACTCATTCTCTTTGAGGAAATTCTCATTCTTCATGCCATCTTTGATAAAATTTTCATTAAGGGCTTCCAACTCGTCTTCCACAGTAGCTTTTCCAACAAAAATGTTTTGAAACTTCACCCTATTCCATTCTTTGAGCTCTTGCTTGATGATCTATAATTTCTTTGACCAATTTGAATCTGATTGAGCCCCCCACCTTAGCTTCCTTCCACCAACATTCCAGTAGGCCTGAAAGACTAGGGTCCCGCCACCACATATTTTGAAATTTGAAACTTGTCTTCAACGTATCTATCCCACCAGTTATGGATAATTCCACTGGATAGTGGTCTGAGATGGAGACAAGAAATATGTTGGCAAATAGATGCAGACTTGATTTGTACCAAGGTGGGGAAACCAAGAATCTATCCAATCTCTCAACAATAGCAGTGAAATCCTTTCGCCTATTGGTCCAAGTAAGGGTTTCGTTCTCTGTGTAGCAATCTACCAAACCAGCCTCTGCCACAAAGCTTCTAGAATCCAAGATTACTTTTGAAACACTTCTAACCTCACAAATTTTTTCTGACAAATCCAATATGGCATTTAAGTCACCGCCAATGATAAATTTGTCCCCTAGATTGGGACGGGAAAATTCCAACACCAAAACCCAAAGAGAGGCCTTTTCCTCCATTTTTATTGGCCTGTATATGTTAATGATCAAGAAGTGCCAATTGAGACCAATATCATAAGCCATTGTTGCCATCTAATTTTTAGAAGAACAGATAACCTCCATAGAGACTGCAACCACCTTCCATAATATTCCTAAGCCCCCCACGGAGCCCTAAGAGCCCCGAAAGCATCCATTCCAATATCGACAATATTTCAACTTCAACCCATTTTCTTCTGACAATTTTGTTTCTTGTAATAAAATAATACTGCTTGTACTTTTCTATAGTTGACGCCTCACTAGGCATCACTTGTTAGGGAGGCCCCTGACATTCCATGTTGTGATCTTCATTGTTTCCCAAGGGAGGGGTTTCCTCCCTTGGTACTTAGGAATTTGGTAATGTTTATGTATTTCTTTACAACAGCCTCCTCTTCCCTCAGCTACTTGAGGGACTTCCTTCCTCAGGTATTTCCTGAAGTGTTGACTTTGCCCAAACCCAGATGTTTAATCGTTGATTGGGAGATGCATCTCTCCTCAATTACATCCAACTCATCTTTTAGATCCAGATTTGAGTCTAGGTCCTTGCTTGCCAAGGAGGCCACCTTAGCCTTGTCACTTTCCTTCACTTCTTGACTCCTCTCCTGGGGAGAGGACAACGACTTAGTAACATCCACACACCTTTCTTCATGTATTGGCTCAAGGGAATGTTTCGTAGCCACCAATGCCTTGCCACCATTCCAAGTGTCTCCTGTTTTGGTAATTTTCTCAAAGGGACCTTCAGGGACAAATCTTGGTACAGGGGGTGAATGGTTCTCTTATGAAATCCTTCTCCAAAATTTCTTCCTTCCTTTGCTACAAACCTTGGCCATGTGATCTCACTTTCCACATTTAATGCAATATAACCTTAAATATTCAATTTCAATCTCTTGAAACCAGCACTCCCCATTAACCAACAAGCAAATGTTATGAGGGATAGTATCAATTTTTGTTATCTTCAATCTGACATATTTGTAGAGGTCCCCATTAAGGATTCCCATATCAATCTCCATTAGGGTTCCCAAAGAGAAACCATTTTTTTCCAAACAGTCTCCAGCCCAATATTCCCCTGGAAGATTATAGAGCCTAATCCAGACTGGCTGGTCATAAGGCTGCATTTTTACTGGATCAAAGTTTTGATTCTAGGGCTACATATACAGAGGCTTTCTATTCATGAGCCATAGCTCTCCCTCCGTGACCCACATTTTTATTTCCTCATCTATGAAAACTACCACAAAGAAGCCTTTCGGAGGAATCTTATTAGGACTTTCATTTTCCAATGCATCTGGATCCAATTCTTAATCGTAGCATGATCAGGTGTTCCACCAATGAAGTGGAAAATGAAGGAAAAATCCTTAAGGAATGTTGTGTTAGCCAAGATTTCCTCAGAGACATCGATTTCCAAAATATCTCCTTCGGCCTTCTGGTTAGGGTTCTTCTTCTCCATCGCATTCTAACCCGAGTCAGGCCCTGTGTGGTCCATTCGCTCCTTGCCCTTTGCCTATTGCTTGAATTTATGTGATTTGACCTCTCCACCCAGTCCTTTCACCTTCTTTTTGTCCTTTTCCAAGGTGGCGAGGTTGGCCATGCCCAGGATTGTGAATTCTTCAAAGGAGGTTCTAGAGTATCATGTCTACTACGTGTAGGTTTGCTTTCTTCCTGGGGAACCTCATCTTGCCTCCAGTAATATGGGTGACACCTGTCCACCCATTTCCCACCTCAGAAAACCCACTGAGGGGTATAGTCTAGACGCCTTTCCCCTGCATCTTCCTTGATCACTTCGCCCCCCCAACGCAATTTTGTGTTTGATGTGCTTTCCTCCTCTACTTCGCCACTTTTTGTAGCCACACTACTCTACGAAACTGCTCTGCTCCACGCCATTTTTTCCATCCCCATTCAATTGATATTTATTTTCATTAATATTTATTACCTCTCTTTTTTTGTGATTTTTTGGGTATTGACTTAATTTTTGTAGCTTTTCTTTTGTTGGGAAAAGACTAAAACAAGTTACTTTGAAACTACTAATGTATAGATAATGCAGGGTTTTTTGTCTCAATTTCTACTTTAGCTCACACTTCAATTTTTAAAGGCAAAGAAATTTTTTCCATGTTTGGTGGAATCATCGATGTGTATTCTCTCCCCTTACACCTAGTGTAAGTTTGGGGATCAAAAACACCTTTGAATCCATATTTTGTTCTTTTTACCCAAGGCATGCTAATTTTGTATGCTCTCCCCTTATTCCTTGTGCAAGTTTGAGGATAAAAAATAATATGACTTTTCTTAATTTAGTAGGATGCCCACTTGGGAATTTAATCACTCTAAGGGTGACCTTGAACACATTTTCTAGTGGGGTATACAAAAGGGGGAGAGTGAAAATTTTACCTCGAGGTGTGGCAACCATTGTTCAAGCCAAGCCACAAGTCCCTCAATCTAGACTAAGACTTGTTAGGTGAGTAGAGAGGGTGATACTCCCTAGTCTCAAGCACTTTTAGATGAGCTCACTATTCACAAATACAACTAAACACCTTGTTATTAGAAACCTAAGACCATTGACTGTTGATCTAGTGTGGTGCAAGGCACAATATCATGCTTGAAGCTATCCAACATGTACGATCCTAAGGAGAGATATAATTTCTTTGAGTTGGTGTAAAAATCCTCAAGAGGAGGAAGGTGAGCCCTTGTTTCATTAGAGACCTAGCTTCACCCTTATATAATTTAAATATGTTGAATATTGGGTAGAAAAATGAGTAGCAGCTAACAAGGAACTTCTTAAAAAGAAACTAAAATAGCTATCACACCTACAAAAACTACTACAAAAGACATGAAATATGGAACAAAAATAATGAAGCATATAATAATTAAAAGATCACTGTAATAACTCATTAATTACATTTACAAAATCACATAAAAAAAATTACTACAAATAGGGTAAGAGAAAGATAACGAGTCCACATTTTAGCCAAAAGTAGATTTTTTAATTGAAAAATCAAAGTTTTTCATAGGCATAAAATTTTGAAACACTTACATATCATATTGACATGGTATAAAAATATTAAGTCAAGGATTTTGTTTCTAGTTCACAAATATGTACATTATTCTAAACCCAGATGATAAAAATTAGTTTTGTATAGAATGTACAAATTTTTTTATATCATATGTTTTGGGCTAAAACATGCATGTGTGCAACCAATCTAATTTGACCTAAATGAAAGTATTTTTCTAATTATTTTTATGGAGAGATGCACATTATGGTAAAGTTTGGATAGGATATTATTTGAATTTTTTCAAAAAAAATTAAAAAATTAATTTTTAATTGTCCTAATTTACTTTTCTTAAAACCCCTCATGTAAAACCAACATAATTTGAGCTAAGATAATTGTCAAAAAGAAATATCATCATGTAGAGAATGATGTCTATATTGGTCAAACAATTTTTTTCAAAAAATAAAATAAAATTGAAAGTTATTAAAATCTATATATATATATATGTGTGTGTGTGTCATTTTGAGTTTATGATTCCCTTTGTTTAAAAATTGATTAATGAATAGAAAAAATATGCCCAATAGTAAAATAATATATATTTGAAAACTAGGCATTGCCATCTATAATGGGTTATAATTTTGTCAGAAAAAGTCGTCAACCATATTGCTAAAGCCATTTTTTTCTTGCTATTTGCATGGAATTGTACATGTAGGTCCAAGGTTGAGGGTTGGGTTTCCAAGCATACAAAAAGAAAAATTATGAGTTTCAAACTTGAACTTTTATGAAATGTGTACCTTCTCTAAAAATATGTACTCATTATAAGAAAGAATGTGTATATAGTATAAATAGACACGAGTACCCATTTAAAAACTAGAATGGGTGTTTATTCCAAATGGATGGGAGTTTAGGCCAAAGCACACATGACATCCACTAAAAGTGGACTCAACTTCTTGCACGTACCCTATACCATTTCCATATTTCTTCCCATAGATAAGTGGCCCTTTCTCCTTTAGAGGAATGTTACTGCTACTAATTAACGCATACAACACTAACAAACTCATTTATTTTATGAAAAATAGCAAAGATTGTAAAATCGCATTGTGTTTCTATTTTTGAAAGAAAATATTTCATATTATATCTCATAGTCTATTACTCAAATTCTATTAACTTTTTTCAACTATTTTGAAATTTAGAAGGATTATTTATGAAATTCTACTAAATTCCCCTAAGAAGACTCATAAAAACACTTTATAACTTATACAATTTAGTTATCATGCTATTGCATAATATGATATTTTAATTGTATTATGATTCTAGAGCTTTAATTTTAGCCAAACATTAAAAAGTGGTTCCCATATGATGAATAATCTATTGGAAGTTTAAAAAGGGTACATGCTTATTCTTAAATGGTGGATTTTATTTATTATCACATTTCCTTTGGCTAAGACTACATGCTAGAAGCTACTTGTGAACAAGGATTCTATTCTAGTTCTAGAGCTACAAAAATTGCTTAATATATATTACCTTTTATCCTATGATTGGTGGTTGCAAGTTTTCTCAAAATTTATCTTATAGTTTCTAAATTTCAAGGCCACAATTTCTAAATATAGTACTTAGAAACTAAGATTTTAGAGTTTAAAATCTATAGTTTCTTGGTGGTCTCTCTTGCTGGAAAGTCTAGAGTTGTTTAGAAAAACCCTCTAGTTCTAGTCCTTATTGTTGGATATTGTGGTTGTATTGCTAATATGTGGTTGTCATTGATTTCAACACTATTAGCATTAAATTTGTTAAGACTATATATGTCGAGGATATTGAGAAAATTGTAATAAAATATGTTACAGGTTGTCTGTGAAGCAGTGAAGATCAATGTGTTGGAAAGTTCAATATGTTGGTGATGAGAAGTTGCGTATTAAAGGGTTTTCTTGCCTATATATGAATTTCCTACTTCGTAAGTTTTAGAGGTGCACATGAATATTTGAGCAAGTTATAAAGCTCTATGTTCTGAAAGGTATTATGTTACTGGAAATGGTGTTCACAGAAGAAGATAATGTGTTTTTGGCAATCTGAAGTGTTGCATACATTCCTAAAGTGTTTGTGGATGTTTCTAGATTATGTTCTATTTGTGTTGCACATCCACATTGATCTCACGATCCGAGATTTTCACTTGCGTGTTCAAGTTTTTCATGTTCATGGCCAACAGAGTGCTTGTAGCGTGTTGTAGATCTTCGAGGAAGATTAATTAAAGGTGTTTTGTGTTTGAGGACATTGATTTAGGTCTCTACTATGTTGCGGCCAACCTTGGAGGATGCGCATTGATAATATTTATTGTTTTGGGTCGACAGTTTGCATTCATTCTATTATTTTGTTGAAGCTGACTTGATGTAATGTAATTTCTTGTTGTGGATATATATAAGCGATTGTTTTCTCATTTGTGAAGTGTGCAAGTGTGAATATGAAGTATGTAAGTGTATGAGGTTTGAAGTGTGTGCATTCTATGTGCAAATAAGTTTCAGATCATTCGAAGGTATATCAAAGTGTGAAAAAGAGTGAAAGAAAGTGAAGAAGTGTTCATGTGCTTAACTAGAGCTGTACTCAGGCATTTGCAGATGATACTCTCTCAGTTCAATTCTTCATATGGTTTCAATTTGAAATATTTTATGTAAGACAGTGAGTCTTCCTTTGAGCAGTGAGCTCTAGGCAGCATGTCTGAATGCATGTGCATTCCTTATTCATTTTTCTTATACTTTTAATAGGGTATGACTTGTGGATTAACCTCCACCATGGTTTTTCCCCTAACAGGGTTTCCACACAAAAATATTGGTGTTATGTGTGTTTCTGATGTGTTGTTGATTCATGCTTTCACTATTAATAATCATATATGAGATTGAAGGTTAATAAGTTTAATAAAGTTTGAAATTATGTGACAACTGATTCATCCCGCCTCTCAATTGGTTGCCCTTGTGTTGCCACAATTTTTATCAGAGCAAGTTACTTGGAATAATTTTAATAGCTTGAGGTGATCCGGGATGGTGATATACAAGAAATATAGTCTGAGATTTGATGGAAAAAACTGCACACTATGGAAGGCTAGAATGGAGTATCATTTGAAGTGCATTGGTGAATCCTACTAGAACATTACAAGTCATAGGTAGTTATTCCTCTGAATGGTCCTAATACTACTGCTGAGATTAGGGATGTTGAATATAATGATTAGAGCTAAGGAAGCATTGTTGAGTGCTTTGACTGATACTGAGATGACAAATGTTATGGATATGAAAACTTCTTATGAGATATGGAAAAATTTGGAAACTTTGTATGAAGGTGATGCTAATGTGAAGATGGCCAAGTTACAATGTCTGAAAGGAAAATATGAACTGCTAAAGATGGGTAACAATGAGAATATTGCTACTTACATGCAAAGAGTGAATGAACTTGTGTGTGGTATCAAATGTGTTGGTGGACAGGTGGATGAATAAGATATTGTTGCTAAAGTATTTAGATCCTTGTCAGATGCATACAAAATTAGAGCTGCAGCCATTGAAGAACTCCAAACTGTGGTAAATATAACCAAAGATATGTTGGTTGGGAAACTTATTGCTTTTGAGTTGAGTGAATTTGGTGATGCCCTTCCTAAACCAGTTTGCATTTAAAGCTACTACTTCGAGGAGAGACAAGCAGAGATATGATTCAGGTGAAAGTTCTTCTAGAAAGGTATTTAGGTATGAGGAAGAAATGAGAAAGATTGAAGAAGAAAGAGAACTAAATGAGCTTGAAGCACTTATTGTCAAAAGGTAAGTATAAAGGAAAGCTGCCTATAAAATGTTTTTCTTGCAGTAAGATAGGTCATTTTGCTTCAAGGTGTCCAGAAAGAGTTTCTAAGCCAAGACCTTACAAGCCTAAATTTTAAAATAAGTGTTATTATGTTGTTGATGAAGGTGTGACATATGATGAATCTGACAAAGGAAATGCAAGTGAAGATGAGTTTTTGTTCATTTCTATCAAGGAAAATAATCTTGTGTCTAATGAATCTGCTAGTTGTACAAAAGTGGAGAAAGCCCTAGTTGCTTGAGTTGAAGAAAAATTTGAATGGGTAATTGATAGTGGATGTTCACATCACATGATAGGTGATAAAAGAAATTTTGTAAGCTTGGAAAATTATGATGGTGGTTTTGTAAGATTTGGAAATAACAATGGTGGTATAATCCATGGCAGAGGATGTATTCATTTTGATGGTAAGCATAATACTGATGATGTTCTTTATGTTGAAGGTTTGAAGCATAATATTCCGAATGTTGGATAGATGGTTGATAAGGGATACAATCTTCAATTCAAAGATGGAAAGTGTAGAACACTAGGAAGTTTTGGAAATGTGATTGCTTCTGGTACAAAAACAAAAGGTGACATCTTTCATTTGAATGTTGGTAGTAAAAGTTGTCTAGTTGCTCAAGTTGATGAGAGTTGGTTGTGGCATAGAAGAATGTGTCATGTAAACTTTCACAATATTATCAAGATAAGTGTCTCATAGGCTATGAGAGATCTTCCGAAGTTGGTGAAGCATACTAGTGTCATATGCAAGGAATGTCAATTGGGAAAACAAACTAGAATTTAATTTCACAGCAAAAAAAACTGTTGGAATTAATTATTGGAGCTTGTGCATACTAACTTGTGTGGTCCTACTAGAATCAGAAATCTGCAAGGTCACAGGTATTTTATGTTGCTTATTGATGATTATTATAGGATGACTGGGTTACTTTCTTGAGGGAGAAATCTAAAGCCCTAGAAAAGTTCAAGATCTTTAAAGCTATGGTTGAGACAGAGACAGGTTTGAAGATTAAGTGTCTAAGATCAGATAGAGGTGGTGAATTCACTTCTGGTGAGTTTAATTATTTTTGTGAAGAACATGGGATAAAGAGACAGCTATCTACACCATGGACCCCTCAACAAAATGGATTTGTGGAAAGGAAGAACAAGACAGTTCTAGATGCTGCTAGAACCATGATGCTAGAAGGAAATGCCCCTCATGTCTATTGGAGAGAAGCTATAAGTACTCCAGTTTATATCCTTAGCTAAGTAAAAATCAAAGGTAATAGTGGTAAGACTCCTTTTGAGCTATGGTTTGGTCATAAGCCTATTGTTAAATGCTTCAAAATCTTTGGGAGAAAATGCTATATCAAGAGAGATGAATATATAGGAAAGTTTGATGCTATAAGTGATGAAGGCATATTTATTGGTTTTTCTACTAAGAGTAAGGCCCACTAGTGCTACAACAAGAGATTGAAGAAAATGGTTGAAAGTGCAAATGTTAAGGTTGATGAAGACATTTTCAGACCCTCCATAACTTGTGGATATGATTCTGATGATCAGAATGATAGTACAAACAATATTCAAACTTCAAATCAAGTTCAGATTGTTTTGGTGAATCAATAAGATCAAGAAGAAGGAGAGACTAGTGAAAGCACATAAGAGACATCACAAGAGTCTAAAATTCTAGAACAGCCTAAGACTCTAAGGTATGTGAGATTGAATCATTCAAAAAATCAGATTATAGGAGATAAGGATAAAGGTGTCTAGACTAGAAGAAGAATTGCAAAATAATATTGTTTAATTTCAAAGACTGAGCCAAGTAATTTCAATGAAGCATGCAAAGATGAGCATTGGATTGAAGAAATGAAAGAAGAACTACAACAAATTGAAAAGAATAATACATGGATTCTTGTTCCTAGACCTAAAGACAAAAATGTAATTGGAACTAAATGGGTTTCTAGAAACAAGCTGAATGAACAAGGTGAAGTTATCAGAAACAAAGCAATATTGGTGTGGAAAGGATACTCTTAGATGGAAGGTGTTAGAACTGGAATTTTCATTTTAAAAATTCTAAGGGTTTTTATCCATCTGTACCCAAATTTTTGCTACCTTTTTCATGAAAAATTACTCTTTTGTCATCCATAATGCCAAAATCACCTTTTACTGCCACGCCGTTGCCTTAACATCCATCTTTCTTAGCCAACACCGTTTACCTCTTTACCTCCTTACCACGGCCCCTTGTAGGGTGGCTCGTGGTGTCACGGTGTAGAGAAATCACATCATATCTTTATTGATGCATCGTAAGGAGTTTGAATGAAGCTTGCGGTTGAGCAGTGAAGTGAAAAGACACTGACATACCGCGGAGGGTCATCAAAGGGCCCGCGGTAGAGTGGTAGGGAGTATATTCCATGTCGATACCGCTATACCATGTAGAGTGAACGGGTTGACCGTGGTAGAGCGGTGGAAGGAACGGAGCGAGGAGAAGTTAGACACCACCATACCACTGAAGGTTGACAAGGATTCTGTGATAGGGAGGTAGACAATGATGAAAAAAGGAGGGTACCACTACACCACGGAGGGATGAAACAAGGCTCGTGGTAGAGTGGTAAGGAGAGCAAAGAAAAGACAAGTCACCGCCATACCATGGGAAGACAAAATGTGGTGCATGGTTGGGCGGTAGAGAGAAATGCAAGGTAGAGACTGCTATACCATGGTAGGTCGGAATAGAGACCGTGGTAGAGCAATGGAGATGACAGTGAAGGGAAAGCCACTGTGGTACTGTGGGGAGGCAAAAGATAGACCATGGTAGGGTGGTATATGGAGGTGTAGTATAAAATTTCATTGTGGCACCGTAGTGGAGGAAACATAGGCACGAGGTGATGCAGTAAAGTGACTGTTGTTGTTGTGTTTGTTATTATTTTTATATTTTAGTTATCTTTTCTCAAACGGCACAACTCTTGGCCTCTCATGAGAATGTGAACAGAACATAAACCAAAAGGCATGGGAAAGGGTTCTCTAAAAGGTACAAAAGAATGAATTCGAGACAAAATAGAGGTTAGAAGTTAGAACAGTTAGAATAGAGATAATTTCAGAATTTTTTTATGTTGTAGAGACCATGATGCAAGTTTAATTTTGTGGAAGATAATGAAAGACTTCTATTTTGGTGGTTCTAGTTTGGTATCAATTGTTTGTTAAAATTATTCAATTATATGATTGTCTCCAACTTGATTTTTTCTGGTTATTTAGGTTGATATATCCACTATATATTCAATTTATCAATGCACATTTGTTGTATTTATGTGATGTGATTGTTTGGTTTCTTCAAGAAAGAATTAAATTCCTTTTGTTCAATCACAGTAATCTAGAAATATTATTTGGATCAATTAGAAGAGTTAGATAATTAGGTTTGGTATTCTGCCTCTAGTAGGGTTTTTCAATCATTATCTTGCATTTTTATACAAGTTATAAATAGATACTTGTGTGCCAAAAAATTTGAATTTATGCCAAATTGAAGCCATCTATCAAAGATTTTCATTGGACTCCGTTTTACCCAACGAGGCATTGGTCTCGCCTATTTTATTCAATTAAATTTATTAAATATTTTTCAGACATCTGTAAATTGAACATATTCAATTATTCAATTTATACCAAATAGGTTTTTATCTCTCCACTTCCAATTTCCATTGTGGATAGATTGTTCAAGCAAGAAGTGTATTGTTTAAGTCTACCTCATTTACATAGGTTTACCCACCTAGGTTTAGCAGAGCCTAAAGAGTAGAGGGTTCAAATTTACTATTTGGCCTTGTACATTAGCTAGAAATGTTGTGAGAGCTTGGTAACCTCTCATGGTTCAAACCTGCATTTTTGAGTCCTAACAATTTGGCGACTCAGTTGGGGACCATTAAACTGAACCCAAGCCTTCATTATAGAGTCAATATCTTGTAGAAGACTCTGTTGGGAACAATGAATTACAAAATTTTCTCACTTTTGGAAAGTGAGGGCGACTCTAAATGAACAAGTGCATTGAAACTGATAAAGTGAAATACACATCAAAAATGAATCATCTTAGATTTTAGACTATCAAAATTACTCACAACATGCATGCCAGAAGATCTTTGTATAAGGAAGATTCTAATAATGACAAAATTAAATGGACTCAAAAAATGATAAGGGCAAGAAGGTGTCTAATGAAATGGGCCCAACAAATAAAGACAAAACATCAAAAGAACCCCTGGAGACACATAATTCCTATGGTACACTGGCAACTAAAAACATCTTGTCTAGAGAACCTCACACTCCTGAGGAAAAGAGGAATCCCTTCTATCAACCAGACCCCAAGAAAGTTGAGGAGCTCATGGCTGGATTTGAGGCTGAAAGGGAAAGGAGACAACATGAATATGATCAAAAAATGGCATTCCTTGATGAGAATTAGGATGGACTTGGCTATGAAGTGGCCTCTGAAGAGAACTATGAACACATGGATCGGGATGAGATAAATGCATGATTGGAGTATGAAAGACAATAAGTGGAAAGAGAAATAATAGAGTATGAGAAGAGGCTCCAAGCAATAAGAGAGCTTGAAGAATTGAAGTTGCAGAAAGCTCAAATTAATGCTCAAATGGCTAACTTGCCTAAATATGTGCCACCTCATAGGCAGGGGAATAATAATGTAGGACCTTCAAATCCCCCAAGAGTACAACAAAATCAATTGGGGAATCAATATAGACCCCCAAATGCTCCACCACAACATCAAAATACTCAGCCATCCCCTCACTAGCAATACATGCCTCCACAGGGTCAACAGCATAGGCCCCCACAAGGTCAGCAATATGTGCCATTACCTTACAACAATCCATTGTACCAATACCAACATCATCAAAATCCACCTCCTCCACCATACACAACCATGATTAGATAGTTTGATTTGGCTGGATTTCAAATATATCCTTATCCTATGGACAACAGTTGGAGAAGCCTCATCCCAAAGTTCACAAGAAGTAGTGCAGTCACAGCTGAAGAAAACCTAAGGAGATTTAATGCATTTATTCAATATTTGGATATGCAATATGAGGATATACAAATGAGATTGTTTATGATGTTACTGATTGAAGATGCCAGAGATTGGTTTAACAGTTTGCCAATAGCTTCTATTGACTCCCATTCATGAGTTTTATGAATAGTTTCTTGAGCAATATGGTAATCAATGTGCACCATAGTTTTCCTTACATGAATTGGTAACTATCCAGAAGCATCAAAATGAGTCAACTTATGAATTCAACCAGAGGTTTTCTAAATTGCATAATAAGATACCCCCTGGATCCAAATTAGTTGATCCTGTTGCATTGAGTATCTATTTAAAAGCTTTTGATCCTAAGACAGGATATGAGCTTAGGAACAGGTCTCTTAGGAATTTAGTCGACGCTCAAAATATAGCACTAACTATTGAAAATAATAGGAAAGATGCATGAATTATTGGCAAGAGGGATAACCCTAGGGTTCCTCAATATGTTCCTTCAAATAGGTAGGAAAATACATACAGAAATGAAAGGCCAAGGCTACATGACATGCCATATAATACAAATTGGAAGGATGGAAAGCTAGTGATGGATAGGCCAAGGAATAAAGAGACACCTGATCCTTTAAAGAAAAGAGGGGCATATATTGTAGATAATTGTCCTTGGTGCTCATTTTGTGACTTGCCGCATTTCCTGGAGCATTGTATCGTAGCTCAATCAATACCAGGAAAAGATATACCAGAAGACAACAATGAAGAGGACCATAATATTTATTTAACATCCCACAGTCTTCACTCTATTGAGAAAGGATACTCATCTTTAAAAGAAGGAGGGTATTAATATGATGTTGATCACCAGAAGTACAATGTCCATATGGCAGAACAAGTTTTTTCTGACCATGAAGAAAGTGATAATGAACAAGGTCCTCCTACTACATCATATCAGACTAATAGGTGCAATATGAGGAGACCGAATGAGGAAGAAATTAAAAGATTGACCATTGCAACAGTTGAGTAGGCCAAAAGAAAATACTGGTTGAGGAATAGAATAGTGAATCAGAATGAAGGTGTTCCAAGAGGAATATTTTTGAAGAATAAGAAAATGCCCCATGAAGCTTCAAAAAGGATAGACGATAATAACTCTAATAAAAAAGAAAAAAAGTATGTCTCTAAAGAAGAAAACAAAGAATTTCCCAAGGACAAACAAAAGTCAGATCAGACAAACAAAAAGGAGAAAGAGGAGAACAAAGGAGAATCAACAGAGCAAAATAGGATGATCGGAACATAAGGTGCCTCTTTTGATTTCATGCAAGCTTTGTCCCAAGTAAAAATGTTTGTCCCATTACTTGAAATGATGAAGATTAAAGAGTATAGGGAAAGTTCTATTCAATTAATGTCTAGTGGGAGTAACCAAAATATAAACCTTGAACATAAGGAGATTCCTAAAACTACTAATAGAAAGGAAAAGATAAAAGTTCTAGAGGTTGGTCTAAGTGATGCATTGATGAATACACCACAAATTGATCCATTCTTTACTACCCTGCTCATAAATGGCAAGCTAGTAAGAAATTGTATGATAGATTCAGGTGCTTCTATGAACATTATTCCAGTAGGGGTAATAAAGAAACTTGGTATGTGGGTAGATGTTGAGGGTGGTAAATGCTATGCCATGGATAGTAGACCTATCCTAGTTGTGGGAATTATGAGAGATGTGGAAGTGAAATTGGCAACTTACCCACAGGTGACTTATAACATTGATATAATTGTAATTGACACACCTCCTCAGTTTGGAATGCTTTTATCAAGACAATGGACTACAAAAGTTGGAGGCAATGTATAGTTTGATTTATCATATGCTACAATACCAGTCAAGTTGTATAGAGAACCCAAGATGAATCAGATTGTTGAGTATATTCCTCAAGAACAACTCAATTGTTTCTGTGATGTGGATTTAGGGAGTTTTAGAGTGAAACTGTCTCGACCTAAATTTGCAAATACTGACCCAATTGATAAGCATGTTTCTAAAGATCGGTAGGGTGTGTGGAAAATATATTTTGATGGGGCATGCAACCAAGAAGGTAATGGAGCTGGAGTAGTTTATATATCACTTGAAGGTGTAACATTCAAATATTCATTTTTGTTAACCTTTGAGTGTACAAACAATGTGGCAGAATATGAGGCCTTATTGATTGGTTTAAATATGGTTGTCAAGCATAAGATCAAATTGCTAACTATCCTGGGAGATTCTGAGCTGGTTGTCTCACAAATCAGATCAAGATATGGTGCAAAGAACAAGAAGTTGAAACAATATAGAAATGGTGTGTGGGACACAGTTGAATTATTTGATGCTTTCTCAATTGATTGGATAGATAGATCAGAAAATTTGATGGCAGATTTTCTAGCTAATGTAGCCTTGAAAAGATGATATCACTTTGGCTAGAATATCTCAGGTTGAATTCAAAACAAGACCTACTATCCCTAAC
This sequence comes from Sequoiadendron giganteum, assembly GCA_007115665.2. Lineage (NCBI taxonomy): Eukaryota > Viridiplantae > Streptophyta > Pinopsida > Cupressales > Cupressaceae > Sequoiadendron > Sequoiadendron giganteum. The sequence goes on from CM021107.1 coordinate 393,812,734, forward strand.
AACATATACAGTTGGTAGGTTTTTAATGATGATACTGACCTTTTGAAGTTTCTTCATTGTATAGATCAGTATGAGGCACAGGAGATTGACTTCAATTCTTTTGTGGAGGAAGTGGATGGGAAACAGACTGTATTTGGGAAGGAAGTTTTGCAGCTTAAAACCAACAAGCTCCCCAAAGGGCTTGAGGCATTGGAAAGAGTGTATGATGGGAGTGATGGATCTCTCATGAAGCAGACACCGGTCAAGAAAGAAGATATTGAAGAAGTAAATCTAGGAACTAAGTTAGCACCAAAAAGGGTCGACATTGGAAAGAAGATAAGTCCAACCATCAGGGGAATGTTGATTGCATTATTGAGAAAATACAAACATGTGTTTTCTTGGTCTTATGAGGATCTTAGGGCATACAGAGAGGACCTTTTCTAGCATGAGATTCCACTTAAACCTGACTCAAAGCCATTTAGACAAAGGCAAAGGCCTATTAATCCAACTTTGGAACCTAAGATGCAGGAGGAACTGGAAAAACTCAGAGATGGAGGCATTATTAAACCCATTAGGCATTCAACATGGGTCTCAAATCTGGTTCCAATAAGGAAGAAAAATGGGGACATTAGATTATGTGTAGATTTCAGAAATCTGAATGTTGCTTCCCTTAAAGATAATTATCCTCTCCCAAATATGGAGGAAATATTGCACAAAGTAACAGGGTGTGAGCTAATGTCAATGATGGATGGGTTTTCTGGATATAACCAGGTTAAATTCACAGAGTCTGAGCAATACAATACAACGTTCACTACACCATGGGGAACATACGCTTATGTGAGAATGCCATTCGGTCTCACAAATGCAGGGGCCACTTTTCAAAGGGCCATGGATGTGGCATTTGCAGATCTGATTAATTCTATAATGGTGGTGTACCAAGACGATCTTATTGCTTATTCCAAAAATACAGAGGATCATGTAGAGCACTTGGAGAAGATATTCATCAAGGCTTTGGAATATGGTATTAGTCTTAATCCTTAAAAATGTCATTTTGTTGTTACAAAGGGTAAAATTTTGGGACATATTGTATCAAAAGATGGGATTAGGATAGACCCTGAGAGAGTAGATGTCATAGATAAAATTCTCATTCCCAAAACTATCAAAGCAATCCAATCATTTTTTGGTCAAATTAAATTTGTTAGAAGATTTGTATCCAATTTTATTGAGATTGTTAAACCTATATCCAACATGTTGAAAAGGGGAGAAAAGTTAGACTGGAATACTAAAGCTATGGAAGCCTTTATATCTATCAAAAGAGCTATCAAAGAAGCTCCCATCCTAAAGTCCCCTGATTTTACTAAACCTTTTTAGATATTTTCTTTTGCTTCATTTCACACCATAGCAGCTGTTATGTTGCAGAAGAATGATGAAGGTCATGAGCAGCCTATATCTTTTTTCAGAAAATATTTGCAAGGGTCAAAATTGAAATATGACATTATGGAAAAACAAGCCTTTGTGTTGGTCAAAGCAGCAAAAGCTTTTAGACCATATCTTGTTGGAGCTAAAGTAATTTCTTATGTCCCACGTGCAGCCGTGAAAGATATCTTGGTACAGATAGAGGTGATAGGAAAAATATGTAGATGGATTAATAAAGTCCAAGAGTTCAGTATGGAAATTCAGATTACCAAGTTGGTAAGAGGACATGGTTTGGCCAAGCTAATGGCAAAAATGAACATAGAAGCAAATCAAATCTGCAATATAGAAGGTGAGGAGAATGCAGTTGTAAGTATTGAACATACCTCTTGGTACACAAATGTAATGTATTATCTCAAGCACATGAAATTATCTGAGGGGTTAAATGATAATCAAAAGAGAACTTTGAGGTTGCAAGCATCTAAGTATGTTTTTATAGAAGGGGACTTATTTTGGAAGAATAAGGATGGAATGTTGCTATCGTGTCTAGATGAATCACACGAAAAATATGTCTTGAGGGAGATGCATGAGGGGGTGTGTGGTGGACATTATTCTGATAAAACTACTGCACATAAGATTCTCAGGGCTAGCTATTACTGGCCTAAATTTTTTAATGATTCTTTTGCACATGTAAGGAAATGTGAGGCTTGTCAGAAGTTTTTAGGGAAATTGAAGTATCAAGGAGCCTTACCACTTAGACCTTTGCAAGTAGAATCCCCTTTCCACCAATGGGGAATTGACTTCATTGGAGAAATATAGGAAAGATCAAGTGGAGGACACAAATGGATACTAGTGGCCACAAACTATTTTACTAAGTGGGTGGAGGATATCCCAACTAAACAAGCAACAAGCAAGGTGGTGGTGAACTTTATGATGGAGAAAATTATAACTAGATTTGGCACATTGGTAAGATTGATCACAGATAATGGGATGTGTTCTAGTTCTGATGAGTTCAGATATTTTTGCAACGCATATGGCATTAATGTTTCCTATTATGCCCCTTATCATCCACAAGCAAATGGTCAAATAGAATCAAGTAATAAAAGTCTTTTAAAGATAATAAGGAGGTTGTTAGGTACAAATAAAAAGGCATGGGACTCAAAGTTGAGAATGGTTGTGTGGGAAGATAGGATTACAGTAAAAAGGAAGCTGGAAAGTCTCCATTTGAATTGGTATATGGGACACAAGCTAGGATGCCACTACAGAACCTTTTACCAGTTTATAATTTTATTTTGCAAGAGGATTTGGATATTTCTGAAGCAATGGAGGAAATAATGGAGCAGCTTGCAGAAACTTGATGAAATAAGGAGAATGCCCCAAAAGCATAATATGAAGTTGCAATCATAGATGAAGTATCTTTTTGATAAAAATGCCAAAGAGCAAAAAAATTGAAGAAAGTGACCTAGTGTTGATGTGGAATGCTCGATGTCAAGAGAGGGGAAAGCATGGAAAGTTTGAAGCTTTGTGGTTGGGTCCTTTTGTGGTCATTGGAAAAGGAGGAGAGGATTCTTATTTCTTGCAGAACATGTCTGGAGAGGAGCAGGAGTTTCCTATACATGGGTAGTTCTTGAAGCATTTTTTCTCTTAAGGAATAATAGAGGATTAAGGTGCCGGTGCATGGACAATTCTTTATAAACCTCTTTAAACATTCTTTTTCCATGCATAGTAGTTTAGGAATTTAAAAGGGTCTAGGACTTGCCAATACATGGACAATCTCAAAGTTCCCTCATTGAAAACAATGTTTTATTTCCATGTACAGTAGTGTAGGGTCACTTCCATACTCCGTTTTCCATCTTCTTCATCTTTCTAATTCCTTCATTTTCCACCTCTTTCATTTTTTCATATCCTTTGGTGTCTTGGTCTACTCTCCCAATGATATTTTGGTTTCTTGCAGTGATTGGTAAATCACTCATCCCCAACAAGAGCCATTGTTAGAACCAGGATTTTCACTTTAAAAATTCTAAGGGTTTTTATCCATATGTACCCAAACTTTTGCTACCTTTTTCATGAAAAATTACTCTTTTGTCATCCATAATGCCAAAAATGCCTTTTACTGCCATATTGCTACCTTAACATCCATATTTCTTAGCCAACACCATTTACCTCTTTACCTCCTTACCGTGGCCCCTTGTAGGGTGGCTCGTGGTGTCACAGTTGAGAGCAGTCACATCATATCTTTACCGTTGCAATGCAAGGAGTTTGAATGAATCCCACGGTTGAGCGGTGAAGTGAAAAGACACTGCCATACCACGGAGGGTCATCAAAGGGCCTGAAATAGAGCGGTAGGGAGAACAGTCCATGCCAATACCACTATACCATGTAGAGTGAATGGTTTGACTATGGTAGAGCAATGGAAGGAATGAAGCGAGGAGAAGTTAGACACCGACATACTACGGAAGGATGACAAGGAGTCTGTGGTAGGGTGGTAGACATAGATGACAATAGGAGGGTACCGCTACACCGTGGAGGGATGAAACAAGGCCCAGGGTAGAGCGGTAAGGAGAGAAAAGAAAAGACAGGTCACCGCCATACTGCAAGAAGACAAAATGTGGTGCGTGGTTGGGCGGTAGAGAGAAATGCAAGGAAGAGACCGCTATACTGCGGTAGGTCAGAACAAAGACCGCGGTAGAGCGCTGGAGATGATAGTGAAGGGAAATTCATTGTGGTACCATGGAGAGGCGAAAGACAGACCGCAGTAGGGCAGTACATGGAGGTGTAGTATAAAATGTCACCATAGCACCACAGTGGAGGAAACATAGGCGCGAGGTGACATGGTAAAGTGATCGTTGTTTTTGTGTTTGTTATTATTTTCATATTTTAGTTATCTTTTCTCAAACGATACAACTCTTGGCCTCTCATGAGAATGTGAACAAACCAGAAACCAAAATGCATAGGAAAGGGTTCTCTAAAATGTATAAAATCATGAATTTGAGACAGAATAGAGGTTAGAAGTTAGAACAATTAGAATAGAGATAATTTCAGAATTTTTTTATGTTATAGAGACCATGATGCAAGTTTAATTTTGAGGAAGATAATGAAAGACTTTTGTTTTTGTGGTTCCAGTTTGGTATCAATTGTTTGTTAAAATTATTCAATTATTTGATTGTCTCCAAATTGATGTTTTCTGGTTATTTAGGTTGATATATCCAGTATATATTTAATTTATCAATGCACATTTTTTGTATCTATGTGATGTGATTATTTGGTTTCTTCGAGAAATAATTAAATTCCTTTTGGTCAGTCACAGTAATCTGGAAATATTATTTGGATCAGTAAGAAGAGTTAGATAATTAGGTTTGGTATTCTGCCTCCAGTAGGGTTTTTCAATCATTATCTTGCATTTTTATACAAGTTATAAATAGATACTTGTGTGCCAAACAATTTGAATTTATTTCAAATTAAAGCCATCTATGAAAGCTTTCCATTGGACTCCATTTTACCCAACAGGGCACTGGTCTCGCTTATTTTATTCAATTAAATTCATTAAATATTTTTTCGGGCATCTGTTAATTGAACATATTCAATTATTCAATTTATACCAAATAGGTTTTTATCTCTCCACTTCCAATTGCCATTGTGGATAGATTGTTCAAGAAGGAAGTGTATTGTTTAATTCTACCTCATTTACATAGGTTTACTCGCCTAGGTTTAGCAGAGCCTAAAGAGTAGAGGGTTCAAATTTACTGTTTGGCCTTGTACGTTAGCCAAAAATGTTGTGAGAGCTTGGAAACCTCTTGTGGTTCAAACCTGCATTTTTGAGTCCTAACAGAAGGAATTTACTTTGAAGAAACTGTTTCTTCTGTTACTATAATTGAAGTTGTGAGATTGTTTCTTTCTTATGTTGCTCACAAAAACTATAAAGTGTATCAGATGGATGTCAAGTCAAAATTTCTAAATAGTGAATTAGAAGAAGAAGTGTATATCGAGCAACCTAATGGATTTCAATTGATTGATCAGGGAGACATGGTTTGTCGGTTGAAGAAATCATTGTATGGACTCAAACAAGCCCCTAGAGCTTGGTATGCCAGATTGGTTGCTGAAGCTTGGATTTAACAAAGGTATATTGATGATGATAAAGATTTTTTTGTGGAAGTATTTGTTGATGATATCATTTTTGGAGGAGATGATGGTTTGTGCATGAATTTTGCTAATGAGATGCAGAATGAGTTTGAGATGTCAATGATTGGAGAGCTGAAATTATTTTTGGGACTGTAAATTAATCAGATAGATAAAGGAATCTTTATATCTCTTTCCAGGTATGTGAAGGAATTGCTAAATAAATTTGGTATGGAAGATTCAAAGCTAGTTGGTTCACCCATGGTGATCGGATGCAAGTTAGCACAAAATGATGGTTCTTCGAAGGAAAATCAGACTAGATACAGATCAATGATTGGTGGATTGCTTTATTTGACTCAAAATAGAGTATACATCATGAATGTTGTATACATTGTTGCTAGATTTCAAGCCGATCCTAAGGAATCTCATGTGACTGCTATGAAGAGGATTTTTAGATACTTGAAAGGAATAGTTGATTTTGGCCTATGGTATCCAAAAGATGATGATCTTATTTTAAGTGCCTTGACTGATGTTGATTGGGCAGGAGATGTAAATGACAGGAAAAGTACTAGTGGTGGTGCATTTTTCTTGGGGAAGAATTTAATTTCATGGTTAAGTAAAAAGAATAATGTCATTTCATTGTCTACTACAGAGATAGAATACATTGTTGTTGCAAACAATTTTACTCAAGTATTGTGGATGAAGCAGATGTTGAAAGATATCAAAGTTGTGTATGATGAACCTATTGCCATATTCTGTGATAATTCAAGTGTTATAAACATTTCTAAGAATCCGGTGTTGCATTCAAAGACCAAGCATATATCTATCAAGTACCACTTTTTGAGAGATAAATTGAGTGATAAGGAGGTCAAACTAGAGTATGTGCCTACTAAGGAATAGATTGCAAACATCTTTACTAAGCCTTTTCCTAAGGATACTTTTGAGTATCTCAGAGAGAAGTTAGGGGTGATTACCTATTCTAATAAGATGCATAGTCTTTGCATCATTTTGTGCATTCATAGTCATATTTTGATCCGGATTGATGTTGCGGTGGCTGCTACTTAGGGGGAGTAGTCAAATGATTCAAATATGTGGTTCAAAGCTTGTGTACCTTTTCCATTGATTTCAAAGGGGGAGAAGAATACTGTGAAAAATTATGGAAGAGTCAAAAAGAAAGAGGGAGAAGAATAATGTGTAAAGGGGAGATTGTTGGAAGAAGAGTTAGTTGCATTGATGGTGTATTTTTTACATCATGTGTTGTCATCAATGCCAAAGGGGGAGATTGTTGGATGTTGTGGTTGTATTTATTATATGTGGTTGTCATTGATGTCAACACTATTAGCATTAAAGTCTTTAAGACTGTATATGTTGAGGATATTGAGAAAATTGTAATAAAATATTTTACAGGTTGTCTGTGAAGCAACATGTGATCGGATGCAAGTTAACACAAAAGCTAGTTGGTACACCCATGGTGAACAGATGCAAGTTAACATAAAACGATGATTCTTCGAAGGAAAATCGGACTAGATACTTATCAATGATTGGTGGATTGCTTTATTTGACTCAAACTAGACCAGACATCATGAATTTTGTATGCATTGTTGCTAGATTTCAAGTCGATCCTAAGGAATCTCATGTGACTGTTGTGAAGAGGATTTTCAGATACTTGAAAGGAACAATTAATTTTGGCCTATGATATCCAAAAGATGATGATCTTATTTTAAGTGCCTTTACTGATGCTAATTGGGTAGGAGATGTAAATGACAAGAAAAGTACTAGTGGTGGCATATTTTTCTTGGGGAAGAAGTTGATTTCATGGTTAAGTAAAAAGAAGAATGTTGTTTCATTGTCTACTGTAGAGGCAAATAACATTTCTGCTTCAAACAATTGTACTCAAGTATTGTGGATGAAGTAGGTGTTGAAAGATATCAAAGTTGTGTATGATGAACCTATTACCATATTTTGTGATAATTCAAGTTCTATAAACATTTCTAATAATCTTGTGTTGCATTCAAAGACCAAGCATATATCTATCAAGTGCCACTTTTTGAGAGATAAATTGAGTGATAAGGAAGTCAAACTAGAGTATGTGCCTACTAAGGAATAGATTGCAAACATCTTTACTAAGCCTTTGCCTAAGGATACTTTTGAGTATCTCAAAGAGAAGTTAGGGGTGATTACCCCTCCTAATCATAACTAAGATGCATAGTCTTTGCATCAGTCTGTGCATTCATAGTCATATTTTGATCTGGATTGATGTTGTGGTGGTTGCTACTTAGGGGGAGTAGTCAAATGATTCAGATATGTGGTTTAGAGCTTGTGTACCTTTAATATAGATGTCAAAGGGGGAGAAGAGTAATGTGAAAAATTATGGAAGAGTCAAAAAGAAAAGAGGGAGAAGAATATTATGAGAAGAGCAATGTGTAAAGGGGAGATTTTTGGAAGAAGAGTTAGTTGCATTGATGGTGTATTTTTACATCATGTGTTGTCGTCAATGCCAAAGGGGGAGATTTTTGGATGTTGTGGCTGTATTTCTGATATGTGGTTGTCATTAATGTCAACACTATTAGCATTAAAGTCTTTAAGACTGTATATGTCAAGGATATTGATAAAATTGTAATAAAATATGTTACAGGTTGTCTATGAAGCAACATGTGACTAGATGCAAGTTAACACAAAAGCCATTTGGTACACCCATGGTGACCGGATGAAAGTTAACACAAAATGATGATTCTCTGAAGGAAAATTAGACTAGATACAGATCAATGATTGGTGGATTTCTTTATTTGACTCAAACTAGACTAGACATCATGAATTTTGTATGCATTGTTGCTAGATTTCAAGCCGATCCTAAGGAATCTCATGTGACTATTGTGAAGAGGATTTTCAGATACTTGAAAGGAACAATTGATTTCGGCCTATGGTATCCAAAATATGATGATCTTATTTTAAGTTCCTTTACTGATGTTGATTGGGCAGGAGATGTAAATGATAGGAAAAGTACTAGTGGTGGCACATTTTTCTTGGGGAAGAAGTTGATTTCATGGTTAAGTAAAAAGAAGAATGTCGTTTCATTGTCTACTGTAGAGGAAGAATACATTGTTGTTGCAAACAATTGTACTCAAGTATAATGGATGAAGTAGATGTTGAAAGATATCAGAGTTGTGTATGATGAACCTATTACCATATTATGTGATAATTCAAGTGTTATAAAAATTTCTAAGAATCTAGTGTTGCATTCAAAGACCAAGCATGTATCTATCAAGTACCACTTTTTGAGAGATAAAGTGAGTGATAAGGAAGTCAGAATGGAGTATGTGCCTACTAAGGAATAGATTGCAGACATCTTTACTGAGCCTTTTCCTAAGGATACTTTTGAGTATCTCAAAGAGATGTTAGGGGTGATTACCCCTCCTAATAAAAACTAAGATGCATAGTGTTTGCATCATTCTGTGCATTCATAGTCATATTTTGATTCAGATTGATGGTGTGGTGGCTTCTACTCAGGGGGAGTAGTCAGATGATTCAGATATGTGGTTCGGAGCTTGTGTACCTTTTCCATTGATGTCAAAGGGGGAGAAGAGTAATGTGAAAAATTAAGGAAGAGTCAAAAAGAAAAGAGGGAGAAGAATAATGTGAAAACCCAAGGGGGAGAAGAATAGTATGAGAAGAGCAATGTGTAAAGGGGAGATTGTTGGAGGAAGAGTTAGTTGCATTGATGGTGTATTTTCACATCATGTGTTGCCATCAATTCCAAAGGGGGAGATTGTTGGATGTTGTGGTTGTACTTCAGATATGTGGTTGTGATTGATGTCAACACTATTAGCATTATAGTCTTTAAGACTATATATGTCGAGGATATTGAGAAAATTGTAATAAAATATGTTATAGGTTGTCTGTGAAGCAGTGAAGATCAGTGTGCTAGAAAGTTTAGTATGTTGGTGATGAGAAGTTGTGTATTAAAGGGTTTTCTTGTAGATGTATGAAGTTCCTACTCTGTAATTTTTAGAGGTGCACATGAAGATTTGAGCAAGTTATAAAGCTCTATATTCTGATTAGTTATTTTGTTACTAGAAATGGTGTTCATAGAAGAAGATAATGTGTTTTTGGAAATTTGAAGTGGTATGTACATTCCTGAAGTGTTTTTGGATGTTTCTAGATCATGTTCTATATATGTTGCATGCTCGCATTGATCATTGTGCTCGTGATCCGATATTTTCTCTTGTGTGTTCATTTTTTTCATGTTCATGGCCGACAGAGTGCTTGTAGCGTGTTGTGGATCTTTGAGGAAGATTAATTAAAGATTTTTTTTGTTTGAGGATATTGATTTAGGTCTCTACTATGTTGTGGCTAACCTTGGTGGATGCGCATTGATAATATTTATTGTTTTGGGCTAATAGTTTGCATTCATTCTATTATTTTGTTGAAGCCAACTTGATGCAATGTAATTTCTTGTTGCGGATATATATAAGTGATTATTTTCTTATTTGCGAAGTGTGCAAGTGTGAAGTGTGTGTGCTATGTGTGAATAAGGTTCAGATCATTCAAAGGCAGAGCAGAGTGTGAAAAAGAGTGAAAGAAAGTGAAGAAGTGTTCATGTGCTTAATCATAACTATACTCAGGTATTTGCAAATGCTACTCTCTCAATTCAATTCTTCAGATGGTTGTAATCTAAAATATTTTTTGTAAGACAGTGAGTCTTCCTTTGAGCAGTGAGCTCTAGGCAGTGTGTCTGAATGCATGTGCATTCCTTATTCATTTTTCTTATACTTTTAATAGGGTATAACTTGTGGATTAACCTCCACCGTGGTTTTTCCCCTAACAGGGTTTCCACACAAAAATATTGGTGTTATGTGTGTTTCTGATGTGTTGTTGATTCATGCTTTCACTATTAATAATCAGATCTGAGATTGAAGGTTAATAAATTTTATAAAGTTTGAAATTATGTGACAACTAATTCCCCCCCCCCCCCCCCTCTCAGTTGTCTACCCTTGTGTTGCCAACACTTATATATTTTCTTTATGTGATGAAAATTCCCCTACTTGTACAAAAAAAAAAATGTTTTGGTCAAGCAAGGGGGTCAAAATATAAAAAATTAATGACCAAACAAAATTAGACTAAAATACATATCTTATTTTTATGTAAAGTAATAATTCTTAAGCTACTCATAAATCCACATAAAAGGGGTGTATGAAAATGGAAAATGGGTTACTTTTTTACATAAAAATTGAGGTATTTTAGCCTCATCAACTCCCTTCATCAAGGTAGGTAGCCTATTTTACTACTTGGTAGGTTACCTAGGTGACCCTATATCTTACCTTGGATCACTTGAGTGATCCTAATATTTCTTTGGCATCCCTATAGCTAAAGGAACAAAAAATAAATTTTGAAGGAAGAAGGGAATGTGCAAGCTAAGTATGTGGTTTGCAAGGATGGTGAATACATGAGGGAGGGTTCTCAAGATGTAAGGAAGACTTTCATCAAGGTTGAGAAGCTATGAGGATAAATTATTCATGAGATGTGGATTGTGAGCTAAACTACCAAATAATTATTGGACTATCATGTTGACTCATGTAATTTTGGGTATGTACATATTTTCCATCTTAGGTATGGTAGTCTACATTCAATATAGGTTTCATTCTAGAAATATTTATGTAAGAACCACACTTACCTATTACCATTGTGCCACATTTGGACTTTAAAAATAAAGTATGTGAACATGTGCTATGTAATAATTTAAAAAAGTGATAAGAAAAAATGATAAGAGTACTTAATATCAATGTGTGGTTTGAGAGATAATACCTTCTCAATATACTCTTGTTGCCTATCCAAACCTACAAGGTAAAAACACTAACTAATTCAAGTGTATAGAATCAAATTATTATCTTAAATTACATGGTTATCAACGATGAGAAGATGTACCATGATGGTGGGGTTTGTTATGCCTTGCATAACCACCCCATCTTTCGCCTTGGTCAAAATGGGTCCCCCTTTGTTGTTTTTATCCTTGGTTGATTTTCAAACAAAGTTTGGATTCTTTCTTTTCCAACACTTTGTTTTTCTCTGGTTTAGTCTATTGGAACCAGAGCCGGAACTGAATCGGGTTTTGAAACTTCTTTCAAAACTCATTCCAATTCCCATCCCAACAATCTTTCTCTTAAAAAAAAAATTCTTGTCTTTATCGGAGTCGGAGCTGAAGTGGAAGTTAAGTCGGTGTTTATTGAAAATTTCAAAATCGAATCTCATTCCGCCTCCACCTTCGCTTTTTGGACTTTTGTTTTAGACTAAGTTTTTATGATATGTTTTCTTATTTCGGTCTTTTGTTTTGTTTTTGTGTTCGATTTTGTTTTATGCTTTGTTGACAGAACTGGGACCGGAATGGAAATGGATTTGTTTTCTTTCAGATTTTCTATTTTCATATTTTGTTTCGGTCCCGATTCTGCTCCCGCCATTTTTTTTGGTCGTTGACTTTTTACTGAAGTCATACCACAGTAATGGGCCAGTTCTTCTATAGTTCCACCTCCACTCTACTACATTTATTGCATTAATGACAGGTGCCATGTGTGTGTGAAACTCTGAATTTTACCTTAATTAGGGATTAACGCATAGTTATTATCACTATCCTTAAGGGATTGAAGAGCGAACTAGAAGTTGCAGTGAAGCTTTGTGCAAGTAAATCGATTGAAGGAAAGACAGTTGCTTGTGGATTTCTTCAGGAGGTTTGCCTATTTATTTGCGTTTGAGGTAGGGTTTCCTATTTTCGTTCGTCTTTTATTTACTTTCGCGTTTTTTTTCGTTTATGTTCATGTTAGATCATTTTGCTTTGGGCATGTTCATGATTCTCAGTAGGTTTACATGTTTTGTTTTTCTTTGTTCGTTTGTTTGTTATTCTTGTCTTCGTTTTGGCTTTTTTATATGGTTTATTTGTTTTAGGGCATGGTCGTTTTCACATTTTAGTCATGATCGTGTCGTGCCGCTTTGGGGTTTTACAGTGAGATAGATTAAATTAGGGTTTTACAGTGAGTTAGGGTTTAGTAAATGGTGGTTTTTGCTTAGAATCTTTTGCGCATTCGATCTGGTTAAATTAGGAAGGGTTAAATTTGTGCCCTAGTTTTTATATCGAGTTTGTTTTAGATTAGAGTTTAAATGCATTTCTATGTTTGCGTTAATTTAAATATGATGCCCTAGAAAGTACAGTCACCCCTGGTCATATGGGGATGGTTTTATCAAGTTATATGTTAGCCCCTTTTCGTTTAGAATGACCTAGTCTTTATTCATGAAGTTATGCATTAAAATGGTAAAATCATTTATGACATCATGGTCAACCTAGGCAGAAGCGGGATCAGAATTGATTTAGATTTTGGGCGTATTTTTAATTAGTGTCAATTCCATTTTCCATCCCATCTCCGGCTCCACTTATATTGAGAAGCTTTATTTCAAAGTAGCGATAACCTAGGCAGAAGTGGAATTGGAACCGAAACGGAATATGAAAATAGAAAATCTAAAAGAAAACAAATCCGTTTCCATTCCGATCACTATTCTAGTTCTGACTCTGAGCCCGCTTGTTAATATTGTAATATCAATATTGGTTTTGGCTCTGAGCCCGGTAGTGTGTTAAAAGGGGATTGTTTAAGGGTTTTTTTCTGCTTGGTTCTGCCTTCGATGTATATATGAAAGATATGATTTTAAGGCGTGTTTTGTGATGTTTGTTCAAGGATCTAACTAGACATTTTTGGTGCAAGAAAGCTAAAGGATGTCGGGAACATCAGGAGAAGTTTTCCAAAGGACCTGGCCTACAGGAACATCAAAAGCAACAGCTAAGCCCAAGAAGATCAAACCAGAGTAGTTACCTTATACCTTAAGGTATAACCACAGGAGTCCTGTTGCCATTGCAAGCAAAGTAGAATCGGATTGGTCTGACATAACTGATACCAATTTGGGCCAATACAACTTTGAGGAATCATATGCTGACACATTCAATGAGGATGTGACACCTAGAACTAAAAGGATAGTGGATTCCGGTTCGGCTCATATCACCCTATTTCCTCTATCAATCCAATTCTCGGAGTTAATCATGACAGCTGCAGGAGCTTACAATTTGGCTACCCGACAATGCATGGATTCAAAAGATAATGTAATCATTGATCTCACTCCTCAAATGTTTCAAACTATGTTTAGGGTCCCAGATCCAAAGAACTTGGTGCAGTTAACTGAGGCAGATTCCCTAGAAAAATATGGCAAATACAAGGAATCCAACAAGGCTCACTTGAACAAAAGGTGGTTAAAAACAGAGAAGAAGTCTCTAACCAAGCTCTCAGACCAACCAAAGAGGGCAATTTTTTATAAAGAAGTATCAGATTTAATAATGATGTTGTCTAGGGCCTTTGGGAAGAGAGATGCCTTTCATTTCAAGGAGTGGATGTTTCCCTTCATCCAGATAATCTTAAATGGCACCCAACAATTTGATTGGCCGATGATTGTTTCAGATGCCATTCATGATCAATTGACCAGGATTAGGGAAACCAAAAGCTTTTTCTTGACTGCTTACATTGTGTATGCAGCAACAAGGGTAGGTATCTTCCCAGGTTTGAATAGAGTGGAGATAATAGGAGAGTTAGATGGAAAAAAGGTGTGGGATCATTATAACCAGCTATCCCTACAGGTTGCTGAGACTCAATTCAGAAGGGTTAATGATGCATTCCTATATGTGATCATTAACCAACTCAATGGAGATGTAGGGTACAAACTGAGCCAAGAAGCTATGGCATTTATCACTGAATGGGGATGTTGGTACATTCAATACCCCAAGTTCACATACTTCAAGCTAGCTGGATTTGAAGGTCATCCACATTTTTTGCCAAGATGTTGTAACAATAGGATAGTTTTAATGGAATTTGTATATCAAGCTCTAGGGGTTAATGCCCGGTTTGCATTGAAACAAAAAATAGGATGTCATAAGTTCCCCATGCAGTTGGGTGAATACAATTTTCAGCATCTAGTGGGAGCAAAGGTAGTGTGTAGTGAGTTGATACATCTAAAATTAGGTTTGTATATAGCTCGGAAGTATTTTGACCCAAAGAATAAAATGAATGCCTTGCTGCCTTTTGTTTTTGATAAACATTTCAATTTATTGGAAGATTTATGGAGTGACTGGCAGGATGAGTATGACCTCAGGAAGAAGAATTATGAGAGGTTACCCGTCTCACTCATGGCAGAGCTTGGGATCAAAAATGACATTCCTAACACATTGGTGGATGATGGATTTGTATTGGATCCATCATATGAGCATTAAACATTGGCACTAAAAGCTTGGATCCGGTTGACTAGTATAGTGAGGAAACCATTGACATAAAGTAGATAGGGTGAGCAGTCTTGGATAGGAGCATTCAATGGGTGGTTCTAATAACCAAAACTCCTCAAGGACCAGCTCCTAAAGAGGGGAAAGGATATAAAAGGATCACAAGAAATACACCTCCTAGGGAGCCCTTGGAGTTCCTCCCTCCAGACATTGAAGAGATTGAGCTTGAAGCAACAACTCAAGATGAACCAGAGACACAAGAGGGTGATTCCCAAGTAGGACATGTGGTTTCAACATCTACATTAGGTGAATCCTCTACTCAAGTCCCACTTGCAAAGTAGAAAAGTGAAAAAGTACAAAAGGAGACTCTTCATAATATTGTTGAATCCATGAAGGGAAAAGAACTAGAAGTAGAAATTCATGATATTGAAATAGACTCTGATGAGACTTTGTCTGAGAGGAATATGCAAGAGAATATGCCCCTAGAGGAGGATACTGAATAGGTAATGATAGAGGAGGATCAATGGGTGTTATTTGAAGAATCCAAGAAGAATGCCAATAATCAAGCACTTGTTGTAGCAATAGAGAAACAGAAGGAAATTGATGCCAAGACACAAGCTGATGCCATACTTCAGCAGCAACACATAGAAGCTAAGTCAAAATCAGAAATAGAGAAGCAGCAGAGGCAAAAAGAGCATGAGCTCAAGGTCAAGGAAGAGAATGATAAATTAGAATTGATACATAAAATATATGACCTTGAGGAGGAAAAGGCAAGACATCGAAGGGAGAGTGAAGTTTTGGTGGCTAAGTTGAAGTTTGTTGAGGAAGCTCATAAAGAAAAAGAGGAAGCATAATGATTGCAAAAAGAGAAAGAGGCCAAAGAATTGATCAAGAAGCAATAAGAGGAAAAGGAAGATGCAGAAAATCTTAAAGCATTAGAGGAAGAAAGAAGACAGGAATTGGAGAAAAGAAGATTGGAAGAAGAAAGGTTGAAGAAGGAGGAAGAAGATAAGAGACTACAAGAACAAAGGGATAGGGAGGAAGCTGAAAATCTTTCCAAGGAAAATATGGAGCAAGAGCAGCAAGAGAAACAGAGGGTTGATTCTCAACCTCAGACAAATGTGCAACCTCCCTTAGCTAATGCCTCCTTTTCTTCAACCATGATGATTGTTACTCTAGGTGCTCCTACTTGGTTGAAATTAGATCTTCAAAAGAGAGCATCGACACCTTCTCAACCTCTCAATTGGGAGGATATGATGAAGGAAATTGAAAAAGAGAGGCCTAAAAAGAAGGCCAAGATCCTACATTCTACTAGGCTAACTGACAAAGGATAAATTGTGGTTGAATGTGCTATACTATGATAGACAAGGAGGCACGAGACATGCAAATTATCAGCTAGGCATTGTGAATTTGGGGAGACCTACCAGAGATCAACAAATGAATTTAATCGATGTGGTAGCATCCTCAACCAAGTCAAGGATGTTGAAGGATAAACAAAGGAAGGATGAGCTTAAGGCTCAGTTAGATCAGTTACATGTTTTCCTTAAGAATGTTTTTGCTCCAAGATCACAATAGGTTGCTGCTATTGAGACCCCAATTTTGTTGAGTAAGAAGGAAGTAGATGACTTGGTACAAGTGAAGGGCAAGGCAGAAATGTTGGATTGGTGGGTTGATAAGTTGAATTAGGAAGTAGGTGAAGTGCTTGTTAATAGTTTTGAGGTTCATAAAATAACATAAGAGTTGATAGGAGAAATGAATCAATATGTTGAAGCATTGGAAAAATAGGAGGAAGAGTACAAGGGATATAGCCAGAAGTTGAAAGAGGTTAGTAAACTGTCTAAGACTACTCTTCTCGAGCAGTCAATACTTGAAGAAGATAATAAGGATTTCTTGGAAAAGACTTCTTGTATACTCTGATTTAGATCAGATTTCCTATACAAACATAGAAATGAAGTCCAAGATTATGTTAAAGATTTAAATGAGCAATTTGAAGAGTTAGAGGCAGTCATTGTTGTAATAGTGGATGTCAATATACCCATAAAGGAGGGCCTACCTTTGGACCAGATAAAAGAGAAATGGGATGAAAGGTTTAAAGGCATCATGCAGAAAGGAGATGATGGTGAAGATCTGTCGATAGATCAATTGATGGACATCAAAGAAGAGATAAGGGCAACTAAGAGAGATTTGACAAAGTTGAAGGATATGAGAGGGTTTGTTGCAGTAGAGTTGGAAAGAATTAAGTTTGAAGACAGCTGGGTGGATGGGCCGGAATCGGACATACTACAACAAGTCTTCTCCAGCTATGACAAATACATTGTGGAACAAACTTCGCATGCATAAATCTCATGCATGCATGACTTTCTTCTTCTTTGCATGTTGCATGCAACACTGGCAGTTTTTGAAGTGCATGGCTTTCTTCTCTTCTATTCTCTTTTTCTTCCAGTTTAACTGAGTTTCCAAAGATAACTGTAATTCTTGAAAAGGTGGATTCATCTTAAAATAGAATGGACTTCTGAATTTTGTACATCTATAAATACCCTTGGGGTATCATATTGTAAGGGTCGGCTAATAGAGAATAGAATTGGCCACCTGATATTAGGAGATATAATTTTTCATAGTTGTTACAAAGATACATTGTTACTTCATTTTTATAGTTAAATAAAATTACAAGTTTATGCAATATGGTGTTAGAATTAAGTTTTACTTGATAAGGTTGATGAGTTATAATCTATCTGTATGCGAGTGATTGTGTTGAAGCATGATTGTTTCTTATGTGATGAAAGTCATTAGAAGAAGCTGGATTTAAGGATTATCTCGTTAGATTATCAGTGAATTTAATTTATTGAAGTCTGTTGATCTATGATCTTTGCAATGAATGAATGTGTGTTCTTTTGGAATCTTTGAAATAAGTTGTGATATGTGAATTGTGATGTTAAAATAAGCACCTTAGATGCATGCAATAGTATGGATTATTCTGTAAATTGCATCATGATTTGGTTTTCTTGATCTATTGGAAAACATTCATTGTTGAAGATATATGTCCGGATGCTAGATAAGTTTGATTCATGTTTATTGATTTACCCTCTCATCTATCTTTTTCTTTTGATTAAAACCCCCTTTATTTACTAAGAACAGTTTGGTAAATGAGTCATTGCTTACATTATTTGTTACCAACACAGGCCCCTTGAATATTACAGTTGCATGGACCAATTGAGTGACACCAGACAATTGAGAACCAACTACCAAGACCTTGGGAGTTAGGCTACTATATGTTGTCTTTCTTTTTCAGGAGAAATAGAGTAGAAATATTTTGTTTACACGTTGTTTGTGTCATTTTCACTATCAACAAGGTTTAGAGTATACTTTTTTTCCTACTTCAATTTACATGAAAAATCTACCAAAAAGGTTAAGAAAAATCTTATATATACCAAATTTGCTCATTTCAAACTTCACTTGTGTTTGTGGTGAGAGAGAAGAGGATATGTGTGTTATAGGTGATGGAGTCATATGAGCTTGTATTCAAAATAGATATATCAATGAGAATATTGAGATTATGATAGCCATTTAGCATCAAATAGTCCTTCAAGTGTGAAAATTGAAAAAAATCAACATTTTTTCCTCACTTTAACTTTTTTTTGTTTAATGTCAAATGTTTATCAAAATCACTATTGGTTTTTGCATTAGGTTATTATTTATGTAGAAAATAATTTTATATTTTTATTTCTTTGAATTGCCATGCATTTGTCTATATTTATGCTACTTGAGGACGTAAGTTTGCTTGTAGAATGGGTAATGTCACCCCTTTGTGCCCTACCAAGTCATCCATATTGATAGAGTAGGTCACTTTTAGAGAAACCTTTCCACTTAGTCTAGGTCACCTTAGTGGCCTACAAATTTCCTTTAACACCTTCCTAGCCACCTCTTTTATTAGGGATGATAAAAAATCTATGTTTTAGTTCTCTCTATTTTTTCCTTTGTTTTTTTCTATATTTTTTTTCCTTTTATTTATTTTTATGATTTTTAGGGTTTTTATAATGTCTAACAAAGTTTCTACTCAGTAGGATACCTACACCTAATTGAATTCCACCAGAGAGTAGGCCTTGTACCTTGGAATTCAATAGATGAACCATTCATAGTAGATCAAGTCATTATCTGTTAAGATTGATTAGTGAGGGTGCTATGAGTTTCCATTGTACAACCCTCGACATGGATTTATCAGGATATTCTTACTTACTAGGATGTGAACATTTTGGAAAATAGATTTGGTATTTCAATGTTTTAGTAAATTAATGCAACTTACTAGATGGTTAGTGATAGATACTTGTAATAGTTGGAGAAATCACCTTTGAATAGATGATATTTTTATGGATTGAGAGGGGAAGCTCCATCATAAGATGGGTTTTTTTAAAGATTTATTAACTAAAATATACAAAAAGGCATTAGAATAAAAAATAGAAAAGAAATGTGAAATTTATCATCTTTGAATTCCTTGAAAATAGAAGGAGAAAATAATGAACATGAAAAGGAAAGAGTATGTAAAGTTCAATAGAAAAATAGGGTATAACCCTCCAACACTAGAAATAGAAAAGTAGAGATTTAACCATTTAGTACTTTTCACAAAACACACAAGAGAAAGGTATGAAGAAACACAGTTTCATACCAAACTTAAGAATGAAATAAGAATTAATGAAGAATATATAGGATACATTAATTTTATAGACAATCAATCACATTTCCTCAAAACTTAAACATAGACTTTTAATTATTTATTTAAACATAAGATAAAGAGAATAAATAAAGGATAGATCATAAATTAGATGTAAGAGAGTGTTGAAATCTCAAGAAGAAATCTAAGATGATTTTTTTTCAGAATATTCTAAATTTTCTTCCTAAATAATCTCTTCAATTTATTGAGCATTGGATTGATAATAGATTTTTAAAATGGACCGCAAGTATCAGAGCAATGGTTTATGTTCGAACAATATTTTTTCAAAAAAAATCTCCCATTCTGGAAGTTCTTCGGCTCCTCATGGAGGGGTTCAGTACAATAAGTGGGATGTGCCCATGGGTAGAGACAACTCTTTTCATAGTTCTTCTAGGGCTTCAAAATTCCCTTCCAGTTTGAGGAGCCAACCAAGAACGAGCTTTCCAGTCAAAAAGAGGCTCATTAGGGGAAAGCAAGAACCTTTTGATATTTTTCCTTCTGACTCTCAGTCCAAAGAGGATACCTATTCTTGGGCAGATGTGATCTCTGATCGAAAACTTCCTGCTTCATTTCCTAATAATATTTTGGTATCAAAGCGAGATTCCTTCAATCCAAATAATGCAACCAATAAGGGTTTTGTCAATTCAGAGCCGATCTCTAAATAGTTCACTTCAAAAACAGCTTCGCCCGCTTCCTTCCCCAATAACATTGTTTGAAAGATAGATGATTTCTATCAAGTCTTCCACCTTCAATTGAGGAATTCATAGCGTAATAAGGTCAATCCAATGTCTCTTCTTTCGAATCCTATTTCCAAAATGGATACACCTGCTACGTATCCGAACAATATAGATATATGTCACGATGCTTGTATTGGAAATTAGTGAATCCATCAAAACAATGTGCTTGGGGAAAAGGTAAGTTTTGTTCCTTCAAATGTTAAAAGTCTGAATACCTCTATTCCTCTTAATGATAGATATAAAAAACCTTCATTACAAAGATCAAACATTTCAAAAGTAGGCAAGAAATGGGTTCGTAAAGGAAGCCCTCCTCGCTCTACCTTGAAAGAGTATGTTCCTAAGGTTTTAATTCAAATTTCATTCTTAGATAAAGCTATAGTTACTCAAACTTAGGATTTAAAAGATCATGCTCTAATTTGTAAATTCTGGAAGTTTTTACCTAATATTGATACTCTGAAAGACCTTCTTTTCACTTATTGGGATGGGGTTAATCAGGTGTTTTAAATTGATCAGGGTAATGGTTTTTTTTTTGTGTTTTCTTCAACTAAGTAGCAGAGAGATTTAATCTTGGAGGATAAGGCATGGTTTTTTGAGGGATCTAGACTATTTACTCAAGCCTGGGTTCCAAATTTTGATCCTTGGTCTGCAGTGATACAATTTGTTCCTTTCTGGATCCAACTTCTTGCTCTTCCTTTAGAGTATAGGGAGCCACCAATTGTGGAAACAATTGCTAATAATATTGGTAACTTTATTTGTCATGATATGGATTTTTTCAAAATTCTAGAGCCGGTTAGGTTTTGTGTTCAGTTAAATATCTTGAAGGCTCTCCCTACATCACTATTAATACATTCAAAAGATGGGACTATCAAAAATTCAATTTTCATAGAAGACTCACAAAATGTTTGTACCTTTTGCCATCTTTCAGGTCACTCTTCAATTAATTGTACACATAGTTTGGACTCTCAAGTGAATTCACCATTATCTGATAATAACTTGCAAAAACATTTTAATTTGGGAAAACATTCACCTGTTCAGCAAAGTTCTGATTTAGTGGTTTTTAATGCTCAAAATGGGAGCTCTTTTGTTGATGCTATAGTCAGAAAGGGTAAATTCAGGGCTCCTAAGTCTTGTACCTCACAATATTCATCTTTTTTGGATTTAAGGCATCAGAATTTTGAAAATTGTAGGGTATTAAATCTTGTTGTTAATTTTCTGTAGGGTTGGCAAATGATTCTAGACTCTTTTCCCTGGTCAAAATCCCTATCATTATATTCACCAAGTCCTACATTAGGTGATAAACAACAACTAGATGATATTGTATCAAAGCTGATTTGGGATTCTTCTTTGTTTCCTAATTCCTTCTTGCAAAAAGGAAATCATAACAGTTGCTCTTCCTCTCTACCTTCAAATAATATAGACACATTAAGGATTGGGATTACATAATTTGGATGCCATGAGTGATCATGAAAATCTAGAGATTTGGGCAGATCTCTTAGCAAATATGGTAGGTTTAGATCTTTTTGATGAAATTGAAGAGGCTGCAAATAAAGAAGATGGGGATTTTCTTTTAGAAATATCTACTTTACCAGGTTCTCCTCCATCTTCATTTGCTTCACAGGGATGTTTTGATCATTCGCCTATGAGTATAAACAAAGAGGCTATTGTTACAAATGTTGATATTTTTGATTTTTCAAAACAACTGTCTATTTCTCAAACTCCTATTGCTTCTCCTACAATTAGATCACCTGCTAAGAGAGGTAGAAAGTCAAATGCAGTAAAATAACAAGAGGAGATAGCTTTAGGGATACAGTTAACCTTAGATGGTAACATAAAGAAAAGATTGAGGGGAGTACGTAACTCTCCTCAATTGATATGAAGATTATATCTTAGAATGTTAGGGGCTTAAATGCCCCTAACAAACAAGCCCAGGTTAAGAAGCAAATCAATTCTTCAAGCATTGATATAGTTTTATTAAAAGAGTCAAAGCTCTCTAAGGAAATCTATGGAACTATAATTTTCAAATGGTCTAATTGGAATTTTTTTCATTCTGTAGCCCAAGGGGCTTCACGGGGATCATTAATTTTATGGAACTCTAAATCAGTACAATTAGAATCTATAACCAATAATTCACATTGGAAATTGGTGTGTGTGACACATTTTGATTTATCCTTTTTACTAGTAAATGTGTATGTACCAAATTCAACAGTAGGCAAGAGACAGCTTTGGAAGGAGCTAGATTTAATTTTTCATCAATCAAGGGTAGAAAAAATAATTCTAGCAGGTGATTTTAGTGCAATATTGTCTCAAGATGAAAAGACAGGAGGTATCATTTTACCTCATAAATTTGTTGAGGATTTCAATAATTTTGTTCATAATAATGCACTTGTGGATGTGCAACTAGAGAAAGGGAAGTACACCTAAACAAATAAGCGAAAGGATTTTTTGAAAATCGCAGTACGACTTAATAGGTTTTTTAATTTCCTCTAATTAGGTAGTAGGGAAGTTTGCATTTATGTCAGAGATTCTACCTTGGGCAGGTTCAAATCACTTTCCAACTTCATTAAATCTTGAATCTTCATCTGCTCAAAAATGGGCTTCTTCATTTTAATTTGAATCAATGTGGTTCAGACATAATGATTTCCTACCCCTATTAAGAGTATGATGGGCGCAAGCGCCTTTTGAGTCAGGCACAGTTATGTATAGATTTTTTTTTAAATGCAATTCTTGAAGGGAAGAATAAAACAATGGAATAAGCATGTTTTTAAGAATATATTTCATCAAAAAGAATTAGTTACAAAAGAATTGGCTACAGCAAATGAGAAGATTATAAATCATAGTTTAACTCCACAAACGTTTGAGATTCAAAAAATCTTACAATCAGATTGGGACGAGTTAGTGGTGCGTGAGGAGGTGTATTGGAGACAAAAGTCACGTGAATTGTGGCTTAAAGAAGGGGATAAAAATACTAATTTTTTTCATATGTCAGCTTAGATCAAGAAAGCTAAGAATTCAGTATTTCGAATTCAAGAAAGCTCTTCAAGTAAATGGCTAAACAATGAAAGTGACATTCAAAATGAAGGGGTCAATTTTTTTTCAAATTTATTAACTGCACCAACATAGTAGCCAGATAAATTTGTGGTTGATAGAGAAGAATTGTTGCAAGCAATCCCCACTTTCGTTTCTAAATATTGACAATGAACAAATCAATAAACCTTTTACTTTGGATGAGGTGAAGGCAGTAGTTTTTTCTTGAAAAGTAGACAAGGCTCTAGGTCCTAATGGCTTTACAGCCTTTTTCTTTCAAAAAAGTTGGTATTTTATAGGATATGACTTGTTAAAGGCTTTGGAAGAGTCTAGATCTTCATGCTCTATGCTCAAACAATTCAATGTTACACACATAGCACTAATTCTGAAGGTAAAGGATCCCAAATCTTTCTCAGAATTTAGACCTATTTCCCTCTGCAACACAGTTTACAAGATCTTTACTAAAGCAATTTATCTTTGTTTAGTTCCCCTCATCCCTAAGATAATATCAGAAGAACAAGGAGGTTTTTTTCCAGGTAGGGAGACAGCCGAAGGTGCAATATTCTTTCATGAAATTCTTCATTCAATTTCTTCACACAAAGTACCATCTTTTATCATAAAGCTTGACATGATGAAAGCTTATGATAAAGTAGATTGGGATTTTCGGATGCAAGTGCTAAGCAAATTTGGATTTACAAATAAATGGTGTAGGTGGGTTATATCATGTTTAAAGGGTGCTAAGTTTTCAGTCTTAATAAATGGCACATCTTCAGGCTTCTTCAGCTCTACTCAAGGAGTAAGGCAAGGTGATCCTTTAGCTCCTTTTCTATTCATAATTCTAGTTGAAGCCCTCAGCAGAATAGTCAAGCACTTCCATCTTAGAGGGAACTGGAAAGGCATTACAATCCCATCGACTGATTTGTCAATAACTCACTCATTGTTTGCTGATGACACATTATTTGGTGCAACTCAAATTCAAGAGGCAATTCAAATCAATATTTTTTTAGATAAATATTTGCGAGTGTCTAGGCAACAAATAAATGTAGAAAAATCAAAGATTTACACATTTCATATCAAGTCTGGTTTACAAAAGAGAATCATAAATATTCTTCGGTTCCAAGTAGCAGAAATGCCTTGTAAATATCTTGGGATTCCTTTCTTTTCAGGATTAAACAAAGTCTCTCATTGGATCTCTATTATTCAAAGTATTCAAAAAAAGATAGCATCTTGGAAGGGGAGATGGTTGTCTTTATCAGGCAGAATATTATTGATAAAATATGTTATTGCTGCCATTCCCAATTATTTTATGGTAGTATTAAAGGCTCCAAAATCTGTGATATTGCTGATTGAGAAAATAATAAGGGATTTTTTATGGAAGGGAAACATTGATAACAAAAAGAAAATTTCTCTTATATCTCTACAGAATATAAGTGCTGAAAAATATAAAGGAGGAGCTAGAGTACATAACATTTCAGCTCGTAATAAGGCATTGGGGGAAAAACTAGTGTGGCATATGTATGCTATGCCTCATTCTAAATGGTATAAAATCATGCAAGACAAATAATTAGATAATATGGATCTAGAGAGAATTTTTACAGTTCTAAATCCTCCATCAGGTTCATCAATGTGGAATTTCTTGATTTCTTGTAGAAATATAATTTTACCATATTTAACATGGGAAATACATGACGGAGAGAAGGCTAAATTCTGGGAAGATTCATGGGGAGGTCATGCACCTTTGGATTCATCAAATGATTTGAGTATTGTCAAATCACATCTCAGTGTAAGTTTGGGAGTTAAAGTTTGTGACTATTTTGAGAGTATAGAGGCTTATACTGGGAAGGTTAAGTGGAAAGATGCTTCGGCAGTTAAATCTCCACAGGAGCAGAAAGTCAAATTCAAAATTTGTATGGATCAAAGCATATCTTTTTTGTCATGAAGGAAAGATAAATTACTATGGATTCCTTCCAAAAATGGAAATTATGAAGTAAAGATGGGTTATAAGGCTATAATGAGTCAAGGGGAGGAAAGAAATCCACAAAGAGCATTATCATTTTGTTGGGATCCTTCAGTACTTCCAAAGGTTGGATGTTTTTCTTGGTTAGCCATCAAAAGTAGGATTTTAACAAGTGACAGGTTGGTCAAATTTGGAATTGCAGCTTAGTTTAAGTGTGTGTTATGTGAGAATAAGGATGAGGAAATAAATTACCTTTTTCTCCATTGTCCTTTTGCTACACAATGTTGGGCATTTATCAAACAAAAATTAAGTTGGTTTGCTCCATTGCCAAAAAACATATGGGACCTCTTCTCAAGTTGGCCAGTCTTATACAAAACAACATTATTTGCATGTATTTGGAGAATAATTCCATCTATTGTTCTATGGACCATTTGGTGGGAATGTAATAGAAGGATATTTAGGAATGAAAAAATGAACTTGGATCAAACACTGGTAAAATTGGAATCTTCAATAGCAGAGGTAACAAATTCATATGTATTGAGGATGAAGCATGTTGATTCATTGTTCATAGATTGGGATTCTAAAGTTATAAGATCTGGAACAAAATTGTTTTGCCATTCAAAGGAAGTCATCATAAAAATCCAACTTCAAAGGTGGATAGAAAGCAAATTCACTGGGCTTCACCGATAGAAGGGTTTCTTAAAATAAATTTTGATGGAGCATCGTGTGGGAATCCAAGTTTGTCAGGGGTGGGAGTTGTGATAAGAGATCATAAAGGTGTTTTAATTTTTGTAAAGTCAATCAAACTACCAAAAGGTACAAATAACGTTGTTGAAGTACAAGCTTTACTTCATGGTTTACAGTTAGCCTGTAAATTGAAAATTGATAATGTGGTAGTTGAGGGAGATTCACTAATTATTGTGAATTCATGTAAAGAAAGGAAAATATCAAGTTGGAAAATTAGATATGTTATGGAACAGGCCTGGATGTTGATAGAAAAGTTCAATTCAGTGCAAATTAAACATATTTACCGAGAGGGGAACTTAGTGGCAGACAAATTGGAAAATATTTCTTGTGAGAAAATTCAAGAGGAAATGACATATGCGAGTAATATGGAAAAATTGCCACATGAATTACATAATATTATAAATTGTGAAGCTACTTTATAATATACTGTGATGGGAGAAAATGGTATTTTGGAATTCAAAGTTCCAAACATTTATTTGGATAATCTCCTTCTAATCTTAGCAAAAAGTTACGATATGTTAAGTAAAGGCGGTTATCAAAATACAAATATTTACGACATAGGCACAAAATTCAATTTAAAATGATGTTAATCATTTCAAAATGTACAAATCTGGCCAGCTCATTTTTACGGCCACGCTTCCAACTTTAAACATGTGTTAATTCAAGATTTCAAATCAAATCCTTTAAAGATCAGTACAAAACAGGATATAGCATTAGAACAGATCTTGGTTTAAGTAACATCTTTAGAATGGATGTAAAGTTGGCATGCTTAATGCTTAAGGGTATATCTACAAATATTTCACACTCTATCACTTGAGACAAGATCGTATCTTCATAAGCAAACCAGTTCATTAAATGACGTCGGGCTAAGCAAAGGTATGTTTTATGATTAACAGGTGTCATCCTTTTGCAGGTTTCAGTTGAAGGGTGTAATTCAAATGTGGATCTAAGAGCTCTCACATGTGGCAGACTTCATTTTTGGTGGCACTCGAATATCTAGCATTTTGAAACAGAGCAATTCTTCCCTCATCTCTGTCACTCACACATGTGGCAAACTTCAATGAATTATAGAGTAATTCAATAAAAATTGGCTTACACTCTATTTAAAACCTATTGTCATTGTGTAATCAGCTATCTTTGTTCCTCAAGTTAAATGCAAGCAGCAAAAATGGAGGGATTCTTGGTAGCTAAATGATCGGCTCTCAAACTGTCAACTAAAGTGCAAAGTGGAGATGAAGAAGAGATTATTGGAAGCTTTAATTTTCTTTCGTGTTGTCTCAAACTCAAGCGAGTTGTTATAGAGAGGGCTCCCTGGTATGAGTGCACGTGAAAGCAAAGAAAGGCTCGAAAGGACTGATAGAAGGTATACTTTGTTTAAACTACCACAGCATTGCAATGTAGTCAGGTTCAACTCTATGCATGTCCAAAAGCTAAAATACTAGTTCATGTGTATATTGGGTCATGATTTGCATTTTTGTAAAATCAGATACACTCTACCATAATCTATTTTCATTTGAAAATCTACTCAAGTTGGTAGGCACATACACCGATGTAGTGTTGTTGCTCATATTGTTCTCAATATCACTCCATAATAGCATCTTTCTGGTTTTACCTAGCATTCTCATTAGTTAGCAGAAATCATTTACATGATTATATCATGGAATTCATATTGTGTAATCAAAGGGCACCATTTCCAATTCTAGAATGGGAACTCCCTTTCTCCAAAGGTCTGGAAAGAGAAACACTGTCTAATATTTTCAGAACTAACTATTCTCCAGTGTATAGATCATTGAAGACTCTGCTAGGAGAAGAAATATTGCATCCATCAGCACAAAGATTGATATTTCCCTCTAATTTAATCTCAATATTTGTTTCAAATGTACTGGATTTGAATCCGAATTATCATGATATGGTAAAAATTACAGAAATAGTCATCCAAGAAGTCTTCTTGCAGGACAATGCATTGCTCAAAAGCATACAATAGTATAATTTCTAGAAGGGAGAAGCATATATAGGGGGAATCTTCCCAAGACATTATCTTCATCACAAGGTATGTTACAAAAATATTTACATAGCAATGAATTGTCACTGGAATATGACACTCCCAACCATTTATATAGAGAACTTGCAAGGCATCACTGGGAAATTGGTGAAGAGATGGAGAGGAACTTTAAAGCTAAATATCATGCATTGTATTTTCTTCTTACACACCACTGTCATCAAGCAGAGAGTGATAACAAAAAAAAGACAAAACAAAAGGAGGTTGTGGATTCTGCAGAGTCACAAGCTAGAGAGGGAAAAATGAAAGAACATCATAGCAAAAAAGGATTACTAGATATGAACATCACAACAAAATCACATTCCACTCCACTAGCACTGCAACTCATGAAAAAGGGAGAAAAGGAGAGCTCTTCAGTTGGAAACATTTGATATAGTATAGATGTATACATAGTTTGGGTACAATGGTCCTAGTTGGCTACATATAGTAGCATATAGGCTACAAAATATCTTCAGCTTATTTTCTATCTATATAGTTGTTTTTTGTATATAGACTTGTCAACATTTATATAGTTGACATATGTCGACTTAAATTTTGCCTATGCCACATGATGTAAATATTTAGAGATCAGATAGCACGAATTATTGGCATAGTTGCATAAGTTAGTGTTAGATGTCATAATTCCAACCATGAGCAATGGAATTTTGTAAACTCTTTATTATATTAATATATTATGTCAGCCAAAAGCCTTTTATTTAAAAATAAAAATAAAAATTATTGGGCACTATAAAAATAGTTAGTAATAATAACTCTAGGTAGTAACCCTCGGTAACGTTTACATTTTTTTTGGTTTTATAATAAATAAGAGAAAGGTTGTTCTCTTTCCTGTATAATCTTTTCACTTTTCCCATAAATTTTATAAAATATTGAAATGTATAAAACAAAATTTCCTAAAATAAGTGTATAATTTATAACCCATTGAAAATAAATATATATTACAAACATTATAGGATTGAATTTATAATTAAATATTATTTATATAATTTTTTGGGAGGGAGGTTCTTGTAGCATTTGGTGAAACATTTGACATGCACTAGAGATATAGGTAATTATCCTTGAAGCAATTCATCTTCTCTTTTTCTATTGGGCTGCATTTTTTTGGGGTCTAAATATGCATCATCTTTGTTCAATGTAAATTCCTTAGGAATGTCACTTATATCATCATTAGTACCTAAATTTTGTAGAATTTCTATGTCATCTTTTTAGGCAACTTCCACGTCATCTTTATATTCTCAATTTGTTTAACCATTGATATCTTAACACTTAACCTTATCTCTCTCATAATTAGTATTTTAAGCTCTAATACTAATATACAATGTGGTGATAGGTGATGTATACTGTAATTGTCAAGATTTTTTTATCAATAAAAGGTGAAAAAATACCCATAAATAATATCGTATTAAAGTAGAATATATAAATTGTCAAGAGTTATATTAAGCCTAATAAGGACACTATTCTTCTTCTAAAGAAAAAATTCCTCACATAATTTATTTATGAACCATTAGTGTAGTATTATTGTTATTATGAGTTATATAACTATTGTTGTATATTATGAAGGTAGTCTTAGAAAACATCCTTTTGTCAAATGGTATTTTTAAATGACTTTGATGTTAATAATGTGCTAAGGACAAAACATCCAAGTATCTATTTGGTGTAATGGATGTCTATACTCTATTCCATTAATAATGGATGTCTATACTCTATTCCACACTTCTTCAAAGAACTACTCAACAAACCATTTGCCTTATCTCTACTCATGCATATTTTGTAATCATTGTACTTTATGAGGCAACACATCTTTGAGGTATTTTATCAAAATATTTAAGTTCCCTTTTCTATTCAATTTTGGCATCATTCAATTAGTTCTTTTTTCAATGCTTTCATGGATGTCAACACTTGGTTCTTGTTCTAAAGTTCTCATTTTTGTGAAAGCTATAATTATGATTGAGAACTATAAACTACCATCATCATATTCCATATTTCATTGAGTGCTTGGTAGGCATCAATTTATTTGAGACATTATCATTCTCTTCACAACTGTGTTCATGATTTCACACAAGCATTCATGGCTACTAGAGTGCTTGCAACTACATTTTTTGATAGAATTCTTCTATCCTTTTTTCTTTGGTGAGTGTTCATAAGCTTGGAGAATGTTAGCAGATGTGATAGAATTTAACCTTACATCTACCAATTACATTTTCTTGAATTTTTGAAGTCTTTTCAACAAATTTATTTAGTGTAAGTTCTACAATTATTATGTTATTTTTGATGTCTTATGTCAAATATTTCACAGATCTAATCTATGTTTTGACATTTTGCGTACATGTTTACTAAGGAAGTTGAAACTACAACATATGACGAAAATCCGTTTAATTATATCCTTATGACTATCCATACTCAATTATAAATCCCTCATTTTAACATAGACCACGAAAAATATAAATAAAATAATTGAATTATACCTTTATGACTATCCACTGAAGATTACCAAAAAAAAAAAAAAAAAAAACTATAATCATTGCATTCTATGAGACAACACCCATTAGACTTTTCCCTAAGGAATTTAAATCGTTCAAATAGATCATACGTCCTATCTCTAATTATATATTAATGACAATGATAGAGAAGAATATTTATGAAACTTGGATTTACAACAACTAAATATTCGCACTCTTCTTTTTTTTAATTTAGCTTTTCCCTTTATATACCTTAGCAAGATTTTAGCGTTCATAAGGACACGTGGGATGGAAGGTTCCCCATGTGCTTTTAAAGTTCACTTTTTGACTTTTTATGTATAAATATTGCACGGTTTGAGTAGAGGATGTAAGGACTTTGCCATTTCTTTCCTATATATTCGCCAAGTCTATTTCCCACATTTTTCTTAAAACATAACTTTTAGAAATGAGAAGTTCCAGGGCAATGAATGATATGTAACTTTGAAATTACATTTTATTTTTCTTCATTTTAAAATTAATTGTTAGATATTTTTCAAATAATGAATTCATATATCATTATCTTTATAATTTAAAAGTATAGATATAAACTTTTGATCTTAAATTAAAATTTTCATATAATTTTTTTAAATTTTTATTGTAAACATTAATGAATTTTGTATTAACAATTAGATGATTTAGTAATTTCATCATAAAAATTGACAAATTTAATAAAGTTGTATTATGAAAATGATTTGCAATCATGTGCATAAACTTGTAAGTATATCTATTAATCCACCCATGGAATTGCATTTACACATTAATTTGTAAGAATGAGTTAAAATATCATTGTGAACTTATTATCAAGTCTTCTAAGGAGAATACAATCTATGCAAGAATGTGCAATCATTTGTCAACATTTTAAATAAATGTAAATTCAAACCTATAAATTAATTATAATTTGATCAAAATTAAAATTTATACTAAAAATAGTATGTGTAGACTTCAAGGGGTCCTTTAAAGCCTATGATTAGCATTCTAAGCTATTTTATGACTATGAAATTGTGAATTATGGGAGACTAAAGATACCAAAATATATTTTGAGATGGTATGCATATCAAATTGTATACAATTCCTTCATGTTTCCATCACTAAGATTTGATCAAAAAAATATTTTCCTTCATAAAAATTATATTAATATAGGTAAATTTGTGACCTAATTTAAACCATATTGCGACCTTTTTAGGAGATCAAACTTGACTGCAAACCACTTGTCACTATGAGCAATAATCGATGACTTTGAATTGATAATTAATTTGACACTTCAAAATGGTTGGGAATATTTACAACCTAGAATTTTTTATTTAGACATTAAATTTTTCAACTTGATTGAGTTAACGATGATAAATAAATTTTACATGTGACTTGGAATATTGATGTAACTTTAAAGAAATTGAATCAACAACACGTCTTCTTAACGAATGTAAAAATCTTTTAAAAGGAGGTGAAATAAACATATCATTTTTTTTATATTTTCAAGAGTTCCAAGAGAGTAGACAATCACTCTCTATGACATTTATAACATCATAGGTGTCCCCATCTAAGGAGATAGACTCACACTTCCTTAGGTAGAGTCTAAAGATGAGATATTGGCTTATGTAGATTTCATGGGAGGCAACAATATATGAGATAGGATGGGGATTCAACCTACCCCAGTTCCTTAATGTGACATTCCACCCATAATGAAAGTCTTGATTGGTCTAATTTCCACTTTCTTGTCAGGAGGAAAGAAGACACTCATGCTTAGGTTGTGTTGGGCGTCAATTATTCAATAGGTGGATCAAGGTAGAGTATTCACTTGGGGAGTCAACATACTGGTGTTGTCTTAAGATACTTGTACCAAATTGCATGATGACGATCATTTTATTTTAGCCACCCTTCTCAAGTTATGGTTAAATTCTAAAGCACATTAGACCATATTAGTGAGTGATGTTTCTACTAAACCCTACACTTACTAAGG
This sequence comes from Sequoiadendron giganteum, assembly GCA_007115665.2. NCBI lineage: Eukaryota > Viridiplantae > Streptophyta > Pinopsida > Cupressales > Cupressaceae > Sequoiadendron > Sequoiadendron giganteum. Next base: position 393,845,221 of record CM021107.1, read on the forward strand.
CCATGGGATAGCATAGATTTGGTCATTTTGATGGGCCACATATGTAGTGGTGACTTTTAAATATAATAATGTTATTATAAACCCTTACACAAATATAGAGGGAAGGTGGATATGAGACTAGACCATATGATCCTACCATTAAAAAGTGATATATTTTACATATAAGAATGACCTAGTTGAGACCCACTCAATTTCACATGTTGTGCAAAACCTTAGTGATCATTATGAAGAAAAATTTCCCTTTATGTTGTCACCTAGGTACTGATATATTCAAGAGTTTATTGAGGCTTAGTTGAGGATTTGCCTTGTGGAAACATTTAATTCCTAAGATTCCTATTACATATCCCTTGCAAGGAAAGGTTTAGAGACAAATATTCTCACATAGTGTTCATCCTATATTTTTATGTAGTGAGTGATTATGATGATGAGGAGGGTGACAATGGCTGCATTCCCAATTCCAAAGAGGAGGAGAAGGAAACACCAGGGAATGAGGAGGCTATAAAGGATATTTGAGAGGAGTATATTCATGAAACTTAGTTAATTGATGCCACACTAGTGATATAGGAATAGACGAGAATACTAAATCTCTTCTGGCATCCAAGAGACCATCATGAGTGTCTCACTTCTCCAATTTTTACTTTTCTTTTTTGTCCAAGTTTAAAAATTAATTATTATTCAAGCTCTTATGCAATATTTATAATTTCCCTTATATCTTTATTTGATGGTGTAAGTACTCCAAATTCATGACAAGGCCTAAATAGTATTGCAACGATAGATGTTCTTGCTCCTATAATGAGGTTGGAAAATGACACATTATTAGTTGATGCATAGAGATTAACAATGTTAGGTAGACACATTAAATTTATTCTCCTATATTTCATGATAATCAACACATCACATCTTAGATGTTTATGATTTCTCTACTAGAGTTAGAGAATACTTTATTGCAAGAGATAGCTTGTGTTGGAATTACCCAATATGCACCCACTCAAATATGAGATGGGATACTAAGCCATTATTGCACATGAGTTTATACATTGTTCCATTCTCAAGGAAAATCACAAAGGATTATTATGTGGTCTAACATAATAGATAGTAGGAGGATATGAGAGTGCATAATTTTGGAAGGATCTATAACTCATAGCTAACTTTTAGGCTTTTATAAACTCCCTATGTCACTTGACATGTTATTAGCTTACTAATTTCCCCCCTTGCATAGGTATATTTTGTATTAGATATAAGTATCTTGATTATTATATTCCAATGGTGGATCCTATGTACTCAATTGAATGATATTCTCATACATATGATGTAACTTGATTTATAAAATTAGCATTGATCTATATATAGATTTTAGAATTTTGTTCATATTTTTTGTTTATCTATTCTATTGGGGATGGTAAGCTAAGGAAAATTTATATTTAAGGTGGAGTCTCTCATATAAATATCATATTTAAATATTTACGAATGACAAAGCATTATCTATGACTATAGCCTACAATACTTTAAACCTATAGATGATTTAATTTAGGATAAGCTATTTGGTTACAAATCTTGAGATATTATTTAGAGGAATTTCCTCTACCCACTTCTTCAAATAATTTTTGGTGGTGATTATGAAAGTATGGTCATCCATTTTTTGTTACAAAATCTTCATGACTAAACCTAATAATCATGTGGAGATTAGCCAAGGAGTAAAAACTAATTAGAGGTATTATGTGGGAGTATGATGAACATGTGGACACATTTGACATTTCAAACACCTCTTTATGAATATGATTGTATTTCCCTCAAGGTTAGTCCAAAAATAGCATATGCAATGGATTTTTATTATAGTGGCATGCACACCAAAGTTTCCTTTGTAGATACCACCATGACTTTGTATGCTTATTCCTTTTCCACACATAAAACTAGAATCCCATCAAGAGATCTTTGGTATATGATGTAACCAATCATTAGATATTTTGAAGCTAAAATCTACATGTAAATTATATGAATGGTAGTGGTGTCCTTAGGGTAACAATTTTTTTCAAATAGTTCATAATATCCTTGTAGCAATAAGAGGAAGCATAATTTTCAAAATTCACTATACACACCTATTCATTGAGGAAGTATTAATCTACTAGCTCTTATTGGGAAACTAGGTTGTTTACAATCAAATCAAAAATTGTATTTTTTGGGAGGATCTTGAAAGTGATGTTAATAAAGCATCATATGGATCCCAATTGACCTAAGTAGGTTCTCACTATTGATTTATTGGTTTGATGTATCACATCTAGGGCTACTTTCATCTTGTGTATATTGACATATTTTCTATGATGAGATACAATAAAATAGTATTTTCTATCCATGAATTGAAAGAAACATTTCCTAGGGTTTAGATTGACCTTGTATCCTTGTAACATAGTAAAAAATATTATAAATCAATGCGAAACTATTACTATGAGCTTTCACAATATGTATACAAATCTAAAATCTAATATTACCCAATATGATTAAGTATGTGATTGAACATTCAATAAAATAAATAAGAGTTTTAATCATAAGTGACATATTATTTATATAGAGACACCCTTGTGAGAAAAATCTCCACACTCATAGAGATCCAATTCTTGTATTAATCCTTCAAATAAGTACACATCATTACAATATTCTCTTTGAAAAAATTTCGATAGCACTTTGTTACTTCTTCAACCTACAAAAAAACCATGCATACTACTAACCCAAGGAACCAATATATAGAAGAGTTGAAGGTGAGAATACCACTGTGGTATCTCAAAACAAGTGGTAAAACCACATGATAAAAACCATATGTATCCCTTAGTGGATAGCTTATAGACAGTAAATATAATAAATTATCACATAGCTTCACATGGATTCCTAGCCCATAGCTAATGGGAAATCAATAACTCCTAGTGCTCAACAACTCCCAAATACTGACATATACAAAATGTAAAACTTGACACCCCAACATTAAATACCATGCAACCAACATGTAAAAAAATGAAAGGGGTTGACTCTTCATCTTCCATTTAGATTCTTATGTAGAGGAATCTACATTTAAAGTTTGTAATCGTCATTGATGACTAGATCCTCCTTTATGAATGCAATTAAAATTTTTCATAGATAATTTAATATTAAGTATTTTTATCCTAAATGTCCTTAGGCATCCAAGTACACCTTCCAAGGATTATGAAGACACGTGAAAAATACTTAGGATTGCAATATTAATGTCATATTATCCTAACATTCTCCCACTTGACATTATACATTTTAATTACATCCCTAAGGAAACAAACAAATTATTATCAAGCATAGTGATCAAGGCCCATGGCCTTCTTGAACTAAGAGAACTTATATGTGGTATTGTCTTTATAAGATAATTTATAACATTATCCAAAATGTCAAACTTTTCCAACAAGACTTTACCATTCTCAACTATTTTTCACACAAATTGATACTAAATATCAGCATTCTTAGTACAAGCATGATACATAAGAATTTTGGCCAAACATATAGTACTTTGACTATCACATTTGATCCTCATAATCTTGCAATCAAGGCCAATACCTGTACGAAGTCTCTATAACCATACCACCTCCTTAGAGGTATGTGTAGTAACCATATACTCTAATTTTGTGGTAGATAAAGTAACCATAGGCTTTATTTTACTCATCCAAATCATTGCACCTTCAAACAAAGAGAAAACATAGCCACTAGTGGACCTTCAAATACCCGAGTCACCAACCCAATTCGCATCAACAAAATCATGTATTTCTAATGACTAAACCATATCATTAGTACCATGATAACATAAATAGTAAACAAAATTTCCTCACAAATATCTAAATACCCTCTCAATAAAATTATCATTCATTTAACCAGTGTCAGACATAAAATTTCTCAAAACTTCCACTACTTGGGTAATATATGGTCTAGTGCAAAATATTGCATGCATCAAACTACCAAAACATTATCATAAGGAACCCAAGACATCTCTTAAAATCATCATCAAATTTAGAAAACATGTCTAAAATAAGTTCAATACCAATAAAAAATGGAATACTTACTGGCTTATAGTCATGCATTTTAAACCTTCACAAAATGGTATCAACATGTTGGCCCACAGTTGCCATTGCACCAAAAGATCGACCTATTAATGCCATATACAACTGCCAGAGTTAATGGATCCACCAGAGGTGGTTAGTCCATGTCATGAATCCCAAGGGGAGTGTTGACCATCTGCCAAAAAACTCCCCCTCCATGTTACCCGGGGGGATTCGAACCCGACACCTTTGGCTCTGATACCACTTGTTGGCCCATAGTTGCCATTGCACCAAAAGATTGACCTGTTAATGCCCGATACAACTTCTAGAGTTAACGAATCCACAGGAGGCGGTTAATCCATGTCTCGAATCCCGAGGGGAACGCTGACCATCTACCAGCACAACATACTTACTCTAAATTAACTAAATATTTTTATGAACTCGATCCTAATTGATCTCCATCCCAAGAATATATTTAGAATCTTCCAAATCATTCATATCAAATTTGCTAGAAATATGATTCGTGATCTCTCTAATAATCACTTTGATGTTACCCATAAACATGTCATCAACACATAAGAAAATAATCAATATATAATCATCAATAATTTTAATATAAACACAATGATCCTTGTCGATCTTAAAAAACCCAATTTCAATGCAAAAGCATCAAACTTCTAGTACCACATCCTAAGTGACTATTTCATATCATACAATGATCATTTTAACTTGAAAACCTACTTTTCCTTTCCTTTCATAATAAAACCATCAAATTGATACATATAAATTTCATCCTCAAGATTACCATGCAAGAAAGTAGTATGTTTTTAATAACAGAAGTTAACTTAGCAACATGAGAGAAAATTTCACCAAAATCAACTCCCTCTCTCTAGAAGTAGCCCTTGGCCACTAGTTTATCCTTGTACCACTCCAACTGACCATCTACACCAATTTTATTTTATAATACCCACTTGCAACCAATGGGCTTTCTTTCTTTGGGAAAACTAACACGATCCCAAGTATCACAACTATCCAAAGTCATCATATCCTCCTATATGTATTGCATCTAATACTCACCATCCTTTGAAGAGAGAGCCCCTTTGAAAGATCCAGGTTTATTCTCAATGATTAACAAATAAAATGCAAAATGGAAATTTGGTGGACTATACTTGTCAATTGGATTCTATTGTCTTGTGGATCTTCTTAAGATAGAAGAACTAGTCTCTACTTATTCTTTTGTATGATTATCCTAAACATCATCTAAACTCTTTGAAACTTCTCCTTCATCGTTTGATCCATTTGATTGTTTCTCCCCATATGCATCTTCTTTCTTTTCTATTTTTATCTCCATGTGCAATATTTTATTATTTTTATCCTTTGGGTTTTCTTCACTTGAATAAGCTCTAAACTCCCTAAAAATCACATATCTAGAATAAATCATATTTAGGTTAGAGGATTCCAAAGATTATAAAATTTAATATTCTCACTATAACCAATGAAGATACATTTTTGAGATTTTAGATCCAATTTGGATCTTTTTTGTTGAGGCACGTGAACATAAGCCCCACAATGAAAGACCCTTAAATATGAAACAAAAGTATTTCTACCTATCCACACTTCATAATGAGTTTTATCAAGAAGATCCGAACAAGGAGATCTATTAATCAAATGAAAAGTATTACTTACATCTTTTTCCTTAAAGCATTGATCAAGCTTCACACCACTCAACATACTTATAACTCTTTCCATTAAGGTTTTATATATCCTTTTTAGTACCCAATTTTTCTATATAACTCATCAAATTTCTTAGAATAATATGCACCATCACTATTAGATTTCAACAACCTTATCTTATAATATATTTTCTTCTAAATTAAGGACTTAATATCCTTAAACTTAGTGAAAACATCAAAGTTGGCATGCATAAAATAAATCCAAGTGTATCTTGAGACATCATCAATGAATATAACATACAAACACATCCAAATGAATGATTTCTTAGTCTCTTTTCCTTATTATTCTCATTAGGAAATGATGATCTATTATGTTTACCAAACACACAAGGCTCACAAAAATAATTTTTACTGACATAATAATAAGAAAAACTATCAACCAAATTTTTATTAATAATGTTCCTAAGACCTTTTTCATTTATGTGACTCAAATGTTGGTGCCAAAATATACATGCATTTTCAATTCTAGACACATTGGAATAATTGAAAAAGTGGAGGCACTAAACAAATTCCCTATCTTAGATCCTTCAACAACTACCAATTTCCCTCTTACCAAACTAAAACCAAAATTCTTATATGTCACATGCATTATAGAACCATTCAACTTGGATGTAGAAAGTAAGTTTCTCACAAGGCTTGGAATATTAAAAACATCATCAAGAGTTTTAACTCCTCCATCACTAATTTTTTTTTACCTTTCCCTTACCCACAAAACACTTAGTTATGTTATCACAGAGGAAAAAAATCCTCCATCATATGTTGAGTATGTATAAAATCACTCCTTGTGAGGATTAATATTGGAGGAGCAACTTGGGTCAATAATCCAAGCATCATTATCACCATCATTCGATTAATTTTCCATAGAGGAATGTACACTCTTTTTCTTGTTGTTAAATTCCTTCTTCACATGCCCCCAATTACCATAGTTCCAACACTTTACTTTGCTCTTCTTGGTGTTTTAGAACATCCTTTATACTTATCCTTCTTGTCCCCTTTAGGCCCCTATTTTTATTTAAACCTTCCCCATACATGAAAAACATCTCGGGAGATAGCATTCATTCTTCTAAGAGAAAAGTAGCAATGCGGTTATACATACTTGTCTTTGAGCCTATACCACTAATAGAAACAATTAGATTTTCCAAAGATCCAAGTAAATAAAAAAGTAACACAATGCATTTATCTTCTTCCTCTATCTTAACATCTACTTATGCAAGATGACTTAAAATAAAATTAAAAAAATCATATGACTTTTATAGAATCACCATCCTTCATTTATAAAGAATATAAACACCATTTTAAGATATAACTTGCTATACAAAATTTTAGTTTGGTGAATATCACCTATTCTCATCCACGCCTTGTATGCGATAGTCTCCTCTAAAACACTGAAGAGAATGAAATTTGAAAGACACAATGAATGGTTCCTCATTCCTTCTTGTCTAATTTTTAAAATCTTCATTAGACATAGTAGATGGCTTTCACTTTTGTGAAACTAGCTCAACCAATAATCACTTTCTTCTAAGATATCTTCCATCTTCAAATTCTACATCTTGTATCCAAAACCATTTTACTTCTCAATATCTTTATGAGAGATAGAGGCCATGGTATACAATCTTTTTCATTGATCCACGAAACCCACACAATGAAGAATCTCCTATTGTAGAAAAAAAACCTTCAAAACTTAAGAGAAAGGTACCCCTATCTCAATATAATCATTAGCTTTAATATAAAATGTTGTAAATCAAGGTCAAATTATTATTATGAACTTTCACAATATGAAAATATAAAATCTAATATTAACCAATATGATTAGGCATGTGATTACAAAGTCAACAAAAGAAAGAAGAGAAACAAGCACAAGTGACATAGTATTTATATGGAGATTGGAGAAAACCTTGTCGAAAAAATATCCACACCCAAAGAGATCAAATTCTTGTGCTAATCCTTCAAATGAGTATACATCAATACAACATATCTCTCTAACATTATTCTAGTAGCACTTTATTACTTCTTAAAGTTGCAAAAAAAACCATGCATACTACTAACCCAAGGCACTAATTTATAGAAGATATGGAGGTTAAAATGCCACTATGGTGCCTCAAAACAAGTGGTAAGACCACATGAAAAAATTCATATGACCCCCTTAGTGGACAGCATGTGAAATTAATAAAATACAATAAATTATCACATAGATTCACATGGGTGCCTAGTCTAAGCCAATAGGAAATTGGTAACTCTTGGTGCTTAATAACTCTTAGTAGTTGACATGCACAACATTAAAAATTTGGCACCCCAACATGCAAGAGCATGCAAAAAACATAAACCAAAATGCAAGGGGTTGACTCTTCATCTCCCATTTGAATTCCAAAGTAGAGGAATATACATTTAAACTTTGTAATTTCCACTAATGACTAGATCCTCCTTTATGAATGCAATTATATTTTTTCATAGATAAATAAATATTAAAAATTTGAATCCTACATGTCTTTAGACATCCAATTACACCTTCCAAGGATCATGGAGATACATGAAAAATAATTTGGATTGCAAGGTTAATGTCATCTTATCTAACAAAATTAACTTGAAGATATTCTAAGTGTTTTGACCTCTTTTTGGACTTTAAAAGCCATCTATGTAAGATTTTACCATCTTATGAATTAGATCATGAAATATGTGGGTTATTTCTATTTGGTAGGTGAAGCCTCATTTTAAAACCTAAAAGGAATTAACACATACCAAAAGGTTCCCAAATATTTTGTGAATGATTATTACTATGTGATCTATGCTAACAATAAAAATTTATTTCTAGCATGAAAATACATCCATAAGTGATATTATTTCATATATAGTAATAGATTGTATGATTTGGTCTATAAATAGAAGATGTAAATAATCTTTAGAAAAATCCTTATTGATATCTCCAATGTTAATAAAAATTTGTACCTTTTTTGTTCTTTTAAGAAGAGGGACTATGTTTGATATCCAATTATAATATTCAATAGGCTTGATGAAACCAATGTATTGGAGTTTAATTAGATCTTATTTTACCATTAAGTCACCTTGGGCTTGATCATTTATAACTTTTTTTAACTAGTTTCACTTTTAGATTTGTAACCAAATTTTGTATAATCATTTTAGGGTATAAACCAAGAATTTATGCATTTTCCTCAAAAATACATCTAGAAAATTGTTGATAAACTCAATGTACTCCAAAAAAATTCTTATTATTTCAATACCTATTTTAATATTTCTCAAAAAGCATTCAAGTTGCCTATAGAGAGGATTGTAGTATCCCTCACTAGGGATGGATGAAATTCTTCACATTTTTTAGAAGCAACAAGTGAATTCATATTTTTACTAATTTTCAATATATCTAACTCATCCCTAAAATAGTAATCTATATGGATAAGATAATTTAGCATTTCTTATGGTATACTCAAGGAATTTCATCATATGTGTGGATATACTCCAATACGGTTCATCATTTTTTTGTATAAATCAACATAAGAGGTTCTCCAATAAAATTTGTCATGTGTTTGAGTTGAAAACTAGTATAAGAGGTTAGTCTAGATAAGGAAAAATCTTTATCCTTTTGTAAAAATTAAAATAAATTATTCTATTTATTTTCCATACCCACCTTTATCCCTAATAATTCATATCTTAGAAGCTTAGTAATCCATGTTGACTAGGATTTTGCATGATCTATCACCATTTAATCAATTTACCTCATTTTATTCTCTTATCTCATCACTCTTCTTTTTCATTACAAGTGAAAATGAAATTTATTTTTGTCATTTTATCCTTTTGTAGGGTAGATTTATGTTCATATTATATTTTTCTTTTACTAGTATTCGAGGTCATCAAGGTGACATGAGTTGATACTGTTAAATATAAAACCATGCACCAATTTTACATCTTATCATGCTCATTTATCTTTTACTTTGAAATAATATTTTATCTACATGCATTGGAGGTAGTTTATTAGTCTTTATTTTTTAGGTTACATGAAAATTATAGTGTCCCTTAAAACAATGTATCAAAGGTATAGATGTGAGACAACAACTAAGGTAACTAAATTCTAATATTTGGGAATGATACCTATCTTATATGTAGATATCCATTTGCAATGGAGAAATATGTAAGTGTCAAAAATTACATGGTCTAGCATGATAATCTAATCATGACTAGGTAGGCCTAGCCCATGACCAATAGGGCATGAAACATACTTCCTCTGAATGACTTTTTGAATTGGTGATAATTTCATCATCCTTATTATCCTCTTATCCACCTTATTCAACTCTAATACTAGGTTCTAAGTATATGTGTGCATTCAAAAACCTTTTGTTTACCTCTAGTTATAGAGTCGCTTGAGAGACCATCGGGTCACCCAAGTAAGCTCAATTAAGTTGTAGGGTCACTTGGGTAACTTCCCCTATAAAAAGAGGAAACCTAAACCAAAAAAGAGGATTTTTTTCATATTTTAGGGATAATTTATTTATCTCTAGTTGTTTCTCCACCATTTGCACTTGTGATTGAGAGATCTATCTAGTCTTGATTGAGTGTCTACTCCCCCTAACTAGTTATACTCTCCTCTTGAATCTCAATAAACTCTTTATTAATCTATAAATTATCTTTGAATAATCTCTCAATCTCCTCCCCATGATTATGAAGCTTCCTCACTATAAATACTACCCTTTTCTTTGGAATTAGAGAGGTTGTTCATTTTATATTATTTTCTTTAGTAACCCCCATAAAGTATATAAGCTTAGTATATGGTGTACAAGCCTTTCTTAGATTTATAAATAAGAAGTTTCTTATTTTCTTTCATTTTAGAGAGGTTCTTTCTAATAAAATCTCATTCCATTCCTTCTCTTAAAAAAATATTATCATCACCTTTAGAAGACTCAATTATCATTACAATGCAACCTGCATTTGAACACACTCAAATTCTTATTATAGAACTCTTCATATACTTTTAGTTTCAAATATTTTGTTAAACATAGGTTGTCATTGATGTCAAAGGATTGTCAGAGGTTGTTGATATTTGTTATCAAAGGGTGTTTGGGCTATCAAAGATGAAAGATATTGTAGGATTAATAGAATTATCATACTTGAATTATCATTATATTCCCTTGACTTAATATACTATGTTCTAGAAGAATGTTGGTTATCAGTGTCTAGACTGTTTAATCAATCATATCTTAAGTTTTGTTGAGATGTGATTGCCCTCAAATAGTTGATGTATTTATTATACCATGTTGGGTATGTACTCAACATGAGTGTGGTGGTCTGGAAGTCAGTTCAAGGATATCTTTTAGGCAGAAAGATTTCTAAATATGGATGACATTTATTTTAGAAATGTATGTTTACTCTGCAGTTTGGAAGAAGAGCATGCCTACACTTGTTTTATCAGTTTCCTAATATTCTAGAGGATATGTTCAATGTGTAATAAGCTTGGTGTGTCAGAAGGTTATCTATTCCTATTCTAAGTTCAAGGAATGTATGGTAATGGCTAGTAGTGTGCAAAATTCAAATCTTGCATGTGGAGTGAGGATATGACCTGATTAGGGTCTTGTGGTGGAACACAACATCAAGTTTCTTGGCATCAAGAAATTTATGTTTGGATTGTTGTATTACACGCTTCATGTAATTTGAATTTAGGTCCATCTTATGTTGTATTGGTTTTGTGTGGATCCTTGGCCGGCATAGAAGAGTGTCAATGTAATGTCATGTATATATTTTAAATGTTCAAATGCATTATGTATGAGTGTGTGAGAGTTGTATTAGTTGTATTGGTGGTGATAAAGCAGGGAAATTTTGAGTATAGAACCATGAATAAAAGAGGGAGCACCATTATCAGAAGATCATTTTCAATGTGGAAGTTTGTTAGTCATGAATCTGGAACATATCAGAGTTAAATTTCAAATCTACCATTATTTTTGTATTCTAGTAGGACTAGTGTTCTGCTTGTTGTATCGATCTGGTAGGGATTGGTGTCTCTGGTGGGGATTGTTGTCTCTAGTAGGTTGGTGCCTATAATTTCAATTGGGGATTGGTGTCTCTAATAGGTCGGTTCCTACTTCATGTTGTAATCTCACTCATTATATTTTCTCATTGTGAGGCTGGATATGGACAATAGATCCAAGCAACTATTCTCACTTTGGTTTTTCCCATCTTAGGTTTCCACATATATTTGGTGTTATCTTGTGTTGTGTTTTTTTTTATGATTAAGTGCTCTTCATGTTGAAAATCTATAAAATAGTAGCAAAAGTTCAAGTTGCATGATCCAATAAATAGTGTTGAAGTTGATAATTTTGAATTAAGTAGATATATTAATTCAAGCCCCTCTCAATAGATCGTGTGCCCTTCAATTGGTATCAAAGATAAGTTCCTTTGAATAAGACTAATAACTTAAGGTAGATCTGGGATGGAACAAGAGATTTCTTCTAGAAAAAAGTACCAATATTTGATGGATCCAATTTTGTAGTTTGGAAAGTTAGGATGGAGTCCTATTTGTTGTCTTAGGGATGGACATTTGGATGTCAATTGTAGAAGGATATGAGGCTCCTAAAAATCTCCCTCCAAGGGATCAGGATGGAAAGAAGGCTCTTGAACTCAATACTAAGGGAAAGAATGCTCTTTTATGTGGACTGACTAATTCTAAATTTGTGAAAGTAATACAGTGCAAAACAACAAAGGACATATGAGACAAACTGAAAAAAATCTATAAAGATGATGAAAAATTCAAAGAGGTGAAGTTGCAAACCTAAAACTTAGCTCATTTTGAAGGATTGAAGATGAAATAAGATGAGAACATTGCTACATTCATTCTCGGAATTGATAAAGTTATTAATCATATCTTAATCATATCTGAGGTCTTGGTGAAATTTTAGAATAGAATATTTTTGTGAAGAAGGTACTTGGATATCTCCTTAGAAGGTTTGATCCTAAAATCTGTGCTACTGAAGAAGCTAAAAATATGAATGCTTTAAAGTTGATTGAATTGCATGGACCATTAACTACATTTGAGATGATATTTGAAAGTGAAGATTCTATAAGGAAAGAGGTTGCTTTTAGGGTGTCTAAGAAGCAGGTGGATGAAGATTATGATTGTGGATCAGATCTGGAAGGATTTTTTTTAGGAAGCTACAAAGAGGTTTTGATAAGTGCAAAGTAAAATTACCTTTCAAGTGTTTCAATTATGGAGAAGCAAGGAATTTTATGGCTAATTGTCCCCATAAGAATTCTAACAATGTTGAGAAAATAAATGGAAAGAAACCATTTCAGAGAAATTTCAAAGGTCAGAGAAAACATAAAAAAATTTACATCGAGGAAGAAGACTATTCCACTAAAGAAGAAGATGAAGATGCTTTTGGAGATGAAAAAGAAAAAAATGTGTTTGTGGCTTTTCAAACTATTGATGGAGATGCTAAAATGGATTTTGGAAACAACGTAGAAGAGGTAGATCTTATGGAAGAATTGATGTGTGCTAGAAAATAAATCCATAGATTGAAGAACAAAATTGTTGAAGAAGTGAGAGCTAAAGAAAATGTATCTAAGGAATTGAAGAATGCAGAAAAAATGACTGTTGAACTGAAAACACAAGAAAAAGAAGCAAAAAGAATCGAAGAAGTTGTGATAGAAAAGCTACTATCAAGAGACAAAGATTGTGATCAGAAGCTTGAAGCAAAAATTATGATAGTAAGAAAAGAGATTGAGAAGGTGAACCAACAACTATAGTTGAATTTTAGTAAGAGTATTGAAACCTAGATCAAATTTTGGAAAGTCAAAAAGCTTCACATGGAAAAATTGGAATAGGTTTTTATGATTAGAAGAAGAAGGTGACAGAATAGTCTGAAAAGACTACCGAGGCAAGTCTAAAAGTAACAAACTCTAGAAGTTCAAGATCTGGAGGGACCCTATAAAATGATGAAAGAATGAGATACAATGATGGTTTTATTCAAGTGCAAAACAAAAGAAGACGATCTAGAAGGAAAGGATATAATACCAAGTCAAATTTTCCTTTCTTTGGTTATTATTTTAATTGCAATACTTTTGGTCATAAGGTTGTTGACTGTAGAAGAGCTTCGGTAATGAGAAATTATTTTGTCAGCAATAATGCATTTGCACCTCTGTGCAATTTTAGTATCATTTGTTTCAAATGAAACAACTTTGGACATATTTCAAGGAACTGCAAAAGCAAATTGTGAGTCCTGCCTTGCTGAAAATTGGGAGAAAAGAAATGTGTGACAAAGGTTACAAGCTATCTTTTAGTGTTGAAGGTTGTGAAATCAGGGAATCAGGTACAGGTGAATTGATTGTGAAAGGAAGCAGGATTGAAAGTGACAATTATCATCTCAACGAATTAAATGGGTAGAGTTTTCTCACTACACAAAAATATGAAAGCTAGATTTGGCACAAAAGGTTAGGACATGTGAATTTTGATGATATTGTGAAGATTAGCACAAGAGGGCTAATTTGAGATATGCCAAGGATTAAGAAGCCTTAATCAATCAATTGCAAGCCATGTCATAAAGTGAATCAAACAAGAAGTAAATGTTCTATTAAGGAGTACTCTACATCAAAACCACTAGATATGGTCCACATAGATCTATGCAAACCAATGAGGACAAAAATTCCACAAGGAGACATGTATTTTATGATGTTCATTGATGATTATACTAGGATGACATGGATAAAAAAAATTAAAGAGAAGTCAAAAATAATTTAAGAATTTAAAGGCATTCAAGACATTAGTAGAGAATGAAAATGGAAGGACAGTCATAGTTTTGAGATCAAATAGAGGTGGAAAATTTACTGCTAAGAAGTATGAAAAATTATGTGAAGAACATGGGATCTGGAGGTAGTTCTTTGCTCCTATAATTTTGCAACAAAATTGAGTTGCAAGAGAAATAAATGGACTATACAAGAGATGGAAAGAACCCTGTTATGTCAAAAAATCTATTGGATATGTACTAGAGAGAAGCTACACAAACTGTTGTGTATATTTTGAACAAATTTTAGGTTAGGTGCGAAAATGGGAAGACTCCATATGATCCATGGAAAGGAAGATCAACATTAGTAAGAAATCTCAAAATATTTGGGAGCAAGTGTTGTATCAAGAGAGATAAAGAAAATTTGGTAGGTTTGATTCTAGATCAAATGGAGATATTTTTCTTGGATATTCTTTAATAAGTATAGCTTACAAAGGTTATAGCAAAATATTGAAGAAGATAGTCAAAAGTGAAAATGTGAGAGATGATGAGACTATTCAGTCTACTAGCATTCTGGAAGTATATGATGAGTGTTGATGACTGAAAGAGCACAAGTGGTGGTGCATTCTTTTTTGGTGACATTTTGATGTCTTGGTTGAGTAAGAAGCGGGAATTAGTTTCTTTATCTATGAAAAAAGAAAAATGAATTGTTGTTGCACTCAAGTGCTTTGGATGAAGTAGAATTTGAAGGAGATGAAGGTTAATTTTGAAGACCCTATCACTATTATTTGTGATAACACCAGTGCAATAAATATTTTAAAGAATCTCATGATGCACTCAAGAAAAAAACACATTGCAATCAAGTATCATTTCTTGATTGAAAAGGTTGTGAAGAAGGAAGTAAGATTAGAATATGTGGATACAAAGGAGTAAGTTGTAGATATATTCACAAAGCCACTTCCTAAGGAGATATTTGAATTTCTCCAATAGAAGTTAGGAGTTTTTTCTCCCTCCCCTTGAATTAAGAGGAAGCACAAGGTGAGGGGAGATTGGTCCCCCTTCCATAAGAAGGTTTGGTTCTCTTGTAGAATAATTTCAGAGGAAATGAATCATGGACTTAGGAGAAGTCTATCTAGGGAACAAGTTTTTGGATAGTGTAGTGTACCAATAAATTTGGAAACGGTTGCAAAAATGGTGCCTCCTCTCAGGGGGAGTCTATGGATGTTAACATAGGTATTGTTGAACCTTTTCCATTGATGTCAAAATGAGGAGAGAGTGGGCTCAAAATACTAAATTGAGAAGATGCTAAAGTAAGGTGAAAGTGAGCTTAGAATGCTAAATTTATTAGAAAGAATAATCTTAGAATATCATGTCTTTATAGGGGGAGTAAATTCCACAACAAATAAATCATTCAGACATGTTATTTATATTTTTTTGGTGGCCCCAATACTTTGTTGTTTGTCATCAATGAAAAAGGGAGAGATTGTTAAACATAGGTTGTTATTGATGTCAAAGGATTTTCAAAGGTTGCTAACACTTGTTATCAAGGGGTGTTATGGTTGTTAAAGGTGAAAGATATTGTAGGAGTACTAGAAGTATCATACTTGATTTATCATTATATTCCCTTGACTTTGTAACGCCCCTACCAAGGAACCCTAGAAGACAACACTAAACTAGGTCAAATTAATGGAACATTTTAAAAATAATAATAATAATAAATACATAACATCATAATCTAGAAGCCTAGGTCCTCTAAGGCTCCTTGATTACTCTACTCACAAGTCAAGATTACAAAAAACATTTCATCAACGAATATAGATACAAGAAAAATAAAACATACAAGGTTCATTTTAAAGCACCAGACTAAAAGATTCTACATTACTTACTTTCATAATGTGACAACTGATTATCAAACATTAAAGATTATTCCTAGCTAACTAACATAGGCAAGATGCATCATTTTACAATACTCATTACAAGAAGAGTTCATCAATAACTGCTACATTGTTACAATATTTAAAATAATGCTTTCCCTAGTACATGGGAAGAATACATTATATTAAAATAAGAGATACAACTAATATACAATCCAATATACAAATACATGAAAAGTTTCCTTCTTGAATTGGAACAGGAATTGGAGTCCACAGTGCAACAACCAACCTCCACACACACGAACATGGAGCAAGAATACCCAATAGAGGAAAAAACACCAACCTCTCAACCATGTGGAACCCTAAGGTCCACCCCCCGTGCTAGGAGATAAAACAAGGACCCACACCAAATAGATAGTCAGGAAAGAAAAAGGCTAACACAATTAAGCATTATGCATGGACTCCAACACAACACTGCTAACAACACCAACATCACTTACAACACTTACTTCACTTCTAGAGGCACTCACACAACAAAATTATGAAATACAACCAGGGAATGCTAGACTACAATAGGAAGGATTTTCATCACATAGCTTGATATGGGTTGTCCCGGTAGATCTTCCTAGGCCTTGGCCCCCATCTTGGGTTGTACTGGCAACCTCTCACAATCCTTGACCCCCATACAAACTCATGCGAAACCAACATACCTTTCATGAGGACAAGGTAGTTGATCTTATCATTCCAGGCCTTCCCATCTCATCTCAATCCTAAATGAGCACTTGATCCATGAGTGAGGCATATCATTATCTTGTTTAATGTGAATTCTACCCATCCCCCTAATTTATTATTAAGGGTTATCACTGGATTAATAAGCTCTCCAATGGGTTGTCCTAGACACCACTTTGGGTTATGCCCCCCATTGAGAGCCACTCCCCCTACTTGCAACTAGTAAACCCTACATAGAGCAAGGCATTGTCCATCTTGCACACTTATCACAATCACATGAATCCATACATAGGGCAAGGCACTGACTATCTTGCACAATTATCATAATCACATGGATCCATACAAAGATAGAAGAGCAACACCCATACACAAAACTTTCTCCAATTGGAACTTGATAGTGGCTTTTGTTTTATTTACATACCATAGTTACCCATGGCAACACCCTTAGGGATTGTGTTTCACACCATACACAAGACCAACAACATATCCAAACCACTTTATGGTTAACCAATCATAAGGACCATCCATACAAATATACTCCCTCCAAGGCCTCTAGAAACCAACATACTAACACACTTCCCAATGGCACAAAAGATTGCACAAACTTTACACAGATGACACCCAACTTTCAAAAATTACATAAACACTAATCCAATAGTTAAAACACAATCAATTAATAATAACAATGAAGACATTCACAAACTCATGCAATGAGACATAACAATTTAAAATCTAATTACACATATATTTATATTGTTACTAATTTATTCATAAATCACTTAATCAAATACTCCATGTCATAATAATGCTCACAGAGCTAACTTCTAAATTAACATCACAAGAGATAGATATAAATCTAACCAATTTTCCTATCGTAAAGATAAACAATTAATTGAGGTATTATTTCCAACACAACTTAACATAATTAACCTTATCATTTAACTTTTAAGTAAACAAAACTATGTAAACACATATTCATTGAACCCTAACTTCCAACTAGCTAAAATGAACTAAATCAATTCACTTTGAGTAAATGCACAATTTAGTTATTTGTAACAAATAAAATACTCAATTTAATAATAATTGCCTGATTCCTTCATCTATAAAAAATTAGATACTCAATTTAATAGTAACTATCCAATTAGAATCATTTATCATTTAACCAGAATCATTTAAATTAAATAATCAATCCCTAAGATTTTACCCTCATTCAATATTTACAATCCCTTAACTGCCAATCACCTATTTGAGAAGTAAATCAATTTACTTAATTAATCACAAAAATAATGCCATGGTGTCTTCTTTCATTAATATTTTACTATTAATATTTTATAATATATATATATATATATATATATATATATATATATATATATATATATCCAAATCTATCATAGTGATCAAGGATACATGAAATACCAATCATGTTTCGGGTGTTACACTATTTAACCCTAAAACCAACCTTATAATTTTTAACCTATATATAAATCCTTTAAGATATGGTTATACAAGAATGCTGCTAGAAGGAATCATCTTACAACATTGGATTTAGAGAAAATTGTTCTTAGTTAGATAGCTTATTTTCTTTAAACACGGACTTACTAACAATACAGGAATATATATATTCTCTATTAGTGGGGATGACCTAAAATTAACTACAAATAAGATTTTTGTCATTACTAGTTCAATAATTGATTTGACAAGTATGAATCTAGAAATAATAACATAACAAAATCACGATTAGGAAAATTACTAAAATACACTTCTCTTATCCATAATGAATTAAATATTTATCCAAATAAAATTCTTTATTAAATAACATTCTTGTTCCTTCACTATCACATTCTTTTACCCTTAACCAAAGTATATCATTGAATTTCTTCTATAACATTCTTTTATTATTAACCACAATATATTGTAACATATACATATATATCTATAACATATTATCCATAAAATGCAATCAAAATATGATATTATATATTTACATATATATATATATATATATATATATATATATATATATATATATATATATATATATATATATATATATATGTAGATAAAATGAAATCATCTTATTATCTAAATTCATTCGATATATAACATATTATCGATTAGAAAGAAATCATAATAACATCTAATTCCAAATGATATGCAATTCATAATATAATTTATCAAAGCAATCATAAAAACATTATCAAATTCCCAACCACAAGCTACAACCACAAAATAAATTTATCAAACTCTTATATCGCCAAAATTTGGCTGACGACATTCTGCAATGACAACAAAGGTGCGCAGGTAAGGAAGTATTGGAGGATGGACGCATAGCCCAACATTGAACTGTTTGATAGAAGGCCTCAACTTAAGAAACCTTAAAGAAAATGTGACTGGCAGGTGTAAAGCCAAATTCTTTGCTAGAGTCCTCCCTACCTATGCAAAAATGGGATATTTGGGATGGCCTATGGACATGCACCAAGGCATAATGGTAGGGGAATTTTTTTCAGATGTTATAGTTAGAAATTCTCTCAAAATATTTGAATTAATGAAGCACTCTGGATTGCATCCTAACATTGTAAGCTTTGCTCGTGTTCTAGGTGCATACAATCACACAGGTTTAGTGGATGAGGGTTGCACATACCTCACACATCGGTAACCCTTATTGCATTACATATATAGTTGATCATTAGGTATGAACAGTTGACCTTCATGCCCATGTTGGCTATCTTGGGGGCACCCTAAACCTTATTACTCAGATGCTAGTTAAACTGGTGGTGACTATGGATCACATATGAATATAGGTTGAGTATTTCTAGCAACACTGCTTTATATGTATTTTTTTGTTGGACCCTAAAAATTCTATGACTTATGTCCTCTAAAACATCTGTGTGGAAGCAGAAGGTATAGTAAATTTGTGCAAAGTGAAGGTGTTAAACAATTTCTAGGCTTTATACACAACAACCCTAATAGAAGAACAAAAAACATCGATAGAGCTCCGGAATATTATAGAAACACGCATAACTTTCCAAGATAAAAATGAAAGAAGCTTTGGTGTGGTAGTGGAGTCCAAGAAGTTCTTTATATATAAATAGAGGATTCCAATGTTAACGATATTGATGATCACCACATGCGGAAGAGACATTGATTGAGTCACAAGACAAAGATATGAGTTTTGAATGATTTATTATGTCACTGAAAATGTTTGATGATCCGATTGGATTGAATTGTTCAATATAAAATGTAACATTTAAGTGAAAGCATGGATAAAACCTTGTAACCACTAAAAAACATACACAAAATTTGCTATACAAACAAGCATTATTTAATGACATTGAAAGGACTATTACCTGACATATTTTATAATCGAGCTGCAAAGGTAGCTGAAATAACTCGATCCAACTCAGGGGTCTCCTAGATGTGTCCTCCTTTCAATAAGAAATTTCTCTAAACCCTCTTTACCAAATTTCTTTCTCTTCTCCAACCTTCAATCTGGTACTACTTTCCAAAATTCCTCCTTTTCAAATGTTCTCAGCAAAATCAACAGTATGAGTAAATTTTTACAGGCAATTTTTTCAAAAAGAACACAATGCCAAATCCCCCCATCCACAAAAGAAATCATCCTCTTTTACAGGTAATTCTCTCTCCCCACAAAAATGTTTCTAGAGCCCAAAAATGTATGAGAAAAAAAACCAACCAACTTCCCAACGAATTATAGTTAATTTTTAAATTATTCATTTAAAATCTTAATTTCGGTAACTATGAAATATTTATGAAGTAATATAATTAAAAACCTAATTTCATGCAAATGGGTAAAATCATTTACCCTACAATTATTTACCTGTTATGATTAGCTTTATAACCTTTTATTTATTTATTATATTACTATTATTTAGTTATTTAATTTTTATTTTAATATTACATCACAATTTTATTTTATTATAAACTATGATCATTTAAAAATATATTTATATTTATTTGTCAAAATACCTTTTTACTTAATAATTTATTTTAATGCATCAAATAACCAAAAACATTTATCAAACAATTTTAAATTAAATAAACCAAATGTCAATCAATTACATGAACCCTAACCAAGGTCGAAAAGTAGGACCTCAAGCAACACCAACTGACCACTGACAAACTTGACAACACTGACAAGGTATCATACCAGATACTCATCCTCTTCAAGGATGATGGCTAGGGTAGGGGACCAAGAGCTATCTCCGATCAACTGTTCCATTAGGTTTAAGGCACACTCAGACCTGCCAATTTAGGTGGATTCGATGCCTAGTACCTACAACCTATAACACAAAAAACAATCATGCATACATGTATACATATAATTAGGAATACCGTGAAAAGGGAATCACATCACAGGGTACTCACAAGTGAGTGATGCGACACTTTCCCCTTCACCCAAACACATCAGTAAGAACCCCACCAACTCATATAACAATCAGTTACATAGCAATCTAGATAAGATCAATCATATGATAATCACATTATAGTCATGATAAGATAATCACATAGTGCTCATGATAGCGTTAGTCCTATCCCAACCTTCGCACATAGTCCATAAATTCATAATATAGAAAAACAACTACTTAACATCATTAGCACATACCTTTAAATATCCAAGTATTATTTTACCTTCATCTCTAAGTTCCAAAGCCAAACTACCTACACATCCACGGTGAGAATGAAGGGGTACTACATCCTCCCCCCCTAAAACTTGACTTACTCCTAGAAGTCACAAACTAGGGTGGAAACATAACACATTAGTACTGTTGATGGTTAAAATGACACAAACAACATTAAAACAGAGTCTTTCTACTCTATTTCTCTTGAAAAAGAAAGACAACATGTAGTAGCCTAACTCCCAAGGTCTTGGTAGTTGGTTCTCAACTGTCTGATGTCACTCAATTGGTTCATGCAACTGTAATATTCAAGGGGCCTGTGCTGGTAACAAAGGATTCAAGCTATAACTCTTTTTATCGAAATAGTACCTGTAAATCAATGGGTTTTAAATAAAAGAAAAAGATAGATCCAAGGGGTAAATCAGTAAGTATGAATTAAATCTATCTAATATACGGACATATACTTTTAACAATGAATGTTTTATTAATCGATCACAAAAACCATAGCATGACACAACCCACAGTATGACTGTACCATCGTATACATCTTAGGTGCTTAATTCAATTCCATTATTCGCATATCACAAGTATTTCCAAGATTTCAAAACAACCCACATTCATTCATCATCAAAACTATAGATCAATAGACTTCAATAACTTTAATTCAATGACAATTTAACAAGATAATCTTTAAACCTGGTTTCTTCTAATGAATTTCATCACATAAGAAACTATCATGCTTCAACACAATCACTGGCATTCAGGTGGATTATAACTCATTAACCTTATCAAACAACACAATTCAATGTAAACTCCATATTTCATAAACTTGTAATTCTATTAACTGTAAAAAAGATCTAGTACAATGTATCTCTGCAAAACTCTATAAAATTCTATCTCCTAGCACTAGGTAAGCTAATCCAATTCTCAATTAGCTGACCCTTACAATGTGATACCCATCTAGTATTTATAGCTATACAAAAGAAGTTCGAACTTCACTTCTACTTTAGGATTTCCACCTTTTTAGGAACAATCAACTTTCTTGGAAACTCAAATCAACTTTGATCTTGAGTCCTTACATTATACATTCAGTTTAATCTAACAATAGAAGATAAAAAATAGAAGAAAAGAAGTCATGCGCCCTCAAGACTGTCAGTGCTGCATGCATGCGACATGCAAGGAAGAAGAACATCATGCATGCAGGATTTTCATGCATGTGAAGCCGGATCCGCCATGAACTCATCATAGCTGGTGAAGACTTGTTGTAGCATATCCATATTTGGCCCATCAATCCAGTCATCTTCAAATTTGATCCGATCCAACTCAACTGTAGCAAACTCTTTCATACTTTTAACCTTGATCAATTCTCTACCTGTAGCTTTTATTTCTTCTTTGACTTCTACAAGCCGATCTATCACCAAGTCTCCTCCATCATCTTTCTCCTGCATGAGTCCTTGGAATCTTTCATTCCATTTCTCTCTAACCTGACTCAAAGGCATGCCATCTTTTGTCATTACATTCACATCTGCAATTATGGCCATGACCGCTTCCAACTCTTCCAACTGCTCTGTTAGCTTATTAACTGCTTCCTGAATCTCATCCTTGTGTTTGCTCAAAAAGTCAGTTCTAAACTTGAGTATGCGAGAAGTATTTTCTATAAAGTCTTTGTTATCATCTTCAAGTATAGATTGTTCTAGAAGAGTAGTTAGAGGCAATGCATTTATCTTTTCTAACCTTTTACTATACTCCTTATACTCTTCTTCTTGTTTTTCTGATGCCTCAATGTATTGTTGCATCTCTTTTATTACTCCCTCTGCTTCTTTGTAGGCCTCAAATCCTTTTGTTAAAACCTCACCTACCTCATGGTTCAATTTGTCTATCCATTTATCTACCATCTCCACCTTACTTCTAACTTGCACCAAATCATCAACCTCCTTTTTGCTTAGCAAAATAGGAGTCTCAATGGCTGCAACTTGTTATGACCTTGGAGAGGAGACACTCTTCAAGAATGAATGTAACTGATCCAATTGAGCCTTAAGCTCATCTTTCTTTTGTTTGTCCATCATTCTTGATTTAGTCATTGAAGCCACCGCATCAATTAGATTCATTTGTTGATTTCTAGTGGGTCTTCCCAAATTAACTGTACTCAATTGATAGTCTGTTAGCTGCATATCCCCTACCTCCTTTTCAGTCATAGGCATGGCACATTCAACAACTATCTCCCCTTTATCTATGAGTCTAGTAGAATGTAAGACTTTATCTCTCTTCTTAGGCCTTTCCTGTTCAATCCCCTTCATCATGTCCTCCCAATTAAGAGGTTGAGGAGGTGTTCTAGCTCTCTTCTGCAGGTCTAACTTCAACCATGTAGGAGCACTGGGAGTAGTCATCATCATGGAAGAGGAAGCAACAACTGTAGAGGATGGCTGAACATTTACCTCAGGTTGAGAATCAACCTTTTCTTTCTCTTGTTGCTCCTGCAGCACATGCATCTGCACCAACTTCTTAGCCTCTTCTCTATCTCTTTGTTCCTGTATTTTCTTGTCTTCTTCTTCTTTTCTCAATCTCTCTTCTTCCATCTGATCCTTCTCTAATTTCTCTTTTCCCAAGGCCTCTCTTTCCAACTGTTCTGCCTCCAAAGCTTTAAGTTTTGCAGCTTCGGCATCTTCTTCCTTTTACTTCCTAATTAGCTCTTCGGCCTCTTTTTCTTTCCTTATCTTTTCTGATTCTTCCTTTTCTATCCTTTCCATTTCCAAGGCTATGAGCTTCTTTGCCTTTTCCCTTTCTTCTTCATCTTGTTGTTTCTTTATTAGCTCTTCAGCATCTCTTTCCTTTCTTAGAGCTTCAGCTTCTTGTTCTTTTTGTCGAGCTTCCTTTGCAAGCTTCAATCTAGCAACCAGGGCTTCCTTTTCCCTTCAATTTCTTGCTTTCTCTTCCTCAAGATCATGGATTTTCTATATCAATTCCAATTTATCATTTTCGCCTTGACCTTGAGCTCATGTTCTCGTTGCCTTATTTGCTTCTCCATTTCATCAGCTTATGTCCTTGTTTCAATTTCTTTTGCCTTTAATTGTTGCTGGTGAAGTAGAGCATCAGCTTGTAACTTTGCCTCCATTTCATTTTGCTTCTCTGTAGCAGCCCTTACATTAGAATCTCTTGTAGCATCTTCAAACTATTTCCATTGCTCTTCTTGTGTCAGAATCTGCTCAATAGTATTCCCTAAAGGCATGTTTTCTTGCAAATCTGTTTCTGACAAAGTCTCATCTGAATCTGTCTCAATTTCTACAAATTCTTCCTCCACTTCTTTTCCTTTAGCAGCTTCAGCCATGGCATGAAGTACTCCTTCTTGAACTTCTTTACTTTTCTTTCTTGTGAGTGGGGCTTGTGTGGATGACTCACCCAATGTGGGCGTAGAAACAGTAGATTCTATTGGAACATCTCCCTCTGGTGCCTCTTCTTCTTCATCGACTACCTCAAGCTCTATTTCTTCAACGTCAGGAGGAAAGAATTCCAATGGCTCTTTGGAAGGTGTCTTTCTTTTAATCCTCTTGTACCCTTTACCTTTCTTAAGGATTGGTCCTTGAGGAGCTTGAACTTTCATCATCAACCATTGCACACTTCTATCCAAGATTGTTCTTCCAATTTTCTTAATATCAATTGTTTCTTCCTCATTCCAGTCTATTGGATCTAAGTTTTTGGTGCCAATGTTCAAAGCTTCATATGAGGGATCTAATACAATTCCATCATCCAGCAAAGTATCAAGAATATTTTCTTTAATACCAAGCTCTGACATGAGTGAGACTAATAATCTCTCATAATTCTTCTTTCTCAAGTCATACTCATCCTACCTATCACACCAAAAGTCCTCTAACAAATTAAAGTGTTTAGTGAACACTGAAGGTAATAAAGCATGCATTTTCTCCCTTGGTTCAAAATACTTACGAGCTATATACAATTCTAATTTCAATTGTATCAACTCATTACAAACCACCTTTGCTCCCTTCAAATGTTGACAATTATATTCACCCAGTGTCATGGGAAATTTATGGCATCCTGTCTTGTGCTTGATCCCAAACCTAGCATTAACTCCAATGGCTTGATACACAAACTCCATAAGCACTATTCTATTACTGCAGCATCTTGGAAGCAAATGGGGATGACCTTCAAAACCAAATAACCTGAAGTATGTAAATTTGGGGTATTGGATATACCAACTTCCCCATTCAACAATAAAAGCCATAGCTTCTTGACTTAACCTGTATCCTACATCTCCACTCAACTGATTGATAATCACATATAAAAATGCATCATTAGCTCTTCTAAAATGAGTCTCAGCAACCTGAAGAGATAATTGACCGTAGTGCTCCCATACCTTCTTTTGTCCATCCAAGGCTCCCATTATACCTACTCTATTTAATCCTGGGAAAATCCCCAATCTTGTTGCAGCATAAACCACATAAGAAGTCATGAAGAAAGATTTAGTCTGTCTGACCCTTGTGAGCTGATCATGTATGGCATCAGAAACAATCATTGACCAATCAAAATGGTAATCACCCTGAAAGATTACTTCAATAAAATGAAACATCCATTCCTTGAAGTGGAAGGAATCCCTCTTCCCAAACACTCTGGACAACATTAATATCAAATAAGATATCTCCTTCTTGAAATCTGCCCTCTTTGGCTGGTCTGCCAACTTGCTTAAAGATTTCTTCTCTGTGCTTAACCACTTTTTGTTTAAGTGAGACTTATTGGAGTCTTTATGCTTGCTATATTTCTCCAACGCCTCTGCTTCAGTTAGCTGCACCAAATTCTTGGGATCAGGAACATTAAATATGCTTTGGAACATTTGTGGAGTAAGATCTAAAATCACATTATTTTGTGAATCCATGCATAATCTTATAGCAGGATTGTAGGTACTAGCTACTGTCAATATCAACTCTGGACACTGGACTGATAAAGGAAACACAGTGATATGTGCAAGACCGAAATCAACAATCCTTTGTGTTCTCCCTATCAAGTTTGCTCATTCTGCAAAGGTATCTTCATGTAATTCTTCAAAGCTATACTAGCCCAGATTAGTATCTGTGATATCTGACCAGTCTGACTCCACCTTGCTCACTTTCACCACCGGATTCCTATGATCATACCTCAATGTATAAGGCAGTTGTTCTGGTTTCACCTTCTTTATTTTTGGTGTTGTCTTTGATGTTCCAGCTGGTTGATTCCTTCGAGCAGCCTCTCCTGACGTTCCTGACATCTTTCAATTTTCCTGCAAGCAAACCCTCTAATTAGATCTTTAGATAACATCATAAAACATGCTTTTAAAACATACCTGTTACACATACATTGGAGTCGGAACCAGATAGAAGCTCAAAAGAATCTCTTTTACAACACTGGCGGACTCGAAGCAAAAACTAATATAGAAACTTCACCTAATAACAAACGGGCTTAGAGTCGGAGTCGGGGAGGTTATCGGAACCGAGATCAGAACAAAAAACAGATTTGGTTTTCTTTGAATTTCCAATTTTTTCATATTCTACTTCCATTCCGCCTCCGCCTCCGATTAGGTTATCATTACTTTGAAGAAAGACTTTCCATTATCTGCGGAGCCAGAAACGGGATGAGAATAGAATCGATAACTTTTGCAAACAAAATTCTTAAGTTCAAGATCAATTCCGATCCCTCCTCTGCCAATGTTATCATATATTTCAAGGAAAACCTTTTAGAACTCGAAATCGGAAAAGGAATAAAAAATGGAATCGATAACCTTGTAAAACAAAAATTTTAGGTCCATAATCCATTCCAATCCCGCCTCCGCCTATGCTAATCATGACATCATCAAATTTATTCATTTTCAACATAGCTTCATGATTTAGACCTAGGTCGCTATAAAATGGCAAAGGAGCTTAAAAATCTACACCCTCATATGACCGTGGGGAACAATTGCATTTTAGGGCCATTATTTAAATCTTATTAAAGTAATTACAGAGACCAGCGAAACCCTAATCTAACAAACCCGATAAAACTAGGGCACGAGTTTAAACCCTGCCCTTCTACCAGACGACGAAACCCTAATTTAAACAATAAATCTAATCTACCCTAACTCACTGTAAAATCTCTAATCTACCTCACTGTAACTTCTAATCTAACTAATCAACATTTAAAACCTAAAACCTAAATCTAACTCACTGCAAACCAAAAACAAACACAACACAATCACGATTAAGACGTGACAGGGACGGTGCCCTAAAAATAGAAAGAAATGACATGATAAAACAAGAAAAAAAATATTTAAAGTAAAACAAACAAGAGAAAACAAGAACCTGCTCATTCAATCACATCGATGATCATAGAATTGCTTTAAAACACAATGATTGAACACGTGAGTAGATATAAAGCAAAAACACAACGAACATAACTACAAATAAACAACGAACAACAAAGATAAAAGACCTACCTCAAACGCAAACAAACCCAAGCTAACTTTCTGAATTGATTCGCACACAATATCCCTTCTCTATCTTGATCAATTTGCTCAAACAAACTTTGCTATTGCTCCTCGCGCTCTTAGACTTGTAATAATAACAATAATGATCAGCTTTAACCCTTAATAAAAGTAAATATGTGAATTTCTACCTACACCGGCAACCACCATTAATGCATTAAAACGTAGTAAAGGTGGAGTCGGAACTGTAAGAGAACGAACATTGGTCTGCAATGCAACTTTAGTCAAAAAAGTCAACGACAAAAAGGCAGGGGTGGAACTAAAATGGAAACGGAATCTCAAATTCATAAAATTCCCAAACTCAATTCCCATTCCGGCTCCGCGTCTGACAACTAAAAACAAAACAAAAACAAATACAAAAATTAAAGTAAAAGACCAACCTAATAAAATAAAACACAAAAACCAAGACAAAGCAAAAAATAAAAACAGCGGAGGCGGGATCAGAATCGATCTTGATTTTGCAAATTTTGATAACAACCATCGCAATTCCCACTCTGGCTCTGCTTCCGCTAAAGACCAAAAACAAAGTCAAAGAAAAGACTGTCAGGATAGAACCAAAAACAAGCCTCAAAAGAAATTTCAGAACCCGATTCAGTTCCAATTCCGATTTCGACAGAGAAACCAAAGAAAAACAAAGTATTGGAAAAACTAGACTCCAAAATTTGTTTCAAAAACAACTAAGTACAAAAATAACAAAGGGGGACCCATTTTGACCAAGGAAAAAGATGGGGTGGTTATGCAAGGCATAACAAGTACTACAAATTTCTATTACCAACATCAAAGTTGATTCATTACAAAAAAAAATATACACTAGTTTTGCCTATGAAAATAATTCTTATCACAAGGATATATACTTATATAGTCCATTTCAAACATGACCTATCCTTTTAGTTTTCAAAGTCACACTAATAACACAATAAAGACTCGTATTTCAAAAAAATGATTGCATAGTACATAAACTACTCAAAATCCTCACATATTAGTATTAATACCCATTTGTTTCTTTCAAGACAAGGAAAACATTGCACCCTTTTAGTCCTAATGAGCATAATTTCTCAAAACAAAAACATATAAAAGTATACAATTTCAAATGCATTGCCATTTCATTTTCTTTGTCTTTAATTTATAATTCCTCTTCCATTACACCGTTAAGCAATCAATACATCAGAATGCCACAATTCCATAAAACACAACATAATTATACACGCAAAGCACACATTCTTCATTAAAAATCCATCATTTACAAATAAGGCATTCCACTTTATTCATTATACAACACTAAATCTCATAACATATTCAACACAAGATCATGATTTTACATCTTTTTAGAAGCATGAAGACACAATTTATCATTTCATAAGTACTATATTCATGATTTAACATACATTCTTCACATACACACACAAATTTGTATCACCAAAAATCACATCACAAGGCTGCACAAGGGTCCATAATGCATCCTAGATAGAAGTAATATTGGTGCATTGTGCACTACACCATGGGTCCTATCCTTTCCACTGGTCTTTTGCACCATTGGACAAACACCACCAAAGGATAAGTCTAAGGTTGTTAGGCGAGGATAATAAAAAAGGGGAAAACATAATCTCAAGAGTACAAGCAACTAGGACAACATAATAGCCTCATATGAAACCAAAGTGCCCAGTATTAGAAACTTGGGCTCTGATACTAGGTGTAACACCCCTGCCAAGGAACCCCAGAGGGCAACACTAAACTGGGTCAAATTAATGGAACAATTTTTTTATTAAAAAACAACAATAAATACGTAACATCATAATCTAAACCTATGTCCTCTAAGGTTCCTTGACTGTGCTACTCACAAATCAAGATTACAAGAAACATTTCATCAATGAATATAGATGCAAGAACAATAAAACATGCAAGGTTCATTTTAAAGCACCACATTAAAATATTCTACATTACTTTATTCCATAATGTGACAACTGATTATCAAACGCTAAAGATCATTACTAGCTAACTAACATAGGTAAGACATGCATTATTTTACAGTACTCATTACAAGAAGAGTTCATCAATAACTACTACATCGTTGCAATATTTAAAATAATGATTTCCCTAGTACATGGGAAGAATACATTAGATTACAATAAGAGATACAATGGATATACAATCCAATATAAAAATACATGAAAAAGTTTCCTTCTTGAACTAGATCAGGAACTGGAGTCCACGGTGCAATGACCAACCTCCATGCACACAAACATGCAACAAGAATACCCAATAGAGGAAAAAGCACCAACCTCCTAACCATGTAGAACCTTGAGGTCCACCCCCCGTGCTAGGAGATAAAACAAGGTTGCACACCAAACATATAGTTAGGAAAGTAACATGATAACACAATCAAGGGTTATGCATGGTCTCCAACACAACACTGCTAACAACACCAACATCACTTACAACACTTACTTCACTTCCAAAGGCACTCACACAACATAACAAGGAAATGAAACCAGGGAATGTTAGACTACAACAAGGAGGAGTGTCATCACATAGCTTGATATGGGTTGTCTTGGTAGATCTTCCTAGGCCCTAGCCCCCATCCTAGGTTGTCCTGGTATCTTCTCTCAATCCCTGAACCCCATACAAACTCATACAGAACCAACATACCTTTCATGAGGACAAAGAAGTTGATCTTTCCATTTCAGGTGTTCCCATATCATTTCAAGCCTAAACGAGCACTTGAGCCATGAGTCAGGCATATCATTATCTTGTTTAATGTGAATTCTACCCATCCCCCTAATTTATTATCAA
This sequence comes from Sequoiadendron giganteum, assembly GCA_007115665.2. NCBI lineage: Eukaryota > Viridiplantae > Streptophyta > Pinopsida > Cupressales > Cupressaceae > Sequoiadendron > Sequoiadendron giganteum. The sequence continues at coordinate 393,876,249 of CM021107.1, forward strand.
GGGTATCACTAGATTAAGAAACTCTCCAATTGGTTGTCTTGGACACCACTTTGGGTTCTGGCCCCCATTGAGAGCCACTCCCCCTACTTGCAACTAGTAAACCCTACATAAAGCAAGGCATTGTCCATCTTGCACACTTATCACAATCACATGAATCCATACACAGGGCAAGGCACTGACCATCTTGCACACTTATCATAATCACATGGATCCATACAAAGATAGAAGAGTAACACCCATACACATAACTTTCTCCAATTGGAACTTGATAGTGGCTTTTGTTTCATTTACATACCACAGTTACCCATGACAACACCCTTAGGGATTGTGTTTCACACCATAGCCAAGAACAACAACATAGCCAAACCACTTCATGGTTAACCAATCATAAGGACCATCCATACAAATATACTCCCTCCAAGGTCTCTAGATACCAACATACTAACACACTTCCCAATGGCACAAAAGCTTACACAAACTTTACACAGATGAAACCCAACTTTCAAAAATTACATAAACACTAATCCAATAGTCAAAACACAATCAATTAATCAAAACCATGAAGACATTCACAAACTCATGCAATGAGACATAACAATTTAACTGTTTAAAATCTAATTACACATATATCTATATTGTTACTAATTTATCCATAAATCACTCAATCAAATACTCCATGTCATAATAATGCTCACAAAACTAACTTCTTAATTAACATCACAAGAGATAGATATAAATCTAACCAACTTTCCTATTGTAAAGATATAACAATTAATTGAGGTATTATTTCCAACACAACTTAACATAATTAACCTTATCATTTAACTTTTAAGTAAACAAAACTATGTAAATGTAGATTCATTGAACCCTAACTTTCAACTAGCTGAAATGAACTAAATCAATTCACTTTGAGTAAATATACAATCCAGTTATCTGTAACAAATAAAATACTCAGTTTAATAATAATTGCCCAGTTACTTCATCTATAACAAATTAGATGTTGACTTTAACATAAACTATCCAATTAGAATCATTTATCATTTAAACATAATCATTTAAATTAAATAATCAATCCCTAATATTTTACCCTCATTCAATATTTTCAATCCCCTAACTGCCAATTACCTATTTGAGATGTAAATCAATTTACTTAATTAAGAACAAAAAGAATTCCATGGTGTTTAAGAGAGTTTCTTCTTTCATTAATCTTTTACTATTAATATCCTATAATATAATATATATATCCAAAGCTATCATAATGATCAAGGATACATGAAATACCAATCATGTTTGAGGTGTTACACTTTTTAACCCTAAAACCAACCTTATAATTCTTTAACTATATATAAATCCTTTAAGATATGGTTATAGAAGAATATTGGTAGAAGGAATCATCTTACAACATCGGATTTAGAGAAAACCATTCTTAGTTAGATAGCTTGTTTTCTTTAAACATAGGTTCGCTAACAATACAAGCATATATATATTCTCTATTAGTGGGGATGACCTAAAATTAACTACAAATTAGATTTTTGTCCTTACTAGTTCAGTAATTGATTTGACAAGTATGAATCTAGAAATAATAACATAACAAGATCACAGCTAGGCAAATTAATGAAATACACTTCTCTTATCCATAATCAATTAAATATTTATCCAAATAGAATTCTTTATTAAATAAATTTCGTGTTCCTTCACTATCATATTCTTTTACCCTTAAAGTATATCATTGTATTTATTCTATAACATTCTTTTATTATTAACGACAATATATTGTAATATATACATATATATCTATAACATATTTTCCATAAAATGCAATCAAAATATGATATTATATATATACATATATATATATATATAGATAAAATGAAATCATCTTATTATCTAAATCCATTCGATATATAACATATTATCTATTAGAATGAAATCATAATATTATCGAAATCCAAAAAGAAATCATAATAACATCTAATTCCAAACAATATGCAATTCATAATATAAATTTATCAAACTCATAATATGAAAAATGCTATTCATAATATAATTTATCAAAGCAATCATAAAAACATTGTCAAATTCCCAACTGCAAGCTACAACCACAAAATAAATTTATCAAACTCTTAAATTGCCAAATATGGTCGGCGTCATGTTGCAACGACATCAAGGGCATGCAGGTAAGGGAGTATGGGAGGATGGACGCACAACCCAACATTGAGTTGTTTGACAGAAGGCCTCAAAGGAATCTCATCACATGGAGGGAAATGATTGCAACATATGCACCATTGATAATTGTTGAAAAGGATTAAGAAATTTTCAAGAAAATGTAATGGGAAGGTGTAAAGCCAAATTATTTTCCAGAGTCCTCCCTGCCTGTGCGAAAATGGGAGATTTGGGATGGCCTATGGACATGCACCAAGGAATAATGGTAGGGGATTTTTTTTTAGACATCATAGTTAGAAATGCTCTCAAAATCTTTGAATTAATGAAGCACTTTGGGTCACATCCTAACATTGTAAGCTTTGCTTGTGTTCTAGGTGCATACTATCACATAGGTTTAGTGGATGAGGGTTGCATGCACCTCACACATCAGTAACCCTTATTGCATTGCATATGTATTTGATCATTAGGTGTGCATGGTTGACCTTCATTCTCATGCTGGCTATCTTAGGGACACCCTAAACCTTATTACTCAGATGCCAATTAAACTAGTGATGCCTATGGATCATGTATGAATATAGGATGACTATTTCTAGCAATGTTGCTTTATATATTTTTTTGTTGTTGGATACTAAAAATGCTATGACTTATGTCCTCTAAAAAATCTATGTGGAAGCAACAGGTGTAGTAAAGTTGTGCAAAATAAAGGCGTTAAACAATTTCTAGGTTTTATACACAACAACCCTAATAGAAGAACAAAAAACACCGACAGAGCTCTAGAATATTATAGAAATGCGCAAAACTTCCAAGATAAAAATAAAAGAAGCTTTGGTGTGGTAGTGGAGTCCAGGAATTTCTTTATATATAAACAAAGGATTCCAATGTTAACGATATTGATGATCACCACACGTGGAAGAGACATTGATGGAGTCACAAGATGAAGATATGAGGTTTGAATGATTTATTGTGTCGCTGAAAATGTTTGATGATCTGATTAGACTGGATTATTCAATTTAAAATGTAACACTTAAGTGAAATCATGGACATAACCTCGTAACCACTAAACTTTCATACACGAGATCTTCTATACAAACAAGCATTCTTTAATGGCGTTGAAAGGACTATTACCCGACACATTTTACAATCGAGCCTCAAAGGTAGCTAAAATAACTCAAGCCAGCTCAAGGGTCTCCCAGACGTGTCCTCCTTTCAACAAGCAATTTCTCTAAACCCTCTTTACCAAATTTATTTCTCTTCCCCAACCTTCAATCTGATACTACTTTCTGAAATTCCTCCTTTTCAAATGTTCTCGGCAAAATCAACAGCATGAGTAAATTTTTACAACAAATTTTATCAAAAAGAACATAATGTCGAATCACCCTCATCCAAAAAAGAAATCATCCTCTTTTACAAGAAATTCTCTCTCCCCACAAAAACGTTTCTGGAGCCCAAAAATGTACGGGAAAAAAAACCAACCAACTACCCAATGAATTACAATTAATTTTTAATTTATGCATTTAAAATATTAATTTATGTAACTATGAAATATTTATGAAGTAATATTATTAAACACCTGATTTCATGCAAATGGGTAAAATCATTTACCCTACGATTATTTACATATTATGATTAGCTTTATAACCTTTTATTTATTTATTATATTACTATTATTTATTTATTTTGTTTTTTATTTTAATATTATATTACAATTTTATTTTATTATAAACTATGATCATTTATAAATATATTTATATGTATTTATCAAAGTACCTTTTTACTTAATAATGTATTTTAATGCATCAGATAACCAAAAACATTTATCGAATAATTTTAAATTAAATAAACCAAATTCCAAACAATTACCTGAACCTTAACCAGGGCCAAAAAGCAAGACCTCAAGCAACACCAACTAACCACATACAAACTTGACAACACTGACAAGGTATCAAACTGGATACTCATCCTCTTCGAGGATGATGGCTAGGGTAGGGGACCAAGTGTTATCTTCGATCAACTGTTCCATTGGGTTTAAGGCATGCTCAGACCTACCAATTTAGGTGGAGTCGATGCCTAGTACATGCAACCTGCAACACAAAAAATGGTTGTGCATACATGTATGCATATAATCAGGCACACCATGAAAAGGGAGTCGCAACATCCCAGAGTACTCACAAGTGAGTGATGTGACACTATCCCCTTCACCCAAACACATCAGTAAGAACCCCACCAACTCATATAACAATCAGTTACATAGCAATCAAGATAAGATCATTCATATGATAATCACATTATAGTCATGATTATATAATCACATAGTGCTCATGATAGGGTTAGTCCTATCCCAACCTTCACACATAGTCCATAAATTCGTAATATACAACATCAACTGCTTAACATCATTAGCACATACCTTTAAATATCCCTATTATTTTACCTTCATCTCTAAGTTCCAAAGCCAAACTACCTACACATCCATAGTGAGAATGGAGGTGTACTATAGATTAATGTGCTATGTTTTAGAAGCATGTTGATTATTAGTGTGTAGACTATTTAATCAATCATATCTTTAGTTTTTCTGAGACGTGATTTCCCTCAAATAGCTGATGTATTTATTATACCATGTCAGATATGTAGTCAACATGGGTGTGGTGGTTCAAAATTTAGTTCGAGGATATCTTTTGGGTAGAGAGATTTCTAAATATGGATGGTATTTCTTTTAGAAATGCATGTTTTCTCTGTGGTTTGGAAAGAGAGTATGCATACACTTTTTTTATCGGTTTCTTGAGCTTTTGGGGGATATGTTTAGTGTGCAAGAAGCTTGGTGTGTCAGAAGGTTCTTGGTGTAGGGGCACCTAGGTTCTCATGCCCAAGAGGGGTAAAAAGTGAATGTTTTGTTTTTTTAAGTTCTTAATATGTAATAAGGTCTAAGAAGACCATTTTAAATATGTTAGATTCCATATTAGTTCATTAGGTGTGTTGGAGTGTCAAGTTGCACAAGTTGCCAATTTTACAAAATGTTGTCAAAGTTGTAAAAATGCAAAAATAGGGAAAATGAAGAGCCATAAATTGTAAATGAGGGAATTTAAATGGTTGTAAGTTGAAAAGTTGGTTGAGAACCATTGGTAAATGAGTTCAAATTTTTAAAATATCCTTGGGAAGTTCAAAACCAAGGTTGGTGGTGATATTCTTGAAGTGAAATCAATAAAAAAAATTCTTGTTTCTGCATTTCTGAATGTTAAGTTGTTGTTTCAGAGCTTGGTAAGGATTTGTACGGCCTTTTTATGACCTACACATAATATGGTTGGAAATATTTGAGTTATCTTTCATTTGGTTGTGGTTTGGTTAAATTTCATTAAGTTTAGAGAAAGTTATAGCATTTTTTGTAACAACACGTCTAAATCTGCCCTAGGGTAAAAGTTAGCAAGCAAATCAAATTTTGAAGGTTTATGTCCAAAGTAACTGTTGGTTCTCAAAAATGCTGGTTTCAATGAACCATGAGAGGCTGCCAAAATCTCAATATGTTGTTGGTCAACTAACAAGGGCAACCTGTATGGTTGAACCCTCTACTCTTAAGGCTCTGCTAGACCTAGGCGGGTGCACCTATATGAGTGACACAGATTTTGAATTTTAATTTTCCTACTTGATCTAACTATCCACAAATGGCAATTTGATAGTGGAAAGAATATGATCCTAACTTGGTATGAATTTTATAAGGTATGAATTAATATGTTTAATTAAAATATGTCAAATGGAATGGATAGATCTAATGTAATCTAAATAGGGGAGACCAGTGCCTTGTTGGGTAAAACAAAGTCAAATGAAAGCTTTAAAAGAATGGTTTCTATCTGGCAGGGATTCTAATTATTTGGCATATTGTATTTAGTCTATAACTTGTATAAACATGAAAGGATGTAATTATCAAACTCTTCTTAATGATCCAAATGATAATATCCAGATTACTGTGAATGACTTGAAGGAATTAATCTTTGCTTGAAAGAACCAACCAATCACATCACACAAATACAGCAAATGTGTATTGATAAACTAAGAATATACTTGATATGTCAATTTAAATAATAAAGAAACATCAACCTTGGAGACAACTTGATAATATTCCAATAAATTTCAACAAATAATTGATACCAGAATAGTGTCACAACATTAAATTTTATTCATCTGATACTTCAAAATTTATACATGCATCATAGTCTCCTTGAATATCATTTTGAAAATACTTGCAGCAATATTCCTTTTCCTTCTAAAAAATCTCTCTCCCCTTCCTTCTAAAATTTTACAAATATTTATACATTACAGATCAAGGGTTATGACCCTTCATTTTTTGGTTAAACTATTTGTATTTCTCTCGCAGAGATAAAAATATTCAATTAGTTGCGTAATTGGAAAATTAAATATTTTTCACATAGTCTTGCCTTTTAATTTTTTATTTTTATCCTTTCCCGCCTGTATTTCTTATCTTATCGGAATTTTATACTTTTCATTGCCTTTATTTTTATTCTCCCATGGTTTCTATTGAGTTTACCGCTCTACCACGGGTTTGACTTTTCAACCCACGGTTATACGGTGCCTAGCCCTCACAGTCATCCCTCACTATTACCGTGTTACCACAACTTGCTTGATGCCTCCTCACGGTACTGCACTAGCTCATTTATTAACCACTATCATCTTCATTGTATATCACTATGGTCATCTCCATTGTTTACCGTGCTATTGCGGTCTTCGCACTAACTGTGTGTGGTATAGCGGTAACCGCTAACCGCTATTTCCATCGCTTCCACCATTGTTACCGCATTACCACAGTCTGTATTCGGACCCTTCGCGGTATCGCGGTATATGTCTTCGCTGCTCCGTTGACCGTTTACCGTAGTCACCGCGGTCTCAGACTTGACCTTCGTGGTATAGCGGTATATATCTTCATTGTTACCCCTGTCGTCTATTGACCGCTATTGCAGTCACCGCGGTCTATTCTTAGACCTGTGTGGTAGCGTGGTAAACCTTCACTGCCTATTCTTTAGCTGCCATCACCATACCGCGGTTTAATTTTGGGAGATCGCGGTAAGGCGGTAAAAGCTTATAGAGTGAAATTTAAAGGTGTGGTAAGGTTTAGAAATTATTTTTGGCCCTTTTAAATGGCGGTAAAGCTGAATTTTTCATAAGAAGGTAGTGAAATATAAGAAAATAAATGGGGGCAAGGTATAGAAAATGGTTTAATGATTTTTATGGGATAGATAATGAAAATGCAAGGCATGAGTAGAAATTTCCTATGGTTTTGATGGATTTTTATGGAAAATAAATAGGAAAATATAAGGAGTTTTTGTGGGAAATTTCAATTCTAACAGTGGCTCCGTTTGGGGATGAATGATTGTGAGATCATTGCAAGGATCCATATCTCTAGGTGAGTAGACCAAACATTATGATGAGAGCAAGTGGAGATGAACATGGTCCTAAACTACTATACATGGAAAAAAGATCAAACAAGGGATTCCAGGATTGTCCATGTACTGGCAATTTCCTACATCCTTTTCTTCCTATACTACTATGCATGGAAAATTTATGAGAAGTCTTCTTCAAGAGTTGTCCATGCACTGGCAACCCTTGATCCTCTGTGAATTTTAAGAGAAAAAATTCTTCAGAAATTGCCCATGTACAGGCAATTCTTGCTCTTCACCACTCATACTTTGTAAATAATATGAATCCTCTCCCTGCTTGCCAATAATAACAAAAGGTCCTAACCACAGTGCCTCAAATTTTCCATGTTTTCCATTCTCTTGACATCTAGCATTCCACATCAATACTGGATCATCCTTCTCAAATTTTCTACTTCTTGCTTTTTTGTCAAACACATATTTCATTCGTGCTTGTAACTTCATGTTCTGGTTTTGAGCTATTCTTCTTACTTCATCAAGTTCTACAAGTTGCTCCATCCTCTCCTCCATTGGTTCAGGAACATCTATATCTTCTTGAAGGATAAATTTGTAAATTGGTAGTAAATTTTGCAAAGACATCCTAGCTTGTGTTCCATAGACTAATTCATATGGGGATTTCCCAATTGCCTTTTTGATAGTAATTATGTCTGCCCATACAGCCAATCTTAACTTTGAATCCCAAGATTTTTTGTTCTTACCGAGCATCCTTTTTATGATTTTTAAAAGACTCTTGTTGCTAGATTCTGCCTGACCATTAGCTTGTGGATGATATGGGGCAGAATAAGAAATATTGATACCATATGTCTTACAAAACTCTTTGAACTCATTAGACTTGAAACACATGCCATTATCTTCAGTCACTCTTAATGGTGTACCGAATCTAGTAATAATGTTATCCATTAGAAAATTGATCACAACTTTACTTGTTGCTTGCTTGGTTGGGATTGCTTCTACCCATTTGGTGAAGTAGTCAGTGGCCACTAGTATCCATCTATGTCCTCCACTTGAATTCTCTTGATTTTCTCCAATGAAGTCAATTCCCCATTGGTGAAAAGGGGCTTCAACCTGGATAGGTCTGAGTGGTAGAGCTCCCTCATACTTCATTTTCCCAGAGAAATTTTGGCATGCCTCACACTTTCTTACATATGAAAATGAATCATTGAAAACCTTTGGCTAGTAATAACCTGCTCTGAGGATTTTATGTGCAGTTGTCTTTGCTGAATAGTGTCCTCCACAGACTCCTTCATGCATTTCTTTTAAAAGATGATCAGCCTGTGATTCATCCAAACATAACAGCAACACTCTATCCCTATTTTTCTAGAATAGATCTCCTTCCATGAATACATATTTTGAAGCCTGAAGTTTTAAAGTTCTTTTCTGGTTATCATTGAATCCCTCTGGGTATTTTGTGTTCCTAAGATAATGCATGATATCAGTGTACCAGGATGTATGCTCAATGCTTGCAATTGCATTATCTTCTTCTTGTACATTGCAGATTTGATTTGCCTCAATGTTTGTTTCTGCCATCAATTTGGCCAATCCCTGGCCCCATATCAATTTAGTAATCTATATTTCCATATCAAATTCCTGAATTTTGTTAATCCACTTACATCTTTTCCCTGTCACTTCTGATTGTGTCAAGATGTCTTTGACTGCTGCATGAGGAACATATGCAATTACTTTGGCTCCAACAAGATACGACCTGAAAGATTTTGTGGCCTTTACCAGTGCAAAGGCTTGTTTTTCCATTATGTCATATATCAATTCTAATCCTTGTAAAGATTTGCTAAAGAAGGATACAAGTTGCTCATGACCATCCTCATTTTTTTGTAACATGACAACAGCTATTGTATGTAGGGAAGCAAATGAAAATATCTGAAAAGGCTTTGTGAAATCAAGAGACTTGAGGACAGGGGCTTCCTTAATGGCTCTTTTAATGGATACAAAGGCTTCTAATGCTTCTGGGGTCCATTCAATCTTTTGTCCTTTCTTTAACATTTTTGATACGGGTTTGACAATCTCAACAAAGTTGGATACAAATCTCCTAACAAAATTAATCTACCCAAAGAATGACTGGATGGCTTTCACATTTTTAGGGACAGGAACTTTATCTATAGCCTCAAATCTCTCAGGATCTATCCTAACTCCCTCTTTTGATACAATGTGTCCTAGGAGCTTCCCCTCTATAATGGAAAAATGACACTTCTTAGGGTTCAAACTGATGCCATATTCTAAAGCCTTAATGAATATTTTTTCAAGGTGCCCTATATGATCTTCAGCTCTTTTTGAGTAAGTTGTGAGGTCATCCTGATACACCACCATTATAGCATTGATCAAATCAGTGAATGCTAAATCCATAGCCCTTTGAAATGTTGCTCCTGCATTGGTGAGACCAAAAGGCATTCTCACATACACATATGTTCCCCATGGGGTTGTGAAGGCTGTCTTATACTGCTCACATTCCTTGACCTTAACCTGGTTATAACCAGAGAATCCATCCATCATAGACAAAAATTCACATCCAGTTACTTTATGCAAAATGGCTTCCATGTTAGGCAGTGGGTAGTTATCTTTAAAAGATGCTACATTTAAATTTCTGAAATCTACACACAGTCTTATATCTCCATTTTTCTTTCTAACAGGAACAAGGTTTGATACCCATGTTGAGTGCCTCACAGGTTTGATAATACCTCCATCTCTAAGCTTGGCCAATTCTTCTTGCATTTTTGGCTCCAAAGTGGGGTTAATGGGCCTTTGTTTCTATCTAAATGGCTTTGCATCTACTTTCAATGGAATTTCATGCTGAAGTAAATCCTCCCTATATGCCTTGAGGTCTTCATAAGACCATACGAACACATGCTTATACTTTCTCAACAACGAAATCAACATTCTTCGAATAGTAGGGCTTATCTTTTTTCCAATGTATACTTTCCTTGGTGATAGTTCGGTCCCCAAGTTTATTTCCTCAATATCTTCCCCTCTGACTGGGGTTTGTTTCATAAGGGATTGATCACTTCCATCGTATACTCTTTCCAAAGCTACCAACCCCTTGGGAAGTTTATTAGTTTTGAGTTGCAGGACCTTCTTTCTAAACACTGTTTCTTCTCCATTTTTTTCTTCTACAAAGGCATTGAAATCAATTTCTTGAGCCTCATACTGGTCTATACATTGAAGGAACTTTAAGAGATCAGTGTCATCATTAAAAACCTACCAACTATATACATTGTTAGGTATTGCAGGTCTTGCTTTGAATTCCACTTGGGAAACTCCTGTTAATGTGATATCATCTTGTTTTAGTGCTACATTGGCTAAGAAATATGCCATTATGTTCTTTGATCTGTCCACCCAATCAATGGAAAAGGCATCAAATAGTTCAATTGTATCCCATATAGCATTTCTATATTGTTTCAGTCTTTTATTCTTTGCTACATATTTTGATCTGATCTAAGATACAACCAGTTCTAAATCTCCGAAAACTGTCAAGACTTTGATCTTGTGTTTTACTGCTAAATTCAAACCAGTCAACAAAGCCTCATATTCTGCTACATTGTTTGTACATTCAAATGCTAACAAAAATGAATATTTATAAGTTGAACCATCAAGAGATATAAAACCTATACCAACTCCATTTCCCTCTTGGCTGCAAGCTCCATCAAAGTACATTTTCCATATTCCTTGTTGATCTTCAGAGATATTTTGATCAATTGGATCTTTGCTCTCCAACTTAGGCTAAGATAGTTCCAATCTAAAAATTCCCAAATCAACATCACAGAAGCAATTCAGTGGCTCTTGAGAAGCACATTCAACAATTTGATTCATTCTAGGTTCTCTATACAATTTCACTTCTTCTCCATTTACTGGTATGGTGGCATATGATAAGTCAAATTGTACATTGCCTCCTACTACAACAGTCCACTGTCTTGATAGAAGCATCCCAAATTGAGGTGGTGTGTCAATCACAATTATGTCAATAATGTAAGAGGCTTGTGGGTAAGTTGCCAACCTAACTTCCACATTTTAGATGATTCCCACAACCAGGACAAGCATGCTATCCATAGCGTAACATTTACCTCCCTCCACATCTACCCATAAACCAAGCTGCTTCATTACCCCTACTGGCATGATATTCATAGAAGCACCCGAGTCTATCATGCAATTCCTTACTAGTTTTCCGCTTATGAGTAAAGTGGTAAAAAAGGGTCAATTTGTGGTGTGTTCATCATGCAAGCTTCTGGGATTTTTACCTCTTTCCTTTTATTATTTATCTCTAAGACCTCTTTGTTCCCAGTGCTTTGATTTCCATTAGAAATTAATTGTATGGTACTTTCCCTATATTCTTTGATTTTCATCATTTCAATCAAGGGCACAAACATTTTCAATTGAGAGAAAGCTTGTATAAAATCAAAAGATGTACCTTCAACTTTGATTTCCCTTTTAGATTCAGTGCATTCTCCTTTGTTTTCTTCTTTCTCTAGTTTTGATGTTTGATCTGGTTTTCGCTTTTCAATGGGAAGTTTCTTGATCTCCTCCTTGGGGGATCCTTTTTGTTCTCTACTGTCTGATTTATTATCAGTCCCTTTTGATATCTCATCTGATGCCTTTTTATTTTTTATGAATATCCCCCTTGGGACACCTTCATCTTTATTTACTGTTCTGTTTCTCAAACAATATTTGTTTCTGGCATCCTCTACTGCTGCAATTGTCAATCTTTTAATCTCCTCTTCACTAGGTCTCCTTACATTATATCTGTTAGTCTGGCTTGATGCAACAGGGGGGTCTTGATCGCTTTCATTTTCCTCATGGTCAGAGAAAACATGTTGCTCTGCCATGTGAACATTTTATTTTTGGTGGTCCACATTATATTCATATCCTTCATCTTGTGAAGATGCATATTCTCGTTCCAAAGGGTTAAGAATGTGGGATGCTAGATATACATTCTAGTCTTCACCACCATCATTTTCTGGTATATCTTCCTTTGATACTGATTGAGCTATTACACAATGTTCAGGGGAATGCAGTGCATTGCAAACTGAACACTAGGGACTTTTATCTACCATGTATGCCCCTTTTCTTTTTAATGGATCAGGTGTCTCTTTGTTTCTAGGTCTCTCATTCATTGGTTTCCCATCTTTCCCATTGGTATTATAAGGCATGTCATGTAGCCTCGGTCTCTCATTTCTATATGTGTTCTCTTGCTTGTTTGGGGGAACATATTGGGGAATTCTAGGATTTTCTCTTTTAGAAAACATCCCTGCAGCTTTTCTGTTATTTTCTATAGTTAAGGCTATCTTTTGGGCCTCAGCCAAGTTCCTAGGATCTCTATTTCTTAGTTCATATCCTGTCTTAGGATCAAAGGCTTTCAAATAGACACTCAACGCAACAGGATCAGTCTACTTGGATGCCTGAGGTGTTTTATTGTGTAATTTAATAAACCTCTGGTTAAAATCAAAGGTTGACTCATTTTGACATTTTTGGATATTCACTAACTCATGCAGGGCAAAATCTGATGCACATTGATTTCCATATTGCTGAAGAAATAGATCATAGAATTTTTGAATGGAATGAATGGATGTTGTCAATAGGCTATTAAACCAGTCCCTGGCATCCTCAATTAATGACATCATAAATAATCTCATTTGTACATCCTCAGACTACATGCCCAAGTCCTGAATGACTATTTTGAAATCTCTCAGATGTTCTTCAGCTACGACTACATTACTTCCTGTGAATTTAGGGACTAAATACCTCCAATTGTTGTCCAGGGGATATGGGAAAATCTGCAATCCAGCAAGATCAAATTGCGTAATCGTAGTTGTGCATTGTGGGGGAGGATTTTGATACTGTTGGTGTTGGTAGAGTAGGTTATTATTTCCCATGTATTGATGGCCTTGTGGGGGTATATACTGCTGATAAGGAGGTGGCTGAATATTTCGGTGTTGTGGTGGAGCATTTGTGTTTCTATTATGATTCATTGGTGGATTTTGGTAGGCTGGTGGGGAATTTGATGGCTTCCTATTGTTGTTCTTATGAGGAGGGGTATATTTGGGTGAATTAGCCATTGGTGTTCAGATCTGAGCTTTGTGTAACTTCATCCTTCTTAATTCTTCTATTGTTTGAATTTCTTGCTCATACTCTACCCTTAATCTTTCTGCATTCCGCTCCCTTTGTTCCAATCATGTATCTTCCTCATCTTGTGCCATGAATTCATGATTTTCCTCAAACGTTTCATCATACTCAAGTCCTTGCTCACGTTCAAACTCTCTTCTCTTTCTAGCTTCAAATTCATCCATGCGCTCAATGGATTTCTCAGGGTCTACTTGGTGAGAAGCATTTGTCTTCCTTTCAGGAGTGTGAAGTTCTTTAGACAGACTTTCTTCATTTGCAAGCATATCATATGAATTGTATGTTTCCAATGATTTTGAAACCCTTTTTTGTTGTTGTTGTGTCCAATTCATTGAATGCTTTCTTTCTCTGATCATTTTTAGGATTTGACTTTCCTTTATTATTAGGACCGTCCCCCTCCTTGTACAAAGATCTCCTTCCTTGCATGTTATGAGAGACTGTGATGGTCTGAACTTTAGGTTGATTCCTTTCTGATTTGTATTTTATCTTATCAGTCACAATACTTTTATTCATTCAGAGTCACCACCCACTTTTTCCAAAAGTGAGAAAATATTTTGTGGTTATCTTACCCAGCGGAGTCAATTTCTTTCAAATTTCAGTTATGGTTTTCTATAATGACTTTATATGGAAAGGTTGTCAATTACCAGACAATTCTTCTAGTTTTTTCCCCAGCGGAGTCGCCAATTTGTTGCTTCTCAAAAACACTAGTTTCAATGAACCATGAGAGGCTGCCAAACTCTCAATATGTTGTTGGTCAACTAAAAATGCCAACCTGTATGGTTGAGCCCTCTACTCTTAAGGCTCTGCTAGACCTAGGCAGGTGCACCTATATGAGTGAAACAGATTTTGAATTTTACTTTTCCTACTTGATCTAACTATCCACAAATGGCAATTTGATAGTGGAAAGAATATGATCCTAACTTGGTATGAATTGTATAAGGTATGAATTAATATTCTTAATTAAAAGATGTCAAATGGAATGGATAGATATGATGTAATCTAAATAGGGGAGACCAGTGCCTTGTCGGGTAAAACGGAGTCAAATGAAAGCTTTAAAAGAATGGTTTCTATCTGGCAGGGATTCTAATTATTTGGCATATGGTATTTAGTCTATAACTTGTATAAACATGAAAGGATGTAATTATCAAACTCTTCTTAATGATCCAAATGATAATATCCAAATTACTGTGAATGACTTGAAGGAATTAATCTTTGCTTGAAAGAACCAACCAATCACATCACACAAATACAGCAAATGTGTATTGATAAACTGAGAATATACTTGATATGTCAATTTAAATAATAAAGAAACATCAACCTTGGAGACAACTTGATAATATTCCAATTAATTTCAACAAATAATTGATACCAAAATAGTATCAGAACATTAAATTTTATTCATCTGATCCTTCAAAATTTATACATGCATCATAGTCTCCTTGAATATCATTCTGAAAATACTTGCAGCAATATTCCTTTTTCTTCTAAAAAATCTCTCTCCCCTTCCTTCTAAAATTTTACAAATATTTATACATTACAGATCAAGGGTTATGACCCTTCATTTTTTGGTTAAACTGTTTGTATTTCTCTCGCAGAGATAAAAATATTCAATTAGTTGCCTAATCGGCAAATTAAATATTTTTCACATAGTCTTGCCTTTCAATTTTTTATTTTTATCCTTTCCTGCCTGTATTTCTTATCTTATCGGAATTTTATACTTTTCATTGCCTTTATTTTTATTCTCCCATGGTTTCTATTGAGTTTACCGCTCTACCATGGGTTTGACTTTTCAACCCGTGGTTATGCAGTGCCTAGCCCTCACAGTCATCCCTCACTATTACCGCGTTACCGTGGCTTGCTTGATGCCTCCTCACGGTACTGCGGTAGCTCATTTATTAACCACTATCATCTTCGTTCTCTATCGCTACGGTCATCTTCATTGTTTACCGCGCTACTGCGGTCTTCGTACTAACTGTGTGCGGTATAGCGGTAACCGCTAACTGCTATTTCCATCGCTTCCACCACTATTACCGTATTACCGCAGTCTATATTCGGAACCTCTGCGATATCACGGTATATGTCTTCGCTGCTCCGTTGACCATTTACCGCTGTCACCACGGTCTTAGACTTGACCGTCGTGATACAACGGTATATATCTTTGTTGTTACCCCTGCCGTTTGTTGACCGCTACCGCGGCCATCGTGGTCTATGCTCAGACTGTGTGTAGTAGCGCAGTAAACCTTCGTTGCCTATTCTTTAGCCATCACCGCCATACCACGTTTTAATTTTGGGAGAGCGTGGTAAGGCGGTAAAAGCTTATAGAGTGAAATTTAAAGGTGTGGTAAGGTTTAGAAATTATTTTTGGCCCTTTTAAATGGCGGTAAAGCTGAATTTTTCATAAGAAGGTAGTGAAATATAGGAAAATAAATGGGGGCAAGGTATAGAAAATGGTTTAATGATTTTTATGGGATAGATAATGAAAATGCAAGGCATGAGTAGAAATTTCCTATGGTTTTGATGGATTTTTATGGAAAATAAATAGGAAAATCTAAGGAGTTTTTGTGGGAAATTTCAGTTCTAACAGTAACCTACCCTGATTTTGAGATATATTAAATAAGGGCCAAATGAGTATTTGAATCAAGTTTTCTTTCTTGGAGATCAGTTCTGGTTTGAAAGTTATGACCAGAAAACATGAAATTGTTGCTCCATTTCAAGCCTAATTCCAAGCATAGCAGTAGAGGTTTGACCTTGATGTTCCAAAAAAACCATCCCTATAATTTGAGTATGTTTTAGAACTCCCAAAATGGTATCCAAAACATCTTTTAGGTTGTGGGTTTGAGTTGTTCTCTTCAAATTATGATAGAAAAGGCCTATTTGTTGTCTTACAATGCCTAGTGGTAGTTTGTGAAGGAAATCACCTTATTTGATGTGTTAAGGCTCTTGAATTGGAAAATTTTGTTTAATTGAGATTGTTTTGGTACCATCCCCTTGCTTTGCATTAGTTCTCTATTCCTTTTCTAAGTTCAATGTGTATGCATTAATAGCTAGTAGCGTGTGAAATTCAAATCTTAAATGTGGAGTGAGGATAAAACCTTATTAAGGTCCCTGTGGTGGCACACGACATCAAATTACTTTGGTGGTAAGAATTTATTTTTGGACCATTGTATTATATGTTTCATGTAATTTGAATTTAGGTTCATCTTATGTCATCCTAGTTTTGTCCGGATCGCTGACCGACATAGAAGAGTGTTAATGTAATTTCATGTATATATTTCAAATGTTTAGATACATTATATATGAATGTGTGTGAGTTGTATCAATTGTATTGGTGGTGATCAAGCAAGGCAATTTTGAGTACAAAACTGTGAAGAAAAAAGAGAGCTCTAGTATCATAAGATCATTCTCAGTGTGGAAGTGTGTCAGTTGTGACTTTGGTACATATTAGAGTTAAATTTCAAATCTACCATTATTTTTGTGTTTTGGTAGGACTAGTGTTCTACTTGATATATTGATTTGGTAGGGATTGGTGTCTCTTTTCGGTGAGTATTGTTGTCTCCAGTAGGTTGGTGCCTAGAGTTTCAATTGGGGATTGGTGTCTCCAGTAGGTTGGTGCCAACAGTTTCAATTGGGAATTGGTGTCTCTAGTAGGTTGGTTCCTACTTCATGTTGTAATATCACTCATTATATTTTTGCATTATGAGGCTAGATTTGGATAGTAGATCCAAGCATCTATTCTCACTATGGTTTTTCCCATCTTGGGTTTCCATGTATATCTGGTGTTATATTGTGTTGTGTTTATGTCTATGGTTAAGTGCTCTTCATGTTAAAAATCTATATAACAGTAGCAAGATTTCAAGTTGCATGATCTGGTAAGTAGTGTTGAAGTTGGGAATTTTGAATTAAGTAGATTTATTGATTCACCCCCCTCTCAATAGTTTGTGTTCCCTTCAACTTCAAATCTTTACTTGCCTTATACATAGTTTCCAATACTTATACATATAAAAAATCCTTACCTTCTAACTATCATGGGGAAGATCGCCCCTTTTCTATATAGGACGATATAGAGACTAGTCTTCCTATAGACATATGCCAACACAAGGTTCTCCAAAAAGCTTCTTGGAAGATTTTTAACTTTTAAAAGTTATATTATTTATTTATATTTATTTTAAAAATATTTTTCTTATTTAGCAATTATCAAATCTCAAATTTCATATGGATGGTAATACACTTTTACCATTCCTTGATTAGAGTATAAATTATATTATTTTCCCATAATAGTGATTTTGTTATATTAAAATGGATTAAGGTATATTTATATTTATTTTCATTCTTTTAAAATCCCTATATCCCTAAGCATCTTGAGAAAGTATAAACCTCAATTCCAACAAAAGGCACTCAAATAATTTTTTAAATTCAAGTAAAAAAAATTAAAATAAAAATATTTAATCATATTGCATTAAGAAAACACATATAATTATATACATGTAGAGAAAATTTTATTTTATGAAAGTATATTTAATTATAAAACATTTAAATCTTGAAAAATGTAGAAAATAATAGAAAATATTTTTTGTACATGCATTTAAATTAAATTATATTTAGAGACATCATTCAAAACATGCAAACACCAAAAATAGAGAAATCATAAGCCCTTGATAACATCATGAGGCACAAAACAACATTCAATCAAGATCAATATAAAAATATTAAGACAATAGAACAAGTCAAATTCCTCAAGATTAACTCACCTAAATGAATTTATGCATAATAGTCGCAATTCAAATTTTATAAATTACAAGTGGACATAAAAATAGTTATGGAACATGAAGGGATGTTTTAATAGATATAATTTGTGGCCTAGATTATTTCAACTTGTTAATAAGTACACTTAATGTTTTTTAAATAAATAGCAATCCAATGATAAGAGAAAAAATGCCATTAAAATTAGTATTAGCTATAGAATCATTTGAGAAATACACTATTTTTTTCATAGGTCTAGTCAATCCTTTTTCTTACAAGACCACATGTTTTATCATAACTAACATTTAATATCTACCCATTTGGGTAAAAATGGAACTAATAGAGGATTTGAATCATAAAAATAACATAAAATTTATCTATGAGAGCATTGTTACAAAGTTTGGATTCCAATTAAACATTACAAGTGGCAAAGGAAAACAATTTGTTAATAGGATGCTAAGGATTATTAAAATTCATGCCCACAACAAAAGCACACCTTATCATCCACAATAAAATGGAGAAAGTGAATCATTGAATAATATTTTAGGTAAGGAACTCACAAAAGTTTCTAATGGTGATGCATTAGACTACAATCAAAAGATATTTGTGGTAATATGGACACACAACACAACTCATAAAAAGATTAAAAAATTACTATTCATTTCCATTAATTTATATTGGATGTATAATTGACAATACAATGCATAGTTCCTAATGTAAGATTAGAAATAACCACATGATTGAATAAATATGAATCCCTCAAAGAAAGGTTAATATAACTAGTGAATTTAAGTGATAACCAATTAATTGTGGCATGCAATCAAACACAAAAAAATGAGAAAATTAAAGTCATCAAATGGTGACAACATTAAAACTAAGTAATTATAATCAAGAGATATATTATTATATGCTAGTAAGTTCAAGAAATCAAGGAAATTAAATATGTGGTGGTTGGTACCTTACTGTAAAGACCATACAAAATATACTAGTGTAGTAAAATTAAAAACATTAACAAAGGAATAAGTAGATGGATATGTTAATGGAGCTTGATTAAAACCTACCAAAAAAATAAATTAGACAAATGATAAAAATTTAATATTTTGTAGCATAGTATACTACAACTAGTTCTTAGTGTATAAATTAAGTTATCACTCAAAAATAAATGGAAGGTGGTTTGAAAAGGTTAATGCACAAAAAAAATTCAAAAATAAGGTGCATGAGTGATTGCACATTCTATAAGAAACACTAAAGTGGTGGCAAGTACATCCATGCCTGATATCAAAGGATTAGTTTAAAAACTACTTTCATGTAAGGCCATGGAGAATTCATGTAACTTGATAGATCCATCACCACATTGACAGGAGTCCAGCATTTAATAGGTAGTTCCTCACTATCAATAAAATATGAGATGTTAGAGTGAGGTATGCCACAAAATGTATTTCTTATAAAAAAAGGTACTACAAGAGATGATTATTCTCTAGTAAATTACATCCATGTTGCACATGAGATGATTACAAATAGAAAACATATAATCTTTGTGAAATCTTAAGAAAAAAACTCATAGATAATTTGAAGAAAACAAAAAAAGAAACCATGAATTCAAGAATGGCTCATTGATAATATATCTTACATTATATTTTCTAAAAAAAATTAATAGGGATTAGGAAATGTTCATATATACCTCCATTGTGAATAAAATAGAGGATAATATAGATGGGTTATCAAACAAAACTATCAATAGATATGGTCATGAGTCATTATGCTTTAAATTTTAAGAAAAATGAAAGAGAGAAATATTGATCCATATACTGACACAAAAACTAAAAATGTATGTATCATTTATCATAGATAAATACTATATCCATTTGGAAGCCATGGAACCACACACTTTAATAGTTCTAACACTCCCATTTGAGTTAATTGACCAACAATTGGAAACAACAACACAAATTCTCCTCTTTAATCCTTATGATCATACCGTAGAAAGGTTTGGTACTTTGTGGGAGTATATTAAAAATAAGGATGAAGATTTTTCTCAAGAGAAAGTCAAAAATAATAAAATTGGATCATAAAGAAACTACAAAAAATATCTTCCTCCTCAAAATGTTATGGATATTAATGAACAACAAAGAACTCAATTAGAAAAAGAACACAAAAAAATGAGATTAGAATTTTCTAGGTATACTGGTGGGAGTACACTAGAGTAAAATGAGAAATTGGTGACACAACAAGTAACAACCAAAAATTGATAAGAATGGTAATAAAAAAACAAGCATAAGAAGAATGGACATCAAAATTTAAGAAACTCCTTCCCTAGTAGAGTCTCTAGTGGAGGAAACTATAGAAACTCTACTATAAATGATCTTAGAGAGGAATAAAGAAATAAAATAATAATGAAAACCATTATGGAAAAACAAAAAATCATACAAAAGATTAGTATAAAATTCTAACTCCTTCGATGAAGAATAATAAAATCCAACAAAAACTATACCATAGAAAAGAGAAAGATAACAAGTGGTAAAAGAAAAATAACAAGAAACTATTTCAAATGGAAAAAAATACTCAATTATTTTTCTATAGTTGGAATAGCATTTAAATGGCCAAGTATTATCCTTCTACCACTAAAACAAAAATATAAAATAGTTCAAGAAATTATGGGGTTCATGTCTACTAGCACATATTTAGTAAATCAAATCATTCAATTATTTTTCTATAGTTGGAATAGCACTTAAATGACCAAGTATTATCCTTCTACCACTAAAACAAAAATATAAAACAGTTCAAGAAATTATGGGGTTCATATCTACTAGCACATATTTAGTAAATCAAATCATTGAATTATTTCTAGTGGATAAAGTATAATAGTTTAAAATAAGGTGCCCATAATATGTGAAGAATATTGTCAAATAGATACCTCACTAAAGGATAAAGGAAAATAGGAGGTTTCCAAGTGTTAAAAATAGGATCGCAAAGTGATATACAATAAATGAATGCAAAATAAAACATAGGATAACACAAAACATAAAGACATAGATATACATGGTTCACCCAATATGAGCTATGTCTATAGAGAACAACCATTCATTCCTTTATTTCATTCAACAATATGAAGGAATAAAACCTACAACACATTTATTGTAACTTCCTCTTCTCTCTATCACAATCTCCTCTCACAATAAAATTCAATATAATAGAACAATCAACCATAATACAATGCCCTCATATAAAGAGGGGTTTCCTTCTAGGGAAAGAAAATCCAACATAATCTCTATTGTTATATATATGACCTAATGATAAATGGATCAAATTTATAATGAACAAATTTATATATAAAATGTGGCTTTTAAGGGTGCTCCCCTCAAACCCTTGCTAGGGCACGTGGTCCCTAGACCCCTTGCAAGGGGGTACTCCCATACACACCCAAAACTATAATATTAACCAATATGATCAGGATTCATAATTAACAAAAGGATTTGGAACTCTTAGAAAAATACACATCCAACTATAATATATTCAAGATCAAGAGCTACGAAAAAATATAGGGTGGATTTGATAATGAATATTCAAAATGAAAAAAGTAAAATATAAGTTATGTGAGTAAGCTATCCTTGTAGCACAAAATATCTTTAAACATAGTGTTATAAACTAATAGAAGAAAAGGAGATGCTAATGATACCATATTACTATGGTATCCACCATATACACAAGAGACACATTAGAAGTGAGTGTAAGAAGTACCAACAAGAAGTGAAGAGAGGCAAGAAGGAGAGGAACAAGTAGAACAAACAAATACTATTAAGAGGAACCTTGGACATTGATATTAGGGATAATATTTAAAAATAAATAGGGGGAGAATAAGAAGCATATTTAGAATGAGAAAAAGGTAACAAAGAAAGATAAATAAGATAATATAGAGAAAATGATCACTCTAGCAAGACAACTAACTAGGAAACCAACAAGAAAAATTAAGGAATAGAAGGATTGGTAGAAAAAGGTATCTATAGTTTTTGCAATGAGTCCAAAAAGGTTCCTTAGCACCCGTACATGGACTGAATTATGTTTCCCTCAAAATTTAGTACTCAAAAAGTTAGAGTTAAGTGAAGAATTTAGAAATAGTGCAAGACAATATTTAATGAACACATATGTCATCTTATATGAAGGCATAGATAAGGCAATCAACTTGATATAACACCAACCACAAATTCAAGTGGATTCAGAAAAAAAATTGGATGTTCAAGTAGTACTAATAATGTTAGATTAAACTAGTGGTTGGGAATAGGAAAATTAAAATAATAAATAATTAATTATCATGAAATAGAGAAGTTAGGCTACATGTAACAAAAATAGATAAATGATTGAAAATATTTGGATGGAAAGGGAAAGAATTTGGAAGATAGTTGCAATAATTCCTCCACATTATATTAATATTTCATAAGTTGGTTGCATATCACTATAACATAAACATCTAGATAGGTAACATAGAGATTCAACTTCTTTAATTATCAAGAAATTATAGCATGATGAATGACTTAAATGGGTTACAATAAAAAAGCCCCCAATTCCAAAATAATCAGTTTAATGAAAAGTAAAATTAATAGCACAAATGAATTAGTTAGAGCTAGAAGTAAATATCCATATATCACCATTATCAAAGCTTCTCCAATATATTAAATAGATAATTCTTATATTGAAAAATTCAACTTCTTTAATATTTACAGAGAAATTGTATATTGATATCGCTATGGGTATTATAAATTTAACATATTATGTTAACATGAAAACATTCATATGAGCATATCAAGAACACTTAAAAACATAAGCTACTCTAATTAAGAATCTCAACATATTGTTGATATTTTGAGGAAGATTTTGATACCAAAGAACCCAACACTAGCAAATATTTTCAAACAATAGATGTCTTTTTGAATAGAGGCGACTTGTCTTGAGAATAAGAAAATGGATTACATTCTAGGAGGATGTTGGTAGATACAGAATTGAAAGTAGAAAAATCACGTTACAATTATGACAAGTCCATTGTGGCATGATGAAGCATAAAGACATATAGAGGGACACATATCTACATTGCTAGAAGCTATATTAGTACCCATCCATACTACAATAAAAGAAAAAAAGGGAAAAAGAAGTAGGATAGTGTAATGAAGAATAGTATATTATTGAATATAATAGATGGCACCCAATAATATGTGATATATATCTATGCTTGTGGTATGAATATACAATATATGAAAGTATATAATATAAATAATGGATGGAGAAGCCTTATGATATGTTTGTGTGTGTTTAATCTTTCTTTTTCTTGTATGTTTATCTATTGCACAATTATGGTTTCCTTCTTACCGCACCACCCTAGGGTTAACCTTTCTCATACAAACAACCCAATCCTTGAGCCTCTATTATTTTTAACATGGATAGTGTATAAATTGAAACAATTTTAATAATAAATATAAAAAATGGACTTCGTTCTACTAGTTAGAATATATATTTCAAATACGAAACAAGTTGTAGACCTAGACAATAATGCTCTTTAAGATGAAACTCTAATCACACTAGCATATGTACTTTTACATAAAAGACCCATGTTCTTGCAAAATAAATAGTACAAACAATAAGGAGGCTAGATATAAAAATATATAGAAATTACATAAATTACTAAAGTAATGAAAGAGACTTTATTAATGCACAACCAAATGAATACTATATCAAATACAAAGAAACTAATTAATGAGAAAACTATATCTAGGACAAGAGGAAATGATGTGACTACATAGAAACTTGTTGAAGTAGTTACACTCTTATTTTGGCCTTTCAAACTCTATAGGTAGACTAAAAAAACTGAAATGTGTGTGTGCTTAGCATATGTGTGTCTAAGACAAAGCTTACATGCTACAAACAATTAAAAATTAGGTTTATAGATCTATCATTATTGTACTATGTGATAATTATGATAATACTGTACATCTACTTTATGAAAATATATACTGTTATTCTAAGTGTACAGAAATGAGATCAATATGATTACATAATCTAGATGTATTAATGCGATTTATAGATTTAAACTTAATATTTTAAAATGTTTTAAGAAAAAATAGAATTAGAAAATGATATTAAAATAATGTGTTATTACTTCTAAAAAGAAATGATAAACACAATCAATTATTAAAACAAAATACATAATAATTTTACCAAATCTATATTCATATAAGAAATAAATAAAAATTTATATAAATATTCCTATAAAATTGATTTAAATAACTTTATTAATATTCTTTTTCAAAGATGAAATGATAATTATAAGACTACAAAGTATCTCAAAAGAAACTTAAATCATGACCTACAAAGAGGAATGGAGTGGCATAAGGATGAATATATCTATAAAATATATGATATATAATGATGTAATGGTGTAGGTAGAGTAGAATAATATAACCAATTTGAAGACGATGGATGGTGACCTATGACCAAATTTCAAATGGCCAAAATGCCAAATATGAGTGTTGTTATCAATCCATCGTATATGAAAACCAATGAATAATAAAGACGTACGATTATTAGAAAACAAAATAATTACATACTTGAATGTCAAAAAGATGAGGCATATTATATAGAAGGATGACAACTCTTTTTCTATGGAAGTTCATATTCAATGATTGGCATTGGAAAATAGTCTACAAGAGTTCACATTGCATATAAAAAAGTGTTAGAAATATTGTGAGGAATTTAAAAATAATTTTCAATTGGAGAGGAGGTGTTGGGCATAAAGTAAAGACATTGATCTATTTTTCATTATTAGCATTTAGAAAAACAAAAAGATTCTATTCATATTCAAAGAATGTTAAAAATGTATTTTTGTTTTATTAAAAGTTAGATAAAGAATGATAAGATGAGAAGATAATGAGAATGATTATAGAATGTTAAAACATTTAATATTTTTATAAGAGTTTTGTCTTTTAAGAATTTATAAATAGATGAGATTTTGTAAATATTTAGGATTTTAGGAATAGAATGTAAGGTTTAGATAAATAAAAAAGATAATTAGATATTTTAAAGAATGAGTCATTTTTATTTTTCAAATTTATTAAGGTAGTGTAATCTTAGATACATTTACGATATTATGATTTTATTTGATAAAATGGAAGCAATAAAATGTCAAAAGATGATGAGCACACATGAAAACACTACATTTAAAACAAAAAATTATTAAAACATGTCATTGTCATTTAATTGAGAGACTAATCTTGAAAAGAGGGCTAAGTGGATCCTAAAACCATACTATAAAGATAAACACCAAAATAGGTACAATTTACAATGTCAAAATTATAGTATGTTAACTTTAGCATTGCACTTTGTATCCATTTTAGCATCCTAATGTCACTACATGATGAAAAATATATAAGTATAGAAAGTAAATGTTAAAAGTAAAATGAAAAATATCATTTTTTTTGGAAGACAAACAAAAGGATATGCTACTTGACATCTTAGAAAATTGTTTATGCTCCCTAAGTAGGATTTACAAAATAATATGTTAAGAAAACACAAATACCTATAATGTAAATTTATTAGAAAGACATAAATTGTATAAAAGTGTATGTCAAAAAACATAAAAACTACAATATAAAATGTACACATGATGCATACAAAAGAAAACATGTCAAAAGTATGATAGATATAAGGATATATGCCCCCTTAAAATACTTATATATGTAATGAATTTTAAGATAGATAGAAGGGGAGTAAGAAAATCTTCTTAGGAAAAATATAACATACCATATATAATTTGACATGTATACATGATGCATACAAAGGAAAAACATTCTAGAATTATGATGGATATAAGGATATATCCCCTCTTAAAATACTTACAGAAAATAAGTTTATGTGTTAGAAGGGAAGTAAGAAAATCCTCTTAGGAAGGGATATATGTGTTGAACACTCGGAATACTGAGAAGGAGGGGAGGGGGGGGTGAATCAAGGTTCTCTGAAACCACTTAAACATCTATTCAAAACATTTCATCCAATTTGCAAAAAATGAAAAGAAATAATTAAAACATGCATCACATCACACAACACAAGACCACCATATTTACATGGAAAAACCAAAAATGAATAAACCACAGTGAGGATTAGCTCACAATATATTATAACCAGATACAAGATATTATAGAAAGCCTCACTGCTAGGTGGACTCACTATCTAGAGGACTCGCTATCTAGAGAATAAGAGAGAAAGAAGAAAGGGTGGCTCACTGCTAGGCTTTTGAACTGATATAATGCATCTACAACATGCTGGAGATAGTTCCACTAAAGCTCAATACACTAACTTAAGACATCTCAAGTTCCTCAACACTTACACCCACTTTTCTCTTCTTCACATCACATTCACATACTCTTCTTATAAATACACAACATTAGTATACACCATCACATACCATCAACACCAAAATGAACTTGCATTTATATGAATTACATTAAAAAACACCTACAACATCAATTAGCTCAGGCCTAGTTAGATGAAACATGTAATACATCAACCTATCAGATCAAGATCCAACCGCACATGCCTTCAAAACTTGTAACACATCGAAATAGGTCATAAAGGACCTATAATTACTCCCTTAAGTTTGCTCAATCCATACTTTAACTTTGCAAAACCCTAAACTCTTTAGGTTGGCCGCAGATAAAAAAGGTTGGTGACATGAACCATTTATTCATTCACAACACAACATGCTATTGAATATATAGGATACTAAGAGGGGGGTGAATCAGTATCCTTTAACTTATTGAACAAACATCATCCAATTACTCTAAAGCATATAACAAAAAAGATGAGCAAGAACAATAACAAAATATGAAACCACACAACACATGAACACTAGAGTTTTACGTGGAAAACCTAATGAGGGGAAAAACCATGAGGATTATTAGCTCACTATATATAGTAGTTCAAAAACCGGATATAAGAGAGGCTCACTGCCAGATACAAAAGCTCACTTCTTACAAAGAGGACTCACTATCCAAACAAGGAGGCTCGCTGCCTACAAAAAGATTACAGTAACAAAATGGCTTACATCCAAAATATGAACTGGTAAGAGTGCACCTAACACATGTCGATTCAGTTCCTTTGATGCTCAGAGAATTCGCATGCCAATAGACTAATACTCGCTCTTATTCATATTCACATTCAATCCACCAACTACTCACACACATTCAATCTCTAAACTATCATGTATATATATTTGATACATCTGCAAGCATCAATTAGGTCAGCCTAATTAGATGCAATATTTATTCAAAAAAAGTTGATTGTCATCTCCAAGATAGTATAAAACTTCTCCAAAATTAATTCAACCATGTAGCACACTATATCATGTCGGCTTGGACCTAAGATAGGTCGCTCATATATCCGCAGCACAAATTAAACCTTTATACCACCAATTGTTTATTAGGTCGACCATGGATAGACCTAATAACAAAAATGCAACACCAAACCAATGCCAACTCGTCATATGATCATATGAGCACACAGGATTGTATACTTACAAGATTCCAACATTCATAAACCATTTCCCAAAACTGCGAACAACAATGATCAGCAAAGGGGAAATTCAAGCCAAAATATTGAACCAAAAACATAGGAGGATGTAAACTTGTTCTTCATACCGGTTCAGAGTATCAAATCAAACTAACACCTTAACCAACATGGTAACATCAATGACAAAATGGAGTCTAATCTTCTTAATTCTTGGACAACATCTGCAAACCACCAAAAAACTTCCCAGTTGGACCACTCATACTTTAGATACCTATAATTACTTCTAGAAAACTACATAACCAAATATTATTCTGCAGTGGTATGTAGAGCATTCCAATCATGTACTCTGCATTAGTAGCACTATCACTAGAAAACCCAATATACTATCAATCATAACTTTTACACCGAAGGACATCAAGACATGAAACTTTGGATTTAAGATCCTCCAACATATAAAAAAATTGTCTTAGAACCACATAACCTGATTCTTCAAAGTGAAGCAATGCAAAGCTCAAAACAAGTTCCTTGTACACTGAAAACTAAACTCTGTGACTTAGCCAAATACCAACACATTTGTTCTGCACTAAACCAAAACTCTTGCACTTATATACTAGATTGAGATCATCACAATCACTCATGCTCATCAAATATTTGTACACCAATATTGACATCAATGAAAACACCATATATGCTCATGTTCATGTTGCCAACAATCTCATCAATGAAAAGAAAACTTCCAACAATATGTCCCCAATTTTGATAAATTTTACCACCACTTAAATATAGGGAAAGATAACAAAATGAGCCTTGCAATCCAAATTTTCCCACCACTAAATAAAATCATGCATAGAAAGAAAGTTGTAAACCAATAGAATAGATAAAACATAAACTTGGGACTTAGTAAGATAGAGGTAGTCTTGATGTCATAGAAAAGATATTCTCAATATCATTTGGTAGTATTGAAAGTATCATGGAGAGGAAATAAAATTTATAAAATGTTGGTTTGGTGTTGTCACGGTTTTTTTCATTCCCTAAAACCATGTTCACCTATGTAAATTTTTCCTTAGTCAAAAGTGTCATACATTCCCATGGTTTTTGAAACTGTGTTGGGTCCCGCTTAGGTTGTCACAACCATGGTTTTTTCTGATGTTTTAACTTAGAAAAGTTTAAATTTCACCTTTTTAGTTGATCCTTTGTGAGTTCTTATAATTATGTCGAGTCCCAAGGAATTTCTCACAACTTTAGCAAATGTCGATAAAGAAAAATGAAATTAAAGTGATTTTGAAACTTTGGCTAGGTTTTGAAACCTCTGTTAGTCTTCGATGAGGTTGTTGAAACCATAATTTTTTTGAAAACAAGTAAGTTTTCAACTCTCTTCTATTTTAAAGAGAAATATAATTAAGGTGAAATTTTGGATTTTTACATAAGTTTTGAAACCTTTGTTGGTTCCTGACAAGGTTATCAAAACTAGTCATTTTTCCAAAAAAGCTTTTCTCGCTGTTCTTTTTCAAATTTTCAAAAGGATGGGAAAATTGAAAGATAGGAAAACTCACATGAACCAACCTTAAGGTGTTACATTAATGGCTATCTATCACTCCCTAGCATTAATTACATATATTTATAGGCAAATTGAGCTACCTAAAGGGATCATTTTAACGAGCATTGGAGGAGAATTCTACGTGAAGCAGAGGAGAAATTGTAAAATTTTCACAACTGCTAATTTTAGACCTTAGGGAACCATTTAAAGGTATGATGCACTTTTTTTGAGGTACAATTTACTGAATAATAATTCAATCATACCCTAATTGAGAAGAATTGTACTCACACAAATATTTCCCCCATTCTTGGTTGTGAATTGTGCATATATTCTAGTGTTTCTTTCACCATAAAATTCAAGTACCAGGGTTATGAACATTTGTTTGGTTTAACCAACACTATGCTATAAATTAGAGATACAAAACTAGGGAACATAAAATTGAAAGAATTCTGGGATAGAATTGAAAAAGAGAATTGACCGCCTATCACTCAAAGGTTAATTGAAAGTGGGTTGTTGCAAGCAGTAAAATTTCTAGTTATTGTTCAATGCCTTGATTTGGTGTTGGAATGTGTAAACCATTATGACCCCTAGACAAAGGAAGTGAGAACTAATGACAACCAACTGGTAGTGAAAATTCAAAGAGAAACTTTTGCCTCTTGCTTGAAAATTCTAGAAAGAGAGGTGTACGTAGATTTTGATTTTTCCTCTTGATACTATATGTTTTTGGACAAGAAAGGGTGGTATAGAAATATAATTTCTCATGAATAGTTTTCTATGAAAAAGAAATGAAAATATCATCTGCCTAAGAATATGCACAAAAAACCATTTTGTGGATGAAATCTCCAACATAATGATTCTCCTACATAGATTGAAAGGCAGTGAGAGAGCACATCACTTTGAGGAATGGATGTATTTATTTATGTATATTATTATTCATGATGAGAAATATTTGGATTTGGTGCACAACTTATCAATGAGAAAATTCTTATAATGATCAATCACTTCCCAATTAACAAGTTTTTCTACATGTCCTCTTATTTTCTTTATGCCATTGATTGTACTAGACCTTGGCCAGGACTAAGACCAAATGTAGTTCAAGATCAAGATGTTCAAATCTTTGATTACTATGAAAAATTGTAGTTAGAAAAGAGCTATCATCATTTTAGGAGACTAAAAGATATGTTTACTAAGAGAATGGTAAGGGAATTTCAATAATATATAGGTTTGAGAATCTCTCCTGAGGCTATACAACTAATTGACACCTATGGAAGCCATTTTATATAATTTTAGATATTTACATTATTAGAATTGGAGGTTTTGATGGTCTTGGACTCAAGCTTCCCAAATATGCAAAAGATAAATTTGTTTTGATGGAGGTATGTAGACAAATGGATGAGGTGAACAAAAATTGCCAAGAAAGAAAGAAGATTGGTATACAGTTTCTTATTAGGCTTGGTCAATTTTCCTTCAATTACATGTCCGATGCCCTCAACATTGAGAGGGATCTTGTTAAATACACATTGTAGTTTAATGACTGAATATTTCCTTTCGACAGTAAAAGCTTTGTGAAAAATAATTTGCATCTGGGTTTTAGTTTCAATCATACTTTGGAATTATAATATTATTGGACTGATTGTGTAGATGAATATGAAGTACGAAGAAGAAGTTGGATGAGGTTAACTCTGAGAAAATTTATTACATTCATATTAGATTGGGATATCTAAGGCATAGAGGATGATAATTGATCTATTGGATCCAATTTGTGTTAATCACATTCAAACTCAACCCATTGTATCCATTGATTGGAGTATCAAGGAAAATGAAACTATTGAAGCAAAAACTATTGTAGTTTTGAAAAGAAAACAAGAATGGGTGGAAAAGAAGGGTGTGGAGAAGCAAACTCCTTTGAAATCATAGAATGTCCAACCTCAAGGAGAGAGCAAACAAGTGCCTCCATCATCAAGTATGCAAATTTCCTCTACATATCATATGTCATCAGAGGGATAAGGTGGTGGTGATGGTGAGCCCCTTGAGAAGAGCCTACTAGAAAGAACATGTGGAGAAGATGCTCCAGAGCTCCTGCAACAAGGCAACGAAAAAAACATGGTTGAAGAAGAAGAAGAGATGGTCAATGTTTCCACTTCCTCCTCTTAGGAAAGTGCTCCCTCTTCCTTTGAATCCTCTCCTCCTAGGGTTACACACTTCTCCTAGGGTAGGTCCTACTCCCCCTTCTCCTGAAGATAGATCATCTGGTACTCCTCCTTTGAAGAGAGTTTTGCAATTTAGTTCCTTTAGTTCTAGGATGATAGCCACACCTACTCCCACTTCATGGATTGATAAAAAAATTTCTAAGAAAAGGAAAATTGTCCAAGTGAATCTCTCAGATAAGGATATTGTTGGTCATTTGATTCAAAGAACCCCAAAGCTGAAAAAGTTAAAAACCACATCTAGGCTACTTGAAGATGATAACACTAGAAATATGTATGTAGAAGTATCTCACCCCTTTGTGTAGAAGGAGGAAATTCAAGCTAGTGCTAGTGATTTCAATGTCACTAGAGTAAATCTAAGACTTGCTATGAGAGATGGTGATGTACACAATTTCTAGGTGATAGCATCAAGGTTGGTGGAGAGGACAACCAAAGACAAGAAGAGTAAGGATGAACTAAAGAATCACGTAAAGCTCCTAGATGATTGCTTGAAATCCATGCTTGATTTAACTCCACAACCAATTACTCAGGCTAAGGGTACTTTTGATCCAACATCCTCTATGGGGAAAGCAGTAAAGAATTTGTAGAACTAAAAAGCTTTTGGGAAATACATGGAAGAGTGGGTTGATGACATCTTAAATAAAGGGAACACATTTATTACTAATATGAAGAAGGTGTACAAGGATGTGGATGTCATGAAGGCTAAAATTGATAAATATATTACCTTGGCTAAACATGAAGAGGTCATTTGGATGAGTAACTATGATGATTTTAAGGGGATGATGGAATTAGGTCCTGACATATTGGTTAGTAAAAATATTTGTGCTTAAATGTTATAGATAATAGGTGTACCATGTGGAAAAGGAGTATAGAGTGGAATCTCTTTGTTTTCAAACAAAACATATTAGAACATGGAAAATTATTAAATGAATGCAACAGGATAAGGGAAGAAGTTTAGAAGAACCTTCTAGGCATCGGTCTTCACCTTAGGAGGGAAGGCAACACTGAGGATGAGGAAAAGGAAACATTGAAGGGGAGATTCAAAGGGATTATTGATAGTATGTGTGACAAGAAATGATTCAATGTTGAAATTCTAAGGAATCTTAGTGGTATTGACTTATCTTTATTCCATTTTGTGGGACTTGTTGCAACTTATGCAGGAAAACTAAAGGTGGGAAAAGAAATCAAGGCTCTTTATAAACTTAGAGCTAGAAATTTCATCATTCCTCAATAAGAAGATATGCTACCTATCGTAAAATCTTACTATTCATACCAAGCTAGGAATTCCACATCAACATCCCAGTCAGTCGAAGGATTAGAAAATGAAGCGCCACCCCAAAGATGATTTGTTTGCTTTAGTTATCTTGTATGAACTTTATGTTATGAAATTAAATACTTTCTTTAATTTTGGAAAGATATTTTAAAAGAATTGGTTATGTCTACTTAATATTTTATGTAATTGAGTTGAACTTGAATCTCTCTTAATAATAGATCACAATTTTGATATAGCATATACATAATTGAAAGATTTTACATCTATGTGTGTTTAGTATGTCATTTGAATGAAAGAAGAATTTCATTTGAATCTGTGTGTTTGATTAATTCTTTGAGTTATATTACTTCTATGTGAATGGATAGCTATTTCATTTAGATGATGAATTTTAGTTATGGTGTTATATTGAATTGATTTTTCATTTCACTCATATGGGATGTTATGTTGGTCTGTGTACTAGTGGTTATATTCATTTAATTTTATTCTTGAAAGCTTTCAAGTGTTTAACATTCGTATCTTTCTTGCTTTCTGGTAAAAAGCATACATCATTTTAAATTTGCACTTTCAGGGTTTTATTGAAAATCTAAAGAGGGAATTGTACCTCTTTAAAATTTAGAGAATAATTGTTTCCCATAGAAACAATTAGCTCAACTATTGATAATTGATTGCATCTTATTTGGTTAGAGAGTTAAATTTAAACCATAAATTTAAAGGTGCAAATCCGTTAGCCAATAGATTTTTGGCAACTCTACTAGGGAATCAAACAAATAGAGTTTTGAGGTTGCCTTATTCATACAATATTATTTGGTTCTTTCATGGGTTATTATGGTTTTACCCCACAATAAGGTTTTTATCATTCTTCAACTGAGTCTAAATTGGGTTCAAGAGGAGATTGTAGAAAGAGTAGTTGTCCTCCTGAGAGATATTACAAACATAACTAAGTCTATATATTCTTGTTTTGTATATTAGTTTACAGTCACACTAGATTCTAGAAGATATACTAGAGGATAAAGGAGAGGTATTATTGATCTGGTCTTTGAAGCTTTGCAAGAAGGTAGCTTTTCTATTTGTGCACATCCAAATAGAATAATTATATCTAGAAGTAGGCCTTCTTCACCAATAAGACAAGTACATTGTTCTCCCACCTGTCAAGATCTTATCTTATATGGTACTACAGTTCCTCTAGTTATCAACTTTACCTAAAATATAGCTCATCAGTTACCAGTTCCATGGGGTACAACCATAGGACCTCTATCCATTGGTGCTTAGTTACATGAACTACCTAAAGGCTCTCATAAGAATATCCCAAAATTTAAAGGGGATGGTAAAGTTTCAACTGATGAACATATCAATGATTTCTTTGCCACATGCAGGGTACTTGCCCGGTACAACATGAAGATGTGGTGGTTAGGTTGTTTTTGGAGTCACTTATTAATGTGACCACAAAATGGTTATATCACATACCTAATGCCTCTATTAATAATTGGGATTCCATTAGAACTCAGTTTGAAAATAGGTTTAAAAGTATAGAGGATGAACACACATTTCTTGTATAACTAACTCAACTCAAGAAAGAGGTTCATGAACCTATGAGGGAGTTTGTAGCTAAATTTAATAAGTTGGTGAATAATATTGATAATGAAAAAATACCCACACTAGAGAATCAAAAATGATTTTTCATTAGTGTGCAACCACCAGACATTAGTTTTCACTTGAGAAGAGCATGAGTAGATAATCTGGATGTAATATAGGCTATGTCATATTTGAATTAGAAGACAATTTGATTGTAGTTGGAAAATAGAAAAGAGAACTAAATTCAATTAAGTTGCAAGCTTCAACCTCTTCAGATCCTATGATCTAGATACTTGCTAATGATATAATTTCCTTGAAAAGACAAATGCCTAAAAGTTCCCAACCATATCAAGATATACCAAGAAAAGGGAACCTATGGCCAAATAAAAAAAACCCTACCTCTTCCTCCCACTCAACATAAATTGGTGATTGAAGCACGTCCAGGAGGGGGTAAGAAAAATATGTACACTTTTCATCTAACTATTGATCATGATGGAAAGACTACCCTAAGATGAATATATTTATGAAGATAACAATGATAAAAGAAGTTAATAAGGATATCACTAATGAAGAGGATGTTTAAAATCAATATAGTGACTCTAATATTGGGTTTTTTGAATATGAACCTGATTCCATGAGAGGAGGCAATATTTATACTGCTTTAGATGATTCCTTATGTGCAACACTCACTTGAAGTCAGTAAACTATAAGTCATAAAGGTACATAGAATACTCCTAAATTTTTATTAATCAAATCGAATGCTTCATCTAAGAATAGTACCCCTTCTCAAGGATGTCAAAAGGCTTCAAAAAGTAATCAGAAAGTTTCTAATTCTTCATCATTTGAAAAATCTATGAATTATTCTGATATAATAGATTTCTATTAAAATTCAAAAATACAAAATTCACAAGCAAAATATCTAAAAATGAATCCTAAAGAATTGGACAGATTAGTGAAATATGTGAAATTTGGGAGTTTTGAGTCTCATTTGGCTTTATATGATCAAATGGTTAATGTTGAGGATCCCTCATCTAGATTGTCTTCAAACAGTAAAGGTCTCACATCTAATAATTCAAGAGAAAAACCTAACCCTTTCTATGTGTCTTTATTTATCAATGGGTATAGGTTAAGTAATTGTAGTATTGACTCTAGTGCTTCTGATAATGTGATCCCTACAAAAGTGGCTCATGCCTTTGGGTCGTCCTTAACAAAAAAATTTAGAGTGTTATTCCATGGAATTCAAATAGGTTCCTCTGGTGGGAGAGATAAACTATGTTGAGGTTTCCCTTGCAACTCTTCTTGATAAAAGACTTAAGTTAACAATCTTGGTGGTTGATATCCCTATCGGTTATCGTATGCTTTTGAGCATATTTTTTTGTAAGGGATTAGGAGGTAAAATTCAAATGGATTCGTCTCATGCCTCCATTCCTATAGGAAATAAAAAGGTACATTTGAATCCAGAGCCAAAGGCCAAATTTATAGTGTTAAAGTCAGAGCATCCTAGATCACGAATCTTGTTTGAAGAAACAAAATTTTGTAATTATATGCTCTTCTCTTAACCAAGCAAAGATACAAAGATTATTGGCCTAGACATAACTTCTAAACTTTGGAATTTAGAATTTGATGGGACTTGTTCTAACTCAAGATCAAGTGTAGGTGTGATCTTAATTTCCCCTATTGGCGAGACCTTTCCTTTTTCATATAAGTTAAAATTTGGGAATACTAACAACAGCATAGAGTATGAAGCTTTTTTGTTAGGGTTATTGGTAGCAAAAGAGAAGGGGATCAAAATGTTACGAATTTTGGGTGACACTGAATTAATAGTCAAACAAGTGTGTATGATTTTTATAGTAAAAAATTAAAGGCTGAGACATTACCAAAATAAAGTGTGGGATTGTATTGAGCATTTTTATGCTTTCTCTATTGAGGAAATACCTAGGAACTTGAATTCCATAGTTGATTCATTGACAGAGTCTTCTTCTTTATTGTTACCCCATCCAAACTTCAAAGAAAACTCATACAGGATAGAAATGATTTATAGACCAAGTGTCCCTATTAATGTCAATTATTGGCAAGTGTTTCAAAATGACAAGAAAATTTAGGCTTTCCAGAAAATGTGGAGATGCTTTCCCATTCTTTCTTTGAACGCAGTATCGACGAATGTAGGGAGTTTTTCCCAAATGATATGTAGGATATAGAAGATGGGATCGTCTAGTTGAAAGGAAACAAAATTCCTAAAGGTTTTGTGTCTTTACAAGACTTATTTGATCATCATGATAGGGAAATAAAAATAAAAAATAGTGAATCTGTTAATAGCTCAAGAGAATATGAAGCAGTAAACATTAGAAGTATTGAATATCCAAAGATGTTTTATATAGGGAAGTGTTGCACACCTAAAGAAAAAGATAAGCTAATTACATTGTTGATCAAATATATGGAATTTTTTGCATGTTGTTACAATGACTTGAAAACTTTCAAGGATGGAAAGCTCCAACACCATATACCGCTTAAAAAAGGTATTACTCCCTTTAGATAGAAGAAAATGACATATAACTTGAATTTAGCTGATGCAATCTTCAGAGAAGTTGATAAAATTTTGAAAGCTAGGATAGTATACCCTATCCATCGCTCAACTTGGATTGCTAACATATTTCCAATTTGGAAGAAAAATGGAGAGATTAGGATATGTGTTGATTT
This sequence comes from Sequoiadendron giganteum, assembly GCA_007115665.2. Classification (NCBI taxonomy): domain Eukaryota; kingdom Viridiplantae; phylum Streptophyta; class Pinopsida; order Cupressales; family Cupressaceae; genus Sequoiadendron; species Sequoiadendron giganteum. The sequence goes on from CM021107.1 coordinate 393,913,551, forward strand.
TAGGAATCTTAATCAAGCATCTTTGAAGGACAACTACACACTGCCTATGATGGATCACATTCTTCAAATAGTAGTAGGATAAAAAATGATGTCAATGCTTGATAATTTTTTGGGTACAACCAGATCAATGTTGTAGAGGAAGATTAGCATAAGATTGTATTCACCACCCCATGGGGAAATTTTTCTTATAATTGCATCCCTTTCAATTTGATCAATGCCCATGCTACTTTTCAAAGGGATATAGATCTATCTTTCGGTGATCTCAAAAACAAGATAATTGTCATTTATTTGGATGAAAACTATTTTTTCCAAGAAAAGGGAGAATCACTTCAGAGACCTAGAGATAATTTTGTAAAGATGCAAGAAGCATGGTATTTCCCTAAATCCTAAAAATTCACTCTTTGGTGTTATCGAAGGAAAAATTTTGGGGCATATTGTCTCTAAGGAGGGTATTAGAATTGATCTTGAAAGAGTCATAGCCATTTTATAATTAAGTTTTCCCTCGACCAAAACAAGGGTTAAATATTTCTTTGGGAAAGTTGACTTTTTAAGGAAGTTTGTACCATTTTCTTTTGAAATTACAAAACACATAGTAGACATGATGAAATAAAAGAAAAGCTTTAGGTGGAATGAATCTAGGAAATAATCTTTCAAGGATATTAAGGAGGCAATTGCTTAAGCACCAGTTTTAGTACATCTAGAATTTGATAAAGAGTTTATTATTTATTGTTATGCATCTAAGCACACTATGTCAACTATTCTCTTGTAAACCAATGATCAAGGCATTCTTCAATAACCCATTTATTTTATGAGTGTTACCCTAAAGAAACATGAATTGAATTATTCACAAATTGAGAAGCATGTCTTTACGGTGGTAAAATTAGTTAAGTAGTTTCAGTTTTATATACTACACTCTCATTTTGTGGTTTATGTACTCAACCCTTCAATCAAGAGTGTGCATAGTCAATAGGATATCAATTGTAAGAGGATTTGTGGATGGATATCCAAAGTGAGATAATATGATCTAGATATTAAACCCACCAAGTTGGTCAAAGGAAAAGGTTTACATAAATTGATAGTAGAAAACCAACTAAAAGAAGAGAAGGACCTCCCTATGGTGTTGTTTATCAATCTTGCAAATGAATGGTTATCTATTTTTTCCTACTACCTCACATATGGAGAATACCCAAGTCATTTCTCTTCAAAAGAAAGAGAAAACTCAAATTGAAAGTACAAAATACGTGATTTGGGAAGATAATTTATATAAAAGTGGATTGGATGGTACATTCTTGAAGTTTGTGGATAAGGATCAATAGAAATAGCTATTAGAAATATTCCATAATGAAGCCTGTAAAGGACACTTTTCTTCCTCCATGACTACTTTCAAGATCTTCAGACATTGTTAATATTGGCTTGGGATGTTTAAAGATGCATACTATTGGGTGTCTAAATGTGAGAAATGCAAAAAATTTGTTGGAAGGCCTCAATTAGCAACCCTCCCTTTGAGACCAATGGTGATAGAAGAACCATTTTAGTAATGGGTTTTGGACTTCATAGGACCTATAAATCATTTATCTAGTGATGGGAATAATCACATTCTTATTGCCTTGGATTATTTCACTAAATGAGTAGAGGCCATTCCGGTAAAGCGTACAACTTTAGAAGTGATTTGTGATTTCATAAAAAAAACATTCTGGTGAGATTTGGGATACCACAAAAAATGGTGATTGACAATGCCACCAGTTTCTCATCTAGTGAGACATCTCTTTTCTATTATGAACACATAATTACCTTATCTCATTTTGTAGACTATTACCCCCAAGGGAATAAACAAGCAAAAACTAGCAGCAAGAACCTTGTCACAATCATGAGAAAGCTAGTTGATGAAAATTAGAAAAGTTGGCACAAGAAATTATACGAGGCATTATGGGCTGATAGGATCACACTAAAAAGGGAAATAGGAATGTCTCTATTTGAATCGGTGTATGGAATAGGTAGTGCTTTACCTCTACCTTTGGAGTTATCCACCAGTAATATGTAGACTGTAGTTGAAGATCAGGAGTTTTAGAGTGAACTCTAGAAAAGAGGATCATGTATCTTACCAAGATTGGGAAAGAGAGATGACATGGTTGACATAATTACCATGGATCATGCCAAGGTGAAGAATATTTTTGATAGGAAAGCTCAAAGTAGGAAATTCATGATCGGGGATTGTAATGTCCCCTTCTCAGCAGCAATCTAACAGTTGGACGCTAGTCTATTCTGGTGACCAGTAGACTACTTGGAAGCGGAAATTAGGGTTTCCTATCTTCTAGGAGGATGTTTCAGCTTTCTCTAGGACTTGCTTCTAGAATCTTGGTGTTTGGTTGGCAGCTCCTTTCTGGGTTTTCAAAGAGCTTCGCAATGGTATAGCATGCATGTTGATTTGAGTAACTTCCTGGATTTACTCTTTTTAGTAAATTCTATTTCCGGTAGTGGTCTTGATAGCATCAATAGATTTGGCTTTCCTCATCAAACAGTTCAGTTGGCAGTATTAGAATCAGCTCCTGGATGCAGTTTATGGAGAGATAAGTTATTTTAATTAAAATAATGTTTTATTTTAATGATAACCCCTTGGCCTAGCTTTATAACTTAAGTTGTTTTAAAAAGGGGGACTTTATGGGCGGATGCCTCATCAAGAGGTTTAAGTGAAATATTTAGCATTTTATTAAAGTTAACTTGGAGAGAAAAGGGACGCCAATATGAGGAGGTAATAAAATGTTTAAAAATTATGAAAATGCCTTGGAAAATGGGACGCCAACTTGAGGGTCATGAGTCAACATCGAATTAGGTTGACTCCTTGAGTGGGGCACACCTTCTGGAAGGTTCTAGAGATGCTTGGCTAAAATTATAAAAGGGAGTGTTGGATCTTCATTCTTCATCTTATGTCTTCAGAATTGTTATGCTGCCAGAATGGTGTCAGAGTTGCTTCGAGGGATGCACACCTCCTAGCTAGCTTAACTTCTTGCTTGAGAGATAGAAACTAGTTGAGAATAGGTTACTATAGAGTTGTCTTGAATTTTTTAATTGAGTTCTTGTGTTTCAGTCAATTTTTACAGTTGTTGTATTGACTATGGTTGAACTGGGTTTTTGCTTATATGTTTAAGGTGATTTTATTTTGCTTATGGGTAGTTGAGGATTGTGTTTGGCAAGTTGAGGCGACCCCTTCCACCAACTTTCAGATTTTATTGTTGAGTATTTATTTTTATAATGCAAAATCGCCTCTCCTTGAGGGTCGTACCATTCTGGAAGTGCATTGATTTGCGTGCAAAATAAATATGAATCATTTGGGGTGGTTTCTTGGTTCCATCTTGGGCGCCATCAACATTAGAAGTTGTTGCATCTTATCTCATGTGATTTGAGTTGGTTTTGAGAGAGTTATCAGCATTCTAGTGAATTTATGTGTTGTTGTTCATGTATTTTCAGTGCAGGTCTGTCATAATCAAATTGTTAAATTTGGGTCTGTGAGCTGGGATTTGAGTTTGGGAAGTCAAGATAGTGTTAGGAGAGTCTCTCCATTTTATTGCAGCATCATATACTTGATCTTGATGATAGGCGATTCTATAATATTGTAAGTTGATTAGTAGTACTGTCAGCATTCTTGATTGTTTGCCATTTCTAATGGTTGTGGAAGAGACTGGCCTCATTCAGTCTATAGCTCAGGTTTAATTATTACAGCACCCACTAAAAAAGTGGAAGAGGCCGGCTTGCCACCTATTTGCTTAATGTAATGCATTATCTCATCATTTGTTGATCGATTGAGCCATCAACATGCTCCTGTTGAATAAGTGGTCGAGTTGCATCTTAATTTTAGTAATGTACTTTCCATTTCAATCCTCCTACTGAGTAAGTGGTTGAGTGATTGTATTTCCTTTCTATTACTCTTCAGCAAGTTTCACTAATGCTAACGATCCCCTTTCGAGTATGCTCTCAACCTTTCCCGCATTTGGATCTAGGTTGATCAGAGGAAAGGGTTCCCTTTAGTTGGATTGAGTTTTCATTAACGTTAACGAGTGAATTGAGTTGTGGAAAAATTGAAAAAAATTGGCCGGTATATTTCAGTGGTATCAAAGCCATGATTTTGCCAACCTGTGTTCAACAAAGTTCAGTTATCGATGAGTGACAGAGCCCACAAATACTACACCAGAAGTTAGGCGAGAAATCCACAATATCAGTTTCTGTCTACGCCAGAGGCAAATACTTTCTCTGAGGCACTTAGAGAAATAGGGAAGGAAATTGACAGGGGTAAAGCAGTTGAAGAGATGGCAGACAGTAACAAGCAGGCCACAGATGAGAGAGATGATAGAATAGAGAAGAAGTTTGATGGGATGATTGACATGATGTCTCGCTTACTTGCAAGAATGGATAAGTAGGTTGCAAATAATCAACCCCATAACCAAAACAACACTAATGGTGAAAATAGTGGAGTTAATGGGAACAATGGTAGTGGGAGAGACAGAACCATTGCCCAACATGAAGCCACGTCAAGAGGATCAACCTCTAGGCCACTTTTTCCAACATTCACACAAAGAGAAGAACCTCACGTTGAAGCTGCAACAAACTTTGCAGATGGTGCCAGACAGGCTTACTTGGAGTATGCCTCCTTCCCTCCTGATCTTAGGGAACAATGGTCTTTTGATCAATTCATGAATCAAAGGAACCAGAGGAATGGTGGAAGAACTGAATACAAAGCTCCTATGGGTCCTAGAATGGATTACCAACAAGCTCTCGGAAAGGTGTCCTTGGCCCACTTCAATGGAGGTGATGCATGCACAGCTAGGGCATGGGTTAAAAAATTGGATAACTACCTATCCTTGAGACCTATGGCAGAGGAGGACACAATTAAATTCGCCACCCTACACTTGGAAGGTGTTTCCCATGAGTGGTGGTATCATGGTTTGGTCACCCTTGGCCACAACCTAATCAGAACGTATGAAGAATTCACCAACAAGCTGATCGACAGATTTGACACCAAGGATCTTGAGGTGAAATTCAGGGAGCTTGCTCAACTGAAACAACATGGTTCATTGGAATCATACATTGGAGATTTCCAAAGGCTTTATGTGATGGTGCCCAACATCACCGAAAGAAGATTAGTGGTGTTTTCTAAAGGACTGATAGAACCATTGAAGGGATGGGTAAAAGCTTTTGACCCACCAAGCCTTGAAGAATCTTTCAAGAAGGATAGAAACATGGAGCTGTCTACAGGCCCAAGTTTCCATCCAAGCCTTTTCCTCATAGACAAGACAAAAGGCATCCTTCAAATCAGCATAAGAAGTTTCCTCCTAGATTGGATGATGATGCTCGAGAAAATATTAGGAAGGAAGGGAAATGTTACACATGTAAAGAATCTTGGTCAAAAGGACACATATGCTATGGAAGAGGCCATTCTAACCGTATGGAGGCCTATTTTGATTACGGATCAGAATCTGATCACTTAGAGAAACACTCGAAATTTTCTGAAACTGATGAAGAACGTGAGCCAGAAGAGGTGGAAGAAGAGCAAGGGGGTGAGGGCACCTTTTCCCAGCTCTCAAGTTTCCAAAAGAATGAGTCTTTGAAAGTTTGTGGCTTGATTGGGAAGCATCGTGTGGTTGCCTTGATTGATACAAGAGCAACACACAACTTCATTGATGAAGGAGTGGTTGCAAAGAGGGAACTCAAGACAAAAGAATTTGAAGGCTTCAAAGTTATGGTTGCTAACGGGTTCCACATTTCTTGCACTCACAAAATTACCAACTTGTCCTTGCAGTTGGGTAACCATGAAGTCAAAGACGACTTCTATTTTGTTAGCATTAGAGACATGGATGTCCTTGGCATTCAATGGCTGCGATCTCTTGGAGAGATTTCTCTGAACCTACAAACTATGGAGCTCAAATTTCAATCTGATGGGAAGAAAGTAGTGCTAAGAGGAATTTCAAATGGGGGTCCTCGGATTGTCTCCTTCAAGAGAATGGAAAGGTTGATCTGACATGATGCAGTTGAGTGGGCTGTGGAGCGTATGATTCTTCCAGCTAGTCCACTTGAAACAAAGAGGGATTATCCACCCGATATTCAATCCGTGCTCACAAAAAGGAGTAAGGTGTTTGTTGATCTACCCTCGGGACCACCTCTGGATATGGGGTTTGAGCATGTCATTGAGCAGAAAGAAGGGGCCAAACTAGTTATCACAACACCATACAAATATCCTAAGAAATAGAAAGATGAAATTGAGAACATAAGAGAACTTTTGGAGATGGGTTTCATTCGCCCAAGCAAAATTCCCTTTGCTTCAGTAGTAGTCCTTGTGAAGAAGAAGGATGGCACCATCCGTATATGTGTGGATTACCATGCCTTGAACCAGAGTACCATCAAAAATTGGTACCCCATTCCCAGAATAGATGAGCTCATCGATGAGTTGCATGGTGCCAAGTTTTTCTCAAAAATTGACTTGAGGTCAGGGTATTATCATATTCGGATGAGGGGGTCAGATGTCGAGAAGATGACATTCCGATGCCACTATGGTCACTTTGAGTTCTTAGTCATTCCATTTGGGCCAACTAATGCTCCAGCCACCTTTCAGTCTTGTATGAGTAGAACTTTCCAAAAGCAATTGAGGAAGTTTGTGTTGATATTCTTTGACGACGTCCTCATTTATAGCAAGAATTGGGAGGAACACCTCAAGAACTTGGAGGAAGTGCTTAGTATCCTTGAGACAGAAAGATTCTTTGTGAAAGAATCCAAGTGTAAATTTGGTATGAGAGAGTTTCTCTACCTTGGCCACATCATCAGTGCAGAAGGAGTGAGAGTTGATCTAGAAAAGATCAGGGAAATCATGGATTGGCCAACTCCAGAAAATCTAACTCATTTGAGAGGGTTCTTGGGTGTATGTGGTTTTTACAGGAGGTTCGTGAAGCGCTACTCTCAAAGTGCTGCTCCTCTTACTGATCTAACCAAAAAGGGAGCATTCATGTGGTCAGAAAAGGCACAAGTTGACTTTGATAAGTTCAAAAAGATCATGAGTTCTTGTCCAGTTTTGGCCATACCTGATTTCTCCAAGCTATTTGAGCTACAATGCAATGCTTCAGGAGAAGGAGTTGGTGTTGTTTTGATGCAAGAAAAGCACCCCATTGTGTTCAAAAGCAAAAATTTAAGAGGCATTGAAAGGACATACTCTATCTATGACAAGGAAATGCTTGCAATCATGCATGCATTAGCCAAGTTCAGACAATACTTGGTGGGAAGTAAGTTTGTTGTCAAGGCCGATCACAATAGTCTCAAACACTTCATGCATCAGAAGGACTTGAACAAAAGACAACAAAAGTGGGTGAGTAAGCTTCAGGCTTACAATTTTAACATTGAGTATGTCAAGGGGAAGAATAACGTTGTGGTTGATGCCTTATCTCGGAGGCCTCATTTGAACTCGTTGTGTGAGCTCAGTGTTGATTAGAGAGAGTTGTTGCTTGTTGATTATGCCAAAAATTAGTTTACAACCAGCATTATTGAAGGTACTTGTCATGATGAAAAGTACAAGGTGGTTGATGGGTTGATACACTACAAAGAGAGGATCTTCTTGGTGGCCGATTCTAAGCTCAAGAAGAAAATTTTGCAAACTTTCCATGACATCCCACTTGCTGGTCACTGGGGTTACTTTAAGACTTATTGACAGATCCGTGAAAGGTTTTCATGGAAGGGATTGAAGAATGAGGTTTTGAGCTACATCAAAGAATGTAATACTTTCCAAATGAACAAGAATGAGCACACATACCCTGCTGGACTGTTGTAGCCCCTACCCATTCCCAATCAAAAATGGGAAAGCATCTCAATGGACTTCATCATGGGGTTGCCCAAAACGCAAGGGAAAGATTGTATCTTCATGGTGGTGGACAAATTAATGAAATTTTCTCATTTCGTTGCCATCACTATTTCATTCACAGTAGCCTAGGTAGCTGAGTTGTTTTTTCATGAGGTGTTTCAATTGCATGGTTTGCCAAAAAACATTATGAGTGATAGGGACAACAAGTTCCTAAGCACCTTTTGGAAAGAAGTTTTTTGGATGAGTGGTACAGTGCTTACTCCGAGCACCAGTTATCACCCCCAAACCGATGGTCAAACATAAATTATGAACAAATGGTTGGAAGGTTATCTCTGGAACTATGTTTCAGACCTCCAGAAAGCTTGGGTCAGATGGCTTCATTTGGGGGAATACTGTTATAATTCGTCCTATCACATGTCTATTAGGATGTCTCCATTCAAAGCCCTCTATGGTTATGAGGCTACCAACTTTGCAGATTTGGTGTTTGGGGATAGTAAGGCACCTCAAGCCAAAGATATGTTGCAGCAAAGTCAAGATATTTTGAAATCATTAAAGAACAACATTCAGATAGCACAGAATCAGCAAAAGTTGTACGCTGATCAATGACATGTTGAGTGCTCTTTCGAGGTGGGGGACATGGTTTATCTTCATCTTCAACCTTACAAATAGTCTACTCTCAAAAAGAGTGGAGCTGAGAAGCTTAAACCCCATTTCTATGGACCATTCAGGGTCATCAGAAGGGTTGGAGTAGTGGCCTATGAGTTGGAATTATCGACTAGCAGCAAGGTACACAATGTCTTTCATGTGTCTCACCTCAAGAAGGCTTTAGGACATAACGTTTTTGCTTCATCTAATTTACCCCCTTTGGATGAGGAAGGGCAGTTGGTGCTAGTTCCTAAAGAGATTATCAATTCTAGAGAGCATTCCTTGAGGAGAAGGACAATCAGAGAATACTTGGTAAAATGGAAAAATTTACCATTAGAGGATGCAACTTGGGAGAATGAGAAAATTTTGCAGCATCCTGGTTTGCAATTGCTTGTGGAAAAGCAATTTTGGGAAGGGAACACTGTAATGTCCCCTTCTCAGCAGTGATCTAATAGTTGGTCGTTAGTCTATTCTAGTGACCCGTAGACTACTCGGAAGCGGAAATTAGGGTTTATTATCTTCTAGGAGGATGTTTCAGCTTTCTCTGGGACTTGCTTCTGGAATCTTAGTGTTTGGTTGGCGGCTCCTTTCTGTGTTTTCAGAGAGCTTTGCAATGGTATAGCATGCATGTTGATCTGAGTAACTTCCTAGATTTACTATTTTTATTAAATTCTATTTCTGGCAGTGGTCCTGATAGCATCAGTACATTTGGCTTTCCTCATCGAACAGTTCAGTTGGCAGTATTGGAATCAGCTCCTGGATGCAGTTTCTGGAGAGATAAGTTATTTTAATTAAAATAATGTTTTATTTTAATTATAACCCCTTGGCCTAGCTTTATGACTTAAGTTGTTTTAAAAAGGGGGACTTTATGGGTGGATGCCTCATCAGGAGGTTTAAGTGAAATATTTACCATTTTATTAAAGTTAACTTAGAGAGAAAAGGGATGCCAATATGAGGAGGTATTAAAATGTTTAAAAATTATGAAAATGCCTTGGAAAATGGGACGCCAACTTGAGGGTCATGAGTCAAGATCAAATTAGGTTGACTCCTTGAGTGGGGTGCACCTTCTGGAAGGTTCTAGAGATGCTTGGCTAAAATTATAAAAGGGAGTGTTGGATCTTCATTCTTCATCTTATGTCTTCAATATTGTTATGTTGTCGGAATGGTGTCAGAGTTGCTTCGAGGGATGCACACCTCCTAGCTGGCTTAACTTCTTGCTTGAGAGATAGAAACTAGTTGAGAATAGGTTACTATAGAGTTGTCTTGCATTTTGTAATTGAGTTCTTGTGTTTCAGTCGATTTTTACAGTTGTTGTATTGACTGTGGCTGGGGTTTTTGCTTATATGTTTAAGTGATTTTATTCTGCTTATGGGTAGTTGAGGATTGTGTTTGGAAGGTTGAGGTGACCCCTTCCACCAACTTTCAAATTTTATTGTTGAGTATTTATTTTTATAATGCAAAATCGCCTCTCCTTGAGGGTCGTACCATTTTGGAAGTGCATTGATTTGCGTACAAAATAAATATGAATCATTTGGGGTGGTTTCTTGGTTCCATATTGGGTGCCATCAGCATTAGAAGTTGTTGCATCTTATCTCATGTGATTTGAGTGGGTTTTGAGAGAGTTATCAGCATTCTAGTGAATTTTTGTGTTGTTGTTCATGTATATTTAATGCAAGTTTGTCATAATTAGATTGTTAAATTTGGGTCTATGAGCTGGGATTTGAGTTTGGGAAGTCAAGATAGTGTTAGGAGAGTCTCTCCATTTTATTGCAGCATCATATACTTGATCTTGATGACATGTGATTCTATAATATTGTAAGCTGAATAGTAGTACTGTCAGCATTCTTGATTGTTTGCCATTTTCCACGGTTGTGGAAGAGACTAGCCTCATTCAATCTGTAGCTCAGGTTTAATTCTTGCATCACCTACTGAACAAGTAGAAGAGGCCGACTTGCTACCTATTTGCTTAATGTAATGCATTATCTCATCATTTGTTGATCGGCTGAGCCGTCAACATGCTCCCGTTGAATAAGTGGTCGAGTTGTATCTTAATTTTAGTAATGTACTTTCCATTTCAGTCCTCCCACTAAATAAGTGGTTGAGTGATTGTATTTCCTTTCTATTACTCTTCAACAAGTTTCAGTAATGCTAACAATCCACTTTCGATTATGCTCTCAACCTTGCCTGCATTGGGATCTGGGTTGATTAGAGGAAAGGGTTCCCTTTAGTTGGATTGAGTTTTCATTAACGTTAATGGGTGAATTGAGTTGTGGAAAAATTGAAAAAAATTGGCTGGTATATTTCAGGGATCTAGTATTGTTGTGGGACAAGAGAAGAGAACCCAAAGGTCCACACAAGAAATTTGACTCTCTTTGGATGGGACCTTTCTATTGAAGACACAAAATACAAAGAGGGGGGGTGAATTAGTATTTTATTAAACCATTAAAACATTAGCCATCCAATTACAAAAGCATATTCAACTATTGTAAGGAAAAAAAGTATGAAACATCTACAAGACCACATAACACATGAACACCAAAAATTTTACGTGGAAAACCCAAAATGGGAAAAACCATGGTGAGGGTTAGCTCACACTATATTATAACTGGTTATAGTATATTACAAAAATGCTCACTATAGGTGTACTCACTCTCCAAGTGGACTCACTACCCACAAAGAAAAATATAGAAGAAAAAGGGTTGGCTTACAACCTATTTTGAACTGTTACAAAAGCATCTACAATATGCAGGAATACAGTTCCAATGAAGTATAGTATCAATCTTCACACTAATCTAGATCAATTCTCTACTATACTTTGCATTCACACAATTCAGATCTCAACAGTCAAAACTTATCTTTTCTCTAATTAAATTTGCATCACACATATCTCATATATCATTTCTCTATATCTATATCACAAAACACGGAAAACAATTTAACATATATATCAACATCAAAATGTAACATCAATTAGGTTGACCTAATTGGATGTAAAACACACAATTCAACTTGTCATCCCCAAAAAAATTCAACCAAACTTTGCACCACAATTTAAAATTCAAAACTCCTTAAGATAGGTTATGGTGGACCTAAAATAGATCTCATATAAAAGCACAACACATATTAATCATTTGTACACATCAAACGTGTTAGGTTGGGACATAATAGGACCTAAATAAAAAATCCTTCAAGTGTTTATCCAATTCACAACACGTGGACCTCAAAACACAATACCATTTGGAATTCATACTCATCTGACATTTGGAAGCATATCTTCAACACCACAACATCAAAGACTCATCTACGAAGAAGTGTGAAATCTCGCACACCGACACATTGTACAGGAAATGACTATGAAATTCTAGACTGGACTTTATCATTCATATCTCCCAAAATACTTCACCAAACAATATGAAATATTGGATTTAGATTCTTTTAACAACCAAAAAAATTGGGTTAGAAGTGTAGAGCAAAATCTTCTTTTGTGGAGTGGTGTAGACCCAAAAAATGATACACTGTAACCCTAAATTGGTAGTTCTAACACTTAGTCAAATTTTCACACCATTGAACTTTCCAGACCAAATATCTTTGCGCAAATGACTTCTTCAACACCTCAGAAACATGTTAGGATTAAAAAATTAGTCCACAACAATGTTGACATCAATGACAACATTGTATTACATTGCTATGTATATTCTCCATGCTTATGTTTCCAAGCAGCATTATCAATGACAAACTCCTCAAAATTCCAACAATTTCCCCCTTTCTCATTGATGGAAACATGCCAAAAATACTCTCAAAAACCCTCCCCCTTTGACATCAAGGGAAAAGGGTGCCTCTCTCTCTCTCTCAGGTCTCTCCCTCCCTCTCTCTCTCACTCCCCCTCTCTTTATCTCACTATATATATTATAATGTAGTATATAATATATATTATGTATTAAATATATTATATATTATACAACATATAATATATAATATATATTAGATAATATTAATATAATATATTTAATATTTAATATATATTATATATCTAGTATATAATATATAATACATAATATATAATATATTAGTATATTAGTATATATTAAAATAATATATATATTATGTATTATAAATAATACAAGTATGGATATCCATTGCTAATAGATATTTGTTACAAATGGATATCCATTTTTTCTAACAAAATCAGTAGGCCCAGGATTTGGCTCGAGATTTGGTTCGAGATTTTCATACATGGAAAGTCAACTGAAAAAATGTGTTTACAAAATTTCCTTAGTTTTCCAAAGTTCCCCCTTGTGGCTGATGACTTTTTTTATCCAAATTTGATGAAATGAAAAGGATTTATTGAAAAAAAACAGCTTTCCACCAATATAAGATATGCCTTATTTTGAATTTAATAGATAATTATTATTGATTTTCTACATACATTATGACTAAAGTCCTAATTGATAGGCTGATTGAAAAGCTCCTATAATTTTCAAACTATTTCACATTTTTCAAATCTAAAAGATGTATCACATCCTATGATTTGCATACTATAGGATAAAAAAAATTGAATTTCATAATTTGTTTACCATAACTCAGACAAACACGTTTTAATAATTTTGAAGTGTTCTAATAAAAAAATCATAACTAATTATTTACTTGCAAAAAAATACAAAAAAAATGTGGCACATCTGAGCATGTGTCCTCTACTTATATTCAAAGTTTTAGAAAAAAATATTTTTTTTTCTTGTACTTAAGTTGGTCAGACATACACTTGTTTTTTTATCTTTTTCCTAAAAATTTAGTACTACTGCATTGAAATTTCAAATTTTCACAAAATAGATTTGGTTTTTTTTCCTAAAAAAGACTAGTAGCCTAGAAACTACATTCAATTTGCTACAAATTTTGTTCTTACATATTTTTCAAATTATGTTAATAACCTATTCAAATTTTTATGTCAAATTTCCTAACTCTATTTTTCTAAATTTTCATTGCCACTTAGGGGACTAGTTTGGACCCCCATGATTCTACACTGACCCTTGAGCCCTCTTATGTTCCATGAGAGGATGATCATTTCTTGTTTATTCTAGAGGTAGAAAAATCTAGAGTCTTTTGTTTTCCACAAGGAACTTCCTTTGTTTTTCCTTTTATCTTGTTTCTTTGATTATGGGTGTGTCTGTCTTCTAATCTAAGAGTACATCAATTGTCTTCCTCTGTTCCTTTTTCTTATTTTTTTGTTTTAAGAATGGGGTGAAAACACATTTGGGTCCATTTGGGGGCTAGAGAAAGGGAAAACCTTGACATGCTTATTAAAATCATGGGATTTTTCAATAATTTCTTCTACCTTGATAATTATTTCTAAAGGTGGACCATCCTTCTTTATCACCTTTCCCCTAACTTATAAGCTTTCCAACTATTCCTCTATGTTTTCTTGAAACAATTCCTTAACTATCATTCTATCTAAGGGAGTGAAAGACTCAATTTCTTTGAAACTTCCACCCTTTGAAAGCTTTTGAACCAACGATCACCCTCCACACTAGGGGAAGGTTTTGTGTATTTATATTGTTAGATCACATGTCTTGATTTAGTTTATCTTATTGATCCTTGATCCTATGCTACTATATCAATTTTGATCCTATAAATTTTACTTACATGATTACATCTTTTAATCGTACATTGGAGGAAATTACGACTTTCCATCTTTGAGCTTTATCATCACATTTCAATATCTATTTATATTTGGTGATTTAACCCACTATCATTCTTTATGCAAATTATCATATTTATTGATCTTATTGGTCTTGTCAAGATTCATGCCATTGATCCTATCCACCTTAGTGATTCTACCCTATGTGTGCTCATGCTTATTGATGTCATATTTTTCTATTTATTTTCCTTTCAATAGGTGTTTCCATTGATAGAGGATCACAAAACCATTATCTTGATCCTACTTATCATATTAATTCTACCCAATGTGTTATCATGTTCATTTATGCTACATAGGACCATCTATTTTACTTTAATGTTTATTATTTCCATTGAGGGTTGCAAAACTATTATCATGCCCATGTTATGGGGTGGTCCCATAATAATGAGTCCCTTTTTGGCTAAATTAGGACTTTGAAATCAACATTTTTTACTAAATCTTATATTTTTGACACCTATAGCAACTAAACTGTTAAGAATTTGAAGATGATGCAAACTAGTGATTTGTGAGGATTTGTGTGTAGATTAAATATTTTTTAAATTTAAAAATAAATTATGATTTTTTTAACGTAACTTTTAATAACTTATTTTTATAGTAAACAACATTTTCAATAAGTAACATTTATGTCATAACACATAACTTTTTTAAAGAAAGGATTATAATTTTTAAAATATAGATTTGTAACATCAATATCTAGTGCATGGATATTTTTCCATAATTTTTTGTTGCATATTTTTTCTTAATTAATTTCTTAAGTTAGAGTAATTATAATTTAGACATAGGTGTATGTCATAACACATAACTTATTTCGTATATGTCAAAATTCTTTTTATTTTTTGCTACAACAAGGACATCAATACCTAAAACGTAAATATTTTTTGGATTTTTTTAATATTTTACTATTTTCCACATGTGTAGAACAAACAACTTGATGTTCAATGAAAAGTCTCAGTTCAAAAAAACATAGAAAATAAATATATAATAAAATAAAAATATATTAAAAATTATACTTTTTGGAAAGCTCATTTCAAGGACTACAATCTTGCAAATTATATTGTCAAGTTCATTCCATTTGAAGGTAAAAATTGAGGTTTGAAACTAAATTTTCTAAGGAAAATTTGAGGTAGAGAGTGAAAGTGGATAGCCAAGGACCTTCGAACAAAGGTACCTTTGTTTGAAGGTATTCAAGGACCTTCATTAGAGGGTATGTCGTTCCCACAAAAAAAAAAAATCCTTCAAATGAAGGTAATTTCCATAAAAGGAATAAAAAAATACCTTCAACTGAAGGTCCCTTTATTCCATTTTTTAGAAATTACCTTTGTTCAGAGGTTTTTTTATACGTTTTTAACCTTCAAATGAAGCTACTTATTGGCATTCCTTCGAACAAAGGATTTTTTAAGTTTTCACTTCCATTCAAGTTCAAAAATGAGATGTCCCACAAGTGGGATTGATTATTGTGGGTTCACCCTATAAGAAATGATATTATCTCTAATTATATCTCCAATTATTTGTTATGCTTCTCACAATGTAATCTTCTAATAATGATTGTTATATTTTACCACTTGGATAATTATATTCCTGTAATGTTTGTCATTTATTATTGCTTGACCACATGATTATGATTATATCATGATATATTATATTGTAAATTTACTCTTATATGCTTTTTTTTAGTATTAATATATCTAACAAGATCTCCCTTCAATAAATTACATTGTATAGGATAAATCAATTAAAGGGGTAACACATGATCACTGAAGTTCTCATTTTTATATTTGATCTTGTAAGAGTTGGCTATGAAGATAGCCACCCAAGATCTAGAGGCCAAATGGAAAGCAAAATGAAAGTGAAGATCAATATGACAAGAATAAAATATATTCCTATTAAATAATACAAATATAATGGATATACATGTATGAGAGACCCTTGGTTATATAGCCAAGGTGAGACATAAGATTAGACAAGATCATGATAAATTTCTTAATCCTATGTCATGAGACAATTAATATTAAATGACTTAGGACACAAGTATTAAATTTCAAAAGATAAGATAAGATCTAATGACAACTAGCAATCTTCTAGAAAGATTCAATAGGACCTAAGTAAAATTAAAAAGTAAATAGGACCCACTAATGAACTAGATAGGTAAAACACCTATTTACACCAACACCCCCCTTAAGTGTAACTTAGGGAGTATCAGATTAGTATGCAAATGATGCAAGGATTGGTCCCAAGTATTAGGCCATGTTAGGTACCCATGTAAAAATGCAATCTCTCAAAAATGGAGAAAATGAGAAAACCTAGTGGGGAAAAGCTCCTCCACAAAAGAGAGATGATAAAAAAAAAAATTCAATGATGAATGAGAAAGACAAATCCATATGTGAGGAAAAAGACCCCTCATAAGAGATAAGAAGAGAGACCATATATCCCTCTCCTACAATGATGGTAGATGCTCGACATTGAATGTTGAAGATTATCCAAGGCCGTTGAACAACATTCCTCCCCTTAGGAAGAAGAAAAACCAAGATGGTACGCAAGATGTCTTCCCATTCCAAAAAGGAAGATGAGGGAAGATAGATGATGTGTGATGTCTTTGAATAATTCTCAAGTGTCTCCATGTCAATGTTGAAACTTGTCACACTCCACACAAGCATTCTTGGCCACACTGCAGAATATGAAAATTGAGAATCTCCTAGAATCAATTGGATAACACAATCCAAAGACAAAGACATCTCCTTGGGAGACAAAGAAGCCTCCTCCAAATTTTACTCAAAGGAATCCAAACACATGTCAAACTACAAAGAATGATCACGTAGATAATGAGCAAGAGGGTCAGAGTGTTCCCTCACAATGTATGAAGAAGGATCATCTTCATCAAAGAGAAAATGAATGCAATCAAAGGTATCTCACAAATCTGAAATACAAGACTACAAAAAAATAATGGTTGGAAAGTACTCATCCAAGGTAGTCATCTCTGATAGACAATGAAAGTCTTGCTACACTAAATCACAAGGAGCCAAAACTGTGGCAACACAAGCACCATCATAAGCAATAGTAGATAAAATAATATCAACACATGTTTCTAGATTCTCAATGGATACAAGAATACCAGGATTAAAATGACCTTGAATCTCCTCAAAAGTGTCCACACTAGATGCCTGAATGTGAACATCTATCGAAGGAATAATAGGAGAAAAATGTGAGAAGGTTTAGACTCAAGATTGGTGATCAACCTCCCCAATTACAACTATATATTTGCTATGAAAATCCTAGATTATGACATAATCTAGTTTGAACTCAACACTATTGCCTACTCGACCATGTGTGATCTAATAGATAGAAATAATATTGATTGACAATGAAGACACACAAAGAATGTCATTAAATGCTCTTTCATCCA
Organism: Sequoiadendron giganteum; assembly: GCA_007115665.2. Lineage (NCBI taxonomy): Eukaryota > Viridiplantae > Streptophyta > Pinopsida > Cupressales > Cupressaceae > Sequoiadendron > Sequoiadendron giganteum. Next base: position 393,931,122 of record CM021107.1, read on the forward strand.
TATCAATGGATCCCTTCCTACAAACACACATATATGTGTTGTTATTCATCATGATGTATGGTGATGAACAAGACAAATGAAGTGAACACACTCTCTAATGAAGCCATGTGATGTGAGGCTCCTAAATCAAGTATCCACCTCTCTGACTTAGAATTTGAAATTGCAACAAGTGCTTTCCCCTTATGTCTATCAAAATTTGATGAGAAAGAAGATGAACCCTTGATGTTGAAGGAAAATTGATTTGATTCTTCTTAAGAAGATACTTCAACTCATCAAGCTATTTGAATAACATTGATGCTCATCATGCCCTATTTTATTGCAATACACACATTTAGGCTTATCCTTCTTATATAATTCCACTTGAGAGGGAGAGGATTCAAATTATTTATGTAACTTGTTCTTTTACTTCTTTTGCTTCTTATAAGGATTCCTTGATTATTGCAGTGCCTTAGGCTCACTAGCCAACAATGCTTGTAACTCAGAAGACTTGATTAGACCCATATGAATTATCTTTGCTTCCTCTTGGATTATGAGATTTGCAAAGTCAACAAAATTAGGATCAACGTATGATGCTCCCATAAAAAATTGATGGGTATAAAATCTAGAAACAAATGTATTGAATACTCAAGACGAAGCTTGGATTAACACATTTAGAATCAATTATAAATCCTCTTTATCAATATTGTAATCTTTCAACTATGTTCTTAGTTGCTTAACCTTGAAGATATGGTCAAAAAATTTAGGATAAAGATTCATCAAATCATTATGAATCTCATATCGCCTAATCTTATCAAATTTTCCATACAAATTCTCAAAATACTCCTAAGCCTCTTTAGGTGTTTTGCATGATTCAATATGAAATTATAAATCAAAAGAGACTAATGAACATATGCATCCAAGTACTTTCTCACAATCAAGCTCCCATTTTTCTAATTCTTTAGCATTAGTAGGTTGAGGAATGGTTTCTTTTAGATGGCCTAGACAATATTTCCCCATGAGATAATTTCACAAGGATTTTCTACATGAAGCATAATTATATGGAGTTAAGATTCTAATTTGAGATTTCTCCATTGCAAGAACACACAAAAAGAAAAAAATAAATCAACCACCACAATATAAATATCATCCATAAATTACTCAATCAATAAACCCCCTAGAAATATATGATGTTGGAACTTTATGCTTAGTGTGATTATAGGTGCCACTTGCCAAAAATAGCAAAGTGGACCTAACCTTAGTGCATACAAATTCCAAATTTGGCCACAAGATCAAAGTGCATTTTTGATATAGAATGGGATCAATATGATCACACCACTACAAAGTACACAAAATATTATGCACCTTCAAAAAAATCAACCAAAAATATTACAGCGGGAGCAAGAATGGAGCCCTATAAGTTCCCAAAACAAGGACTCAACAACACTTGTGAGAATTTGCAATTTTTGGAAAACCAATGCACCAAAATAAAAAACAATTGCACCACTATGAAGAGTACAAATTTTTTCCCCAAATAAAAAAAATTCTCACAAAAATGAGGTTATGAGCATTTGAAAATCGCCTTCCAAAATCAAAACTTCAATGGAGAAGGGGGGAAAATTTAAAAGGGCCCTGCTGACATCAACAAGGACTATTCTTAATAAACAACTAATTAAAATTGATGGCTATATGCTCGTCATAGGTTGATGGAACACTGTTTTGATTGTCGATATAAATTCTCTAGCTGGAATATGCTAAATCTAATGAAATATTCCTGCATCGAGATTTCTTTCACTCATGTCCTAAACAATATTTTTGATGAAATATTTGTGGAATATTTTATCTTTTACTAGCCACTTGTCAATACCTTGGTGGGGCTATGTAGTATAGGTCTCATTGCATGGGCCACTCTAGTGGCGCCACATGGCGACCACAAGGTGGCAGTACTTGCACAGGTAGGTACACACAATACTCTATGGTCTGTAGGGTGTGTGACCCTATTTAATATGTTTTTTTTTCTAATTTTTTATTTAATTTTTTTCTAAAAAATACAATGGAATAATATATTTTTTTTAAAATCATTTTTTTTTAAAAAGCAATTCATTTTTTTTTGTGACCATACCAGTGACCTATGCAATTATGGTGACCGTATGATCATATGAACAACTGAGGAGGGGAAAAAAATTCTCTGATGGCTCCAAGCAAAGTTGTCTGATTTTGATGAATTGACAATCAATCTTAGGGTTTTGGGGCCTTTTGGACATGATGATAGGGTCTAATTTGACCCAAAATACTCAAAAATTGTAGCTAACTCTCATATTTGGCTACCACTTTCCAACTTCAAACCCTCATAGATTTGTCCTCATATGTTCTATTTGGACAAAACAAAAGGAAAAAGTAACTTTCTCAAACACCCTAAACTCAATAGTGAGCTTAATTTGCACCAAAAATCTCCAAAATGAACTTGCAATACAAAGCCACAAAGAGGAACCCTTTAGTATCTAATATTTCTATCATTTTTTTTAATTCTTTAGATCATCTTTCAATGCAAGAGAAGAGCATACTTATATTTTCAAGATCTACCAAGATCTCTCCAAAAAGACCAACCAAAGGCACCCAACTTGCTTTGATACCATGTAAGAGTTGGCTATGGAGCCACCCAAGATCTAGAGCCCAAATGGAAAGCACAATGAAAGAGAAGATCAATATGACAAGAATAAATTGTATTCCTACCAAATAATGTAAATAGAATGGATATATGTAATGTATGATATATCATTGGTTATATAGCCAAGGTGATATATATGTGTACAAGATCATGACAAGTGTCTTAATCCTATGTCATGAGATGTAACTAATATTAAATGAGTTAGGACACAAGTATTAAATGTCAAAAGATAAGATAAGATCTAATGACAACTAACAATCTTCTAAAAAGATTCCCTAGGACCTAAGTAAACTTAACATGTAAATATGACCCACTAATGAACTAGATAGGTAAAACACCTATTTGCACCAACATATCTATCTTGTATGTTAGAAGTTATTTATGAAATCTTTTAGCTCTTGTCTTGCAAGAAATCACAAGAGAACATGAAATGAGGATCCTCTTCATTTGTGGACTATAGGTTCATTTTTTATTGCATTAATTTTTGCATGTTTAAGAATGAGTGTACTTATAGATGCATGATTCATACTAAGAGGTTCACATTCACCTCAAAGTGAGGAAAAATATAATGGTGAAAATGCATCCTCAATGCATTTTCTATTTAGTTTTGTGCCTGACTTAAGACAATGTCTTAATGCATAGTTGGTCACAAATGACACATTTTTGTGCATAGTTGGGCCAACATACCCAACCTTGCTTGCACCTTGCCTTATGCTTATTATTTATCCTAATATTTATGTGTACACAATCCTAGTCTGATATCCATCTAATTATAATTCTTATCCAAATCTAATCCTATTGGACACATATTTAGCTTGAGTGTTTAACACAAGTTGTGTTTATGTGTGTGGGGCTATCAGACCATAACCATGATCATTATCCACTTAGTTATAAAATCAAAATTAAACATTTAATCAACTAGCCACATCTTACACTTTTATCTCAAGCCAACTTTATGATAAGGTGTGTTCATGTATAAAAGGATATCCATTGCATGCATTTTTATCTAGGGATGAAATAACCATCATCCAATATTAAGAGAGGGTTATTGATTATAAGAAGAGCAACAATTCACATCTGTGCTCAAATTAAGCAAGGAATCTAGCATAATTGAACACACATCCTAGTGCATGTGAACCACCTCGCAATCATTCTCGAATTCATGTGCATATTTGAAACTTGTTGATTGTCAAGGTAATTGGTAAGTATCAACAACTTGTTAAAGAAACCCCAAGGGTCCAACAACAAATGTTGGCACCTAGATGTCTATGTGTCCAATAATGCATAAGGTAGACTCTAGAGGTCATCACAAATTGAGTTTGCAATTATAGAACATGTGCATACTCATGTTTAAGACCTAAATAGATGACGCTAATTGGACATAGAGCAATTTTTTTTTTTTTATTAAGATCCATATACAACACTACTTAGAACATCTATAGATTCTTAGATATATCAACTTTATCGTCTACTTTAATTGACATTCATCTTCGATCATAGAACTAAGTGATATCATCCTCCATTAATTATTATTATTATTTGTGAGATAGGAACTTGTGTTACAAATCTCATGCGTATGGTTTAATGCATGTACACTAAAGTCGTACACAGAACATTTTGTGCTTCTAGAGAAACTAGAAAATCTGTAAGTCCATTATCTCAATTGCGTGGAGGAGAAAATGGTTAAAAAGTCTCGTGCAAGTTTCCATCGGCTTTAATGGAGGGCCGAATTTTTCATCAAATTTTGAAATATACATGATGATAATTTAAAAACGCACGTGTGATGTTTGAAATATTATTTAAAAGGAAATATAATTGTTTTTCTACAATGGAATTTTTAATGACCTTTGATTTAACTCATGAATATTATTTAAAAGGTCTATGTTTACTATTTGAGGTGAGTGAGAAGATAAGTTTTCTATGATTTTGCTTTTAAATTTATAATTTTTAAATTTGTTAAATGACATGTTGAGAGATTTCATCTACATGTCAAATAAATTGATTTCTTATCATATTATCATTTAATATCTAATATCTAATATCTAATGCTTTTAATTGTTACTAGTTTTTTTAAAGTTTATATGTATTAATAATTTCAGATTTTTATGTTTTTATAAAAATAAGGTTTTGAATGTATTATAATTTCATAATGTTGATGACTATTTTAAAATATATTAGTGCTTTATATTTGAAATATTAATCATAAGAAAAAAAAATCATAATTTTGTTTGTGATTTTTTTATAAAAATATTGGAGTTAAATCTTGAAATCTCCAAGATTGAGATTTGGCTTTTGATTTAATTCATGGCTATTTTTTAACAATTTTTTTTTTTTGTTTGAAGTAAGTGATAAGATGAAGTGGTTTGTGTGTAATCATTTATTCAAAGTTTTGTATGGTTTTGCTTTCAAATCTACATTTTTTAATGCATGATGATTAGAGTGTTCTTTGTTTGGACATCTTAAACTTGTTGAATGATATGGTGAGGGATGTCTAGCTTGAAATAGAAAATAAATGTAAAAGGATAAAATTTCAAATCTAGTTTACACTTTAGACTAACTTCAAGGTTTTGGGTGAAACAATTTTGTCTAAAAAAGAATCTCAAAACATTTTCAATTAGAATAGTGGAGAATTTCAAGATACATGGATTAAAAATTCTAATCAAAATGCTTTTTGGTGAAATGTCTTTGATTAGAACTTTTCAACTTCCAACCATATATAGAAACATGTTTTCACTACGTTTTTAAAAATAAGTATGGACAAACTTCACTTGAAATTATGTGGCACCAATATTCCTATGGATTTTCAAAAATTATGAAAACTCTATCTTCCAACCATATTTTCTCGAATTCATTCATATGTTCTAAAAAAACTAAAAAATATCTTTTGGTAGACTGAACAGTGTAGATTTTGAAAAGTATATATATTTTAATTATTGTTACTAATTTATTTTTAATTTTATTGTAAGTATGTCATAAAAAAATAAATCAAACATGGTATTAAGTGAAAATTCAAAAAAAAAAAAAAAATGTTTAAAAAACATGCACTAGAGGAGATAATCTTTATCAAAGGATATAATTTATTTTTATTTTACAATTAATAATTTAGACATAAAGTGAAAGTGTGACAAAATTAAAACTATTGTGTTTTTAGTACAATTAATTTCAAATATTTCTTAAAATATTATAAATTTCTTAAATACATCTATCTTACAAACACATATATCAATTTTGAGTTATTTTATTTATTTAAGAGTTGTTTTATTTTATTTTATTTACGTAAGAGTTATTTTATAGTTTTAGCTTTCTATAAATATATGTCGGTTGTATTTTAGTTTTTGTTAACACACTTGTACCATTACACTCCACCCCATGTTGCCACTATAGTTATGCCTCTTGATGTAAAAATATATATTTATAAAAAAAATGCATTAACCAAAGATTCAAGCTAACTAAATAGAAAATGAATTAATAAATAAAATAAAATTTGGCATGTTAAAATTTGAGGGTCATCAACCTCTCATTTAAAAAAAAATCTAACAATTGAATTATAGTGTCAATTTTATAAAAAAAATATCCAAATATTTTTTTAAAAATATAAAAAATAAACTACACTAAAAATTCTACATTTCAGTAATTTACACCTTTTTAAAATTAAAAATATATATATATATATATATATCATTTTTATATATATATATATAGATATATATATATATATAACTTTCAGATACTTAAGTTAAAAATTTAGACTTCTCTTTATCATTTCCTTTAACAAAAGACACAATTTTTAAATTTCACTCATAATAATAGATTGTGACCATGAATTCAATCTCATTTGTAAGACTTAATTGAACCTAGACCTATGCTATATTCAAACCTTGCAATTATTCAACCAAGCAATTTGGTAACTTACACTCTCTTATTATGGTTCACTATAAATGTGGTCTATGAGTATTTAAATCACCTTAAAATTTAATAATCTTTAGATAGAAATAACTAACACTATAATGTTGGTCCCCTAGACCTTGGATGGATTAAGCTAAACTTTGATGGTTCAGCTAAAGGGAACTTGGTTTAGGTGGGTGGAAATATCATTATACGAGATCATAATAGGTAAGGTGATTCTTGTCTATGTTGTTAATCTAGGAAGGAAAACATTCAATTTTGTTATGGTGGCAGCTGCTCTCCATAGGTTACAAATTGCTAATAGCAGAGGAATTTCTAACCTATCAATAGAAGGAGATTCGCATAATACCATATAATGATGTTAAATGACAAAGTGTCTCCATGTTGGTCTCTGTGAGATCCTATCACTAAGACTCGCCTAGAAATCATGAACATTGGGAATTATCAATTCAATCACGTGTCTCGAGAAGGGAACAAGGTGACGAATGAGATTTCGAACTTGGGCACGTTTGTGGGAAAGATTAAAATCTAGGAGGATCATTGAATGATCCCCAAAAATGTGATAGTGCTAATCAATAATGAAGAAAATTCACTTCAAATTAGAGATTAAAATGAATCCCTCTCGGGTTCATAATGACAAGTATGACCTAAACTGCATGAAGGAAAATTATTCCCTTTCACCTATTCTTAATTACAAGTTTGTTCTACCTATGAATGCTATTTGCAAATACTATTTCTTGACATTTTTTCTAAGCCCACTTTCTTCTACTATTGTGATTGGTAAAATGGGTGGTGATCTAGTCTCTAGGAGGAACCATCTTCTTGTAAAATCCCGAGGAATGAAAAAGACATATGGCTCATTCTTCAGAAAGGGAAGCTTGCCTTCTATATTGAGGCAATGAAAGGGCATGGCCCCAACTTATCCATGGATTTTACCGGCTCTTGGAAGGATGGGTTGGTAGTTCAAAGGTCTATCTTTTGTGGTTTCCATGGAACTCATTTCTATGACCATAGGTCTCTTTAGACTAGAATTTTTGTAGTGTAGGAAAATGCATACCCTTGCATTTTCACACTTGTTTGGGCTCGCCTTGCTTTATTTATCCTTCTTTATATCTTAATTGGTCCTATTTTGCATCTACAAACCTAATAAACTACATATTTTTCTAGTTAATCCCAACAATCATCAAAGGGGAAATGATCATTTAATGTTTCTGTCTATGTGTCCCTCATTTTTGGGTCGAGACTAAAACGCCACCTAGGGCATCTTAGTCCCCCAAGGGTCTTAGGACCCTAATTTTGAACACACCTAAAAAGGTACCTTTTTGGAGTCTGTGCCCCGAGAATTGAGCCTTGGGACTAAGACGCCACCTAGGGCGTCTTAGTCCTCCTTGGCTTAATTTTGAGATTTAATTTCAAATTTTGGCTAGATTTAGCCTCCATTAATTAATATTTTTCCTATGTCAGCTTGGTGTGATGTAATTTTGGGATATTAAGCATAATCAAGTATAAATACAAGGTTCATTCTATCATTTTCATATCTAGCAACCCTATTAAGATATCTAAGCATCCAAGCATTCAAGTATTCGAGCATTCAAGAGCATTCTATCAAGCATTTGGAGCCATCATTAACATTCAAGCATCATATCAAAGGATATTCTTACATCATGTGTGTTTTTGTGCTAACATGTGTGATGTAGGGTTTTGATTCAAGCAAGCAATTCAAGCAAGATCCATTGAAGCATTCCATTGATTTAAGATCTACATTCAAGCTAGCCATTTCACACAAGGTTGCAAAATTTACAACAAGGGTTTGGTAAGTTATAACATTGGATATTGTTCATGTTGGATGTTGTGGTTGTGTTGCTGATATGTGGTTGTCATTGATGTCAACACTATTATCATTTTAATCTGCTTAAGTCTGTATATGTCGAGGAGATTGAGAAAATTGTTAAAAATATAGTTCAGGTAGCCAGTGGAGCTGAGAAGGTCAAAATGTTGGAAAGCTTTGTGTATTGAAGATTTGAAGGTACGCTTCAAAGGGTTTGTTGTTGAACCTTTCTAGTATGTTGTCTGAAAGTTTCAAAGGTGCACATAAAGTTTTGTGGAAGTTATGAAGATCTGTGTGCCTACAGTTATTCAATTTTTGTAGATGATGTTCCTAGTTGAAGCAGATGAAATCCCGGTAATCTCATGTGTTGTGAATGTATCTATGACATTCATGGATGAGTCTAGATCATATTCTATCCTTGATGTACGTCCGCAGTGATTGAAGTGTTCGTGATCGGAGATTTTTCCGATATGTTCATGTTCTTGGCCGACATTGTGGTGTTAGCATGTTGCGAATCCATGAAGATTAATATTTCATTGTTTGGCATGTTTGGAGATGTTTTTTTGGGTCCTCACTATGTTGTGACTGAATTGTGTTGGTATGCATTGTAATTTATTCATGTATCAAGGCCGACAGTTGTAATTTATTCTTTATTTATGACCAACTAAATAGTGGTTGTAAATCCAGGTAGCGGATATATATATGAGAGTGTTTTTCTCATTTAGAAGTAGTGATCAAGTGTAAAATTAATGTACAGGTGTGAATAAAGGTCAAATCATTTAGAATAGAGTGTGGAAGGGTTTGATCAGAAGGGTGGAAGAGTTTTATGTGCCTAAATTGGAACTATAATCAAGCTTTTGCAGAAGCTATTTTCTCAGTTCATGTTCATCAGATGGATTTAATCTGATTACTGTATGTAAGGAATTGAGACTTCCCTTTGAGAAGTGTGCTCTAGAAATATGCCTGAATGCAAGTGTATTCCCCATTTTATTCTCCATTATACTTCTAACAGGGTATAATCTTGTGCACTAACATCCACTGTGTTTTTTCTCCTAACAGGGTTTCCATGTATAAAATATTGGTGTTCATGTGTCTTTGATATGTTGTTCTTATGCTTGCACTGTTAATTATCAGATCTGTGATATAAATATTGGTTAATTTTGCATAAGTTAGTTTTTGGTAACAATTGATTCACCTCCCCTCTCAGTTGTCTATCCTTGTTTTGCCAACAATTGGTATCAGAGCTAGTTCCTCTGAAGGAAGCTTAACAGCTTGAGGAGATCCAAGATGACATCATTTAAGAAGGATAGTCATAGATTCGATGGTACAAACTAATCTCTATGGAAAGTCAGGATGGAATGTCATTTAAGGTGCATTGGTGAACCTTTTTGGCAGATGACACAAATTGCATATAATATTCCTAACAATGGTCCCTCCTCTGAAGATGAGATCAAGCAAGCAAAAATTAATACTAGATCAATAGAAACACTGGTGAGTTCTTTGACAGATTCAAAAATGACAAATGTGATGGGATTGAAGACTGCATACTAGATTTGGAAAAAGCTAGAAACATTGTATGAAGGAGATGCACTAGTGAAAAGTGTTAAGCTACAAAGTCTAAAATTAAAATGGGAGAGCTTGTAGATGAGTGAAGATGAGAACATCACTTCCTTCTCACATAAGATAAATGAATTGGTGATGGATATTAGATGTGCCAGTGGAACTATGAATGATGATGAAATTATGGCTAAGGTAATTTGTGCCCCCTTCCTACAAGACAAGAGCTCATGCTATTGATGAACTTAGAAGAGTGACAAATATTACAAAAGACATGTTGATTGGAAAACTTGCCGCAATTGAATTCAGTGAATTTGGTGAGTCTGCTCCTAAGACTGAGTCTACTTTCAAGGCTACTGTATCCAGGAAAAAGAGGTATGATTCAGGAGAGAGTTCATAGAGAGCATCTAGATATGAAGATGAGATGAAGCAGATTGAAGATGAAGAAAGAGAATTGAAAGAATTGGAAGCATTGATTTTGAAAAGAGAATCAAGAGGTCATGGTAAGTACAAAGGAAAGTTACCTATTAAATGTTTTTCTTGCAGCAAGATAGGTCATTTTGCTTCTAGATGTCCTGAAAGAGTTTTAAAGTATAACCTTGAGAACACTAGATTTCAAAGAAAGTGCTATTATGTTGAAGAAGGTGTAACTGATGAAGAATCTGATAAAGAAACTGGAAATGAAGATGAATGGGTATTTATTGCTATCAACGAAAATGGTCAGGTGTCCATTGAATCTGCTAGTAATGTGAATGTTGAGAAAGCTCTTGCAGCCAAAGTTGAAGAGAAAGATGAGTGGGTAATTGACAGTGGATGCTCACATCATATGACTAGTGACAAAAGAAAATTTGTAAGCTTGGAAAACTATTATGGTGGTGTTGTAAGGTTTGGTAACAACACTTCTAGTGTGATTCATGGTAGAGGCACTATTTCTTTTGGTGGTAAGCACAATATTGATAATGTTCTTTATGTAGAAGGCCTAAAGCATAATTTGTTGAGTGTTGGATAAATGGTAGAAAAAGGCTACAATCTGTAATTCAAGAATGGTAAGTGCAGAATAACAGGAAGTTCAAGAGATATGATTGCTTCAGGAACAAAGACAAAAGGTAATATGTTTCATTTAAGTGCTGCTAGTAAAAGTTTTTTGATTGCTCAAATTGATGTAAGCTGGTTATGGCATAGGAGGTTATGTCATGTGAAATTTGATAACATTGTCAAGATAGGCTCTACTCAAGCAGTTAGAGATTTACCTAAGTTAGTGAAGCCTACTAACACTATGTGCAAGGAATGTCAGATGGGAAAGAAAACAAGAAATTCCTTCCAAAGAAAATAGTACAACTCTAATGGAGTACTAGATTTGATACATATTGATCTATGTAGTCCTTCCAGAATCAGAGGTATTTTATGTTACTCATTGATGATTATTCTAGAATGATATGGGTCACTTTCTTGAGAGAAAAACATGAAGCATAAGAAAAGCTCAAAAGTTTTAAAGCTATGGCAGAGAATGAGACAAGTCAAAAGATCAAATGTCTAAGGTCAGACAGAGGTGGTGAATTTACTTCATGGGGATTCAATTCTTTTTGTGAAGAGAATGGAATTCAAAGGCAACTATCTGCTCCCCAGACCCCTCAATAGAATGGAGTTGTTGAAAGAAAGAACATAACCATTCTGATACTGCTAGAACCATGATGCTAGAAGAAAATGTTCCTCATTTCTTTTGGAGAGAAGCTATAAGTACTACTGTGTACACCATTAATAGGGTGAATGTCAACAGTAATTTTGGTAAGACACCTTTTGAGATATGGTTTGGCTATAAACCTATTGTCAAATACTTCAAAAAAATTGGAAGCAAATGCTACATCAAGAGAGATGATGATATAGGTAAGTTTGATGCTAGAAGTGATGAAGGAATCTTCCTAGGATATTCTACTAAGAGAAAAGCTTACCAGTGCTTTAATAAAAAGGTTGAAGAAAATGGTTGAAAGGGAAAATGTTAAGGTTGATGAAGATATTGGTAAATCATTCAGATCTAGTGATTATGATTCAGATGATCAACATGATGATACTAACAATGATGCTTAGACACAGAATCAACTTTAAATTGTTCCAGTGAACCAAGGAAATCAAGAAGCAGAAGCAAGCAAAAGTGCAGAAGAAAGCACACAAGAACAAGAGGTAAGAGAAAACTTCAAAACTCCTAAGTATGTAAGAAGAAATCATTCTGATAGTCAAATCATAGGATACAAAAGCAAGGGTATGCAAACCAAAAGAAGAATTATAGAAGAATATTGTCTAATCTCTAAAGATGAACCTAGAAATATAAGTGAAGCATGCAAAGATGAATATTGGATGGAAGCCATGAAAGAAGAACTAGTGCAGATACATAAGAATAATACACGGGATCTTGTTCCCATACCTCAAAACAAAAATGTGATTGGAACCAAGTGGGTGTTTCAGAATAAGCTGAATGAACAAGGTGATGTGGTCAGAAACAAAGCAAGATTGGTCTGTGAAGGTTACTCACAGATGGAAGGTATTGATTTTGAAGAAACTTTTTCTCCTGTTTCCAGAATTAAGGCTGTTAGATTATTTCTTACTTATGCTACTTTCAAGAACTACAAATTTTATTAGATGGATGTGAATTCAGCTTTTTTGAATGGTGAACTAGAAGAAGAAGTCTATGTTGAACAACCAGATGGATTTCAGTTGATTGATGAAAAAGATGGTATGTCGATTGAAGAAAGCCCTCTATGGACTAAAGAAATCCCCTAGAGCTTGGTATGCTAGATTGGTTAAATACTTGTTGAATCTTGGATTCAATAAAGGTATTGTTGATAACAATTTATATTTCAAACTAGATCAGAGCAAAGAACTAATCATTGAAGTCTTTGTTGATGATATCATTTTTGAAGGTGATGATGATTTGTATGAAAGTGAATTTGAAATGTCAATGATAGGAGAACTAAAATTCTTTTTAGGATTGCAAATTACTCAATTGGATGATGGAATCTTTGTATCTCAATCTAAGTATGTGAAAGAGTTACTGAAAAAGTTTGGCATGGAAGATTCAAAGCCAGTTGGTACACCTATGGTGACTAGATACAAACTTACACAGAAAGATGATACTCCCAAAGTAAATCAGACAAGATATAGGTCAATGATTGGTGGATTACTCTACTTGACTCAGACAAGGCCAAACATAATGAATGTTTTGTGCATGGTTGCTAGATTTCAAGTTGATCCTAAAGAGTCCCATGTGTATGCTGCGAAAAGAATATTCAGATATCTAAAAGGGATAGTTGATCTTGGTCTTTGGTATCCAAAGATTGATGATCTTACTCTAAGCACTTTTACTGATGCTGATTGGCCAGGAGATGTAGATGACAAGAAGAGTACTAGTGGTGGTGCATTCTTCTTAGGTAAGAAGTTGGTATCTTGGTTAAGTAAAAAGAAAAACTCAGTTTCATTAACTATTGCTGAGGCAAAGTACAATGTTGCTGCAAATAGTTATACCCAAGTACTATGGATGAAGCAAATGTTGAGATATTTCATAATTGAGTATGAAGAACCCATTGCTATATTCTATGACAACTCAAGCACCATTAACATTTCTAAGAATCCAGTATTGCATTGAAAGACAAAGCATATATCCATCAAGTATCACTTCTTGAGAGACAAAGTAAGTGACAAAGAAGTCAGACTGGAGTACATACCTACCAAAGAGAAAATTGCAGATATATTTATAAAGTCGTTGCCTAAGGATAATTTTGAGTACCTTAGAGGAAAGTTAAGGGTGATTTCCCCTCCTAATCAGAACTAAGATTCAGGTATTTCCATCAGTATCTGAATTCATTGCCATATCATATTCCAGATTGATGTTGTGGTGACTGCTACTTAGGGGGAGTAGTCAAATGTTTCAAATTTGAGATAAGAGCATGTGTACCTTTGCCATTTATGTCAAAGGGGGAGAGAAGAAATGTGAAAAAGTGGGAAAGAAGAGAAATGAACGAACAAGAAAAAGTGCACAATCTCAGGGGGAGATTGTTGAAGAAAAAGTTAGTTGGGTTGATGGTATTATTTTTCACATCATGTGTTGCCATCAATGCCAAAGGGGGAAATTTTTGGATGTTGTAGTTGTGTTGCTGATATGTGGTTGTCATTGATGTCAACACTATTATCATTTTAATCTGCTTAAGGATGTATATGTCGAGGAGATTGAGAAAATTATTAAAAATATAGTTCAAGCAACCAATGGAGCTGAGAAGGTCAGAATGTTGGAAAGCTCTGTGTATTGAAGATCTAAAGGTGCACTTCAAAGGGTTTTTTTTTTATCCTTTCTAGTATGTTTTCTGAAAGTTTTAGAGGTGTGCATAAAGTTTTGTGGAAGTTATGAAGATTTTCCTATAGTTATTCAGTTTCTGTAGATGGTGTTCCTAGTTGAAGCAGACGAAATACTAGTAATCTCATGTGTTGAGCATGTATCTATGATGTTCATGGATGAGTCTAGATTGTACTCTATCCTTGTTGTACATCCACAGTGATTGAACTGTTTATGATTGAAGATTTTTCTGATATGTGCTTGAGTGTTCATGTTCTTGGCTGACATTGTGGTGTTAGCATGTTTTGAATCCATGAAGATTAATATTTCATTATTTGGTATGTTTGGAGATGTTTGTTTGGGTCCTCACTATGTTTTTATTGACTTGTGTTGGTACACATTGTAATTTATTCATGTATCAAGGATGATAGTTGTAATTTATTCTTTATTGGTGGTCAACTGAATAGTGGTTGTAAATCCGTGTAGTAGATATATATATGAGATTGTTTTTTCTCATTTAGAAGTAGTGCTCAAGTGTACAAGTAATGTACAAGTGCGAATAAAGGTCAAATCATTCAGAGCAGAGTGTGGAAGAGTTTCAGCAGAAGGGTGGAAGAGTTTTGTGTGCCTAAATTGGAACTGTAATCAGGATTTTGTAGAAGCTATTTTCTCAGTTCATGTTTATCAGATGGATTTAATCTAATTACTGTATGTAAGGTAGTTAGCCTTCCCTTTGAGAAGTGTGCTCTAGGAAGTGTTCTTGAATGCAAGTGCATTCCCCATTTTATTCTCCATTATACTTCTAATAGGGTATAATCTTGTGGACTAGCATCCATTGTGGTTTTCCCCCTAACAGGGTCTCCACATATAAAATCTTGGTGTTCATGTGTATTTGATATGTTGTTCTTATGCTTGCATAGTTATTTATCAGATCTATGATATAAAGATTGGTTAATGTTGCATAAGTTAATTTTTGGTAACAAATGATTCACCCCCCCTCTCAGTTGTCTATCCTTGTTTTTCCAACAGTTCATTCATCATTTCTCTTCATTATTCTATTTCATTTCAAGGTTTAATTACCAACAAGGGGTTTCACCAAGGAAAAACCCCATTCACTAACATTCAACAATTTTTCCCTCTCTTGTATGCTTGTGATTGAAAATTTAGGTTGAAGACTTGAAGATCATTTGGAGTGCAAGATTGAAAAGTTGCAAAAGTTGCATTAAAAAGTTGTCATCTTCACAGAAACTCACCTACAGGTCAAGTCCAAAAGTTTCAAAACTAGAGATCTAAGAGGAAGCAAGTGCATACCTTGGAGATTAGGATCACATTCAAAGTTTTCAAAATTTCAGAACGGGACTAATACACCACCTAGGGCATCTTAGTCCTCCCAAGGGTATTTTTTAGATATTCTTTGAGATTTTATTCAAAGATTCAAAGACACCACATCTACCCTAAAAAACAACAACATGACTAAGACAATAGTAAAGGTGTCTTTGTCCTCCCTGGCATATTTTGACAATTTTTTTAGATTTCCACAATCCTCACATCTCCAGACTTCCCAAGTACACACATCCTATCTTTTTGTTACATAATTTCATCATTTGCATCTTCATTTAGCTTGCATAACTAGGTTTTGTAGGTTGAATGCTTACTTGTCTTTCCAAGCATTGGCTTGGTGGTGAACCCCTTAAAAACCTAAAAGAGCACCCACCCTTTCCTAATTCCTCCTAATTGAGAATTGACTCACCTTGTGAGGTTGATGGTCAATCCAGCTAGGGTTCTTAGGACATATTTTAATGATTGGTGGGAAAAAGGAGTGATATCACACCTCCCATTTTACACCTAATCATTTGTATTGCCATAAAACCTAAGGGCCACTACCAGAAGGAGATAGAGTGATTCTTCAAAACATGGGATAAGGTGAACCGACTACAAAATGGGTCTAACAAGAATGAATTCTTGGAGTATGGAAAAAGATGGTTGAATTTCTCATGAGGTATGTTTCTTTAGATGGAAGATTTAAATGCTTCCATGCTCACCTCTTCCCTATACTGAATCATTTTCAATACAATGTTAAAATGAATTTTGCATATTGGATATTTTTGTCCCTCGAGAAATCTATGAGATCTAACCAAGATAAGGGAGAGAAAACACCTCTCTACCAAGGCCTAATTTATAGGCTTTATTGGTACAATTTTGGCCTTTACCCCAAGTTATTTCCTCCCTTATGAGGGTGATAAATCTAATATTGGTCCTTAAAAATACCTCTGAGCCTTCAAATGGTAATCCTTCTTCCTTTGGCCTTGAGAATTTTTCAATCCCAAGCCACCAACCAAGAATAAAAAGGTCAAACCCTCCCCATGCCTCTAAAGTCAAAACCCTTATTTTAGAGGAATCCACCCCCATCGACAAGAAAAAAGTGGGTTTTGTCGAACATCCCCAAATTTCCATTTCAGATAACTTTGATTCCTCTTGGTACTTGACTCTTAAGGCCTCCCTTGTTGTCTCTCCTTCTAGGGATGTGTAGGTCCCTTTCTATGTTTGATTTTATGCATCTCATCTGGTCTTTACTCTATTACTACTATTTAGTTCTTGGCTAGTCATTATTTTTGTTGTTTAGTTTTTTATTGTCACTTCTCATGAGATCATTTTGCTTTGCCTTTATGGTTGTTTTGTAAGGGAATGAGCTCTTTCCCATTTTTATATTAATCAAAACTAACACTATAATTTCTTACAATACTATTCAAGATGTATAAACATATTGATATGAACAATTTATTTTAATAACATTATATTTATTATATTTGTATATTGTTTCATTGTTCAATATGTTTCTACACTTTCTTTTAAACACTTAAAAATCTTCATGATCAATTGATGAAAACATTTATTTCTAAAAAATATATTTTTAACAATGATAAAATATGAAGTCTGGTATCAATATGGAATCTACAAATTTATTCAATAAAATTTGATAAAATTTAAAATTTGGTATCCAAATAAAATCTAAAATAATTATTTTAATAACAATGAAATTTGAGTTTAGTATCTTGAGGAAATCTAAGATATTTTATTTAATCCCATACACTTCTAAATAGTTAGATTGTATTGTTCCCTATGAATCTCCAAGAGACACAAGAGATGGTACCAACCATTTAGTAATGTTCAATCATATGTATAAAAAATGGTAAAAAAGAATCATATCACCACATAGTTATCTATAGTTATTAATATTGTAACTAATCATTAAAACTAATCTCTTTAGAGTGATCAAATTATCTATGAAAGAACCAAAACTATTATAATATTGTTACCTAGCCAAAGAATTAAAATTTATATATGTTCATTTACCTTACCTTGTTTCAAGAATTTATGATTCACCTCGATGTTCAATTGATCTTTTGGTTTCTCTTAGGTATTCACGTGTGTTGTCATTTTGTGTGACTTATCTTCTTGGATATTTAGATTATTTTGAATCTTGAGTGGTTTGGTAGTCCCTTGGAGTAGTACTAGTTCCAAACATATTCATACCCCTTCATGTTTTATGAGTACATCTTATGCTTACAAAAGGTGTGTGTCTACTATGTGTTTAGTATTTCCATGATCATAGTATCTTAGTATAGCTTGATCTTTTTTGTAACATCTCACATCTAATAGTTAAAGAAGAAGCAATTATATTGCCACCTTCGACTGAAAGGTAAGTAAATAACTACCAACTAGGGTTTCATTTTTCTTTTAATGGAAACATTTCATAATAAGTAATTAATATAACATTTAGTTTTTCAACTAACTTCTAAGTTCAGTTCCGCTGAAAAGAAACGTATAAATGAAGTAACTATAAGAACTTCCACTGTTTTCCAATAACAGAAAGTCAACCAAATATTAACTAACTTTTCAATGCTTTCAAACAATAACAATGATCAATCTTTAAGCTAAATAACCATTTCGTAATACCAGAGAGAGAAGGGTTTAGGAGTTTACCGTTAAGAAGCTGAAGCACTTGACCTTGATATAGTCATCATGGGAAAAAGGAGATATCATCAGGGGCTTAACGGCTCAACCAAGACCTACTGGTCTCCCAAGTTTCTTCAACTGAAGAACCCGCCCTTCATGAGGGTAGTTAACATGGATCATTTATCATCATGCCTTTGAGCCTGTGTTAAGGACCTATACCTCCTGATCGAACCTTACTAAGGGTACCTCCCAACTGGCAAGGTCACTCTGATCAGTGGTATATCTGGTTCTTGATAGCTGACAAGCGCTGAATTCATCATCATACCTTGGCCAAGGATTTCATTTCCATTATTGGCACTCTTGTGCCGTCAACACTCTCACCCTTGCTCGACATGAAAACTCTTGATTCAAAGCTTGTATTTACATGATTCCAAATCTTTACTTCATTTTTAAGGGTAATTTGATTACTTAATAATCATGTAGAGGAAGATTCAAGGTTCTTGACTTATCACACTAAGAATGAATAAACTGCTAATCTCAATTATGCAGAGAGAGATAAAAAGGGTTTTGTATCACAATAACATGTGTTCACATCTTGCTTCACGAATTAAGGCTCAACAATTTATATCAGACATATTGAGAGAATCTTGGCTCATTGTCTATTCACATCGCTAAATTCATTCGTTAAAATTAACTCTTAAAGAAAAGAGACTTGACCCTTAAGGAGAATTTCATCAGGTTAATGGTCTTAGAAGAAAAGGAGACATAGAGGTCCTATTCAAAATTTCAAATAGAGTGGAAGAAATCTATGACTAGATCTCTAGTTGATTAGATCCACCAATTTACTTCTTTGCAGATGACTAACAAATCAAATCATACTCTTGAATGAAAAACGACAGCAAAGAATGATACTCGAATCTTGCCTGACTATTCGACTGGAGATTGGTAACTTCTTTGAAGACTTTAATCTTTCCAAATGTTATTTGTTTTGGCGTCTCAAGCTACCTCTCAGCCGACAATAAACAAAAGAAGATCTTCAAAGTGATATAAACAAGAAAATTCGCATTGCCTAAGCCCGTGAGAAGCTAGAACCAATAGCTCATTTTTCCCCAGATTATACCAGGCGACTCCCGGTAACATTTGATGTTGGAAAGAAAATAAAAATGAACATTCGCGAGGTACAAAATGGTAGAGAATTTAGAGATTGCTTCTGATTTCAATGAAAGAGAAAAGAAGATAATGTTCGAGCATGATTGCGAGTGAAGGAATGAAAAATCATTCAGATGTGGTGGAAGCGGACACTAAAAGGCCATCTCCTAGAATTAGGTGGTGAGCTCCCTCCCCCACCCAAAAAAGAAAGAATGTACAGAAGAAGAAATATTAAAGGAGAGGAGTGAAGTGTTCGATTCCCCCTTACAAAGACAAGATGATCTTCCTAATACCCCGACCAAGCAGTACCGAAGAGAACAGTAAAAGCTCAAATATACCATTCAACCCGATTGCAAGAATCCCATGTGTTGCCCAAGATCTTGGACGTTTCATGCATGCGATGATAGCAAGCAAACGGAAGTTTCCACCTCCAAAAACACCGACTCCTATTCCAAATCCTTTAATTTTCGATGAAAAACCCTTATGATTTCAAATTTAGATTGATGGGATTAAAATTATAACTATTATTTTTAATTTAATATTTAACAAACATTTGCAATCTCCTTAAAATGTGATTATGGATATATATATACACTTTAAATTGACTTGCTTAATCAATAATTATTTTAAATTACTTATGGCCAAGTTATGACTTTGATACACTGCCTTTACAGACTCAAGGTTTGATGATAAAATTGATCCTTTGTTAACCACGTCCTCTCCCTGATGACATCCCCTTTTTCGTCGAGGCGTCGACAGTCCTGCATCCACTGATAGCTGTTATGGTTAAAATATTCACAACGACTTTAAATACGCATTTAGATATCAACTCCAGAACTCTTTCAACTTTCACGTGGCTAAGAAATTAGTCGTTAAAAGATCATTAACGTTATAGTTACAATAATAAAACATCTATTCTATTCTCAAATTCACATTCCCATGAAAACAATTACTTGCAACTAACATTGCATCCAAATATACATAACCAAATTCATAGTCTCAATGTAAGGGATGTAACATACTCTTCCCCTTAAGAATCATTGTCCTCGATGATTGTTTACTTTAAATCGTGCATAATCATAAACATAAATATAGTGTTCTCAATTATTCTTCAAAATATAAGGAAATTTTCAAAGGTTCTCTTCATAATCCTCTCATGTGGTATTTTCTTCAAAGTACTGGTCCCACTGGACCCTGCATTGCATCACCTCACAGTTACGTAAGCACATCCTGCACACCTCGAGCACCCTAAGTTGCTCGACTAAAGGAAATCAATTATTTTTAATACTGGTTTACCAAGAGAATTCACCAAAGGTTAACAACCTTCACATTTCTAGCTAAAAAAGTTATTCACTAGGTACCAATTTCACTTATTTCCAGCATCATAAGCTGATAAGTAAAGGATCATAATTTATTTTCTAATTCAACTATCCTCCAAGACTCGGCATGCCACTGATAAGAGGGAATCCATTTCAGTTGCCATCTGAGCTCTAGTGTGTACCCCCACTTAACCAACTTTGTCGCACTACTAAGGATACCCTCCTACTAAGTACGACAACTCTGGTTAGCTAAGTGGCTCACCACCCTGCTCAACTTGGGAAGACTAGACACCTGGACTTACTGGACTACCTGTCCGTCCATATACCAAAACATAAGGATTCTTTCCTTTGCAAGGTTAAGGGCAAACTAGATGTATTTCCCTACGATTACTCCCTTACACAATCCATCAGAGGCCCATGCCAAACATGATAGAGATGATCATTGCAACAAACATGGTGAACAACCAAAGTATTCTTCGGTAACCTCCTCAATACTTAGTTCTATATCAAAATATAAACAACTTTAATTCTAGTAATAACCACAAGAATGAGCTTATTCCCAGCACTTAGTCAAATTTTTGACCAGCTGGCCATAAAATAGGTACTCTTCAAAATTCAGTGGTTAAAACATCTCAATTTAAGGAATTTAACAAGGGAATTCCTTTCCCGTATTAAAAGGAATTTCACTAAAATCCAATGAAGTGCCAAAATCTAGAGAAACACTTACCTTGCACCATGTGACTCGAGTAAGTCATTAGCAAGGGAGTAGATTGTTGCACTGCAATCAGTCTTTCCAAAAACTTATAATAGGTTAGAGATTGTGTTACCAATGCATCAGACAAATAAGTCTCTCAAGACTTTCATCCTTACTTATGCTTAATTAGTTGTATAAGCAATTGGTTTTCTCATGAATCTCGGTGAACAAGTATTTCCCAGTTCTATACCATTTTGTTCTCTTTTTTTCTTTTCTTTTCTTTTTTCTTCTTTTTTTTTTTTTTGCATTCCATGCCATTATACCACCACTTAAGTAAAAATTAATTCTACACTATCAATAGGGTAAGAACAAGCATGAAAAGCTTCCCCCCCTAGTTCTATGAATAGGAGTAAATCATTGGGGAGAACTATTCTTTCTCTTTGAGTCAACTCAAGAACCATGGAGCAAATCATAATGCAAAACTAGAGTTAACAAACTACCAAATGCAATAGTGCTCACCACTTGTGAAGTATGGGTGTATCCAAATAATCGATACCATATGAGCAAGATCACTATCAAGATGTATGTAGTGTGAGGAAACCAAAGCAATTTTCCAAAAATTCATAGTAAAGATGCCAAGTACCAACTATTCCAAACAATCTGAATGTAATGATATCAAATAAAATGAATCGAGATTTCAACAAGATTCAAGTGACCCAAGTGTAAGGCTTCAAATTTACTATCTTCGTATGGCAGCAAAAAAAAAAACATTGAAGTATCACTATCCAAGTTCCAACACCAACTCATACAACCTCTATGTACAATTGCAGAGGCATAGCATAGATCGATATCCATATAATACATTATCACCATGTAATGTGTAGCCATAATACATAACTAATTATCAAAGATTATATATTGTCCCTGTTAGTATACCAACTGTCACTATTTGAACAATATGAACTAGAGCTCGATCTATCAAAATACCATGAGAATAGAAGGAACAAGTAACAAGCCCAAAATATGAATACCCCTGTCTAGAACGCTTGCAATAGAGATAAATTTCATTCTATGAAACCTTCCTCTCATTCAATAACTACACAAGGAAATGTCAAACTAATTTTCTTGATACATCAAATTCAAACTGTCATACCAACTGCCAAAATCATCATCACGATAGGTTATGAACACTGTCAATCTGAAATGATGCCATAATTTACTGTAATGATATCAACTGTCTTTAATTCCTTTTACTCATCTATTATCTTGAGTATTGTCACTGTCAGACTATATTCTACAACTATATCATTTTCATATTAAAAAAAATATACTCTCAGCCAATATTTCAATCAACACAAATTGTCTAGACATCATCAATGACAGACTGGTATCATACATATAGATCTCTGTAGACACTAAAAAGGTTGTAATTGATCAAGGTCTGATCACACTGAAACTTCATACTGAAATTTCCAAGTAAATAACACTAAATCATATTCAATCAAAATCATTACTATACAATTCTTCATTGCTACTTATGAAAATGAGATATTTGGCATGTCATAAGGTCACAAAACAAAAAAACACTTGTTATGTACTGCGGAAGATATCATAAGTACAAACATCCTTTCCTGAAAGACTTTGTTCTAAGGTTCAACCTGCCTGTGTAGCCTTTGTCACAGCAAATCTGTTTCAAACACTGCTACTGGGTCTCTTCAATAAGCATCATGAAAACTACCATTATTAATACAATCACATCATTGCAATGAGTATCAAGACAAACACTGCACCGTGAATTGTGCATACAGTTGCATTGCTACTGTCATTGTATTTAGCTATCATCACAAGGTCCTCTAATTTTGAATACCATTTTTTCTTGTTGATCATGAGATAACTTTCTTCCTTTGAAAATACAACTTCAAATCATAGAAATTGGTAATTCATACAGTGTATAATCTTCACATCAAACCTTCTCACAATGTATCACAGAGATACAGGCATATTCAAAGAACAAGAATCTAGAACAATACATTGTAACTGACTTCTCCCCCTACAAACCATTGACTATTTTTGGCACAACACAAGCAATACCATGCAAAAACAATCAAACTAATATAATTCAAGGACAAGAAACTTGTTCATAGCAAATCTTACTAGCAATAGTTGCACTGTCTTATTGTTGTTCTTGTTCAAGCAATAAAACTAAACTTCTTCCGAATTTTATCTCAATAAATCACTACTTGAAAACGTTGTAACAGTCCTATCCTTGAATTTCACAACCTTGGTTTGATATAAAATCTTGGCAACTTGATTTGTACTATCTTGTCATATCTTCAAACTACATTTATGTCAACCAAATAATATTTGAGATGAATGCCATGTCATTATGCAACATCAACCTAGTTAGTTGTCACTTGCATCTTGGAGAGTAGAGGACAATAAACAAAATCTCAAAAGACTGTCTCGGCTAGAGAACTACCATCTCCTTCATCAGACCTATTATCAACACTGCTTACATACAAAATGTCGGTAACTTACTTCTAATTGCACCTTCAAGACTATACCAACATAGACACTGTCATATTGACAAACAAGAGTAATTGTTGTCCTAACAACTATTAGCTTCAAGATATCGCTGTTAGAAACTGATGAACACATGATGCCATTGTGCACTATTTACGCATTAAATGATTGTCTCAAAATCATAAACCATGCAACCAAACTACTAAGCATAATCACAACAATTATTGATACTCTTGTAAGCCGACTATAAATGATAATCAAATCTATTGCTCCTTTTTGTCACTACACTTGTGTATAATCTTATTTGTAACTCCCTTGACTTCTCTAGGGGCTAAAGAGTAAAACACTAAACCGCTCCCCCTTACCTCATGCTATCTTTCACGCAACAGCATGTTGTCCTTGACTATTTTTTTTTATATTTTTTTTCATCTAATCCTTTAATTCCACTTGGCCTATTTCAAGCCATCTAGAATATAGACCCGAGTTCATCGTATCTAAGAGTCTTGATATAATTTTTCAAGGATTTTCAACACTCAAATGCCCTTGCACCTGGTGGGTTGCTTCTGGATCTTCCCATCCTTAAGTTCACAATTTCAAATTTAACTATTATATAGGTTTTGACCACAATCTTGGTACCCTAGGCATACCTCGCCTTAACTAGATAAAATGGTTTCCAATATTACTTGATAACTCAAATTACTCCTTAGAGCCTTTAATGATTTCGCACAATATTGTTTACCAAATTATTTTCACTTCTTGTGACAAATTCAATACAAAATTGTTACAGAAGGGCTATCACTTCCTATGATAGGCTTAGTACAAAATTTGTTCACAAAATGGCTATCACTTCCTGTGATAGACTCAATTACATAGTAGCTATCACTTCCTGAGATAGGTGTAATTACAAAAACATCAACTATCACTCTTTGTGATAGATTTATTTACAAAACTTGTTACAAAGGAAGGTCTACCACTTCCTGTGATAGCTTTTCAATTTTCAAGGTTTGCATGACAAGCCCGAGGTTCAGTGTTGAACTTGGTAGCTTTGATACCATATGTAACATCTCACATCTAATAGTTAAAGAAAAAGCAGTTATATTGCCACCTTCGACTGAAAGGTAACTAAATAACTGCCAACTAGGGTTTCATTTTTCTTTTAACAGAAACATTTCATAATAAGTAATTAATATAACATTCAGTTTTTCAACTAATTTCTAAGTTCAGTTCCACTGAAAATAAACATATAACTGAAGTAACTATAAGAACTTCCACTATTTTCCAATAACAAAAATTCAACCAAATCTTAACTAACTTTTCAATGCTTTCAAACAATAACGATGATCAATCTTTAAGCTAAATAACCGTTTCGTAATACCAGAGAGAGAAGGGTTTAGGAGTTTACCGTTAAGAAGCTGAAGCATTTGACCTTGATATAGTCATCATGGGAAAAAGGAGATATCATCAGGGGCTTAACCATCCAACCAAGACCTACTGGTCTCACGAGTTTCTTCAATTGAAGAACCCGCCCTTCATGAGGGTAGTTAACATGGATCATTTATCATCATGCCTCTGAGCCTGGTGTCAAGGACCTATACCTCCTGATCGAACCTTACTAAGGGTACCTCCCAACTAGCAAGGTCACTCTGATCAGTGGTATATCTGGTTCTTGATAGCTGACAAGCGTTGAATTCATCATCATACCTTGGCCAAGGATTTCATTTCCATTATTGGCACTCTTGTGCCGTCAACACTCTCACCCTTGCTCGACATGAAAACTCTTGATTCAAAGCTTGTATTTACATGATTCCAAATCTTTACTTCATTTTTAAGGGTAATTTGATTACTTAATAATCATGTAGAGGAAGATTCAAGGTTCTTGACTTATCACACTAAGAATGAATAAACTGCTAATCTCAATTATGCAGAGAGAGATAAAAAGGGTTTTGTATCACAGTAACATGTGTTCACATCTTGCTTCACGAATTAAGGCTCAACAATTTATATCAGACATATTGAGAGAATCTTGGCTCATTGTCTATTCACATCGCTAAATTCATTCGTTAAAATTAACTCTTAAAGAAAAGAGACTTGACCCTTAAGGAGAATTTCATCAGGTTAATGGTCTCAGAAGAAAAGGAGACACACGGGTCCTATTCAAAATTTCAAACAGAGTGGAAGAAATCTACGGCTAGATATCTAGTTGATTAGATCCACCAATTTACTTCTTTGTGGATGACTAACAAATCAAATCATATTTTTGAATGAAAAACGACAGCAAAGAATGATACTCAAATCTTGCCTGACTATTCGACTGGAGATTGGTAACTTCTTTGAAGACTTTAATCTTTCCAAATGTTATTTGTTTTGGCTTCTCAAGCTACCTCTCAGCTAGCAATAAACAAAAGAAGATCTTTAGAGTGATATAAACAAGAAAATTCGCATTGCCTAAGCCTGCGAGAAGCTAGAACCAATAGCTCATTTTTCCCCAAATTATACCAGGCAACTCCTGGTAACATTCGATGTTGGAAAGAAAATAAAAATGAAAATTCATGAGGTACAGAATGGTAGAGCGTTTAGAGATTGCTTCCGATTTCAATGAAAGAGAAAATAAGATAATGTTCGAGCATGATTGCGGGTGAAGGAATGAAAAATCATCCAGACGTGATGGAAGCGAACACTAAAAGGCCATCTCCTGGAACTAGGTGGTGAGCTCCCTCCCCCACCCAAAAAAGAAAGAATGTACAGAAGAAGAAATATTAAAGGAGAGGAGTGAAGTGTTCAATTCCCCCTTACAAAGACAAGATGATCTTCCTAATACCCGACCAAGCAGTACCGAAGAGAACGGTAAAAGCTCAAATATACCATTCAACCCGATGCCAGGAATCTCATGTGTTGCCCAAGACCTTGGACATTTCATGCATGTGACGACAGCAAGCAAACGGAAGTTTCCACCTCCAAAAACATCGACTTTTATTCCAAATCCTTTAATTTTCGATGAAAAAGCCTTTCTTATGATTTCAAATTTAGATTGATGGGATTAAAATTATAACTATTATTTTTAATTTAATATTTAATAAACATTTGCAATCTCCTTAAAAGGTGATTATGGATATATATATACACTTTAAATTGACTTGCTTAATCAATAATTATTTTAAATTACTTATGGCCAAGTTATGACTTTGATACACTGCCTTTACAGACTCAAGGTTTGATGATAAAATTGATCCTTTGTTAACCACATCCTCTCCCTGATGAAATCCCCTTTTTCGTCGAGGCATCGGCAGTCCTGCATCCACTGACAGGTGTTATGGTTAGAATGTTGACAATGGCTATAAAAATACGCATTTAGATATCAACTCCATAACTCTTTCAACTTTCATGTGGCTAAGAAATTAGTCATTAAAAGATCATTAACGTTATAGTTACAATAATAAAACATCTATTCTATTCTCAAATTCACATTCCCATGAAAACAATTACTTGCAACTAACATTGCATCCAAATATACATAACCAAATTCATAGTCTCAATATAAGGGATGTAACATTTTTCCTAAATTAGAACTATTTTAGATGATTTTTCTTGGATTTGATATCCTTTGGTCTTTATTAACAACATGAAGAGGGTCTAGGATACATCAATAAAGGTTTGGTTTGATATTTTCACTCTTATTATTCCTTCAAAACTTCTTTGGAGTGGTGTTTGAGTTAATAAAGGGGATTGAGTAAAATATATTTCAAGTTAAACCTTTCTTAGGGAACCTTTTTCAAATTAATTAAGCTTCTATAACCCCCTCTTGAATTTTATAAACCCTCTCTTTACTATTATCAATTCTCTACGCTTCCTTAATCCCTCAAAATCCTTCCAAACCATCATAAAACCTTTTAAATAGTCAAAATTTTATTTAGGAATTAAAATTTTAAATATTATTAGAAGGAAGTAGTTAATATATGACAAGTTTAATTTTAAACCATTATATTGTACATCCTTTAATCTCCACCATATGATGTGCATTTACTTATTGCACTTTATGATTTAATTGGCCATTTTCCTTAGCCTTAAATTTGATGGCCCACTCTTCATATAAAACCCTAATTTATATTTCATTTATTTCCAACTATCTTTTATGATTTAGGACCCTTAGTTGTAGTTATAAAATTTTAATGCTAGTCCTCTTTAATATTTTTGAACACCTAGAATACTGAGAGGGGGATAGGGTGAATCATAATTCACTAAAATTCATTAACTTCATCAACTTACACATACATTCAAATCATCTCATCAAACTTGCAAAAATGGAAAGAAACAATTAAAGCATGCATCACATCAATAAACGCAAGAACACCAAATTTACGTGGAAAACCCTTGAAAGGGAAAAACCATGGTGAGGATTATCTCACAATATATATGAATAACAATGTCGATTACAAAAGGCTCATTGTTGGAAGGGATCACTACCAAGGGCTCACTTCCCAAATCACTCATTGTCTGGAATAGAAAAGAGAATAGAAGAATGGCTCACTACTAGATATTGAACTATTCACAATGCATCTACAACATGCCAAAGATATAGTTCCAATTAAGCTCAAAAAATTGACTTTACACACTTCATACTTCACCACTATCACCTTTCACACTTCACTCTACATCACATCTCTCACACAATCTCTACACTCCTTAATCATCAAAATCACAACACTAAATAAACCTTCTATATATATGACAAACACTCACAACATCAATTAGGTCAAACTGATTGCATGAATCATGTAACACCATGACTTGTCGACCTAAAAATTCATCACACATGCCTTGTGGAAGAAACCAAAATGTTTTCTTCATTAAAATAGGTTGGAATGACCTATAATAAATCCCATGAATTTACTCCTTACACAATTCAACTCTACATGACCCCAAAGCTCTTAGGTCAGCACCACAACAAAATCAATGAAGCAACAACTGAATGAACCAACTATTCATCCAAAGCTCTACACGTAAACCACCAAATCACTTCTACAATGGGTTCCCATCAATGACAACACCATACATCATCATGCACATGTTTCCAACAATCTCCCCATTTTTCATTGATAGAAACACACTTCTCCAAAACAATCTCCCCCTTTGACATCAAGGGTAAAGGGTACCAAAAAGATATTTCTCTCCTTTACTCCCCCTTACTGATATGTTTACATGAGATTAGACCCCTCTATCTACTTTACTCCCTCTTTTTATGTTATCCATCACCAAAAGTGTACCACAACTCCATATACTGACTCTGCATATGTACATTGGAATCATAAAATTGTATATACACAGCAAAAAATATACAACTTACTAGATGAGGGTAAAATACCCTGATATGACACCTTCAATTTTGCAAGGTGTGCTCCCAATCCTTCTTTGCAACCTCACAATCCTTCTTGGTGAAGGCAAGCATATGACACTGATTTTCAAACTAAACATGGAGGTCTTCCTCCTTCTTTCAGAGAACTAGGCACTAGATTCTTCTGCATAACCTTCTCCACATCAACTAATACTTCAGTTAAAGGAGTAAGCCTTTCACTTACCATATCTCTAAGCTGGCTATACTACATTATTATTTTCTTATTTTTTTCTTATAGTAGAAATAATTGACCATGTAGATTTTCAATGATAGCTCTTGTAGCTCCATTTGCATCACTCACTAGATCATAAAAACTTGAGGCTTGAGAAATTTGAGACTTAATTGAGTCGATCTGATGCTTAATGCTCCTTGTAGAAATTGGCCACTTCAAATAGAATTGAAATAATTGTTTAGATTCTTCCAAATACTTCTTAACATCTTCCTAGTCGCCTTGCAGCTTGGTGTGTAGTAGAACACTTATCAGAAACACTAGAAATCTTTTTATCATTGAATTTCTTTGCCATTTCCTTCTTTACATTCTCTTCCAACCTAGGAGAATGTTCCTTAAAAGAATCAAGAAATAACTTCAATTTTTGCACACTAGTTCACAACTTCATCCACTAACTCAATACTCTTCTGGTGAGTTTTAAGAATCTCCTTCCTTGTAGAGGCACAAAATACTTTACCAAGCTGTAACTTCTATAGAAGGGAAATATTATCCAGATCCACTTGACCTTGCTGCATAGGAATTTGCAGAAGCTATGTAGAAACCACTAATTGAAACTATAACTGCATGTCCAAAAGATCTTTTAATGATCCTCTAGAGGGTCCAAAGGATTCACCACCAGTTTTAGTGCTTCCTTCTTTAGTATGATTAGTATTCTCCTTATCACCATTGATAGAGCATTCTTTTGTAGGATTTTCTTTTCCTTCTCTTGGAAGACTTTTGTTTCACAAAGGTGCTAGATGTGCATTTCTTCTTCAAACCACCAATGGTATTTTTTTCTGGAAGGAGGAATTATGGAAGGATTTGTAACAGTATGTGGTGTGGGAACTAAGGTCCTACCTGGCCTTCTTGACTTTTTTGGAGTCTCTATAGGGGAAAATGTACCTATAGGTTTCTCTATAGGAGCTTCAAGGGCACCGAACTCTCTCTCCAAATCAACCTTCATCTTCTCAACCTTTTATAAAATATCTTTCTTTTTCCTCTCTAGGTTTTCTTTGCTAGCGTAGACACTTAAAATTGTCTTGATTGTATCATGCATTCAAAATCGATTACTAACACCATTTTCGTCCTGATTTGACCATTTTTGAGTATTTAATTAAATAATCACAATTGTTTAATTGAATTCATCATTTTCTCCTATTAATCAAATAATCGACATTATAATATTAACTCACCCCTTCCATATTAATTTTCATCCTATTTGATTAAATAATGTGAGCTATTTAATTAAATTCCCTAAGTCCTCTCATTTGATTAAATAATCTGAATTATTTAATTGAATGTCCTTAATTCCTTTTTTTAATTAAATGAGTTAATTGTTTAGTTTAACCTAAAAATGCCTATAGTTTAATTTCTCTCAATTCTTGTGGATGAATTGCTCATGAAATGGAGGTTATTTATAGGAATTCTAAATGAATCAATGGCTAGGATTGATTTGATGTGTAATTTATTTTTACTATTTTAGGATCAAAAAGTGCCACAGTGTGTTTTAATTTACTAACACCATTTTCATCCTAATTTGACCCTTTTCAACTATTTAATTAAATAATCAAAACTGTTTGATTAAATTCATCATTTTCTTCTATTAATGAAATAATTGACATTATTAGATTAATTTACCCCTTCCATATTACTTTTCATCCTTTTTGATTAAATAATGTGAATTATTTAATCAAATTTCATAAGTCCTCTCATTAGATTAAATAATCTAAATGATTTAATTGAATTCCATTAATTTCTTTTTTAATTAAAAGAGTTAACTATTTAATTAAATCTTTAAATTCCCCCATCCTACACAATTAAATAATATCCTAATTATTTAATTGATTGATTTCTTTAATCCCTCCAATTTCTCCCACTTGTAAAGGAATATTCCTCCAATTCAAATTCAAACTATTTCCCTCCCACATGAAAATATCTTGAACATTCCTCCTAAAATTAAGGATTTATGTTTCTTTGAATCAATTTCAACCTTTGATGAATTTCATCAATCCATGTGATATATCAATCTCCTCCATGGATTGGAATCTTTGATCCATACCAATTCTTCTCATCAATTTGCATCCCTTGATTAATAAAATCAATCCTGGCCATTGATTCATCTAGAATTCCTATAAATAGCCTCCATTTCATGAGAAATTCATCCACAGGCATTGTGAGCAATTAGACTATAGGCATTTTTAGAGCAATATTTGAGAGAATTTCATCATTTAGCATCAATTTTAGTCATTTCCTCCATTAGAGCATCATTCAAGCTTGTTTCATTAATAGGGATTGGGAATGGGATGATCATTCCAAATCAATTCAGCACCAATCCCCCAATGCGATGAGGTTTGAGTACTACTTAGGTCGTCATTTCATTAATTTCATTTTATTTGATGTTTTAATGGCTTCCTAGTTGATAATTCAAGAATTTCATTGGGATTACGGTTTAATTAGTTCAATTGATTGATTAATTATTCATTTCAATTCTATTTGGTCTAATTCATAATCATGTTCACATATTTGGCACACTCGGTGGGACCTAATCCATCATTTTAATCAAATTTTCCTGATAATTTCATGTTTTGCAAGTTCCTTAGGAAGGGCAATGCACTCATTTCAAGCCAAATCGTCACATTTGTTGCATTGACATGCACTTGATGCATTGGTGTGCATTTTTTTTGATAGAGTAGCACACTTTTTTCCCAACATATTTGATCTTTTTGTTTTTTGTGCAATTTTTTTACAAAGCGACTCATTTGTTGTTCACTAGAGAAGCACACTTGTAGACCAACGCACTTGTCTTGAGACAGAATGGTACACCTATGAAACTCTAGTACACTTGTCAGTAGAACTCTTGCACACTTTTTTGATAGAGCAACACACTTGCAGGTAGTCCAGAGAGGTAAAATTTCAAAGTTAATCTGAATTTTCAATTTCAATTGATTGTTAAACCTAATAATTTACTGATCTATGTTTGTTGTTTTTAGTACTAATAGATTATAGGTTTAAATTGGAGCATGAAAGCATGGAATGAATTAAAATTGTTCATTAACACTTATCTTATCTAAATTTTAAAGTATTTATAACTACTTGTGAAAAGGATGATATAAGAGTCATTTAGTTTCATGATTTAATTAAATAACACTTTATTTTGGGTTTAAAATCAATTTCACACTTCAATTTGGATTAACAATGAACAATTTATCTTGCATTTTTAATTTGGATTAAAATTGAACCAAACATCCTCATTTTCCCTTGGGTTATAAAATTCAACAAGACAATTTCACACTCAATTTTGGTGCTTAAAATGAACCTCACATTTATCTTTAGTGCACTAAAATGAACAATTGTCTACTTTGCTTGCTTTTATTGGTAAAATTAGTGTGTATCCTCTCCCCTTGCGCTTTGTGTGATCTTGGGTGAAGAGAAACACTTTTAGTTTACACTTTTTGAGTCACCCAAGGATTGCTATGTATACTCTCCCCTTGCACTTCGTGCGATCTTGGGTCAAGATAAATAGAATTCCCTTTTTTTATTAGAGAGGGCCTCCCTTGAGATACATCCAGCAATGGATAACTCAAGGTGACCTTCAAGCATATTTATTAGAGAGGGCCTCCCTTGAGATAAATCCAACAATGGATAACTCAAGGTGACCTTCAAGCATATTTATTAGAGAGGGCCTCCCTTGAGATACATCAAACAATGGATAAATCAAGGTGACCTTCAATCATATTTATCGGTGGGCTATATAAAGTATGGGAAAATGAAAGTAAGAAGCATAAATTTTAGGAAGTTATACCTTGCATGCCTACTCTCATACAAATATATGGGCCACTTAGGGGAAGCTAGAGACTTTTGTGTCTCACATCTGAATTATACCCTGGGTGATCACAATGTCATTAAAAACCTTTGTATCTAGAGGCTAATCCAAATTTTCTGAAATGATTCTTCAAAGTAGTGCATGGGAATAACACTGTTCCCAGAAGTTACTTGCCATGTTCGGTCTATGGTTGAGGCTTAAGGCTTAAGAGTTCATTCTCTTTTATAAATCTAGGAGTATCAAGGTAGTACATGACCTTGGTATTTCCTATTCAACCCCTCCATATATTCGGATTACATCACTCTTTCGGGAGTGAGATAAGCCTACTACGAAGAAACATACCTTTACTCCTCTAGGTTGTAATTGACTGATTTTTTTTGAGCTAAACTAGTGAATCTTATGGAATAAGGTTTACGAAATATTCCCCTCACCCATTGATTTAGTAAAACACATTGCTTGATATTTAAATTAAAAAACAAACATCAACATTGTCAAAAAAAATTAAACCCTTTGAATATAATAGAGTACACTTGAAGAACACTATACTACTGCATGTCCCTAAGTATATCTTGTTTTTATTAAAACAATATCTTAGGTGCTTCCTAGTATTTGGGTTCATCTCTCTACTCATTATTTCAAAGACAACCTAGGGGCCTATAATTTAGCATCTTGATTTTCACAAATTTTGAGCTTTGTGGAAAGCAACTTTTTGGGTTGTAGACATTTTAGATTCAAACATAATCAAGACCTCCATGTGGTAAAAAAAATTTCACATTAAAGAAAATTTTAATAATTGAACCACAAAGTAGGTATTCATTGGTCCTTATTCAAAAAAAATTGGTTACAACAACAAAGGAAAACAAGGAAATGCATGCTTAAATTTGATTTTATTAAAAAAAATTTGGGTATATCACACATTGAAACATCGCACCAAAGTTCCTTCATCAAAAATATTTTTTTCTCTTAGGTTTAAACACTCAAAGGAAAATGCATGTCTCTCAACACCTTGATCTTGTCACAAGTCCCTCTTAGGTCTAAATATTAGGATCAAACATCAACCAACACATTGGTATTCAATATCAAACATTTAACATCTCATCGAGCACCAACAACTTCAAAATTTTGGACAAACGAATCACCTAGACCAAGTTTTCATCAAACATCATATAATTTAGCTACATGTTTGGAAACACATCCTTTTTCACACATCTAGTTTGATTAGCACACATCCTTTTGAAAAAAATTATCCTAAAGTTACAAGTCCTCTTTTCGGATTTACAAGTTCATTAACATCCTCATCAAACACATATCAAAACTTAAGTATAGTTTTATCCAAAATTGAGAGTTCCTTATCATTCACATCACTCATTCCTTCATCATTCATAACATCATTGGTCCTAAATCCCTAAGAGGTTCACTTTTAGGAAAATTTGAATCAACCAAATAATTTCAACAATACAAATCACATCACACTACTCCAAAGGTTGACACAAGTTTTATGGTAACAACAAGATCAAAACACAAGAGAGACATGGAGAAAAACCAAAATATATCTACCATGAGTGGCCCAAACCCAAAAAAAATTGCAATTCAAGAATTAAATCCTATAGGTTTCACAACTCAGTCACAAAATCCACCACAACTACCTCAAACTTCCCAAGAAACAGGGTATCATGCAGAATATGTTACCAACAATCTCATGAAACTTATCGCAAAGGATATACTTGAGATGCAAAAAGATCCTAATGTACATCAAATAGTTAAAAATTTGAGGAAAATAAATACAGCCCAATATATCTTAGCATTGGCAAAAGAAGGAGCTAAACTCCCTGCCATAGTTGATTTGAACACACTTAGGGAACAACCTTTGGTAAATTTTGCATCCATCTCTCAAACATCTAGCACACAAACCTTGGTCCAAAATTTCATTCAATCCATCACACAACCATCTTCATCACATGTACCAAGCCAACCTACAACTTCTAGGATGGATTCATCTAGTCTTACAACTCAACAAGGAAATCAACTTTCTCACACTCA
Source organism: Sequoiadendron giganteum (assembly GCA_007115665.2). Taxonomy (NCBI): domain Eukaryota; kingdom Viridiplantae; phylum Streptophyta; class Pinopsida; order Cupressales; family Cupressaceae; genus Sequoiadendron; species Sequoiadendron giganteum. Next base: position 393,966,480 of record CM021107.1, read on the forward strand.
AAGTCTAGGTAACAACACAAACTTGGGTACTCAAAACACAAGCATCCCCCAAAACATTCCCATCCCTCAACACCCTCAACATACAAACATGAAACTTACATCACATCCCCATAACATAAACATTGCACAAAAATTTCATGCACAACCATATTCTTCACTCACATCAAATACTCAAAATGTTCAAAATAGTGTCCCTAATATTCAACCACCCCAAGTCAAGGACAAATGAATAAAAATAAAAATCAAGGAAACAAAACATTGCAAGGTCAATCATCACAACAACATCAAATTGATCCCCAAAATCAAATGGTTCAACATCAAGGAAATCCATTGACCCAAAATTAAATCAATCAAGGTAATCCCAAAAATCCTTTGGTACAAAACCAAGGTAATGCTCAAAATCAATTAGTCCTAAATCAAGTTTTTCCAAAAACATCACAACACCAAGTGGGCTCATATCAAGTATCCAAAACTTTTACTCATCATCAAGGAATCCCACTAACAATGCAAAATCAAATAGGTCCTTAAACTTATATCCCTCAATCACAATACCAAATCTTGCAAGGACTTATAGCACAACAAAGTTAGTGACAATTTTCACAACAAGGTCAACATGTTTCAAATCAAAATAAAGTGTCCAATAACCAAAATTTGGTTTCACATAAATACCAAAATAAACTCAATCCTCCATCACAATCCACTCATAACATGATTCAACAAAATCAAAACATCCCATCAAACCAATACATTCAATCAAAATAATATGTCCCAAATCAAAACGCCATTCCATCACCTCAAGGACAAAATGCTTTGGCTCATCAACAATGTATTGCATATCAAACATCTCAACAATCATTGCAAGCACAAAAATCCCAACAATAATTCCAAGCACAACAAGCCTTGCAAGCACATAAAGCCCAATTACAAGCACAATAAAAATACACACAACAACAACAACAACAAAAAGAAGGCTTGTAATACAACCAACAACAACAATATGTAAATTTTTAACAAGATGTCCTCAACCAAAATTAACAAGGAACATATGATGGGTGAGGCCGTTGATGTCACAACTCGCATCATTTAATTATTTATTTATCAAACCAGGTGTGTCTTAGAGTAGTATGCGATAAGGGAGATTCCACAAGTTGGGGGTTTTGCATTGTAAACAATGACTATGATTTTTGGTCAATCTCCTTTGGGAGCTCTTAGGAGTGCTTCAAGAATAGAACATGGTAACTTAATTTCTAATGATGGATAAATTTATTGGTTAACTAATGTTTGTTTAAACCGATTCTAATCCTAATGGCTAAGCTTAGATGTTACCCGAATCAACTAGAATTTTCTCATTGGGAATTATATAAAGTAAATTAAACTAATGCTAAGTCTAAATACATAATTTAGAGTTGCTGAAAAAGAAATCTATTTACATTTGCAGATAATAATATTGATTCTAGGAAAGAAATGAAGCTACTTATGTTGCAGAAATTCGAACACTAATTCTAGAAAGTGATAACACTAAATCCCAAGAACACATTCCAACTTAGCTTCGACTTTATCCTTACATTAATCACGATTATCAATTTTGTTACAACTACGTGCATCTATAAATGAATACTTAATGAAATCCTCAGTAAATGATTTAATTCCTAATCCACTGTGAAATATTTTAGACAACCTAAATCATAACAAACTAATCTGAGTAAATACCATTGTTGATCATTGATGAACAAGAATTAAATTGTAAATTATAAACCAATTATGATAGAACAAAATTAATTGAATTAAATAACAATGACACAGGATCACCTCCTTCAGTTGAGCGGGCCCTGTGCTTCCTCCGGTGGGATCACCACACATTAATTTAGATCAACTTTCTATTTTCATTCAAATTGGCCAAAATTGGCAAGTAAAACAAAAGTACTAAGTACCACAAAGTTACAATTCCCAACAAAATATCGACTAACTTTTAATCAAACCTAAGAATGGATATATATAGGAATATCCCTTATTTGAAGTCAAACTATTGGCGCTAACCACCAATTACAAAGTGCAAAGACAAATGAAACTCTATTTGAAAACTATCCAAAGAATCTCGCATTATTCCAACTGTAGTAGGAATTCCAAAATCGATAGAGAAAGCCAATCCAATAGGAATAATAGCAATTTAGGATCTTTCGGGAGCCTTCAGGAGCGTGATTATAGCAATGATGCTAAACAAAGAGTCTAACAGATACAACTCGATAGTCAACATTGAAGTTCCTACATGAAATCCTCAAAGATATATTGCATTTATGATAACAGATGTTTCAATTTGCACAATCATCTCTTTATTAACAAAACTAAAAGAAGCACATTTAATATAAAACATCACATCCATTATATCCTTTAATTAGCCAATTATAATATAAAACAAGCAATCATTAAACATATTATCTACCTCCATAGTAGTTAATTAATATTATAATAAAAAAATTAAGTTAATAAAAAGAGTAATAAAATCAGCATTTTTTAGCACTCATCATCCTCCCCCTCTTGATCTAAACCATGTCCTCGTGGTGGAGGGTTTGGTAAATATCTATTCTTTGCTAAAAACCAAGCAATTAAGTCTCCAAAATCAGCATCATGCAACACATAATCCATGAATTTCCTTTGACGAGCATATCCATTCATCTTTTCAACTATTGCCATCCACTCCCTTAGATTTCTCCAATAAATTTCTATGGTGCATCAAATGTTGGTGCTGGAATAATGATAAGAGAAGGCCTGAACCTCATTCCTATCCATTCTGCTTGCTTCTCCTCAATAATATCTATCACAATTCTGATCCTGGTTAGACTCTATGTGATGTTCCTGGGAGAAATTGGTTCTCCTTTATGCAACAATTTTTTTGGCTTTTTCTCTAGTTCTCTGAAGAATGCTGCCACCAAATATTCATATTTTACTTGTCATTTTTCCACTAGAATTCCTTCAACAAGAATTACTTATCACCTCCAGAGTGACTTCATTTACCTCATCTCGGACTTTGGTTACATTCACATGGAAATTCCTAACGAATTCCTCCACTAACTCCTATTGGAATCCTTCGTATTTCAAGACAAAATCCAGCCAACCAACCTCTCTTAATAATCTTTCCATTTTTGGTTCAAGAATAAAATTCTCTGGCTCTTCATTCCACTTGTTCCCCATTATACTTTGCTTTGCAACTTCGTCAGAAGAAAATGGCTTTCTCAATTTAGTAAAATCATAGAATTATAACTTCTCTAACTAAATCAATTTTTAGAAATACCTTACATCAATCACACATGTCTTTACTTAATGCATTTATTTATTTGGACGATCTCCATGCCACCATCATGCACTTTTTATTCATAATTTGTAACTTTGGTGGCATAGCTAACATCAGTGAATTTATTGAAAGGGACGGGTGACAACTCACCATTAACTGCCATTACTACCATAGTCTTTTCAAAATCTCTACTTGACTCCTCCACCAGACTAGAAATGATTGTATTCATTTATTATAACTTAAATAACTCTTTTGGCGGAGAGTCATATGCTAACACGTACTTCATTTCAAATTATAATAACAAAATCGAAAAGACAATATTTGGAAATGACACTTACAATAAATGCATACCTTTTAATAATGCCAAAGTTAATTTGCGCATTCCAAGTAACTCAATTGGCATTTAATTCCAATGAATTAATTAAAGCAAAGCATGAAATCAACATGAAGGAAACTGCTGGAAACTTAAGATGTCCTCAGGAGTCATTAGGGCTTTTCAGGAGCTCTTAGGAGAGACTGAAGTTGATCCAGAAAGATTGCCATTTATGGTTTTCAGTAATTCCTTCATTTATTTTTATTTTTTATTTTTTATTTTTATTTTCCAAGAGATAAACCGCCATTTACTGGTTTTCAATTTATCTCCTTTATTCAAAAGGTAAACCACCATTTTTTGGTTTTTAATTTACCTTCGATTGATGCCTTTCTTCATAAGGTTATTCAAGTACACATTCTCCTATTGAAGAAATATCTTCATTAGAAAATGTTCAATTCTTTGTTGCAAGTCTGACAACTCCTCCTTTGACTCAGGTTTATTATAGATTGTTAATCTGTGACCATTAACTACCATCACTCTTCTCTCACCATCAATAGGCACCAACTATACAAATCCATTCTCAAACACCTGGTCAATCTCATATGGGCCCAACCACCTTGTGTGGAATTTTCCCTTAAATTCATGAAACTTAGAATCAAACAATAGCGCCCAGTCTCCCCTCTTGAATATTCTTGTTACAATATGCTTATCATGTCACTCCTTCCTCTATTTTTGGATCATCTTTGTGTTTTGGAGCACCTCCATTCTCATCTCATCAAGCCGATTCAGTTGTAAAAATATTCTCTTCTCTAATTCTGATAAACTAATGCCAACATCCAATATTTTCCTTAGTGTCTGTAATTCAAACTCGATCGACATGACTAGAGTCTTCCCATATACTAGTTCATATGGGGAAAAGCCATTGGTAGTCTTCTAGGTGGTGTTATATGCCCAAACTACTTCATCCAATCTCTCTCCCCAATTTGTTTTTCTCAATGAAACTATTTTTGTGAGAATGTTTTCTAACTCCTAGTTGGTGACCTCCACCTGCCCATTTTCCTGTGAATGATATAGAGTATATTTTTTGTGTGTCATTTTATATTTCTGCATGAAAGTTGTGATCAATGAAGACATGAACTGGGGTTCTTGATCACAAACTACTTCTCTCAGTGCACCGAACCTCTGTAGGATATGCTTGTATAGAAAATTGGCCACCTTGTCTTCTCTTGATGTTGGTAAAGCCTTTACTTCTACCCACTTTGTAACATAATCCGTGCAAACCAGAATGTAGTGATGTCCCTTGGAAGGTGGATCAATAGGTCCCATAAAGTCAATGCCCCACTTTTCAAATGGTTCAAGAGCTATTTGATGTTGCAACGACATCTCCATTGTCAGTGTAGGTCTGCCCATGCGTTGAAACTCATCACAATGTTTCACAAAGAATGAAACATCCTTCGTCATAGTCAACCAGAAATAACCAGCTCCTAAGAGCTTATGAACAATCTTGATCACAGAGTAGTGTCCTCCTTCTGGCTCATGATGACATGCATGTACTACATCATATACATCGATCTCGAAAACACACCTATGGAGAATGTGGTCAGACACATTTTAAATAATAGACCATTAATCCACTGAAATCTAGAACTTTCACGAATTAACCTCTTTTTCTGTTTAAAACTAAAATGACTGGGGCACTTCCCTATTATGAGGTAATTTGCAATGTCAAAAAACCATGGTGGATGTATTGATATTACAAATAAATTTTCATCTGGGAAATCATCATCAACTGGTTCTTGATTACCTTGCAAAACAATTCTTGACAAGGAATCAACATCATTGTCCTTACTAGGTTTATCTATTATAGTTACATCAAATTCTTCCAACAACAACAACCATCTTATGATTCACCCACCCACAACAACCTTGTTCATGAGATATCTTATTGCAGCATGGTTTGTGTGGATGAATATCTTATAACCTGTAATATAATGCCTAAACTTGATGATTGCATAAATCATAACCAAAAATTCATTTTCAATAGTTGTATAGTTTCTTTCTACAGGATTTAAGTTTTTGCTAATATAATAGATTGCACGCATTGCATCATTATCATATTTTTGTCCTAGTACTACACCAATTGAAAAATTAGAAGCATCAGAATGGATATGAAATGGTACTCCCCACATAGGTCCTTTTATGATTAGGGAAGTGGTTAAAGCTTGTTTAAGTTTATCAAAGGATTGTTGACATTCATCTGTCCATAGGAATTCTATATCTTTCTTGAGTAATGTTAACAAAGGTTCAACAATTCTACTAAATCCCTCTATGAATCTTCCATAATACCCAGCATGTCCAAGAAAACTATGAACTCTTGTTTGACTTATTGGGACTTCAATATTTTGTATGACTTCAAATTTCTTAAGGTCAACCTTAATCCCTTGTTTTGAAATATGGTGTCCAAGCACAATTCCTTTTGTTATCATCAAAGAACATTTCTCATGGTTTAAGGATAATCTATGGTCTTTACACCTTTGTAAAACTTTATTCAAACTCTCTAGAGCCTCCTCAAATTTTTGTGCATGGACTCTGAAATCATCCATATACACCTCCACACATGAGGTTGTCAGATCAGAAAAAATAGCTAACACAACTCTTTGAAAGGTAGTTGGTGCATTACATAGACCGAATGGTAAAACTATATAGGCATATGTACCCCAAGGACAAGTGAAAGTAGTTTTATCTTGGTCCTTAGGATCCACTTGTATCTAGTTATAACCACTAAAACCATACAAGAAGGAGAAATAACTATTGCCAACAAGATTGTCAAATACTTGATCAATGAATGGTAAAGGAAAGTGATCCTTTTTTATTTAACTCTCTGTAATCAACACACACATGCCACTTACCATTCTTCTTTGGAATAATAACCAATGGGGAAACCGATTGACTATCTGATATTGGATAGATGAATCCTAATTTTAGTAGCTTCTCTATCTCTTGCTTGACAAGATCTCTCAAAATAGGATTAATGCTCCTCTACCCCCACCTCACTGGTTTGATATCCTCTGTATAAATATGGTGTGTACAAATGGAAGGATGGATTCCTTTCATATCCTTTTATTCCCATGCAAAAACTTCAGTATGATTCTCTAAATTTTTCTTCAATTTTTTTTCCTATGAAGAGGACAAAGATGAACTAATAAAGAGAGGTTTATCCCCTGCTACAGTGATTTCCTTGGTTTCATTCTTTGTATCTAGTGGGTCTTCTACGAGTGCATTTAAAGAACAAGGATGGGAACCTTGATGATGTGAGATTCCATGACAATCTTCTTTCTGTTTGACTTGTTCTACCTTCCCAGGATTAATATTTTGTTCCTCACATTCTTCAACATGTTCCATTAGGGTAACCATTGCTAATTCCATAATACCATCCCCCTAAGAATCCATGTCCTCATCAACCCAAGGTTGAGTATTAGATTCAATTGATGGTTGAGGAGGAGGATATAATGACAATTCTTTCTGCTTTTGTCCACTTGAAATAATCATACTACCTAATCTATAGTCTATTAGCATTGTTGTTGTAGCCAACCATGGTCTGCCTAAAATGATTGGATACCCAGAATCTTTCTTCCTATATTTAAGGACTAAAAAGTCAACTGGATAGTCCTATGTGTCAATGGTGACCATTATATCCTCAATAAAACCATCAAGTTTAGTAATGGACTGATCTTCCAACTATAAAATAGTTGTTATGGGCTGGATTTTTGTCATACCCAACATCTCAATAGTGTCTGAGGTGATTACATTAATAGTTGCACCTAGATCAATCAACATATTAGGGATCTCAACTCCTCATATACTCAAGGTTATTACAAGGCTCCCAGGATCATTATAATTTTGTGGAAGGATCCTTCCAGACAAAACATCAATGAGTTTAGTCCCTACTTGAATGGTAGGAGGTAATTTCTTCTTCCTACCAGGAGTTTTCATATAGAGAGACTTAACTAACTGATTGATTTCAAGAATATCCTTAATGGCTTGCAATAGTGGGATTTCAATGTTAATCTTTTTTAATTCCTTGAGAAGTTGAGAATCAACAAAATTCATGTAATTAGGTAGGGAGGTGTCATGAGCAGTTTGTCCTGTATTTAGGTGCTTTGGGTAGGGTGCCTGATTAACTTCTTGCTCATTCTCAGAATTCTATTTTTCATTTAAATTCTCCTTTTCACTTTCCTTACTCTCCCGATCCTTAGTGACTGGTATAGATGGCACATTTCGGCTTCTCAACTGAATATCATTAGCATTAATGACATTCAAGGTGGTGGGTTTGCATCTGAACGATTATTTTTTGGATTTGGCAAAGGTTGTGCTAGCATTTGAGGCTAGTTTACCTGCTCATTAGCAAAAGTAGAACCGTGTGTTAATTGCAGTGATTGTCCCAAGGACGTCTAGGTCCCTAATTTTGCAATGGTTGAAACTGAGATTGATTATGTTTCCATTGAGGTTGATTCAGTTTCCACTAAGGTTGATTACATTAGGGACTCATCCACTCAGGTTGACCCCAATATGAAGGTGGAGGTTGTGATTGAAAGGGAGGATTTCATTGATTTGGATTCTGCCAATGGTTTTGGTTCCAATTTGGTCTAGGACCATACTATGCTTGGTTAGGATTGTATCTAGTGTTCTGAGACCTTTGTCCAACATAATTAAGTTCCTCTTCCACAACAGGTGGTTTCTTCAAGTGATTCTTAATTTTAGACAAAAGACTACAAGAACTTGTAGCATGTCGCTTTTCATAGATCTCACAAACATCAACTTGGTTCAATGGGAATTCCCTCAATACAATGTTTTCCTCTACACTTGGAACAATAAATAAATATAGGTTTAGTGGTCTTTTTGTCTCCTTGCATATTAAGATGAAGGAGAAAATTAGTCTTCAGGTTGGAAATCTCTTCCATCACTTGAGACACATTAGTGGTAAGGGCTTTGCTTCTCTTGGAGCCTCTAGATCCTACTCTAGTCCTAGAGTAGTTCCTACATATTTCAACTATAGTTTCCAAAGAAATTTTATTAATATCCCCTTTTCCCATAGGTTTTAAGGATTCTATGGAATCGTCATCAATTCCCTTTAGGAAAATTGTCTTACTGATTTCATTGTCTAACCCATTACCACATCTCTTGTGGAAAAATTGAAATCTATCTACACAATCCTCTAAACTTTCATCCTCCATTTGCCTCATCTGAAACAATTCCTCTTTTTTGTCCCTCACTCGGCAGTAATCCTGGTATTTATCCAAGAATTGTGTTTCCATTTCTTGCCAAGTGGAGATTGAATCAACATCCAAACCCATAAACCAACGTAAGGCTGACTCTTTCAAAGTAGAATGAAATAACTTTAGCTTTTGATTGTCAGTGGTATAATCATAATTTTGGCATAAAACTTTAAATTTGAGAAGGAATTGATTAGGATCTTCAGAATTTTTTCCCCTAAAATTTGGTAAAACTGAAGGTGAAATGTTTTTCATAGGGGACTCATCATGACCTCTATTCAAATTAATGGGGTATGGAAAGGTCCTATTTGGAATGGGATCATGATTTTCTTGGTCTCCCATTCTTTCTTCTTGATTTTGCTTTGGATTTTCTACTTGATTTTTGATATGATGTTGTTAAATTTGTTCTTCTTGATCAAAATCAATGTTGCGTGGAAGAAACCTCCCTAGGTGATCCCTAGCTCATCTCATCCACAAACTAATATCTCCCTTATCAACACTAAATATTTAACTTTAAAAACCAAATCTTTAATGTTCCCCGAGAACGGTGCCAAAAATGATGGGCGAGGTTGTTGATGTCACACCTCGCATAATTTAATTCTTTATTTATCAAACCGAGTGTGTCTCAGAGCAGTATGTGATAAGCGGGATTCCTCAAGTTGGGGGTTTTGCACTGTAAACAATGACTATGATTTTTTTCAATCTCCTTCGGGAGCTCTCAAGAGCTCTCAAGAGTGCTTTGGGAACAAAACGTGGTAATTTAATTTCTAATGATGGATATATTTATTGGTTAACTAATGCCTATTTAAACCGATTATAATACCAATGACTAAGCTTAGATGTTACCTGAATCGATTGGAATTTTTTCATTGGGAATTCTATAAAGTTAATTAAACTAATGCTAAGTCTAAATACAAAATTTAGAGTTGATGAAAAATAAATCTCTTTATGTTTATAGGTAATAAACTTCATTCTAGGAAAGTAATGAAGCTAATTATGTTGTTGAAATTCAAACACTAATTTTAGAAAGTGATAACACTAAATCCCAAAAACGTATTCCAACTTAGCTTCAGCTCTATCCTTACATTAATCATGCTTATCAATTATGTTACAACTACATGTGTCTATAAATGAATACTTAATGAAATCCTCAGTAAATGATTTAATTCCTAATCCACAGTGAAATATTTTAGACAACCTAAATCATAACAAACTAATCTGAGTAAATACCATTGTTGATCATTGATGAACAATAATTAAACTATAAATTTTAAACCAATTATGACAGAGCAAAATTAATTGAACTAAATAACAATGACACAAGATCACCTCCTTCGGTTGAGCGGGCCCTGCTCTTCCTCCGATGGGATCACCATGCAGTAATTCAGATCAACTTTCTATTTTCATTCGAATTGGCCAAAATTTGCGAGTAAAAGAAAATTATTGAATGTTGATGGTCAAAATAGCACAACAACGTTAAACATAATATTTCTATTCTATTTCTCCTGAAAAAGATAAATGATCTAAAACCACCTATCTCCCAAGGGCTTTGTAGTTGGTTCTCAACTATGTTGTTTCATTCAATAGTCCATGCAACCATAATATTCAAGGGGGCATGCTGGTAAAAAGGACACAAACTACATGATGTGAACTGATCTAACATTTGGGGGTGTAAAATAAATAGAAAAAGATAGATCAAAGCATAGAACAGTAAATCATAAACGTAAACCCCTTTCAATTCAGACATATAAATTTCACAATGAGCCTTTCAAGTAACCAAGAAACTATAAAATGATATAATCCACATACTATCTTGCACCACTATATTCATTCATAGTGCTAATTCAAAATGTACAACCATCAAACCTCAACAATCAAACAAGAACACATTACTAGCTCATCATTAATTCACAGATCAACAAACATAAAATATTCCCATTTACAAATAATCTAATGAAATAGCTTTAAATTCAGAGTCTTCTATTGATTTGCATCAAATAAGAAACACTTATGCACAACATTCACTGGCATACGAATTGATATGATTCATCAATATTATCATTCAATAATATTCCAGAAATAACATATCTTGAATTGAAAACTTTTGTAAAGAAAATATAAGTGTATCTTGCATAAACTATGAAAACTTCTAAAACTATAAAACTATTTTCTTAAGTCTCCTCTAGGTGGCTAATCTTTCTTCAATGAGTCGACCTTTACAAAATGGAGAGAAATTGTATATATAAACCTATCTAGCACTAATCTCTCTCATCACAACCCAAATCCACAAATCATGGGGTGATTGGAACAATCTAAGAAGAGTCTTTATCCTGATTTTCGGTTGCTGATTATAGATTCCTTGTCAAAACCTGCATCCAAGAAGGGAAAGGAGATCTTGTTGATATCTCTATTTAGGAACTGATGTCATAATCTAGGAAAATAGGAGAGGGAAACTGTCTAGTTAAGCATATCTCCTTGATGTTGATCTATCAAGAGAACATGTATGTATCAACTTTAACTCTGTGTTTTTTGCTCCTCCATATACTCATCATAACTAGTGATTACATGTTGAATCATATCAGTATCAGGCCTATCCACCCAGTTATCTTCAAATTTCATTCTTGCTAGCTCAAAAGAGGAAAATTATTTCATATCTTTAAGCTTGATGAGTTCCCTCCTGGAAACCTTGAATTCTTGCTTGATATCCATGAGCTTATCCATTAACAAATCATTATCATCATCCCCTTTCTGCATCATTTCCTCCAATCTGCCACTCCATCTTTCCTTGAGTTTATCAAGGAGGAGGCCATCTGTTTCAAGAATATCCCCGTTGACAAGTATAGTAATACTTGCTCATAATTCTTCAATTTGCTCATTAAGATCTTTTATGGCCTGTTGCACCTCATTCCTATGAGTGAAAATGAATGAAGACCTAAATCTGATGATGCTGATGGTATTTTCCACAAAATATACATTGTCTTCTTCCAGGATAGATTGCTCCAGCAAGGTTTTCTTGGGCATATTAATATCCTTCAGTTTCCTTGCATGCCTTGCATATTCTTCCTCTTATTTCTCAAGAGTTTCCACATGTGTAACCATGTCATTAAATAGTTCCAATGCTTCTTTATGAACCCTGCAACTTTCAACAAGCAAATCTTATATTTCCTAATTCAACTTATTAATCCATCTACCCATCATTTGTACCTTATTCCTCATTTCAATTATATTATCAACATCTTTTTTATTGAATAGAATAGGTGTCTCTGGAGTAGCTGACTGTGAAGAAATAGGAGCAGAGAGATCCTTCATAAACTTATGTAGTTGATCAACTTCGGACTTAAGTTCATCCTTATTTTTCTTGTCCTGGATCATCCTTGATTTGGTAGAAGAAGCCACAATATCAATCAAGTTCATTTGTTGATTTCTTGTGGGCTTTCCTATATTAACAGTGCCTAATTAATAATCTCTTATTTGCATATCTTGCCTATCTTTGTCAACCATAGGGATAGCACATTCAACAACAATCTCTCCAACATCTATTAACCTTGTGGAATGAAGAACCCTAGCTTTGTTCTTTTACCTCTCCTTCTCTATTTCCTTTCTTACATCCTCCCAATCAAGAGGTTGTGGTTGCACTATCTACTTCTTCTCAAGATTGAGCTTTAGCCATGTAGGAGAAGCAACAGGAGTCATTACCTATGTATAAGAAGAGGTGGTAGGAGAAAGAGGTTACCAAATTGCTGCCTTGGGTTGGGAGTCAACCTCTTGTTGTTTCTCTTTCTTTGCTTTTTCCTTTTCCAATTTATCAGTTTGAGCCTTTACTTTTCTTTCCTATTCAGCTTTGGCTAGCCGTTCTTCTTCTAATCTCCTCTCCTCCAATAGATGGTCTCTTTGTTTCTCCAACTCCTTTACCCTTGCCCATATCTTAGCTACCTCTTAATCAGTTTTAGCTTGTTCCTCTACTTCCATTCTTTTTAACTCTAATTCTTCCTCGTCCTTCTTCCTCCAGGCCTCCTCTACTACTTTAAACTTAGCCTCCAGGGCTTCTCTTTCTCTTATTTTATGGGCCTTCTCTTCTTCCAGCTCATGAATCTTTTGAAGCTAGGCTAACTTGTCTCTCTCTTCTTTAGCATTTTTCTTAGGTTCCCTTTGTTGTAGCAGTAGATCTTCCTTCTCCTTTTGTTGCCTCGCCAACTCTTCAACTTTTTCAATGGCCTCCAACTCCTATTGTTTAGCAAGTAGATCATCCTTGGCCTTGATTTGTAATTCTTCTTGTTGTTTAGCCAATCCCTCAGCTTCTTCCTTTGCATCTACTTCTTGTTGTTTTTATAATTCTTCAACTTGTGCCTTAGCATTAGCTTCCTTTTTGGCATCTTCAAATAGATGTATTTTGAGCAGATACATCTTTAACAATATCATCATCAGAACGTGTTTCTTCTGAATTTATGTCAATACATGAATTTCAACCTCAACCCCCTTTCCCTTCAGTTTTTTTGCTTCCTCATGAAGACTACCTATGGGTAATTCTTCACTAGGTTCTTGAGTGAGGGGAGGTTGAGAAGAGGATCCTTCCCCAAGTGTTGAGGTCTCCATTCCTTGTGCTTCAGGAGCTTCTTCAACAAGTATCTCAGGAATAGTATCCCCTCTAGAAATAGGAGGAGGATACTCCAATTGTTCTTTGGGGGCTGATCTCCTTATGGTTCTTTGATAACCCTTAGTCGCCCCTAATTTTCTCTTCTTTGAACCTTGAGCTTTTGGTTCCTTTATTATTAGGATCACCCATTGGATTCTTCTATCCAATATAGTTCTAAAAATCTGCTTGATGTAATGGATTCCTCTTCCTCCCAATTGATGGGGGCTAAGTCCTTGATGCCATTCTTTTCAGCTTCATATGTTGGATCCAAAGTCACACCATCATTTGACAATGTTTTAGGAATATCTTCCTTTACTCCAATTTCAATCATCCAAGGAATAGGGAGTCTTTCATAATTCCCCCTCCTCACATCATACTCATCCTACAAATCACACCAAAAATCTTCTAACAAACTGTAATCCTTCTCAAACACAGTGGGAAGCAACTTATTCATCCTATGCTTTGGGTAAAAATTCTTTCAAGATGTGTAGAGTCCCAACTTGAAGTGGCTCAACTCTTCACATACTGCTTTTACAACCACATTGTGAAGGTAATAGTATTATCCCAACTTCATGGGAAACTTATGGCACCCAAGTTTGTGCTTGCTACTGAATTTTGCATTAACTCCCAATGCTTGATATATAAACTCCATGAGGACCATTCTATTAGTACAACACCTTGGAAATAGGTGAGGATGTCCATCAAATCTTGCTAACCTAAAGTAGGAGAATTTGGGGTATTGGATATAATAATATCCCCACTAAGCAATGAATGCCATGGCATCCCTACTTAATTTGAAACTAGCATCACCAGTAAATCGATTGATAATAACATACAAAAATGCATGTAGGGATGAGGGATGAAGTTGTACTAGGGCACAATTTTAAATTAACACGGGGCACGGAAACCCTAGCTAACTTAATTTGTCGACTTAGGAAATTAGGGGATCAAAAACCTATGTGGAAATCATCGAGCCAACACACGAAAAAGGATGGAAGGATTAATTAACATATCAAAGACCCTTAATATCCCTTGAATCCTTCAAAAATGACACCCTAAATCCTAGGGAATGGCAGTACATACACGACCAAATGTGAAAACAACCACGATGAGCAAAACAAACCAAAAAATACACAAAAGAAAGCAAAAAAAAAAAGGATAGCAAAAGAAAGAAAAACAAAGAACAAAAGAAACACCATGAAATCCAATGAAGATTCACGAGCAATCTCGTGAACGCACAAAGAACGCGAAGAAAAAACAAAAGAAATGAAAAATGACAAAGGAAACAAGGCAAAAAAGGTCCACCTACCAAAAAAGGCTACCTAACAGGTTGACACTTGATCAAAATCAATGCGCAGATGTTTTCTCCTTGACTAAATCATGCTCCTTCTTCTCTATCTCGGTTATGGTTCACGAAAATAACTCAGGCAATAATGATGTGCAGAATTAATCTTAATTAAGTTTTAAAACTTGATTTCGTGAGTGTGAGGAGCATGCAATTAATGTCATTAATGTGGTTGGTCGGGCGCGGGATCATGGAGAGAACAAGAACACAACTATCATTCAACAAAAGTAAAGTGGAGAAAACAAGAAAGTGGGGGCGGGATCAGGATCAGGACTATCCAAAGAACTTTTAAAAAGTTTCCAGTCTGGTTCTTATTCTTGTTCCGGTTCCGCTAAGGACAAATAAAACAAAGAAAACAATGAAAGAAAGACAACAAGGTGGAGACGAGATTGGAAGGACTGAACCCAAGATGAAACAAGAAAAATACAAAGGCGGAGGCGGAGGCAAGACAAGAACAAAACTTGGAACTTTTAAAAGTTTCGAGTTCAAGATCCGTCCTAGATTCGACCCCGCGAAAGGAAAAAAAATTGACCAAAAAGAAAAAAATGAAGAAACAAGTAGGAGAGGGATCAGAACTAAGCTAAGAGATGGAACATAAATAAGTTCCAATTCAAGGTTTGGTTCCAGTTACGATTCCGCTAGAGGAAAAGAACAAAAACAAAGACTTAGGAGAAAAGAACAACTCCTTAGTCCCAAACGAAAAGACACAATGACAAGAAACAAAGGGGGAACCATTTTGACCAAAGAAAAAGATGGGGTGGTTATACAAGGCATAAAAAATGGTGACTTAGCTGGGAAATTGGTTTACCCATTTTCAAGATACTAAAGAATTCAGTCACCCAGAACCTCTAGTTTATGAACGTTTTACACTCAAGTGTGACTAGTCATAGAAAACAAGGTTGAGCAGGAATCTCATATGTAAATCAACATTAACAACTTAGAATCTGAGTGTGTACATGTATGGTGCATCTATTTTTAATTAAAAATTCCCTTTATTCCCAAACAACTATATTCAAGATTCAAGCTACATGAGTTGAACCCTTTTAATTGTCATGCAATGATACCCTAGGCATAGCTTTGTTGCCAGTCAGACATCTATAGCCCTGATGAAGATGCCTCTAGTTCTCTCAAAGTATTACTCTACTACCGGTCAGGCGTCCATAGCCCTAGTAGAGATACTTGATGTACCCTTCTTGTATTGATTTTTCCATCATTCAATGATTCTCTTTTCTTTCTTATTTCTTTAAGCTTTTTTGAAAGAATTCTTTATTAGCTTTCTCAATACTCAGGTATATCAACTTGAAATTTAGGGTTGAGAACTACATTGGATTTCATGACAATGCCAAGGTTCGGATTTTTCACCCAAATCTAAAATACAGCCACCTAAAGACAAATGAGATTTTATGTAGAAGAGATGTTTTATCTATTTTGTGACAGATTCAACCATGGTTGATGAGATTTCTTACAATATACCTGTTTGTGTTTAACCTTTCAGACCATTGTATAAAATGAACACAAGTCACAAGTTATGAAATGAAAAAGTTCAACAGACATACCTGAAAACAACTCAATCAAGTTATCTCCTAGTACCTTCAATATACTTCAAATAACTTCACCCATCCTTGAATTAGATAAAAAATGAGAACCCCAGAAAAAAACAAAAGGACAACCAACACACAAACCAAAAGAAAAAACAATTAATTACACACTTACAACAAAACTGATCATCAAACCCATTCATGGGCCAGAGTAGTGTTTTAGAAATTTCCCATTGACGGGCAATGGAATAGGTTCTCCTATTAAAGTACTTAGATGGAAAGCATTTTCACCAAGGATCTCAGTAATCTAATATGGACCTAACCAAAGTCGGCCAAATTTTTGGTGATCACCTTTCCTTTCCTTAGCCTTATCTCACAATAGCACCAAGTATGATATTCTAAAGGCTTTAATTTTTTCTCTCTTGTCAAACTACTGTTAGGCAATGTCTCTTTGTTCCTCCAAACTCAGTAGGCTATTAAGCCTGACCTCTATCTTATCATCATTTGAATAAAATTCTTGCATGAACCTGAGAATTGCTATTTGTAAGTGCATAGGAAGGACTAGGTCTTGGCCATATACCAACTTAAATGGGGAATTCCCTAAGGCAACTTTAATATGAGTTCTATCTTCCTATAAGGCAAACCTAATTTGAGTATGAAATTCCCTAGGGTTACTCTCTAACAACTTCTTAATTACTTCTAACAGGTTTTTGTTAGTAGACTCTACTACTCCATTACCCAATGGGTAATAATTAGAAGAATATTTCAACACTATTTTATGGTCATATGTCCACTAAATAAATTTTGTAGAAGAAAAAGCAGGGCCATTGTCACATACCAAACCAAACGGTACTCCAAACCTAGTGACGATGCATTCGTTGAGAAATTTGATGACCACCTCAGTGGTGTTGTTCTTACAAGGCTAGGATTCAGTCTAGCGTGTACAATAGTCGGTCACTGTCAAAATGAACCTATGACCTATAGCTGAATTCAGATTAATTACCCCTAGAAAATATAATGCCCATTGGGCGAATGGTTTTACATCATATACTAGTTGTAGGGGCATCATCGGATTGCGTTCTTTGGATGCAGAAGTTTGACATGTATGACATTTCTTCACGTGTTGATGTGCATCTTGGAACACATGGGGCCAATAATAGCCTAATCTCAAGATTTGGTGTGCCATGGAATTAGCTGACCCATGTCCAGTACCATGTCTACCATGGAATTCTATAATGGCATGTTTTGCTTGTTGCTAATCAAGGAAGCATGGATAATTACCTTCAAAGTTCCTTCGATAGAGAACTCCTCCTTTGAGAATGTAATGAGAACTCTTCAATATCAATGCTCTCCTCTGAGTGGCAGTCATCCTATCTGGACACTTGTTATTTAGCAATAAAAAGATCAAATTAGAATACCAAGGATCATCTGTAAATGACTGCGCCGTGTATTGTTGACAAGTAATCTTGGTATCAACATTTTCCATTGCTTTAGACAAGCCTTGTCCTTGGACTAGCTTCATGGAATGAATTTCGAGATCATATTCTTGCAAGATGGCCATCCACTTTCCTCGTCTCTCCCCTAGTTCGCTTTGCATGAGAAGGGACTTGACAACAAGGATTGGAACTATTTCACTGATTTGACTGTGAAGAATATAATGACGGAATTTCTTGACCACTCACACTAGTGCAAAAGATTGCTTTTCCAAAGGAGGATATCTAACTTCAACATTCTTGAATGGAGAACTCATAAAATAAATGGTTCTTTCATCTCGTTCACCTTTTCTCTACATCGAGACAACAACACAAGAGTGATCAAATGCAAAAGAGTAAATGTAAAAAGGCTTTAGATAATCAGGGCTGGTCAAAACTGGTGTGTCTAATTTAGATTGTTTAATCTTCAAAAAAGGAAGACTTAGCCTCATTAATCCATTCAAAATTAGCCTCTTTCTTCATCATTTCGTTGAGAGGCTTAATAATCTCTACAAATCCAGTTATGAATTTACGTACAAAATTTATTTTCCCAAAAAAGGATCTCATCTCCATTTTTATGCCTAGCATAGTCAATTTAAAAATGGATTCAACTCTATTTGGGTTAATTGAAATTCCCCTTTTTGGTATTATGTGTCCTAGAAATTTCCCTTCAAAAACACCAAACACACACTTCTTCAAATTTAAGGATACACCATAACTTACACATTTTTTGAGAACTTTTGATAAATATGCAACATGATTTTCCTTATCTTTAGAAAATGTGGTTAAATCATCCATGTATATGATTATACACTTACCAACCAAGTATTTAAATGTGAAATCCATTGCACACTGAAAGGTAGCTCCAACGTTAATGAGGCCAAATGACATCCTTCGGTAGGAAAATGTCCCCCACTTGGTAGTGAATGCAGTTTTCATCCTATCCTCATAATTAACCAGGACTTGGTTATATCTCGAGTAACCATCAAGGAATGACCTCATTTGAGAACTATTAAAAATATGTAGTACCTCGTTGAGAGAAGGCAATGGGTAGTTATCCCTCTTTGATGCTTTGTTGAGGTTCCAGAAGTCAACACATAACTTGGTCTCGCCACTCTTTTTGCGTACAGGGACTAAATTAGCAGCCCAAGTGGAATGCCTCATTGGAAATATTATTTTGGTTGAAAGAAGCTTATGCGTCTCTTTTTAAATTAATGGTTCAATCAAGGCATTAACTAGGTGTTTCTTTTGATGAAAAGGCATCACGTCAGGCTTCAAGGGAATAGTATGAGTTATTACTGAGGTGTCAAAGGTTTTCAAGTCCTCATAACCCCAAGAAATGGCTACACTATTTGCCTTCAATGCTGTTATAATTTTGTCACAGATTTGTTTCAGGTAATCCTTGCTAATAAACACATTCTTTTTTGGGCCTGAATCAACCAGATTGACTGATTCATAATTTACTCCATCAATAGCTATGGGTAATTTTTCATGAGCATGAGGATCTGAGTTAAATATCCTCTCCAATGCTACCATTCCCTTAGGAATGTTTTTTGTATTAAGATTCATGATCCCTTCTTCATTGCATATTTTTGGGTCCCAGTCTCCTTGGTCTCTTTTTGATTCATCAATTATTTGTCCCTCAAAGACATCCAAGCTTCCCAGAAAGGCAAGTATATGTTGGTCATCATCAAATAACTGAAAATTCTTAACATTATCAGGGATGGCTAGAATCAAGACTAACTCTACTAAGAATCTCTTGAGTTTAGAATCCTACATAGGTTCCAAGGTGCTTGTAGCAATAGTTAGAGCATCTGCAATCTGATTTCTCTTTCTAGGGATCAACTTGATACCAAAAGAATCAAAGTCTTCTATTAAATTCCATTTATGATTCTGATATGCAACCAACCTCTTATTGTGATAGGTGTATTGACTATGGACCTGTTTGACAATAATGTTTGAATCTCCCATAGTCATGATGGCTGCCACCTTTTTCTGAGTTGCAAACATCAGACCTCTAGTGAGCACTTCATACTCTGCTACATTGTTTGTACAACTGAACTATAACCTGTAAGATGCAAAGTATGTCTTCCCTTTCGGGTTGGTTACTTCAATTCCTACTCCACTCCCTGTTTTGGATTTAGAACCATCGAATTTAAGAATCTATAGTTGATCTAGGGTTGGGATTTCTTTCCTTTTGGACACTATAGGTGGTTGTTTACAAGGAATGGGTGGTGGCTCAGATTGGTTGAGGCTATCTAAATTTGGAGACTAATTTTCATGATGTTTCTCAACAAGTCCATTCTCATTTAAAACTGGTGTAGAAACTAGTTCTTGCACCTCTTGTTGGATAGTTTTTGAATCAAGTATCTTTTCAAGAAGCCCCTTAGGCATCTGAAGATTATCGAGGGCTGGTGTAATGTGAAATTCTTGAAATTGCTTAGTTTAGTTCTGAAAGTTAGAGCATAAAACCTGAGGCTATTCATCTTGGGAAGAGTCTTCTCCTTGGGTGGTATTATTTCTTGTTGGGATAGTTGCATCCTTGACCTGGAAAGGGAGCTGGTTTGGGGGTGCTATTAGTTGAGGTTCACAAGTCTCTTTCAACTCATAAATGTAATTGAGGATATCTACACAAGGTTGACATGTCCGCTTAGAATGGCCTTCATAGTGGACTTTACACCAATTAGGGAGCACCAAACTCCATAGATCAACCTCTTCTCCTAGAACCAACCTATCATGTTGTAACCTTCTAATCAAAACCTGTTGGTTAATAGTGTTGGTTGGATCCCTATGTTTTTAAGGTTGTAGGGTAACAAGGTTGAATATTGAGAAGGTCATGCATTCCTCTCTCTTATATACTCCTATCTTTGTTTCAAAATAGGCTACCTCGTTAGGACAGTCGTACTCAGTAATCATGTGCTTGAGACGAGGCTCACTTTCAATCCTAATTTGTGTTGCTACTCCCTTCCATGGAAGCCACATATGTGAAAATTCTAGGGATAAGTAACCCCCAATACTTTTCATTAAATCTCGGCTTGGAAGCATGCCATATGTCTCAAGAATATTAGCAACATGAATATCCATGTAAGTTTGGATCCTTGGGTCTGACCCAACCTGTGCATGAATATCTTTTAATTCCCCTACTAAATTAACCTTAGTTTTGTCTAGTTGTATTACCTTCTTATGATTTTGAACTGGACTTAACCCCAAATTATTACAAATGGAAAAGGGCATGATGTTACCTGAAGCTCAAGAATCCAAAAGGAAATTGTGTAGATTCTTCCTGAAGATCCTTAGACTTAACAGGAATGGTGGAGTTCATGCCTTTCCTTTGTACAGGGTTGCATTCATCTCATTGGTTGGAGTCACCTTTATTTTTCCTTTCGACCGATCATTTTCTTCCAAATCTCTCAACACTATGTCACGCTGGGCAGGGCACCACTTCAAGACGTCAAATAATGACAATGAGGTCCTTTGCTTCTGCATCTTTGAAACAAAATCAAATTCCATATCATTTTTCATCTGATATTTAGGAACAAAATATGAATTACCTTTGTTTTGCACTTCAGGTGGACCTTTGGGTGGAGACGGGTTGTTATATACATTCTGATTAGGTGAAACTATGGTATTTGGGGGAGTAGATGTGGTGAATGGGCCTTTATTTTGATTTCTCAAGAAATGGCCTCCCTTGGTCTGGAAGGCCTGAGTGTCATAAGTATCCTCTTTTGATTTAGATCAACTTTCTATTTTCATTCAAATTGGCCAAAATTGATGAGTAAAACAACAGTATTGAGTACCACAAAGTTACAATTTCCAGAAAAATATTGACTAACTTTTAATCAAACCTAAGAACAGATATATATAGGAATATCCCTTAGTTGAATTTCAAACTACTGGTGCTAATCGTGAATTACAAAGTGCAAAGATAAATGAAACTCTATTTGAAAACTATCCAGAGAATCTCGCATTATTCTAGTTGTAGCATCAGTTCCAAAATCGACAGAGAGAGCCAATCCAGAATTATAGTAGTTCAGGATCTTTCGGGAGCCTTCAAGAGCGTGATTATAGAAATGATGTTAAAGAAAGAGTCTAACGGATACAACTCAACAGTCAAAATTGAAGTTCCTGCATGAAATCCTCAAAGATATAATGTATTTATGATAGCAGATGTTTTAATTTGCATAATCATCTCTTTATTAGCACAACTAAAAGAAGCACATTTAATGTAAAACATCACATCCATTATATCCTTCAATTAGACAATTATAATATAAAATAGGAAAGCATTAAACATATTATCTACCACCATAGTAGTTAATTAGTATTGTAATAAATTCTTTTAAGTTTATAAAAAGAGTAATAAAAGTAGTATTTTTGAGCACTCATCAACATACAACACACCACCACCCTTATCACCATTAAATCTGCAATATCATAAAAATCCACCATACACACCATACAATACATTCAACACAAACACACCACCTTACCAAAATACTACATATAATTCGTTTACCATTCCTCATTATAACACGTATGCTCCACCACTAAACAATCCTCAAGATGAAATTTCTTTGCAAATCAAAACACTTACACAGAAGATTCAAGATATCCAAGTTGGGGAAATGAAGAAACCGTATGTCATACGAGACTTATGTTCATATCCTTTTGATCATAACATTGCAATGATACCATTCTCGTTAGGATTTGAGATCCCCAAATTTGACAAATACAAAGAGCATGGAAATCCAGAAGATCACATTAAGGAATTTTATGTGGCATGTATGGAAATAGCATACAATGACTCTTATTTGATGTGTCTCTTCCCACATATTTTTTGAGGCCAATCCATAGAATGGTTCTCAAATCTACCTCCTACAATTTGAACTTTTCAAGAAATAATAGATCAATTTGTAGCACACTTTGCCTACAATCTTGATATGGACGTAAGTTTGGAAGAAATATATATCCTTAAATAAAATAAGGGTGAATCATTTGCAAAATTTTTGCAACGATGGAGGCATAAAGCAAGTAAATGTAAATGGCCAATTCCTAAAAAGCAATAAATAGAGATCATTATTGCCAAAGTGGAAAGACTTATCCTTTCAACTAAAAATGTAATGTATCTTAACATATGAAGATCTCATCCCTAGGGGTCTTAACACTGAAAGGGCCCTCATTGCACAAGGAGCAACACAAGAATACAAAGATAATTATACATCATCTAGTTCCAATGAAAAATCCCATATATGGGCCAAAAATAGGCAAATGCACAAAAAAAAACACATCAGTCAAACACGTAGCCACAAAATAACCAACAAATGATCAATAATACCAAAACTCAAAGAGGACCACCACCTTGAAATAGTTACCCTAAATGATGCAAGTACGCACCTTTGGGGGAACCTATTAAATTGGTAATGAAAAAATTGGTACAATCTAATCTCATCACACTCCCTGATTATATGAATTACCAAGAGCCTCAAGTCAAACCCCCATGGTATAAAGAGGAAGATATTTGTGATTTTCACAAAATTAATGGACACAAAACATCAAGTTGTATGAAGCTAAAAAATGTGATTCAAGATCTTATTGATAATGAAGACATAACTGTGGATCAACAATCTAGAAATCAAGACCTTAAGATATACAAGAACCAAATGTAAGACCATCGAAAGGGAAATGATGATTTAAAAGGAAAGGATTACCACAACGTAGGTCATGTTTACAACAATGTGGTAGTGTCTCATGATCATCTTATATATGTCATCACAATCAAAGGACCTAGTGCAGAGTGTGGGGTCACCACACATAGAGGGAAGGTCACCATTCAAGGAGCACCATCACAACCTAGGGAACCACCCTTGAAGTCAAATCCGAATGATTATATTCTCTTGGACCAATTAAAAAAGACCCCAACCCAAATATCTATCTTAGATTTATTGAAAATATATCCTACACATAGGAACATCCTAGAAAAGGCTTTGTCATTGTCATCCATACTTGATAATCTTGATACCAAACAACTCTAGGCTAGGGTCAAACATATCACTACCCTTCATCTTCTCACCTTTTCTGAGCAATACCTTCCCATACAACCATTACATAATCGAGCATTGCATCTTGAAGTCGTCATCCATAAAAAAAAAATTCAAAAGAGTCTTGGTGGATGGAGGTGTTGGTCTTAATATGTGTACCCTTCAATTGATCAAGAACTCAAGCTATTCCAAATATGTCACAGAAAAGAAAAAAAGGTGTTACTATTAGAGCATATTATGATCAAGAACAAAGTTCTGAAGGTACAATCAAAATCCCCATCCAAGTAGGACCCACAATTGCATAAACTACTTGCCAAGTGCTTGACCATGCTCTTCCATATAATATCCTTCTTGGTCATTCATGGATCCATGCCATGTAAGTCATAGCTTCCACCTACCATCAATGTATCAAGTTTCCTTATGAAGATAGAGAAATCACAATCCATGGTGATCCTAAACCATTTTACTATTGTAAGAACCTAGCTTCACGTACTATAGGATCCCACAAGTGCCTAAGAATTATGAAGTACTAAAACCATCATCTTTTGTGGATCCATCTACCCTAGATTCTACCTTTGAATTAAAAAAACCCATCTTGTAGAACATCCATGATATCAAAGCAATAATCAAAGACAATGGTTATGGAGACTACAACTTAAAAATGACTCTTTTATAATTGGAGAATTTCTTATTTTTCCTAGATCCTATAGGAAGCCTCAACCTATTGACAAGGTGTCAAAGACAATCAAGATAACATCTACCACTTTCACAAGGTGGGGAGATTTGAACAAAGAAATTATTGATGAGGAAAATGTATCAGAATTGCTATATCAAGATAATAAACCAAATACCATTCTTCCAATGGAAGATGAAAACAAACGATTTCTATTGATGAAGGGTTGGGGATACAACAAAAATGAAAATTTTGGTCAAAAAAATAATGGCTTGATAGAACCTCTTGCTCCTGAGAAATGACCTAAGAATCTTGGTCTTGGATGTACCATGAGTAAAGTGACCATTCTTGGCAAGGGTGATTCCATTAGGGGAGTCGAACCTTCCTCTTGGTGATGAGGGATACACCACACAAAACACAACAATAGATACAAACACAGAAGATGCAAGACAAAAAATAACCCACTTTCAATTATTTTCAAAAAAATGAAATTACATATTCAAAATTTACATGCTATAGCCTCATGGGCTTGATTCATTACAACAAAATAAAATCTAAAAGAAAAAAATTATTCACAGCCACAATCAACACTAATGGATCCACCTTCTACAACCCCCACTAGACCCTTTTTATTTTACTCAATAATCGCCCTAGGATGTTTTAGAAACTTCAACTTTCCCTTTTGTTTTGGTGCCAAAAGTCCCACCGTTTAATTTCTAGCCCAGGAAGAAATTTTAATGAAATTCACTTTTTAAAGGGGCAACTCCGTGGGGCCATAACTTTTGATCCAGGTGTCCAATTTTCTATTATTTCATATCATTGGAAAGCTCTTGAAAAGATATACATCATGTGAACCCGACGTAGGTCGGTTCAACTACTTTTCAAGCTGTTTCAGGGCCTCTAAAGTTTTATATTTGAATTTGAAGCTACATTGGAGAAATTTATATGGATAGAAAATTTAATTTCTCCCAAACCATTTAGGGTATTGAGGTGATTCTTTCGCGACCGAAATTTTTTTCCAAATCTACTCCTTCAGGTAAATTTTCAGGTCCATACAAGCCCATTTATGCTGACTTACTAAAAATAGTAAGTGACCATTGTTCACTATTTTTGACTCTTGACTATCTCATGCCCCTTAAGTGCCATCATGGAACTCAAAACAACTAAAGAAAATAAAGAAAACAATTTTTTTGGGTGATGCAAGATTTCTCTACATCATTGGATGCTCCTGCATCAGACACCCAGGGTAATTTGAAACATGATCCTATCACTTCTCAAGAGTTAGAGCAAAACCAAGATGGTTAACTTTAGCCTCAAACAACCATGATCAATCTTCAATAGGCCTTCCTCTCCATTTCACCAAGTACTCTGCATATTTCTTGTTTCTCGTGCTTCTACCCACATGGCTATCCGAGATTTCTTCTATCTCTTCCTTCTCTGAAGTAGGTGCTAGATTTTTTCATTGTTCTTTTATTGTCCCCTCCTCTATACCACCTTCATGATACTCTGTCAAATCAACAATGTTGAACACAGGAGAAATGTTCATTCCACTAGGCAACTCTACCTCATAATAATTTCCCGAATCATGCTTCTTCAAGATCTTGCATGGTCTAAACTTCTTCATCTTTAATTTATTATATGTACCAACTAGAAACCTTTCCTTTTATAAATGAACCATGACTTCATCTCCTATTTGTAACTCCTTATACCTCCTTTTTTCATCTTCCTAAGCCTTATATTGTGAGTTCATCTTATTGATATGTTTCTCCACCTCTTTGTGCAAATTCTTCAGGTTCTCAGCAAACTTTTGAGCCTCAGCACTACTCTTCTCCCCCTTATCCATCTTTCTCAGTTCAGAAGCAGTTCTTGGGCTACTCCCATACACAATCTGGAATGGTGATTTACCAGTGCTCCTATTGAAAAAATTATTATAAGAAAATTCTTCATGTGGTATAAAATCCCATCCCTTAGGCTTATCTCCTACTAAGCATCTTAGCAGGTTACCCAAACTCTTATTCACCTCCTCCATTTTTCCATCAGTCTGTGGATGGTGTGTAGAACTAAACTTCAAATCTATCTTCAACTTCTTCCATAATTTCCTCCGAAAATAACCAACAAATTTGGTATCTCTGTCTAAAACTATACTCTTTAGTGGACAATGTAGTCTCATCACCTCTCTGAAAAACAACTCTGCAATATTAATAGCATAACTGGTCTTATGACACAGAATAAAATGTGCCATCCTTGAAAATCTATCCACCACCACAAATATGGAATCATGCCCTCTTTGTGTCCTTGGCAAGCCAAGAACAAAATCCATGCTAATATCCTCCCATGGCCTCTCAAGTACAGGTAATGGCTGATACAATCTAGTATTCTGACTTGTCCCTTTCGCCATCTGAAATACTCTGCAACTTTGTACAAACTTCTTCACATCTTTTTTTAATTGTGGCCAATAATAATTCTCACTAACAAGAGAAATGGTCTTATCTCGACCAAAATGTGCAGCAAATCCTCCACTATGCTTCTCCTTGATTATATTCTCTCTCATGGAAGTCCTTGGAATGCACAATTTTCTTCCTCTAAACAACATCCCATGGATTAATAAATCCAACCATCTTGTCCTATCCAATGTAATAGGTTCCAAACAAGCCTTCCAAGATTTTACAAAGTCTAGATCTTCAAAATATAAAATTTTGAGTTAATTGAACCCAACAACCTATATATTAATCTCTATCAACAAATTTTTCCTTCTGCTTAAGGAATCTACAACTCTGTTTGACCCTCCACTCCTATGCTTAAAAAAAAAGTATAACTCTACAAAAACTCAACCCATTTTAAATGCCTTTGATTTAACTTTCCTTGAGTATTGAGATACTGCAAAGTCTGGTGATCAGTATATAAAAAAATTCTTTTGGCAACAAATAATGTCTCCATTTCTTCAAAGCCTGAACTATAGCATAAAACTCTTGATCATAGACAAAATATTTCTTCTTAGAATCATTCAACTTCTCACTAAAATAGGCAACAGGATTACCTTCTTGACTCAAAACAACTCCTATGGCAATACCACTAGCATCAAAATATACCTGAAAGACCTTATTGAAATTTGTAAGTGCCAAAATAGGTTGCTCTGTAAATTTATTCTTCAACATATCAAAACTTTTGGTTGCTCTTGTAGTCCACTTAAACTCTTTTCTATCCCCTCTCATCGCTTCAGTTAGAGGTGCACAAATACTAATAAAATTCTTAATAAAATTTCTATAAAAAACTTGCTAGAAAATGAAATGATCTTACCTCTGTAACATTCCTTGGGGTAGGCCATTTAATGATAGCTCTCACCTTCTTTTGATCCATTTTAAGACCATCTACTGAGACAACAAATCCCAGATACACTAACTCTCTCTTCAAAAAATTGCATTTCTTCAAATTAACCAACAGCTTCTCCACCCTTAGCTTCTCAAAAAATCTTTGGATATGCATCAAGTGCTCCTCCAGTGTCTTACTGAAGATAAAAATATCATCCAAATAAACAATAATTTGTTTTCCTAAAAATTCTTTCAATACCTCATTCATAAGTTGCATAAATGTGCTCGGTGCATTGGCTAGCCCAAAAGGCATGACTAACCACTCATACAAGCCCTCCTTGGTTTTAAAGGTTGTCTTCCATTCATCTACTTCTCTAATTTAGATCTAGTGATATCTTCTCTTCAAATCTATCGTCGTGATGTACTCAACTCCACTCAAACAATCCATAATGCCATATATTCTTGACAAGGGAAATATATACTTGATGATGATCTTGTTGATGGATCTAGAATCTATACACATCCACCATTCCCCATCCTTCTTTGGTGCTAGTACTATAGGTATTTCTCATGGACCCAAACTCTCTCTAATCAATCCCTTCCGCAACAAATTTTGTACTTGTCTGTTCAACTCTTCACTTTTTGTTGGAGTCATACGATGAGCTTCTTTATTCGGAAAGCTGGATCCAGGAATCAAGTCCATCTGATGACTAATGTTTCTTAATGGGGGAAAACCTTCATGTATGTTATCAGAAATAATAGCTTGAAACTCATTCAACAAATCTGAAACCTCTATAGGTACCTCAATAGTATCTTCTTTGTCAATTCTAGGGATCAATGCAAAACATGTATGCTCATGCCTTATACCTTCTAGGAACTTTCTTCCATCAACCAAACAAATTCTTTCATTACTGCATACCTTTTCTTCTTCCTCTTTCAAGGGATTCAACTTATGATGAACCCCATCCTTTGTCAAATAATAGGTGTTGGCATGTCCATCATGTATTGCTCGTCGATCAAACTACCACGATCTGCCTAACAACTAATAACAAACATCCATAGGAATAATATCACACAATACCTCATCATGATAATTTCCAATCTTTAACTTTACTAGACATTGTTCATTTACCAAGGCTTTATGGTCCTTCTGTAACCAAGCAATTTGGTATGGGTTTGGATGCCTTCTTCTCTCCAATAAAAACTTACTAACCATTTCTTCTAAGACAAGGTTATCAGTAACCCTCCATCAATAATAACATTACAAAATTTACCTTCACACTTACATTTAGTGTGGAACAAATTCTTCCTTTAAGTTTGTTCCTTCTCCTCATTCAGCAAGGCTCTTCTAGTAACAAGAACCTCTCCTCTTTCTGCATCCTCAGAATGTGAAGACTCAACATTTTCATCTACATGTGCATCTCGTGCATTACCCTCAAGTATTTTATTTGTCCTTCCTTGATGTTGAGGGCACTCATAGGCGCTATGCCCTTCGCCCAAGAAATAGGTTACATGAAAGCCTCCTCTTCCCGGTCCTCATCCAGATCTTCCTCTTCCTCTTTGGTCTCCATTATTTTGATCGTGAGGATAGTAGGTGTTATCTCCTTTTTGGTTCTAGCTGCTACTAAAGCTTTCACCCTTCTTTTGGTCTTCATTTCGACCTCTATATGGCCATCCCACGATCTTTCCTCCATGACCTCCACCTCATTGTTTGTTCTCAAACCTCTTGTTCAACCATTCTTCAACCTTTAGATAAAACTTATAATCATCCTCAATGGTGGCCATTCTTACCACTGCCAACTATTCTTGTATGCTTGGCTACAACACATTAATATAATGAGAAAATTTCTCTTTATTCACCTCATAATGTCTTGTTTGAATCCAGACCTTGTGAAATTCCTCTGTGTATTCTTTCACCATCCTTGATCCTTGCCTCAAGCTCTACATCTTCTTGAGCAGCTCTAATTCATAATCGACTAGAATAAATTGTTTCTTCAATTTTGACACCATTATGTCCCATCTAGAAATTTGATCTTTCCCTTGTCTTCCTCTTTCTAACTATACCTCTTTCCACCATATATTGGCCTGACCTTTCAATTTTGTCTTTGCAAATCTCACTCTCTAAGGATCTTCAATCTCCTCAAACTCAAAAAATTCCTCCATGTCATTCATCCAATCAATCAATCCTTCAGAATTTAGACTTCCACTGAAAGTTGAAACCTCCATTTTAGGTTTCTTACCAATGCTTGAGATAGCTTGTATCAATCTTCTTTCTCTAGGATCCATTGGATCCTGCTCTTCCTCTTCCATTTCCTTTTCTATTTCATCTTCACTATCACCTCTATCTCATTGCACATCTCTTCTTTGAACCTCTTGCTGAAAGGTTTCTAATTGCCTTCTAAGGTCTCCAATTTCATCTCTAGGTGGATCTCTTCCTCCACCACCTCTTCCTCTACCTCTGCCATGTTGGGCAAGTCTTGGAGGCATCTTGAACTCAACCTGTACTCACAAGTCCTGCTACAACTGCCTAATGTTCGACGCTCTATTATAGGCTCAAAAACTCCTACTCTGATAACAATTGATGAGGGATACACCATCCAAACCACATAAACACAACAATAGATACTAACACAAAAGATGTGAGACATAAAATAACCCACTTTCAATTATTTTCAGAAAAATGAAATTACATATTCAAAACTTACATGCTACAACCTCATGGGCTTGATTTATTACAACAAAATCAAATATGAAAGAAAACAATTATTCAGATCCACAATCTATACCAATGGAGCCACCTTCTACAACCCCCACTAAACCCTTTTTATTTTACCCAATAACCGCCCTAGAATGTTCTAGAAAGTTCAACTTTCCCTTTTGTTTTGATGTCAAAAGTCCCACCGTTTGATTTCTAGCCTAGGAAGAAATTTTAATGAAATTTACTTTTTAGAGGGGAAACTTTGTGGGGCCATAACTTTTGATTTGGGTGTTTGATTTGATATTATTGCATATTGTTGGAAATCTCTCAAAGAGATCTACAATGCATGAACCCACTGTAGGCCGGTTCAACCACTTTTCAAGCTGTTTCAGGGCCTCTAATGTTTTATATTTGAATTTGAAGCTACATTGGAGAAATTTCTCAGGACATAAAATTTAATTTCTCCCAAACTATTCAGGGTATTAAGTTTATTCTTTCATGACCAGAAATGTTTTTCAACTTTGCTCCTTCATGTAAATTTTCAATTCCATACAAGCCCGTTTAGCACAACTTAATAAAATAGTAAGTGACAATTTTTCTCAATTTTTGACTCCTGACTGTCTCATGTGTAAGGAAAGCAAAGGTGTGGAAACACCTTCCTAAAGCTAATTCTAAGAGGAATAGTGCAGATTAGAAATTCAATATCAATTGTAGTTCATTAAAGATGCACATTACTAGAATAACATAATAGACAATTAAGATCATACATAGAATTGAACACCAGTATTTCACATGGGAAAACCCTTATGGGAGAAAAACCCACACACCAAGTAAAGCCTCTTTGTATTACAGTAAACAAATTACATAAAAAGATACAAACTTCACTTTCAGATGTCAATTTTATAGCAGCAACATTTCCCTAACCAACCTTGTACAAATTGAATCCTTCTCACTGTGTCCAACCATTCAATCAACCATCGAACCTACTCTTTGTAAACTCTACAATGTATATCAAACAACCATGGATGATTCGATCTCAGTACAAATGGTTTGGTTTAGTTTCCTTTGTAGAGCAACTATCGATCTTATGATTCAGGGAACGATCACCAACAACTCAATAGAGTACTCTAATGACCATCATAAAACTCACCAGGTCAACCAAGTCAACATTCGTTCAACCACAGTCCACCTTTGAGTCCATCAGCATGACCAACACTATCGATGAGAGACTAGAAAGTCCCATCGATTTCCCATGTCACCCTGATGTCCCAAAAGAACCATCACAACCATGATCATCGACAAGAGGCACCCCAAATTCAAAAATCCTTATCGGCTAGACAACAAGCATCAAAGATAGTCCAAAATATTTTTTTGAGGTCACAAGTCACCCTGATGACCTTAAGGTCACCTATAATTTAAAACACCTCATCGGCAAGAGTCACACCGACGAAACTCTTTGGCCAGACTTCTAACATCGATGAGAGATATAACACTCACACTGACAGTTCAAGGTCACACCGATGACTTCCTTTAGATTCACTTTGGAAAGACCAGTCACTTGTCACACTGATCCAATCAATAGCCATCGAAAACAGAACCAAAGTTGGTATAAAATTCTCAGGTCCAACCGAAGGCCAATGAGATCAGTAAGAATCTCCCCGAAGGAACTTCTCAGCCAGACTTCTGGCATCATTCTGAGTCACGAAACTCACATCGATAGTTCAAGTCATCCTGACAGCTTCCATTGGCAAGACCGACCTCATATCTCATTGATCTGACCATTTCAAGCCTTTAGAGATAAACTACCTTTCGAAAAGACATCCCAGGTGTCTCACTGATTTTTCTCTTTTAGGAGGTTAAGGTTAGAAGATTGAGGCACATGTTTCCAACAAACTCCCACTTGACGAAGATCTTGTGACACCTCTAGAGAATTCAAGAACTAATGAGATTCATGGGCTCCAAGGCCCATCAAACTAGCACACCACCTGTACTTGTTTGTGCTTACTGGTTTCATCTATGATCAGGAGAAATTCACTAATCTAAGATGAAAAATAAAGTAAAATGCAAGATAAGTATAAAACACCTAACACCTCAAAATTGGGCTACATTAAAAACAAATAAAAGGAAGATAAAAACTCAACAAGATGATTATACCTTTCTTCGTGTTGATCCTTGGTTGGCCCCTTGATGGTTGATAATGTGTGCTCCTTAGATGATATGCCTGTGATGGCAATGGTAGTTGAGTGATAAATGAGGGTGGATGGATGCAGTAATGGCTAGGATGCAAACTACAAAATGTAAGAGTTGCAATAATAATGGCTAAAAATGGCTAAATGTCTTGAGAGCATAAGTTTTCTTAATGAATGCATCAACTCAAGAGTTCTTAAGATTTCTAGCCCCTTTAACGAAGGTAGATGAGGGTATTTATAGAAAAAGTTGAATTCTCTAGAAGATTCAATGGTCAAGATTGAGCCACCATGGCTAAGATGGAGGGCTATGGTGAGTTGAGGACTCACAAGCCCTCACATATTTCCATGTGGCGGGTGAAGTGTCCAAAGGACAAAGTGAGATGGCAAGGGTACAAGTGACATGGAAAAGGCCATGTGGTCCCAAGGTACTTGTAAGTACTTTGGGATGAGAGAGAATCTCCAAAAAAAGTAATCCCTTGTCCCCAAGTGGGGTTGAAAGTGACAAGTGAGAACTTTTAGAAAGTCCACCCTTGTCAACATGGGGATTGGAGATAGCCTTGGAAGAATAAAAGTGAATTTTTAATTCACTTTTTGGAAGAGACCAAAGGGTAAAACAAGATTCCTCTTAAAGGGGTATTTGTCCTTTGGGTACAATGTGACATATGAGATGTCATGGGGAAGACAAATGCATGGGGGGAATAAGTGTGAATTTTTAATTCACATGGGGAAGAGGTCAACCCAAAAAGGGTAAGTACCAAGATAGGTTGATCTAAGGACATTCTAGAAAGGGTAAGTGATTAGGATTAGGATTGTGCAAACAGGTGATTAGGCTAATGAATGATGATTACAGGAAAGTGGCTAGATTTGGAGGATGTGACATTAATCCAAATTAAGGATATGTGCATCTTAATGAAGGATTAATTAAATTAATCCAACTTAGTGAAAGGGTTATGGAGGATGTGACAAGGAGAGAGAAAGAATGAATTAAAAATTGAAAAGGATAATGGACTAAATTAAATAAATTGATTGCATTTATTTAATTTAGAGATGAAATGGGATAATGTATAAAGTATTTAATTAATTAAATTAAATACCTTAGGAATGTTAGGGAAAAGGGGAACATTAATTAAATAAATAATTTAATTAAAGTTTGATGAACGAGATGAAGTGGATTAATGAAAGAGATAAATTTGACCTTGTGTAAAGGGTCAAATTTAGGTGTCTACATTTTTCCCCTCTTTGAGATGGTGTTACGAAGTAGCATAATTCCAAAGAAAATTAAAACATAGCATCTAAAAGAAGATGGTTAGATTAAGGAAGATTCCTCGATCATTCAAGGAGTGACTAGGAGGTAAGATGATGGGAGTGAAGATGAAGATTAGGGATTAGGATGCCCCCTAGAGAGGACATGTGGGTTGAAGAGAACACAGGTGTGCTCTCGAAATGGATGAGATGATGCAAGGGTAGATGGGGAAGATGATGCAAAGGTATGGATGAGAGAGAATGGATTCTAAAATAAATATGATGTTGCCTCATTCAAGCTACAAGCCAAGATGGATTGATGGTGGATGGAGTTTTGTTGATAAGGGAAGGATACATCATAAAACAACACAAGGATAGGGAAGGATACATCCCGATGAGAGTGTTGTTGATGAGGGAAGGACACATCCCAAAACAACACAAGGATAGGGAAGGATACATCCCATTGATGATTATGATGATAGTGTTGTTGATGAGGGAAGGATACATCCCAAAACAACACAAAAGGATAGGGAAAGATACATCCCAATGAGGATGATGTTGATGATGATTGGGTCAAGGATTGAAGCAAGGCTAGAAACAAGACCAAAGATGTGATTAGATTATTTGTGCTAGATGGAATGGATTAGGATGTGATGGAGATAGGAGATGGTGAAAGTGAATGAAGATGATGGAGGTAAAGATGCAATGCAATGCAAGTTGCCATTTTTGGAGCACTTATTTTTTCTATAGCATAAGACACTAGGTACCATGGTATGTTTAACCAAGGTAGATTAGTGTCTAATGCATACAAAAACACAACAAACAAGAAGGCTATCCCAACACCCCAAAGTCACGATGAATTTGGTTGGGCCAAGTATTGGGATAACCAAAAGCACAAGAGGATGCCCCAGCGTAACACAAGACCTCAAGGATATTGGTGGGTACTACGTGGGACAACCACGAAGACAACAACAAAGATCAAGATGTGACCCTATGTTAACTAGTGAAAACACACCATAATATGATGGATCATGGCATCCTTGACAAGTGATGATAGGGAGCTCAAATGATAAATAAAAGCCAAAAGAATCAAAAGATTGCAATCAATTTCAAAACATCATTTTCCATAGGATCAAGATGATTAATGGGGTTGATGTAATCCATTAGGAAGGATACATCCTGTTGAGACCAAAGATGGAGGATAGATTGGTTGATCAATATGGCGCACGAGATCTAAAACCAATTGAACTATATGATACTAAGACCTTTATTTTGGAAGCACCAGCTAGGATAGGAACATACTTGATGACACAACAAGACAACAGGATGACAAGACGACAAGAAACAAGATAATAAAACCCTTAAGACCTAGGGGCTCGAGGGTTGATCAAAGATCAACCTTGCCTACGCGAAAGCATGCAGAGTCCTCGTAGTTTGATAAAATACCATGGATAAAATTGGAAAGAGGACAATGGAGACCCCAATGAATAGTGTAGATTGGACGGATAGATGTCCTAGGGGTGGATGAAACGATTTAGCCTTGCCTACGTGAAATCCCAGGGGCAACGTAGTTTGATACAAGGCCAAAGATAGATGATGGAGGATGAAAAGACAGACAAAAGACAAAATCCCGAGGGAGGATCAAATGATCGACCTTGGCTATGTGAAAGTACAGGGGCAACATAGTTTGACACAAGACCAATGACAGACAACAGATAAGGGATGATGAGATGACCATGATAAGGAGATATGTTTATGGAACTAACATGGTGAGCCAGGATAGGCTATATGGATAAGATGGTTGATATGTTGGATGTGGATGACGTTAAGCTCAGGGATGGGATAGTTATCCAAATCATTGGAAGAGGAAGTGGGAGGATGAGACGATGGATAGATGAGAGATGAAAAATGATAAGAGATTAGGAAGATATAGGAAATAGATAGGAGTGATGATAGTGAGATAGCATGGCATTGGATTGCATGGGGGTAGCCTATAGCTAGAGACCAATGACAAGGGATGATGAGATGGAAGGAAAATAGAGATAAAGATGGGGAGATAAAAAGATGCTAGGATAGGTGGATAGAAGGATAAGGATTTGGGAAGATGGATAGGAAGATAAGGATAGGGAGATGGTGGGATGTTTAGATAGAGGGATGGGTAGATAAGGATGAAAGGATGGAAAAGGATGAGTGGATGAGAGTATAGGAAGATAAGGATTTGGTAGATGGAAGGGATACTGGATGGATAAATGGATGGGGAGATGGGAAGGGTTCTCCAAGGACTCTGTCGCAAATAAGGAGATGCCCCCACTCTAAATATATCATGTGTGATGAGGTAAGAGGGATAGCAGGATGGGTGGATAAGGGAGTGAGATGGACACAAATAGGAGATATGGGTAAGGAAGGGATATGGGTGTTGGCGTGACGGATGGATGAAGAAGGGAGATGGATGTAGATAATATTTATAGATCAAAAAAGTAGATGGGGAGGATAAGGAATATGATAGTGTATGGATGAGGAGGATTTATGCCAAGAGTTGTCCAAAGCATGTATATATGTTTTCCCCTATCTAGGTCAAGATCACAAGGAAGATGGAGGGACTAGGTACAGATGGGATATGATGGGTAGGATATGGAAGATAGGAAGATGTAGGAGCTGGAAAAAAGGAATGCGTAGGTGGAAGCTACCCCTAATCGTGGAAGTAGATTGGATGAGGATTTATGCATGATGCTTGTTGGCCTGGTTTTCATCATGGTACTTATCCAAGGTGCTTGTTTGCCAAGTTTTCACCATTGGACAAATTATTTATCTTTACTATTTTCTTTTTTCTTTGTTTTTTTTTTGTGATTTCTCTGACCTTTTTTCAGACAGAAATACAGATGGAGATGGGTAAGAATAGGGATGAATGGATAAATGGATTCAAAAGACATATGATAAAGTGGATGGACGAAGGAATCAAGCATCAATTTCCATATGAGGTAAAAAGATCCCATGTGTAAAGTGACTATTTGATGTTGGTACAACCTTATTAGAATGGATGGATTATGTAAGGGAATGGATCAAAGGGATTGGATGGGGGAGATATGGGAGATAGAGGATGGGGTGTTGGAAAGTGTTTGGATGGAATGATGGAGTGGATTTGGGAAGGGGGAAGGTGTTCAGGACCAACATTGGTATATGTGGTGGATGTGAAATGATAGGAGGGTTGAGGGATGGAGAATGTGGCGATACTGGAGGTGTTGGGATAGTGAATTTTGGGACATAAGGACCCAAAAAAGATTTAGGAGATGGAGGATGCAAATGATTAACTTTGGCATAAGCAACTTTGGATGTCTTTAGGGTTTTCTAATTTGAAGGCATGGCCTCTTTTTTTTTGGGAATCCACTTGGTTTTTATTTTTTCTTTGGTGGGCCTTTGTGGCCATTTGGATTGATTTGGATTTTGGATTTGATTTTTATTTTCTTCAACATGTCTTTTGAAGGGGACATGAAGAGCTTTAGATTCATGTGGACGTTTGGATTTATACATTTTTACTTTGTCATCCAAAGTGATTTTAGTAGCAATGGGATGGGTATGGGGAGATGGATGATGTGGAGAGGATGTGGATGGAGTGATAGAAGTAGGCTTTTGACAAAGATGTGTGGATGGAGGATGTGAGATAACATGCATGGAGGGGTGCCTTTGTTGATCCTGATTAGGAGTTATGAAGTTAGAATTTTTATGTTGTGCACTAGGGATAGGTGGTGGATGGATGAAAGGATGAATAGGATGAGATGGAGGAGGTGAATTTGGGATATAAGGACCCAAAATGGACTATGTATATGGAGGATGTGTGAAGTTTGGTGGAGGGACATAAAGACCCAAATGGATTTAGAGGATGAAGGAGGAAGATGGATGGTTGTTTTAAGGTAATATGATAGAGGAGGGGGAATGGCGGCAAATGATTTGGTGGAATGGTGGGAAGTGCCTCTCATTCCTTTAGAAGAGGATCATTTAGGATGCATGGAGGTTGTACAAAAAAAATTGGATTGTGATTGTTGGGAAAAAATATCCAAGACCTTGTGTACCTGGATGTTCTTTGACTTGGATGGGCTCTAGAGTACCTTGTTCATGAAGGCCTAAACCTTTTCCTTGATAGTTCATGTTCTTGAGAATGTGATCTCTAGTAGGATTCTTATTCTTTTGGAAGCATGATGTGAGTGCATTAGCAAGTGAAGGAGGAAGGGTGGTGCATATAATTTATTTTTCTTCTACAAGAAGACCACCATGGAAGAGGGTAATGTTTCCAAGGTGATACAAAAGTGGTGTTGGGGTGGTAGAGCTAGGTGGCGATGGAGAATCATGAGATGGAGATGAGGGGAAAGAACCATCAGGAGGAATTAGTGATAAAGGATCAAGAGAGGGATTAGATGGTATGAAAGGATCCAGATTTGTGGTAGTGGGTGATAAGGGCTCATGAGATGGAGCGATTGGATCTTGAGTGCAAAGGGGATCATAGGATGTAGCAGATGTGCTAGTGTGATCTTGAGATGGAGTAGATAGGATGGTAGGATCAGGATTTGGTTGAGGAAATGAATTGTGAGATGGGATGGACGAGGGACTATGATCTTGGGATGGTAGGAGCTAGATTTGGAGGAGGGGATATGTTGGTATGCTTTGGATCAAAATCTTGGCATGGATCATATTGTGTGGGAGGCATGACGAGGGAGGAGTGTTGGAGGGACTCGTCACTTGGGGGAGATGGAAGGATGGATGATTCATGAAGGTCATGGGATTGGATTTCGGTGATAAAAGGACTAGGGTAGTGGATTGGATTTGAGTGTCTTCAATGGGTTGGATGGCGTTGGGAGTAGGAGATTTGGATTCAGTCGGCTTAATGGGCATGATAGACTCAATCATTTGGATGGTGTTAGGAATGATAATGGGAGTGATAGGTGTAGGATGGAGAAGGGCCTCATCACTAGGGACTGAACATGATAGAGTGGGAGAGCGTGGTTCCTCAACATCTAGATGTGGACTTGGGGATGCCTCTTCTTTCATGAGTCCTTGGACGACATTTGGAAGGAGATCTTTGGGCATTATAGGTTCAGGTGGGGTGATGGGAATGGATGGAGGACTAGGAGTAGGGATTGGTGGATTAGGATTAGATGAGGGGATGGGAATGGATAGGGGACTAGTAGGCGGAGGTCCGAAGACTAGGATTTTGGATTGGAGGATTAGGATTAGATGAGTGGATGGGATTGGATAGAGGACTAGGAGGAGATGGAGGAGATGGAGGATTAGGGTTAGGGATTGGAGGATTAGATAAGTGGATTGTTGGATTAGGATTAGGCTAGAGGAATGAATGGGACTAGATGGAGGTCTAGGAGTGGTTGGAGGACTAGGTGGGTTATGATTAGATGGAGGATTAAGATATAATGTGGTGAAAGGGGGAGTGATGTAGGAGGATGCAAATGCTGGATTAGGTTGGGAAGATTGGGATGGTGAGTAATAGTAGAAGATGTGGATGATAGATTAGGATGAGAAGATTGGGATGATGGATAACAGTAGGAAGATGTTGATGATGGATTAGGATAGGGAGATGTGGGTGGCAGATTCTTGTAGGAGGACAT
The DNA here is from genome assembly GCA_007115665.2 of Sequoiadendron giganteum. Classification (NCBI taxonomy): domain Eukaryota; kingdom Viridiplantae; phylum Streptophyta; class Pinopsida; order Cupressales; family Cupressaceae; genus Sequoiadendron; species Sequoiadendron giganteum. The sequence goes on from CM021107.1 coordinate 394,006,103, forward strand.
GGATGGAGGATTAAGATGGAAAGATGTGGAGTCAATGTAAGGATATTGGGATGGGGGATTGTGATAGGAAGGTGTGGATGTTGGATTAGAATATGAAGATTGAGGTGGTGGACTATCATAGGAAGACATGTATGGTGGGTTAGCATAGAAGGATATGGATGATGGATTAGGATAAGAAGGTTGAGATGGTGGATTATGATAAGAGGAAAATAGAGATGGGGGATTTTGATAGGAAGGTGTGGATGTTGGATTAGGATGAGAAGATTGGGATGTGGGATTAAGGTAGAGGTATTGGGATTGTTGATGATGATAAGGATAGGAGGATATGGATGTTGGGTAGGATAGATGTTGTGAGGGAAGACATGATGAATATGTCGATGGTGAGGATGTTGGATATCCCTTGTCAAGGGTAGCATAAGCATTGTTAGTAGATGTGGATGAAGGCATGGTGGGATAGTTCAGAGGAGTAGTTGGATTTTGGGAGGCAATTGGAGAGACCTTGCTAGCAATGATAACATCAAGGGGATCTATATAAAACTCTTCATGATCAACAAGACTTTTTTTATCATCATCAACATAGTTAGGATTCCCCTTGACTACTATTATTGGTCGTACAAGAGGGGGATAAGGATTCATGATGGATACAGATTAGCAAGAAAGAATAGATGATGGATAGAGAAATAGGATGGATTGGAAGCTCAAATGGGGATTGGATGAAAGCTCAGATTTGTGAGATAGGATCAAATGATATGATAGGATTGATTTGAAACCAAGTTTAGGGGTTTTGACTAGATTTATGCCAGATTTGGCAGTTTTCAAAAATTGTCAAATTTTGTCATTTTAGGAAACTTCATAGGCATACCTTTGAGAGTCCATTTTTTCCCAAAAAATACCCAAAAGTAAGGTAGGATGAATTTACAACTAACATCCCAAATCTGAGACATGCATTCTGAGTTATTAAAAAAAACAATTTTTCAAAGACTAGAAAAAACACTAAATTGCGATTTTGAGGGTCAAGATGAAAGTTTGAGGCTCCGAAAATGTGTCAAAACGATGTGTCAATTAGGAATCCACATGCCACCACAAAACACAACCACCCGTAAAATTTCAGCCCAATCGGACACTCGAATCAAAAGTTATGTCCTCCGAATTTTTTTGCATAAAAATCAAAACCCTCAAAATGAAGCCTAGATGATTGGGATGGATGATTTGATGATGGACACGCGATCTAAGGGGGTTCCAAGATACTTACGGAGGATCCGACTGACGAAACGATGATGAAATCTTCCATTTGCGGTGAATGACTTAAAGAATGAGAAGGTTTTAGTCACATGTCCAAGGGCAGAGATGCCTATCCAAAGGGGTAGGGTCACCTGTCCAGGTTAGGGCCGCTTGTCCAAGAGGGTAGGGTTGCCTGTCCAGGTTAGGGCCACTTGTCCAGGTCAGGGTCGCCTTTCTAGGGCAAGGCCGCTTGTCTAGGAGGGTAGGGTCATTTTTCTAGGTCAGGGCTGCCTATCCAAGAGGGCAGGGTTGCCTGTCCAGGCCAGGGTCGCTTGTCCAGGAGGGCAGGGCCACTTGTCCAGGAGGGCAGGACTGCCTGTCTAGGTCAAGGTCGCCTGTCCAAGAGGGTAGGGTCGCCTGCCTAGGTCAGAACCACCTATCCAAGGCAAGGTCGCCTGTCCAAGGGGCAGGGCCGCCTGTCCAGGGGGGCAGGGTGGCCTATCCAGGGGGCAGGGTCACCTGTCCAAGTCAAGGTCGCCCAAACAGCCTTCGGATAGTCAAACGATGTTAAAAAATGGATAAATGGATTATCAGGATGGGCAAACAATCACACAGAATTAATACTCGAAATGAATAGATGGATGGTCAGGATAGGTAAACAGGTACCTCGGATGAGAGAACAACACTTAGAATGGGAAAATGGGTTGTCAGAACGGGTGAACAACTGGTCAGAAGGAGGAAGGATGCTCGAAATAGGCAAACAAATATCCAAACAGATGGACGAATGGTCAAAATAAGTAAACGAGTACCCCGGAAGAGGGAAAAACACTCGAAACAGGCAAACAGGTTGTCAGAACGGGTGAATAGCTGGTTGGAAAAGGGGAAACAATGCTTGGAATGGGAAAATGGATATTTTAAATGGATGAATGGATGATCGAAATAGGTTAACAGGTACCCCAAATGAGGGAACAACACTCAAAATCGGGAAACAGGTTCCTAGAACAAGGTAACCACAAGCGAACGGAGGTCAAAAATGGTTGTTTGGAAGGTCAAGGCCGCCCCTTTTGATCAAGGCCACCCAAACTTAGGTAAGGGCTGCCCAAACAGGGAAAACTAGGAAAGGTTTGACTTAAGCAAGGCAAACAATAATTAAGGCAGGGGGTAGGACCACCCCTTGAGGGAAAAGTCACCTCTATGGACTAATCTGAACCTAAATCAGTCAAAAAAAATGATGGCAAAGGATGTAAACAACAAGTAAAAGGCCAAAACTAACTGAAAAGTACTAGTTTTGCATAAGAAAACACTTCAAACAACACAAACCTAGTTCTAGTGTTAAAGGTATGGTCAACACCATTCTCCATCTAGGCTAAACAAGGTTGCTAAGGGCATCCCCGATATATGCATGGTACGTGGGGCCCAAACCATGAACACCAATCCGTCACAATCATGAGTCGAGAGTAGCCAGTGAGAGACTAGGAGCTTAGACCAACTCTTCATGTCTATCTAGGTATCACCCTAGCTTTGATGTTTCACCAATTACGACGTGATTGGATTGAGGTATAGATTTTGCCTCCCCCCTTTATATACCCCATCGATAACACATGGTTGGAATCATCCCTTGGGGTGATGAAATCCCAAAGCAGGTCTCACTAAAGGAAGAAGACACTAGATGCCTCAGATGGTCCCCAGGCTCACACGAAGTGTAAGGGGAGAGCTTTGACACACTAGAATCTTCTAGGTAGACTAGACAAGAGTGAGTTGCAATTTCTTGTCACCCAGGATCACCAAAGAGGTATAAGGGGAGGGGATACGTCAACAACCCACTCACAAGCACATCAAGAAGATGTAATTTGACCCTTTAATTAAACTATGTTCCTAGTTTAGAGAAATGAAAGTACAAAACTAATTAAATACAATTTCTCCACCTATAGTACACTTGTCAATAGTTTTGTTTTTTTCTTTGACAAGTGAATTATGTTTGTTGGGCATGGCCGCCTCTATGTTTTGGGTGTAGCCACCCATTTTGGGAAAAATCTATCTTTTGTGAACCTGCAAGCAACCTGAGGTCAAAGAACAATAAAAAAAGTAGCAGAACTATTTGTTGTTTGGGAAAGGTTAGTCTTCTATGAACTTGCAAGCAACCCGGGGTCAGAAAATAGTAAAAAAGTAGTAGAATGGTCTGTTGTTTGGGAAAGGCCACCCCTTATGGACAAGGTTGGTCTTTTATGAACCTACAAGCAACCTAGGGTCAAAACATAGTAAAAAAGGTAGTAGAACAGTCTACTATTTGGGCAAGGCCGCCCCTCTTGGGCAAGGTCAGTCTTTTGTGAACCTGTAAGCAACCTGGGGTCAGAAAATAGTGAAAAAAGTAGTAGAACAGTCTGTTGTTTGGGCAAGGCCGCCCCTCTTAAGCAAGGTTGGTCTTCTATGAACCTGTAAACAAATTGAGGTCAGAAAACAGTAAAAAAAGTAACAAAACAGTTTGTTGTTTGCACAAGGACACCCCTCCTAGGAAAGGTCCTCATCCAGATCTTCCTTTTCCTCTTTGGTCTCCATTATTTTGATCATGAGGATAGTAGGTGTTATCCCCTTTTTGGTTCTAGCTGCTACTAGAGCCTTCACCCTTCTTTTGGTCTTCATTTCAACCTATATATGACTATCCCATGATCTTTCCTCCATGACCTCTACCTCATTGTTCATTCTCAAACCTCTTGTTCAACCATTCTTCAACCTTTAGAGAAAATTGATAAGCATCCTCAATGGTGGCCATTCTTACCACTGCCAATTCTTCCTATATGCTTACCTTCAACCCGTTAATATAATGAGCAACTTTCTCTTTATTCACCTCAGAATGTCTTGTTTGATTTAGACCTTGGGAAATTCCTCTGTGTATTCTTTCACCATCCTTGATCTTTTCCTCAAGCTCTGCATCTTCTTGAGCAACTCCGATTCATAATCGACTAGAATAAATTGTTTCTTCAATTTTGACACCATTTTGTCCCATCTAGAAATTTTATCTTTCTCTTGTCTTCCTCTTTCTAACTAAACCTCTTTCCACCATATTCTGGCGTGAACTTTCAATTTTATCTTTGCAAACCTCACTCTGTGAGGATCTTCAATCTCCTCAAACTCAAAAAATTCCTCCATGTCATTCATCCAATCGATCAATTCCTCAAGATTTAGAATTCCACTAAAATTTCAAACCTCCATTTTAGGTCTCTTCCCAATGCTTGAGATCACTCGTAGCAATCTTCTTTCTCTAGGATCCATTGGATCCTACTCTTCCTCTTCCATTTCCTTTTCTATTTCATCTTCACTGTCACCTCTATCTCATTGCACATCTCTTCTTTGAACCTCTTGTTGCAAGGTTTCTAATTGCCTTCTAAGGGCTCTAATTTCATCTCTAGGTGGATCTCTTCCTCCACCACCTCAACCTCTACCTCCGCCTTGTTGGGAAAGTCTTGGAGGCATCTTGAACTCAACCCACACTCACAAGTCCTGTTGCAACTACCTCATATTTGACGCTCTATTATAGGCTCAAAAACTCCTGCTTTGATACCACTTGATGAGGGATACACCAACCAAGCCACATAAAACACAACAATAGATACCAACACAAAAGATGTGAGACAAAAAATAATCCACTTTAAATTATTTTTAGAAAAATGAAATTACAGATTCAAAACTTACATGCTACAACCTCATGGGCTTGATTCATTACAACAAAATCAAATCTGAAAAAAAAAAATTATTGAGATCCACAATCTACACCAATGGAGCCACCTTCTACAACCCCCACTAAACCTTTTTTATTTTACCCAATAACCACCCTAGAATGTTCTAGAAAGTTCAACTTTCCCTTTTGTTTTGGTGTCAAAATTCCCACCGTTTGATTTCTAGCCCAAGAAGAAATTTTAATGAAATTTACTTTTTAGAGGGGAAAATTTGTGGGGCCATAACTTTTGATCTAGGTGTTTGATTTGATATTATTGCATATTGTTGGAAAGCTCTCAAAGAGATCTATAATGTGTGAACCCACCATAGGTCGGTTCAACCTCTTTTCAAGCTGTTTCAAGGCCTCTAATGTTTTATATTTGAATTTGAAGCTGCATTGGAGAAATTTCTCGGGACATAAAATTTAATTTCTCCCAAACTATTCAGGGTATTGAGTTTATTCTTTCATGACCAGATTTTTTTTTCAGCTCCACTCCATCTAAATTTTCAATTCCATATGAGCCCATTTAGGCCAACTTAATAAAAATAGTAAGTGACAATTTTTCACAATTTCTAACTCTTGACTGTCTCATGTGTAAGGAAAGAAAAGGTGTGGAAATGCCTTCCTAATGCTAATTCTAAGAGGAATAGTGCATATTACAGATTCAATATCAATTACAATTCAGTAAAGATGCACATTACTGGAATAACAGAATAGAAAATTAAGATCATACACAAAATTGAACACCCGTATTTCACGTGGGAAAACCTTTACGGGAGAAAAACACACACACCAAGTAAAGCCTCTTTATATTATAGTAAACAAATTACATATAGAGATACAGACTTCACTTTTATATGTCAATTTTAAAGCAACAATATTTCCCTGATCAACCTTGTACAAATAGAATCCTTCTCACTATGTCCAACCATTCAATCAACCATCAAACCTACTCTTTGTACACTCTACAATGTATATCAAATAACCATGGCTGATTCGATCTTAGTGCAAACGGTTCGGTTTAGTTTCCTCTGTAGAGAAACTATCGATCTTACCAGTCAGGGAATGATCACCACCAACTCAACATAGTCCTCCAATGACCATCATGCAACTCAACAGGTCAACCAAGTCAACATTTGTTCAAACACGATCCACATTTTAGTCCATCAGCATGACCGACACTATTGACGAGAGATTGGAAAGTCCCATTGATTTCCCATGTCACCCCGATGTCCCAAAAGAACCATCACAACAATGATCATCATCCAGAGTCACCCCAAAGTCAAACATCCTTATCAGCTAGACAAAAAGCATCGAAGATAGTCTAAAATGTTTCATTGAGGTCACGAGTCACCCCGATGACCTTAAAGTCACCTGTAGTTCGAAACACCTCATCGACAGAAGTCACACCGACGAAACTCTTTGGCCAGACTTCTAACATCAATGAGAGATAGAACACTCACACTAATAGTTCAAGGTCACGACGACGACGTCCTTCATATTCACTTCGGAAAGACCAGTCACTTGTCACACTGATCTGATCAATAGCCATCAATAAGATCACCAAAGTCGGTATAACATTCTCAGATCCAACTGAAGGCCAATGTTACCTTGACACCACTTAGATTGATAAGACTCCCCCCGATGGAACTTCTCAGATAGACTTGTGACATTAATCTAAGTCAGGAAACTCAAACTGACAGTTCAGGTCATACCAACTGTAGACAATGAAAAATGTCCTAAGATCTTTGAGAAACATTTTTCCTTAGTCATCATCCTCTAATAATTAAATAATTTTAATTATTTAATTATTCCTGATCATATTCCTTTATTAATTGAATGATTTTTAATTATTTAATTAATTCACTTTCCAATCTTTATTCTATCTTGATCAATTAAAATAAATTAATTGTGTCACTAATACCCCTTTCTTCAATAATTAAATAAATTATTATTTATCTTTTTCATCACATGTCTATAGTCAGACAATAATAATTATTTGACTTTTTATTCGTCTATAATTAAATAATTGACAAAATTATTTATTTGTGTCATTCTTCTCCTTTAAATAATTGATCCAAATCAATTATCCATATTTAATTTCTATCTCCTTTAATTAAATTTATGAATTTAATTAAATCTCCTTTTTCATTTCCTCCAAATAAATAATTTATTTGCCACATGTCATCCTCCTCCATTTTCGAATAAATAATTTATCCCTCCATTTTGGTCAAAGATCCCTATCATTATTTCATGTCATAGCCCTCATGTCCTACATGTCTGTCATAGCCGTCAAGGGTCATAGTCGTCGGCATCATATCTTTTCCATGCATAGCATATTCTGGTTGCATCAATTTCCAACCTTAGACCTTGGCATCTTTCTAGAAACTCGATCTTGGCCATCCATTTTGTAACCTCCCTATCATGAATCCTCATCCATTGATCTTAGAATCTTTCTAGAAGATCAATCTCGTCTATCCATTCGAATGGTTGTCTATAAAAGCAACCCTTCTCCTCCATTTTTGATTTAACAATTAATTATCTCCAACTTTCTACTTACTATTTTGCAGGTATTTGCACATGTGAAGCAACAAATGTGAAGGCAAAGAATGCAAAAAGAAGAAATAGGAGAGCAAGAGAAGTGATTCAAGATTCAAGCATGGGGAGTATTATGATTTAATGTTTTCATTTTTCTTATGTTTTCATTGTTTTCTCTTGTTTGGATGAGGTTAATAGTTTAGAAGTGTTGGCTATCACTTAGTCTATTCTATTTGATTTTTCCCATCTTACATTGGTGAACCTGACGTGAATCTTACAATTTTGCAAAGAAATTTGGTTTTTTTCTTGTTTGTTTTTGTTGTTTTGCAGGTTACAACCAAAAATTCATACGAAATCTCGTCATATTCTTTTGAACACAGAAAAATAGGCGCATAAACTCTTTAAAAATGATCATCTAGGTTTTGTAGCCTTCGTTTTCAGTTTTCCGAAACTTCAAACAATTTAAAATTTTGTTAAGATTTGAGAAAGTTATGGTTATTTTAGTATTTGCTGTTTTTTTAGTTTAACTATTAAAACCCGCATTTTCTTTTTCCTATAACAATCTTTTCATGAAAAATCTTGGAAAAATAATTTTTGGGTTTTGAAGGTTTGAGTTTTAGCTTTCCATGGATATAAACGATTTGAAATTTCATTAATTTTTGAGAAATTTATCGCTATTTTAATTTTCTTATGTCATTAAACTTTTCTTTTAAGTTACTAATCTCTTATTTTTAGCATGTGGCACAAGTTGGAGAGAGTCTAAAAATTGTTTCTTTAGAAATAAACATCAAGCTTTTAATTTCTTTAGCCATAATCAATTTTGTTTGCTTTCAACAACTACAACAAATTTCATGCACACTCATTGGCTAAAATGAACATGCATTTCATGTCATGGGCTTAAAATGAACACAAATTGCATTTACACCCATTGATTAAAATGAACGTGCATTTCATGTCATGGGCTTAAAAAGAACACAAATTGCATTCACACTCATATGGTTAAAATGAATATGCCTTTCATGTCATTGGCTTAAAATGAACTTTGTTTGTTTCACATTAAGTTAAACTTTTTAAATGAACAAAGTGTCTTGTGTGTCCTCCTCACATTATCATTTGGTAATTAAAATCTACAAGTGTCTTCAATTTTGTGTCACCCTTTGATGCAATAATCGAAGTATCCTCTCTCCGTGCACATTTATGCAATCCTGGGTGTAAGAGAAATGGTTATTGCCTCTAAAATTTGGACCTTCCTTGGTGGGAAAAAGTACTCACCCCAAGGCAACTCAGACCGGCAATGGAGCTCTTTGGCTGAGCTACCCCCGATCGGTATATAAATGTGAATCCTAAGGGAAAGCCTAGGATTACGAGTGCGAATGTGTCATACGAACCAAGTAGTACTCCCCAAAACCCTGTTGAGCGTAACCTCTTCAAGAAGGAGTGTCTCCTAAATAGAGTTTAATCTTGTGCCTCATGTATGGCCACTCGAACGGGGGTCCCAAACTAAAAACCTTTGTGTAGTTGCCAAAATCCTTCTATTTGCTAGTGCAACAATGGTCATTGTGAAGGCATCCACATTCTCGCAGTTCTTAGTAGAGGTGATCAACCTACCATGAGAGTTTTATGGGGGTTGGAAGCTTGGTTGGCCTGAGAAGTGAGTGCAATGTAAGGGGGAGCTCGTGCAGCCAAGCTTCTGGATTCACATGCTAAGAATAAGTGTGGTTGGGGAAACCCATGTGGAATCTAGCGAATATTGTCCTTGCTTAATCTAGGGTTGTGCTTGTCCTCATTGTGCATGATTTCAAATTTTTAGAGACAAGATATTGTGTTTTCCAAGTGTTTTTCTCAAACATTCAAACAAACAAACACCATTTCACAAATCTGGAAACACACACAGTCAACTTGAAACAATTCCAAATTTTGCAACCCAAGACCAAACTTGTCCAATTTGATATCAAATAGCCTCTGTCTAAAACCAGAAAGAAAATTGCCCAAATCTTCCATTAGTGACATCTTTAGTTTGCATTTACCCATAGGTTCATCCTTGCAAAACTTAGTTTCATCCTTGAACATCATCATCTTCATAAACCAGTTCTTGCATCCTCATTTCATTTTCAGATTTTGGATTAGGAAAACCCTACCATACTTTGTGAAATCATTGCCTTCAAAGAGTAGGTTATCATTGGACTTAGTCAACATCACTTTCCTTAGTCATTGTCCTTTTTTGAGACCTTTCCAACTCAAGAGTCTAGTTAGGAAAACTCACTTTATCATCTTGTCCTACCAACAAGTCCTTTGATGACCCAAAATGAGACATAGATCAATCTTAGGTTGGTTGAGTAGCTCCTTTTTCCATATCATTTAGGCCTTTTCATTTACTCACTTTAGACATTCTTGTCATTTTAGTCCCCACCTTGCATATTTTATTCTTGAAAATCCAAAAAAATATCGTCATAACTTATATCTTAGTCCTCATTTGGCATCTAGACTTTGCGTTGGCCATTACCTTAGTCAACATTTTTTTTCATATTAGTCTACATTTTCACCTTGCATTATTCATCTTCCTATACAAATTTCATTATCACCTTGCATTAACATCCTTTATTCCAAAAAAAAAAAAAAACAGTTTAGTGGCATCCACCTCTTGCATTATCCATCAAACTTGCAAAAAACTCACATGGTTGAAACAAGGTCAAAATCCAAAAGAAAGGACATGGAACATTCAAGTGACCCATTTCATGACACTACCCTTGGGTTTAATTCAAATCAATCCACACCTCACAGAGAGGTGCCACAAAGAGATCAAACCGACAATTGGGACAATCTAAATCATGATGAATTCAACAAGAAATGGGAAAACCTAAGCATAGAATAATTCAATAAAAAATTGAATCCTCAAGAAATTGAAAGAGCTTATCAAGATCCTAAAATTTTAAACATGATTGATCAACTTGTTAGTGCTGATCCTAGTAGATACTTCTATGCACTAGCTAAAAAGGGTGCCAAACTACCTCAAGGTTTTGATGTATCAACCCTTGTAGAAGAGGAAACTAAAAATCCATTTACACTTGGCATGCCATCGTCATCACAAACAACAAATATACCCCTTGGGATAACCTCACACATGGGTACCACCACCACACATATCCCAAATATCCCAACATTTGGAAACAAGGAAACCCATACTACTACACAAGGACAAAATTCTACACTTGGAAGCAACTCCAACTCTTTGGGTAAGACCTTTACAAATCCCCTTTCCCAAAACACACATCAAGGTTCTACCTCACAAGGTCCTACACCTTTGAATCAAAATGCAAACCAAGGTCCCATTCCTACACTTCAAAACACAAACCAAGGATCCTTGTTCCAATTTTCAAGTCAACCTAGAAAGGTCCACATTATCTCATGAAAAATCCAAAATCAAAACAATAATCAAGAATCCATCCCATCATTCCAAAATGCGAATCAAGGGTCCCTCTCACCATTCCAAAATTCTAACCAAGGAAATATTCCACCACAAAATGTCAATCAAGGGCCTACATCTTCATTTCAAAATACCAACCAAGGGACCCTTTCTTCATCACAAAACATCAATCAAGGGCCAACACCTTCATTTGCAAACCAAGGACCTAATTTTCAAAACCAAAACACAAATCAAGGGTCTACACATCAATTCCAAAACACCATACCACATGCAAACATGACCTTTGGAACGAACCTAAATGCCAATTTCATTCCAAATCAAACCAACACAAATCAATATGGCAATCAAGGTCTCACATCACAAGGCATCAATCATAATTCAAATCCAACCTATGACCTTAATGCTAGCATCATGACACCAAGTCAAAAAAATTCAACACCATCACTTGCAGACTTCTTGATACAACAAGTGCAAACCCTTCAACAACAAATGACTAACATGCAATTGGGGACCAACAAAAAGACCTATTCCATGGAGGAATTATGCCCCTTTCCATTCGATCATAGTTTATATATGCCACCCTTTCCCCCTCATTTTACAAAACCACCTTTTCCTAAGCATAAGGGGACATGGGATCCAATAGAGCACATTGGATAATTCAATGAATCATGCATGGAAGTCTCATATGATCCAACTTATTTAATGAGACTATTTCCGTGAAGTCTTACAAGGGCAGCTTTAGATTAGTTCTCACATCTTCCTCCAGGAATAAGAACATGGGGTGAACTAGCTGACAAATTCATTAACAATTTTTCCTTCAACATTAAAAATGATGTCACCCTTGCAACATTAAGCACCACTAGACAAGAAGAAGGAGAATCCCTTACCTGATGCTACCAAAGATGGCGAGGTTTGGTTAGCAAATTCCCTTGTCACATTCCGGAAAAACAATTGGTCACCATGTTTGTGGAAAATCTTAATGGAGAACTCATGAGACGAATTCAAATCCAATGTTGTACAACCTTTGAAGAGATCCTTGAGAAAGGTCTTATCGCCAAAGGACTAGTCGAGATAAATAGAAAAAATCAAAAATCTAACAATGATAAGAGCAAATACTAGTCCCAAAACAAAAAAGTAACAAATTATGGAGTTGTTGATGCCAAAATGATAACTAAAGTTCCAACCATTCAACTTAAAGGTCCCTCCTCATCATCAACCATGTCAGATACACAAATCTAGAGTCAAAACCAAACATTAAACGCTATCCAAAACAATCAACAACGAAGAGGACCTCCTCATGCCAAGAGAACCTGCACCCCCTTGGGTGAACCTATCGAATTAGTTCTCAAATGACTCTTGCAAACCAATACCATCACACTACCTGACACCAAGAATTATGAACCTTCCTTGATCAAACCAGATTGGTGGAAAGAAGATGAATACTGTGAATACCACCGTAGCAAAGGACATAAAACAACAAGATGTTGGACACTCAAGAACATTATTCAAGACCTCATTGAAGATGGAACTATATCAGTAGGATATTTACAAGGAAAAACCAATGTTGATCATACCATATTCAAAACTCCCTTGCAAGACCATGATAAAGGGAAAGCCTCCAGTTCAGGGAACAACAATAGTGCCAACTATGCAACAGTCAAACATGACTATAGTACTATCATTCTTAACATAGCACCCTTTGATGATCGCATTGCTACCATCACCATAAACAAGCCAAACTCAAATTGTGTTGTTGCTACTCACAGAACCAAGATAACTATTCCAGAACCTCCACCCAATCCTTAGCCCAAGAACCAATATAATCTCCTAGAGCGGTTGGGAAAAACTCCCACAAAAATCTCTATCTTGGAGCTCCTTCGCACATCCCCACAACATAGAGCTATACTTGAAAAAGCATTTCAAGAAGCGTTTATCCCTGCCAACCTAGATGTCAATGCATTTCAGGCCATGTTCGGATACCTAGCTATGCCACATCATGTAACCTTCTCTAAGCAAGACTTTTCCACACCAAAATCTGATCATAATGATCCCTTACATCTTGAAGTTTGCATTGATAAATACAAGATTATATGAGTCTTAGTAGATGGTGGAGCGGGTCTAAATATTTTCTCACTAAAATTGGTGAAAGCATTGGGATACTCTGAGAATTGTATAGGCTGAACAAAGAAAATTACTATTAAAGCTTATGATGATGTTGAGTGTTCATCCAAAGGTGTCATTTCAATTCCTATAAGAGTTGGCCCAGCCATATAACATACAGTATTCCATGTCTTGGATCTAGACTTACATTATAACCTTCTCCTTGGTCATCCCTGGATTCATGCTATGAGAGCTATCCCATCCACCTACCATCAATGCCTCAAATTTCCACACAATGGCACTGAAACCACCATCCCAGGCAACCCCAATCCTTTTCAATATTGTTCAAACTTAAGAGGAACTACTGAACATCAAGTGCCCATCAATCGAGAGGCCTCACCTTCCACTTCATCTACCACTTCATCCCACTACGTTGACCCATCTACGCTGGTCAAATCATCCATTCCATTCACCACCCCCTCCATGCCTAAAATCCAGATCCAAGACAAAGGATGTGGAGAATATAACATGAAGAGTCTCTTTTTCATTGGAGAATTGCCTAAATCACCAAACTCTTATGGAAAACCACATCCCATGCAGCCTAAGGTCATCTTTCATAATCCCCCTACCACCTTCAACAAATGGGGAGAACTTTCAAAGGAATCTCTAGATGATCACATTCTCACATGGCTATATAGAGAAGAAGAAGACACTAAATCTAAGAGGTTGCCAGTTGAACAGTATCCAAAAGGGTTCCCAATAATGAAATGACAAGGATATGATGGACACAGTGGTCTTGGCCTAAATAAACAAGGAATGATAGAACCATTGCAACCTCCTAAGTTGATTAAACATCAAGGGTTAGGGTTTGTACCTGTAAGAGTGACTATCCAAGGTATCGAATTACCTTCAAGTGAGGTTGCTAATGCTTCAAATGAGATCGAGACATATGAGGACCCTTGGGATTTTGATGTCGATTCCAATGAATATGAATGGGATTCCCTATCCTCCACTACCTTTATGGACTTAGATAAACTATTTGGAATACTTGATGAGCCTCCTCTTAAAACACAATTCAATCAAAAGCTTACAATTGGTTCCCCACTAAGTCTACCAAGCCCTCATCCCAAATCCCCCTTAAATAAAGAAGAATGGATTAAACACTTTTGGGAAACCATCGACGTTGCCTCCTGGGAACTTGATGACTCTACATTTGTCTTTACCCGCTCTGCCTACACCATGACTCTTGATAAAAATGATGATGGTTTACCCCTTGTCTACCCACAACTCATAGATTGGGATCAACAAGACCCACCAAGTTTGGACACTTTCAAGAACGATGAAGCAATCGCTGAGTTTATGGGACTTCGTGAAGGAATACCTAGTGGGGATCATAAGGATGGATTTTCCATAGAACTTGATTATACTGTATACTTTGGTGAGGCTATCCTATCCTCTAGTCTCAAAAATGAATATGATAAAATAAAAAATAGAAATAATAGGTCTTCAAGTGAAAACCGAAAGGCACTTGTTGACCGTGAAAAAGTAAAAATAAAGGATGTATCTAAAGGTGAAAACCTCCCTGAGGCACCTAAGGATGGAGGATTGGAGTGTCTCCCAATAGACTAAGAGAGATCGCCATTGTTGATAGAAGAAATAGAAGAGGTGAATATTAGAACACAAGATAATTCCAGGATCATACAGTTAGCAACATCTTTGACCGCCAAGGAAAAGCCTGAGTTCACAACATTCTTTGTAGAAAGACAAGTCAATTTTTCCTGGTCATATGCAGATATGCTTGGATTGGATCCCGAATTGGTTTTACATCACTTACCACTTCTACTTAATGCCAAGCCATACAAACAGAAGCTAAGAAAAATGCATCCACAAATTGCACTCCTTGTCAAGGCAGAATTGAAGAAACTTCTAGATGTGGGCTTCATTCATTCTATTGATTATGCAGATTGGATATCAAACCTTGTTCCTATCACTAAACCAAATGGTCAAATTATAATATGCACAGACTTTAGAGATCTCAACAAAGCCTGTCCCAAGGATGATTTTCCTCTGCCAAACATCGATATCATCGTAGACCTCATAGCTGGGTATGAAATGCTATCACTCATGGATGGATACTCGGGTTATAATCAAATAAGGATTGCTACTGAAGATCAACCAAAAACAACTTTTACATGTGCTTGGGGAACTTTCTGTTGGAATGTGATGCCATTTGGACTAAAAAATGTCGGAGCTACATATCAGAGAGCGATGACCACAATCTTTCATGACTACATGCATGTGCTAATGGAAGATTATGTTGATGACCTTCTCTGTAAATCCCTAGAATGAAGTGGACATTTAGCAGTATTGGACAAGATTTTCACACAACTAGAAAAATACCAACTCAGATTAAATCCAAAGAAATGTGTTTTGGGGGTCCAATCAGGCAAACTCCTTAGATACATAGTATCACGCAGAGGAATAGAAGTTGACCCCGTGAAAGTCAAAGCTATCTTAGAAATGCCACCACCAACCAACATCATTCAATTGAGGACGTTGCAAGGGAGACTAAAATCAATCCGCAGGTTCATTGCTCAGTTAGCAGACAAGATCCACCCATTCCAGCATTTGTTAAGAAAAGGCATTCCCTTCAATTAGACAGAAAAGTGTCAAGAAGTGTTTGATCAGATTAAAAATTATCTACTAACTCCACCAGTTCTAATGCCTCCAATTGACGGAAAATATTTGATATTATATGTGACAACAACAACATCAACACTGGGGGCATTATTAGCACAAAATGATAATGATGAAAAAGAACGATTTGTATATTACATCAGTCGCACCCTAGTTGGATATGAGTTGAATTATAGTCCTATTGAACGAGCATGTCTAGTAGTGGTATTTGCAACACAAAAATTGAGACATTACATGTTGAATCATAAGACCAAACTAATTTCCAAAATTGATCCTCTAAAATATCTTCTCAACAAAGCAACACTGACAGGAAGACTAGCTAAATGGGTTATGATACTAAGTGAATATGACATTGAGTATGCAGATTGAAAGGAAATAAAAGGACAAGTGATAGCATACCAACTTGCAGATGCACCTGTAAAGGTAGATCATCCTTTGATATCTGATTTCCCAGATGAATCAATCTTTGTCATAGACACACCAATTACATGGAAGTTATATTTTGACAGATTTTACATAAGTCATGATTCAGAAGCTAGAATTGTATTCATCACACCCCAAGGAGACTCCATTCCCAAGTCATTTTGAATAGAATTCCCTTGCACTAATAACATAGCAGAATATGAGGCATTATTGATAGGACTTCAAATAGCAATAAAATGGAAAATCAAGGATCTTCAAGTCTACGGTGATTCACAATTAGTGATAAAACAAGTTCATGATGATTATGATACTAAGGATGAGAAATTGATGCCCTACAAACGCATGGTGGATAGCTTCAAACTATACTTTGAAAATTTTTATTTTGAACAGATCCCAAGAATCCAGAACAAAGCAGCTAATGCAATGGCTACCATCGGATCTCTCTTTGAAATTCCCAATAATGCATCACAATACGAGTTCTTGGTAGAACAACTCTTGATCCCTGTGTTCAATGTCCCCAAAACTGAATTTGTGTGTGAACTTGTTGGTCTTGGTTCACCTTGGTACAAAGACATTTATGCCTATTTACATGACCATATTATACCTCTTGACTTGTCCCTTAACCAATGTAAGACCTTTATCCGACAAACATCTAAATATGCCATCATCGGAGACACCCTTTATCGTCGTAGCCTAGATAGTACCCTCCTTCGATGTCTCGACTCAAATGAAGCACAAGCATCCTTACAAGAGGTACATCATGGTATATGTGGAGCTCACTCTACTAGTCCTACCTTAGCCAAAAAAATCATGAGAACGGGATATTATTGGCCTACGATGGAACGTGATGCCTATCATTTTTTGACGAAATGTCACCAATGTCAAATTCATGGGGATCTCATACATGCACCAGCTCAGGAACTACAGTCGCTTACTTCGCCATGGCCATTTTCTCAATGGGGACTCAACCTCGTAGGAAAGATCCATCCCACCTCTTCCAATGGGCATAAGTTTATCCTTGTCGCCACTGAGTACTTTACGAAATGGATTGAAGTCATTCCATTGATGTACATTACTGGTAATCAGATAGCCAAATTCATCCTGAATTACATCATTTGTCGTTATGGTATCCCACACTCCATCATTACAGATAATGGTCGCCCTTTCAAAAACCAAGATGTTCGTGAGCTCTGTGACAAATTCCATATACAACATCATTTTTCCACTCCGTATTACCCCTAGGGTAATGGTCAAGCTGAGGCGTCTAACAAGATTGTCCTAAAGATCTTAAAGAAGACTATCAATGACGTTGGTCATGACTGGCACTTACAACTTAACCCTACTTTATGGGCCTATCGCACCAGTATTTGTACCCCTATAGGAGCCACAACATATTCCCTTGTTTATGGATTTGAAACAATACTTCCCATAGAGGTCGAGTTACCATCCCTATGATTCTCTATGCATGGCCCGATTGACCAAGAAGAATATTGTGTATCCCATCTACATGAGCTAGAGTTATTGGATGAAAAGAGACAAAATGCTTTGACACACTTGCAAGCATATCAGAACCGCCTCCAATGCAGCTATAATAAGAAGGTTCATCCTATAAATTTTGACATTTGTGATCTAGTCCTAAAGGAGAATCCAAAGAACCAAGTAAAGCAAGAAAAACCTAGTAAATTTGAGCCTAATTGGTTGGGTCCATACATTGTCATAGTAGCATATGGATCTGGTGCTTATCAGCTTTCTACTCCTGAAGGAGAACCATTGTCCGAACCCATCAATAGCATGCACCTTCTCAAGTATTATACTTGATTCTCAGAGTATCTCGTAAAAAGTCAAAAATAAAAATAAATTAATTAATTAAAAAAAATAAAAATCAGACAAATAATAAAGAGAAATAATTCATCCAAAAGTGAAAACCACTTCGGTGGTGCTTTGGATAAGTACCATGGTGAAAACCTGGCAAATAGGCGCCATGTGTAGTCGATCTATGCTCCTTCGTCTACTTTCACTCCATCTGGCCTTTCATCCATTCACACCCATTACTCATCCATAATAAAGCTTCATCATCCTTCCCATGGCCTGAAAACCACCGACATTTAGCATCCTTCACTTTCATATCCACCCGTCGCATTTGTTGCTTCCCACCGCGCATAGTAAATTGGTCCTATACTTGACTGGGGGAAATTCCTTGACTTGCATCTTCATGGGAAATAATACATGGTATCAACCCTTTAAAACCTTCAAAATCCATAAAAATCATAAAATGTCCTGAAAAAAAGAAAAAAAAAATCTGAAAAAAACCATAAAATGTCCTAAAAAAAACCATAAAATGTCTTGAAAAATCCAAAACCATAAAATGTTTTGAAAAATCCAAAAGACCATAAAATGTCCTAAAAATCCCAAAACTATAAAATGTCTTGAAAAAATCCCAAAAAACCATAAAATGTCCTGAAAAATCCAAAAAAATCAAAACATTTCAAAATCCAAAAAATCATAAAATCCTCAAAATCCAAAAACATCAGAAAAATCCAAAACTCCTGGAAAAATAGAGTCTAACTCTAAGTTTGAGTCTGAATCGATTTTGTTAGAGTGGTTGAACTACGTTGCCTCTATGTGTTTCCTACATAGGAAAGGCTCATCTTAAATGAGCCCTCGAGGCATTAGGTCAGTCCCTTTAGGTTGTCCAAATAAAATCATGACCCAGTATTTTGTTGAATAAGACAAATTCAAGTCATGTCAAACTACGAGGTCTCTATGCACTGCTACATAGGCAAGGCCATTTATCAATGAGCCCCGAGGTTCCCTAGGTCAAGTCCTTTAGGGTTCATCGAGTTGGGTCGTGTGCTTGATCTGAAAGCAATCATCATTCAAACTACATCAAGAAACAATAAACAAATTAAATCTTTCATCAATCAACTATCTTATCATCAACTCAATCAGGTCACTAGTCTTATATTAGAATGGGGAATTATGTCGTTTGTCTCATTCAGTCTTATCTCTTGTCTTTTATCAAGATATGCCCTTCTGGGATTAGACTTTCTCAACCTTGTCATTCACCTTAAGTAAGATGTGTCCTTGCAATTAGGTGTCATGTCAACACTTGTCACTTGGTCAACTTTATCACATGTGTCCTCTACCTCAAACAAGACGTGTCCTTCTTGCAGTTGGGTATCATCACATCGCTTGGTCATAAAAATCTTGTCAACTTTGTCAATCAATTTTTCCTTAATCAAGATGTGTCCTTCCTAAAATCGGGCATTATCATTATCAATCAACTTTTTCAAACCAATCCATCTTATCAACTTAGTCAATCAATCTTTCCTTCATTAGGATGTGTCCTTGAGGCTAGGCATCATCAATCAAATCACTTTATCAATCCTTATCAACCTATCAATCAAATTGGTCATCTTGGTCAACCTAATCAACCAATCAACCAACCATCATTATCACTGGAAAACACTTTGTTAGTCTGGATTTTCTTATCTTTTTGATTGGTTTTGGGTCATGTTACTAGTCTCCTTGAGGATTTCCTATCAATGGATTTAGAGGGACAATGATGGATCATGGCCTCTTTTCTTTTTTTGTTGCCTGTGGTTTGTCTTGGCCAAAAGACTGGGACAATTGGGTCCCTAGTATGAGCTAGGGCATTCCTTGTCTTTTTCATTTTTTGTCTCTCCCAAATGGTCACCTTGCACACCTTGGTTTATGTCATACCATGGTGTTTGTGGTCCATTTGTGACATTTTTGACGCCCAATGATGATAAATATAAAAATGTAAGCATGAAAGTTGGTTCCCTTATCATTTCTTGTCTATCTTCTTTCCCCTTTTCACGCTAACATCCCATCTCCCTCATTTTTTCCATGCTAACATCCATCTCCTTCATGCTAACATTTCTTCTCTCTTCCATCTTCTAGTCTTATCTTCCATTTCAAGAGCACATTCATATTCTTTGAACTCGCATGTCCTCTCGAGGGAACATACCACAACCCTCTTTGTCATCCTTCCCCTTTCCATTTACACTGGGGCATATTTCAGAATTAAATTTATTTGACACAACGCGATGAACTGCATTATGTCAAAGAGGGGAAAAATGTAGACACTGAAAAATTTCCTAAGATCTACGAGCAATATTTTTCCTTATTCATCATCCTCTAATAATTAAATAATTTTAATTATTTAATTATTCCTGATCATATTCTTTTATTAATTAAATGACTTTTTAATTATTTAATTAATTCACTTTCCAATAGTTATTCTATCCTGATCAATTAAAATAAATTAATTGCATCACTAATACCCCTTTCTTCAATAATTAAATAAATCATTATTTATTTAATTATTTATCTTTCATCACATGTCTATAGTCAGATAATAATTATTATTTGACCTTTTATTCTTTTATAATTAAATAATTGACAAAATTATTTATTTGTGTCATTCTTCTCCTTTAAATAATTGATCCAAATCAATTATCCATATTTAATTTCTATCTCCTCCTTTAATTAAATTTATGAATTTAATTAAATCTCCTTTTTCATTTCCTCCAAATAAATAATTTATCTCTCCATTTTGGTCAAAGATCCCTGTCATTATTTCATGTCATAGCCTGCATGTCCTGCATGTCTATCATAGCCATCAGGCATCATAGCTATCAGCGTCATATCTTTTCCATGCATGGCATATTCTGGTTGCATCAATTTTCAACCGTAGATCTTGGCATCTTTCTAGAAACTTGATCTTGGCCATCCATTTCGTAACCTCCCTATAATGAATCCTCATCCGTTGATCTTAGAATCTTTCTAGAAGATCAATCTTGTCCATCTATTCAAATGGTTGTCTCTAAAAGTAACCTTTCTCCTCCATTTTTGATTTAACAGCTAATTATCTCCAACTTTCTACTTACTATTTTGTAGGTATTTGCACATGTGAAGCAACAAATCTGAGGGCAAAGATTGCAAAAAGAAGAAATAGGAGAGCAAGAGAAGTGATTCAAGATTCAAGCATGGGGAGTATTATGATTTAATTTTTATTTTTTTCTTATGTTTTCATTGTTTTCTCTTGTTTGGATGAGGTTAATAGTTTAGAAGTGTTGGTTGTCACTTAGTCTATTCTATTTGATTTTTCCCATCTTACACCAACGGCTTTCATTGGCAAGACTGACCACATATCTCATCGATCTAACCACTTCGAGACTTTAGAGATAAACTTCTTATTAGAGAGACATCCTAGGTGTCTCGCCGATTTTTCTCTTTTAGGAGGTTCAGGTTAGAATATTGAGGCACATGTTTCCAACAAACTCCCACTTGATGAAAATATTGTGACACCTCCAAAGCATTCAAGAAATACTGAGATTCATGGGCTCCAAGGCCCATCGAACTAGCACACCACCTATACTTGTCTATGCTCACTGGTTTTGTCTATGATCAGGAGAAATACACTAATCTAAGATGCAAAATAAAGTAAAATACAAGATAAGTCTAAAACACCTAACATCTCAAGATTGGGCTACATTAAACACAAATAAAAGGAAGATAAAAACTCAACAAGATGATTATACCTTTCTTCGTTTTGATCCTTGGTTGGCCCTTTGATGGTTGATAATGTGTGCTCCTTGGATGATATGCTTGTGATGGAAATGGTAGTTGAGTGATAAATGAGGGTGGATGGATGCAGTAATGGCTAGGATGCAAAATACAAGAGAGTTGCAATAATAATGGTTAAAAATGGCTAAATGGTTTGAGAGCATAAGTTTTCTTAATGAATGCATCAACTCAAGAGTTCTTAAGATTTCCAGACCCTTTAATGAAGGTAGATGGGGGTATTTATAGAAGAAGTTGAATTTTCTAGAGGATTCAATGGTCAAGATTGAGCCACCATGGCCAAGATGGAGGGCTATGGTGAGTTGAGGACTCACAAGCCCTCACATCTTGCCATGTGGCGAGTGAAGTGTCCAAAGGACAAGATGAGATGGCAAGGGTACAAGTGACATAGAAAAGGTCATGTGGTCCCAAGGTTCTTGCAAGTACCTTGGGATGAGAGAGGATCTCCACAAAAATTAATCCCTTATCCCCAAGCGGGGCTAAAAGTGACAAGTGAGGACTTTTAGAAAGTCCACCCTTGTCAACATGGGGATTGAAGATAGCCTTGGAGGAATAAAAGTGAATTTTTAATTCACTTTTTGGAAGATACCAAAGGGTAAAACAAGATTCCCCTAAAAGGGGTCTTTTTCCTTTGGGTATGATGTGACATATGAGATGTCATGGGGAAAACAAATGCATGGGGGAATTAGTGTGAATTTTTAATTCACATGGGGAAGAGGTTAACCCAAAAAGGGTAAGTACCAAGAAAGGTTGACCTAAGGACATGCTAGAAATGGTAAGTGATTAGGATTAGGCTAATTAATGATGATTAGAGGCAAGTGGCTAGATTTGGAGGATGTGACATTAATCCAAATTAAGGATATGCACATCTTAATAAAGGATTAATTAAATTAATCCAACCTAGTGAAAGGGTTATGGAGGATGTGACAAGGAGAGAGAAAGAATGAATTAAAAATTGAAAAAAATAATGGAATAAATTAATTAAATTGATTGCATTTATTTAATTTAGAGATGAAGTGGGCTAATGTATAAAGTATTTAATTAATTAAATTAAATACCTTAGGAATGTTAGGGAAAAGGGGAACATTAATTAAATAAATAATTTAATTAACATTTGATGAAGGGGATGAAGTGGATTAATGAAAGGGATAAATTTGACCTTGTGTAAAGGGTCAAATTTAGGTGTCTACATCGTCAATGCATCTACAAAATTTTCTAGAGTATCCACTTTTTCTAAACAGACCTTTCCATCCTCCACCATATCTCGTACAAAGTGATACTGCACATCAATATGTTTCGTCCTAGCATGGAAAGTTTGATTTTTCACCAAAGAAATAGCACTCTGATGGTCACAACAAATTGTAATTTTCCCTACACTGAACCCAATATCAGAATACAAACGTCTAATCCAAACAGCTTCTTTGCAGGTGTGAGTTGCTGCCATGTACTCTACTTCAATAGTGGATAAAGCGACTACAGCGTGCTGGTTGCTCATCCAAATAACTGCACCACCATTTAACATGAAAATATATCCACTAGTGGACCTTCTGCTGTCAATATCCCCTGCCCAATTAGAATCCACATAGCCGTGAATGCTAAGTGATCTTTTTGAACTAACCGAGTTGCCATGATAGCACAAATCATACGGTGATGTACCTTTTAAATATCTAAAAACTCTTTTCATAACATCCCAATGCGGCCTTCCTGGATTTTCCATAAACCGGCTAAGAACTCCCACTGCTTGGGAAATGTCTAGCCTTGTACAGACCATTGCATACATTAAACTACCAACTGCATTTGTATAAGGAAATTTGGTCATGTCCTCCATCTCAATAGGAGATTTTGGATAATCTTCAATAGATAGCTTCATTCCCTACAAACCTGGAACAACTAGCTGCTTGCAATATTTCATACCAAATCTCTCTAGAACAATGTTAATATACTTACTCTAGCTGAGCCAAAGATTTTTTCTTTTTCTATCCCTGGCTATTTCCATCCCCAGAATATACCTTACTGCAACAAGATCCTTCATTTTGAACTTTGCAGACAACTGAGATTTGAGATCAGAAATCATAAACTTACTATTCCCTATGAACAACATATGATCAACATAGAGGGCAATAATAAGAATATGATCATTTTCAATTTCGAAGTACACACAATGATCTGATTTCAATATTACAAATCCCAATGAGAAAACAAATGTGTCAAATTTATGGTACCACATTCTAGACGATTGTTTCAAACCATATAAAGATTTCTTTAACTTTTAAACCATATTTTCTTTACCTTTTTCCACAAAATGCTTAGGCCAGGACATATAGATTTCTTCTTCAAGATCACCATGAAGAAAATTTGTCTTCACATCCATCTGCTCAATCTCCATGTCATATGTTGTTGCAAGTGACAAAAGAAATCTGATAGATGCCAGCTTGGCTACAGGAGAAAATATTTCTCCATAATCAATTCCCTCTACCTGGGAATATCCCTTTGCAACCAACCTCACTTTTTATTTTTCAACACTACCATCCAGATTGATTTTGTTTTTAAATACCCATTTACAGCCAACAGATTTCCTACCTTCAGGCAAGGGCAACAAACTCTAAGTTTAATTCTTCTCTAATGATGCCATTTCTTCCTTCATGGCTTCCAACCAAGAGTTTGAGTCAGGCATTCCAATTGCCTCTTTTACAGTCCTAGGCTCATCAGTGCTAGTAATTATTAAATCATAGGCACATTTTGCATCCAACATGGAAAAACCATACCTTTTAGGTTGTCGCTTCTCATGTGTAGACCTCCTCATAGGCTGAGGTTAAGGTTGTGGTTCTTCTTCAAAACTCTCAAAGCTGCTTGAACTCTCCTCAGATTCAGGTACACTGTCTTTTTTTTGTTCCTCTTTTTCTGGTGTTAGAGGGATTTTAACAACATCATTTTCCTCCTTGACTTCTTTCATCCCTAACTGTAGATCCAATGAATAAGGTTTTAGCTCACGAAAAAAAACACTCTTGTTGTACACAAATTTTTTAGTCACAGGATTCCAAAGCTTGTATCCTTTCACACCAATGTCATAGCCAATGAAGATACACTTAACAACTTTGTTCTCCAATTTATACACTAACTCATTTGACTGCAAAATACGATGAAACTTTTCGATGAAAGATGTACAATTAGATGAATCATCAGGTACATGTGTACTTAATGTGTACTTTTCAATTTTTTAAAAACATTGTGCCCGATTTTCATCAAAATTTTGACGAACAGTGATTTTTGTGAAAATTTCGACGAACATTGGGCATAAATATTAATAAATAAAAGTGAGTTCGACAATCTATCTATACTTGCAACTTTTCCCTACTTGTAAATTTGCGATACTTGTGACAGTTTGTGGAGGTTATAGGCCAAATTTTTTTGGTGCAAAATATCAGAATTATTAGATTTTGTTACCTGTCTATGATTAAAAATTATTAGAGTGTGAGTTTGATATTTTTTGAAGATCTAAATATTCAAGCTTGGTAAATAAAAATCATGTCAGATAATATTAGTGAAAAACAAAATGAAGAGACACTTGCTAGATTGTGGGCTACATTGAAAAGAAAGGGTGATGGGAAATGTTATTATCTTTGCAATAATTGCAAGGGCTTAAAGATGAGAAGACTTTTAATCACAACAGTTGAGAAACATTGTAGGAAACATGGACACATTGAATGGGGGCATGATTATCATCCATTGGTAAGTTGTTCATTATATGTCTTTATATTGATTGAATTTGTAAATGTTTATATCATTTTAACACTTTTTATATATAAAAAAAATCACTTGATCATGATCATGGTTTATTTGTGTCGATCATTATTATAAAGGTGGGGTGCCCTAGGGCACATGATATGGATTATCATGGCCTAGAGAATGTGGTTTTTCAAGCGGAGGAACATGGAGTTGTGAATATCGAAGATGAAGTTAATGATCCTATGGAAGAAGATGATCATGCACCAGAAAACACAGTTGAAGATGATGGTACAAAAACATTGATCCATGACACATTTAGTGGCGCAGCTGATCATGATGATTGAGATGACTTTGATGATGTTCATGATTTACCTATACTTGAGAAGGCATACGAGCCACTTTATGAAGGCTCCCAAACAACTCTTCTCTTTGTTGTATTGTTGTTGGTGAACTTGAAGGTTATGAATGGTTTATCCAACATAGAAATCTCATGAATGTTAAGGTATGTCATATATGTCATATTTTTCCATTTATTTTAATCGTTGTTAGTTTATCACTAGTAAATAAAGGATGAAATACATACCATTAATATTCTTTATATTATCAAATTATTCTTTTGTTGTAGATTGATAGGTGAATTTTTGTTACCACCATCAAATATTTTACCTCGCTCATACCGAGATTTATCTGCCATTATGAAAGATATTGGAATGGAGTATCAAGAAATAGATGCATGTCCCAATTATCATATTATATATCATAAACAACATGAATTTGCAATAAAATTCCCAAAATGTCATATCAGTAGATATCGAATAGATCAACTAACAAAAAAGGTGCCTCGCAAGATTCTTCGTTATATTCCCATTATTCCACGTATGCAATGATTATTTAGGTGTGAAAGCTTAGTGCAATTTATGGATTACCATGCATGAAATAGAAGTGGAGATGACATTCTTCGAATTTCTGCAGATGTTTTTGCATTTAGAGACATGGAGGAAAAATGGCCACACTTTAAAGAAGAACCTCATAATCTCAAGCTTTCATTAGCAACGGATGGTGTCAATCCATTTGGAGAGTTGAGATCTATTTACTCAGTGTGGCTTTTTTTTGTTATCAACAATAACATTCCTCCATGGATGTCAATAAAGAGGGACCATTGTGCACTTTTTGCACACACGCCCCACTGAAAGTAGGGACCCTCTTTCTTGCTCTTTTTCTTTCGCTTTTGGTGTTTTGGTCCCTTTGGTTTTGGGGATTTTGGTTTCCTTGGCATGTTACCATGTGGTTATCCTACTTGTGTGAATGCCCCTTGAGGGAGGCACTTTCAAAATTCTACATTATGGGATCCACCTCTGGTTTCTCTCTATTTTTCGGGAAAATTCCCCTGGGGCGGAATTCCCCGAACACCTTGGAAACCCGACAAAGGCTGCTTTGTATCATTTTCAAAAAAATTGGGACTTCACGGAATTCCGCTTGGATCTGATTTTCCTGAGATTTTTTCGTGCCTTCGGATCCTTGGGTTCACTATCTTGTCGATGCTTTTAACTGCCTCGTATGGTCTTTCAATTTTCCTTTATTAAGTTTATTTGCATTTTATGAGGAGGTTTATGTCATTTGCCTTATTGTGAGATTTGAGGAGTTTGATTTTGGATTGATGTTGCTAGATTGTGCATTTGAGTGCATGGTCGAGGTTTGTAGTTGAGCTTTCTTGTGATCCTTGCATTCTGCCTTGATTTTTTGGGTCTCTTGTCGATTTTCACCACCTCGATTTCTTTTCCCTCATGGTATATACATGTTACCTTCCCTTTTGATAAACAAATTGAATCTGCTTTAGGGTTTGTGTGGGTGTATGCTTTGAGTTGGCATATCAGTGTGGTATGATTTGGTAGCATTGCTAGGGTTGTCGAAAGTTGGGTTGATGCCCTTCCTCATAGCTCATGTCTCCTCTCCTTCTATATGATTGTAATTCTAGCAAGTTAACCATTGCTTTGCCTCCGTCTATTTAATTTTGAGCTTCCCTATTCTGAGCTCTGGTTTAACCTGAAACTCCTCGACCTGTGATATAACCACGTCCTGGGTGAAGTGCGACCTGTTGCTATCATCCAATTTGATAACTGCCCTATCATTAGTTGGGTCATGTGAGGAAAAATGAAATGAAGACTACAAATCGAGATCCAAGTTGTGTTTTCATGACGATGTCCTAGGGTTTCCTTTGTTGAAATCCTCCCTCTTGTTGAGTGGATTTTATTTTGATCGATTTGAACCTGGATTGTTCATCTTGCACTATAATCGATCTGAATCCTGGAAGAAATCTCGAGCTTCCTTATCGTTTGATTGATCTAGGTGAAATCCTAACGAAGTCAAAGATTTTGGGTTTTTGAGCCTCTCACAGATTTCCTTTATCTAGGGATTTCCTCGATTTATCTGTCACCTTATCGATTTCCCGAAAGTGGGCTCAAAGCGTGAAAATTCCATTGACTTCGTGAAAATCTGTGCCTTCGAGATTTTCAAAAAATTTCTTGGTTCCTTCATTTTCTCGGAATTTGTAAATTCTTTTCATTTTCGTGGATTTCCATCCAAGGCAAAATTCCCCAAAATCTTATTGAAAATGGAGAATTAAGAGAATCTATGAAATTTTAGTTGATTATTATGCATCTCATGACTGATTTGACTTGTTCTAAGATATATCATGTGGTTTCTTGGTTAATATGATTGATCAAATGATGGATTGGAGGTTTCTTTGTGGTCGTTTCCCTAGATTCCGCCTGGTCCGAAATTTCCTGGAATTCCTCTCCAGCCCGAATTTTGCGAGAGGGCTTAAAACCTGAACTTTTCAATAAGTGGTTCTTATGAGGGTTTTTGAGGATTTTTCTTATTATGGGATTTTTTTAAGGAATGGGTATATCATTTGTGATGGATCTAATACTTCTATGTTATGATGGATCTTTATTTTGGTGTCTTTTTTGTATGTAGGCAGAATCAAATCAAGTTGTTGCTGGGCAGAGCAAGGGTAAGGTGATGGATCCAAATCCTGAGGGTTCGGCTATCTCCGAGGTAGAGAGGGTTAAGATGGATTTGAAGAGTAGAGTCCCTAAGAGCAAGCTGACCTCCATTTGGTCAGGGATCACTGATAAAAATGTTGGGCTATGGGATTATGAGGAATTTAAGGCAAGAATGGCAACACAAAATCTCTCTCTATTGGCCAAAAGAATATTGGAGTCAGGGCTGGCACATGTGGTTGGATTTCCTCCTACAGTCCAGTGTTATGAGTTGGTGCTTGAATGTGCCAGGCACTATGACAAGGGCACACAAAGGATAGTTGGTCCTCAAGGAATAATTGTGGAAAATATTAACCCTGTGTCCATTACTCAGACCTTTGACATGCCTAATTGTTCTCATGTTGTGGCCTTTGATATGGATGTAGCAAAGAATTATTATGATGAGAATGTAATAAAATCCCAACAGGTTGTCAATTCTTGGTTGGAGAAACCCAAGTCCCACTTCTCCAAGTTACCCAAGCAGTTGTTTAGAGCTAAGTTCAGGAAGGAATACTATGATGTTATCACATTCCTCAGGAAGGTAGTGGGATTGAAAAGTGAAAGAATGATTGAGAACTGGATGTTCCATGTCATTACAAGGATGGAGCAAGGTATGGACTACCACTGGGCAGACATTATAAGTGCAATGATACATGAGCATATGTGTAATGTTTCACGAACAAAGACCTTCACAATGACCTCCTATTTGGTGTATGCACTTGCAAGGTATCACCCATACAAGGGGTGTGTTTGGGCAGGATGTAATTTATGAAGTGTACCCACAATTACACTTGGGTGGCACAAGGTATAGGAGGGTGAATGATGCATTCACCATGTACATCACCAGGCTATTGTAGGGTGTAGAACATGTTCAAATCTCAGAAAATGTCAAGAAGTTAATTAAAAGGTTTGGAGCCTGGTTTATCTAGTTTCCCACCTTTTCATACATCAGAATTGATGGCTGTCAGAGGGCTCCATATAGACTCCCTAGGTACCCCACGGATCATGTTGTACTTTTGGAGGTCACAAGACAGATCTGTGACTTTGATGTAATTGTGAAGAAGGAGAAGCACAAGACTGGATTTGGTGGTGATTTTCCTTTGAGAGTAGGGGGTGGTGAGGCATGCCCTTCTATTAACTTAGCCCATGCTTCTAAAGAAGAGATGAGTACTCTTGGTCTTTCCTTCCATTCCAAGAGATCCAGATTTGACATAACTAGTGAAGCACAAAAGAAGGCCAACAAAGAATACAATCACAAGGATGACATAGAAGATTATTGGGCTAACATCAATTTTGAGTTTGAAGTCAGAAGGAAGAAGTTCTCTAGGCTACCAGTGAACTTGGTACGGATATACAATGTAAAGGCCATTCCAGATCAGGTTGAAGAAGATGGAAATTTGATTCAGGGCCATAAATTTGAAGTTGTGAAGGATAGGCTAGTTGGAGAGGTGGACTGGCTAGAGGAAGAGAAGACCAAATTAGAACAAATCATGACTCCATTAATCAGGTACACCAAGCTATGGCTCAAGCACAATATGTTGGAGTTGGAGAGTGAGGGTGTGCAGTGCACCTATGATCTAATAGGGGACTTGGAGTCTCACTCCGCTTCTAAGGAATCACCTGAACAGGACCCCAAAGGTAAAACCAAGGTGGGCTCTCCTTTCAAGATTAAAATTAAAGATGTTCAGGTAGAGGAAGAAGGGAAGCAAATAAATCCTATAGCCAAGAAAAGGAAGCATGTCTCTAAGAAGAAAAAGGTTGAGAAAGATGAAGAAGAAAAAGAAGAAGGAGATGCCAGTGTCCCTTTTCCCAAGAAAAGGATAATTGTGAGGTTGTCACAGAAAGAGAAGGATACCTGTAAGGTAGATGAAGTTGAATCCCCGATGGTAGAGGTGGAGAGCTTAGGAGAAAAGACATAGGCATTTACCAAGAGATCAAGGACTCCATCTCCCAAGGATGGTGCACTAAAGGGAATTGTTCCCATGACTGCTCCTATCACTAAGCATGAGGATGTCCCTCCTCATGAGACTGACAATGTGCCAGATGAACCAAAGGATGTTGAGGATCCCTAGGATCATGGAGAGGAAGAGTTCCAAGAGGGGTAACTCTATAATGTTGAGGCAGAAATGGAGAAGGTTCTCTAGTCTCCTTTGGTGGCTTATGAGGATTCACCTGCAGAGGTTCATGAGGATAGACCTCCTTAGAAGAAGGAAATTCCAGCTAGGATTCCCTCGCCAGTGCATGAAAAATGGGAACACGATAAAGGAAAGGAGGATACAGTTGAGGAAATTCCCAAGAAGCAAAGTTTGGATGAAGATGCACCCAAAGTTAAACAAGATGTAGTGGGGAAAGATAATGTACAATCGGATCCCATAGTCCCAGGATGGTTGGACAAGGAGTTGAAGAGTAAACAAATTTTGTTGGATGATACTCCTCCCAATTGGGATGAATTACTGGCGAACATAGGAAAGAAACAAATAAAGAAAATAGTCAAGGTTATTTCCAAAATTGAGAGACATGAGGAAAATAACAGAGTAGTCCACATTGCTACTCCTACTCTTGACAAGAATAAGGAGAATTTGACTAGGAATGATTATAATGTGCAAACATTCAGCCTAGGGCATGCTTCCATGGAACAAGATATTGAAGAATATGAGGGTTCTACTGCTGTAATCCTTGGAAGATTAAGGAAGGAGGTGCAGACCAAGCAAGAATTGAAGAAGGAAAATGAAAAACTCAAAAGATATTTGCAAGAGTTGATGAAACCCTTGCAATCCATTAGCTCCTCATCATCTGTTGTAGGCTTCCTGCCACAAGAAAAAATTACTGAGTTAGAAAGGATGAAGGTCACTACCCATGTTACAACGAGCTGGTTACAGGGAGTGCAAACTAAGGGAGACAATGCCATCAAGGATATTATTTCAACTGGTGGGGATGCTATGCGGTCAATAGATTGGTTAAAGAATGGATTTATTCCAGGATAAGGAAGATATGGATATTTTTCTGCAAAAGACTAGAATCATCATGGGCTACACCGAAGAGAAGCTGGTAGGAGATGGAATTATTCCTTCTTCCAAAGTAACAGAACCTTGGGAATGGTTTGAGGTTTTACAGATAGGGCAAAGGGTTTTGAAAAAGGTGCATAAGCAAGGGAAGTTGATTGAGGATTCCTTGACTGAAATTTATAATAAATGCATCTCCTTCTTCGAGGTTATGATAGGGAGAAAAATGTTTGTGCCGAAGCATCTGAACCTGGAGAAGTTGAGGAAATGGTGGTGAGAGGTGTATTCTCCAGTCAATGAAGACCAGTTCACCGACCACTTGTTTGATGATGTAGCTACATATGTTGTGGTAATTGATAAATATAGGACTCTGAAGGTGGACTGGGATAAGGTAGTAAAGCAATCAAGGGATGACATTAAGTCCATTGAAAGGATAATGAAGGTGTTAGTTATGCCACCTATTTCTAACTTGGAGAAAATATTTTTGATGATACAAGATAGGGTGAATCAAGATAAAGACAAAGGGGAGGGTAGTTAATGCAACGCCTCATCAGGATTTTTGCTTCCCTATTATTCCTCCTCTTCCTTCGCATGCATTGGACCAGCTTATTTTGAAGATCCCAGGCCAACTTGGATGAAATTGGTGCATTTAATGCACATTTCATGTTATTTTTAAATTCCTCTTGGCCGACTTGTTTTTGGTCGTTTATTATTGTAAACCTAATTAGGCCGAAATTTCTTGGGGGTTTTCTATAAGTTTGGCATTCTGCCTCATTTGTAGAGAGTTAGACAATTTTTTATATCAGAGTGAATCGAGGTAAGAGCAAGAGTTAAAGTTAGTATTTAGTTTTATCTTTCAAGCAAGTGTTGTAATAGAAGACTGGGATTGTTACCACTTTGGATGATTTGATACAAGTAAAGACATTGTGATTTGGTACCTTCCTTGTGTTGAGTTTTATCTGGCATGGTTCTTGATATTCTATCTTTAAAATTGCTTAATTTTATTTGATGTTAGATGATTTGATGATGTTTAGGGTTTGATACTTGAATTGTTTGCAGTGATCTCTAGTCCATACTTTTTGTAGTTAATTGATTGTTAGCTACTTTGTAAAGTTAGCCTGGACTTAAAACTGTGCTTAGTTTGATTATGAATGCTTGTTCATTTCAATTGCAATAGGGTTATTTTGAATGAATATGCATAATTTGAAAATATTTAACTCCTTAGAAGATTGCAGTATTTCTGTAAGATTGCAGACTTATCTGGGTCAAACAGGAATTAGTTTCTAAGGGATTGGTCCATTTCAAGTATTTTATCATTTGCATTGTCAATCTTAGAATTAGAATTAATCTTATAAATCTCTTTGAAACCCTTATTTCTTTTGCTATTTCTTTTATTATCAGGGTTATATTTAGGATTTGAAGTATCGACATATTTCTAGATCTGATAAATTCGAGTTCAAAATTTTCTTGTAGTAAGGTCCCTTTGTGATTACCAGCATTTTCACATTATCTCTGAGTTGTTTTATTGCATTTTCAAGACCTGACATTAGAGACCTTGGGGTTATATCTTTCTTCATAGAGATTTACCTTTCAAGAGAGATAGGATATCATATTTTGTCTGAGTTGTTGTGCAGAAAACACCATTAACAATAATGTTGGCAATGATTGTTCCAGGTATTTGTTTACATCGATTTCCTTTAACGTAGTAGCATCTCATTTGTCTTATTTGTTGCATAATGACTTATATTGTTTTCATTTAATATTCATGTACATTAATTTATATATATATTAGTAAAATGGTTATAATAATTATGTAATGTTTATGTTCATTCAACTAGGTAAGTACCAAGTTAAAGATATGAATGTATATATCAAGCCTCTTATCGACGAGTTACTAAAGTTATGGAATGGCATCACTATGTATGATGTCTCTAGACCAATAAGACAAAGACCATTTCAATTCCATGCAATGCTTGTATGCATAACTCATGATGCCCCAAGGTTAACACATTTTTGTGGTATGTTATAACGTTTGACTGCACTTTAATGATATTTAATTTTATGAAGTAGATATCATGCATGTTTTTTAAACAATCTATTCATCATATATAATTATAAAAATTGACATATTTAATCCAATTATATATTATCTTGTAGGTCTTCAAACAAAGAGAAAATTTGCATGTCCAATTTGTGGTCCAAGGATGAAATCTTGTCGTTCAACAAGTTTAGGAAAGCAGGTGTTTGATGAGTATAGGCACTTCCTCCACATAAATCATAAGTATCGAACTACTGTAAAACATATTTTCAATGGGAAAGAAGAGACTACATCAAAACCATGAAGAATGACACCTCGCCTATGGAAGTTGGAATTTAATAATATTAATCATCAAGTTTATACATTGGATCAAATTTTTTATCTATCATATATGATATGTTTGTAATTTATATTTTTATATTGTGTTTTGTTTACTCATGTTGTAGTTGATAATGATTATTGTTGTTTTTTTTTTTTAACTTATATGCTTCATGAAGGTCATCAAGGTATTAATGGCTAGCTTCCACAAGGATTAAAAATTTATCCCAGACAATTTAGTAGGTTGCGCTACTATGAGAAGCTACAAATTGTGCATTTATTTGATACAATGCATATCGGAAAGAATATAACAAAAACGTTATGGAAAATATTGGATGGAAGGCATGACAAAGAAAAAATTATCAAAATTTGTAGTGACATTCAAGAAGCTAATCATGAAATGAAAAATGGCATTCAATTAAATAGCGATGGAGACCAAATTAATATAAGTTCCCTTCCTTGGTTATTAACGAAGCAGCAAAGAAATTCTATACAAGCAGTCATATAAAAAATTTCATTTCCCACAGGATTTTCTACAAACATAAACAATATCATAACAAAGAAAGGTGAATTTGGGTCAAGGATGAAAACACATGATTGGAATACCTTCATTAAGATAATTATTCTGGTATATTATATATATATTTGTGTGTACTGCATGTACTTTTTAGTGTATTATGTTTACTACTTTTGGAAAAATAATGAAAAGATTATTTTATAATTGTTGCAGTACATTCTACCTTTGTCTCTCCCAGACAACTTCAACAAAAATGTCAAGCAATTTATAAATGATCTTGGAAAATACATGAGGTAAGTAGCGATATTTGTTCAATTCATTTTATAGATCTTATATTTTCCATTTGTTTTACTTGTTATGTAATATATTATATGTTTTTGTTAAATCTCATTAATATATTTGCACCTTGAATCACTTGTAGATGGCTATTATCTAAAGAAATCCATAAAGAAGATATAAATTATTGGAAGAGAAAAATTCCTCGTCTAATGTGTGAAATGCAAAATTTTCTACCTTTGACATTTTTCAATGCACAAGAACACTACCTCATACACCAAGTTGAGGAGATTGAATTGTGTGGACCTATACACACAAGGTCAATGTGGATGGTTGAGAGGCACTTGAAATTATTGAAGGATTTGGTTAGACAAAGAGCACATCCTGAGGGTTCTATAGTGGAGGGATATATGGTATACCAGACCATGGTGTGTACATTACTAAATATCTTCCTAATTTTATAGCAAAGATCCATGTAGATCGCATTTGGGATCCCAACTCCATTAACAAATTCGAAGGGGAGTACCTGATGGGGAAAGGTAGATTGATGAAAGTGAGAGGTAATTATAAGATGGTCATGGAGATTAAATAGAATAAATTTTACATTTGGTTTTTATGTATATTGTACTTATTTAATTATTAATCTTCAATATACATCAATTATAAATTAAGGTCGTATACCATTGTAATTAACTAATTATACGTCGTTTGTGAATTTCATTTTTTTTTATATAGTTGGTCGAGAGTGGGATGCACTACATTTGTACGTCACAAACAATCTTGATTAGATGACAGTATGGATTGAACGATGTCAACAATTTGGTCACGCATTAACATGGGAAGGTGTGGCTTCATTGGTTAAAGAAGCTCATCGTAATGGAGATTCCAATGTTACACCAAGAGAGATTGATTTAGCATATGGTTTAAGAGATAAACAGGTACGTATAAATATATTAATCACCCATATTATTTAATTATTTTCAATTATATTGATGTATATATATGTTGAGTTTTTTTCTTTGCACACATACGGCCAAGAATAAATATGTTTATCAACTAACGATGCAATAATTTTTACATGTTTGACATATTGCAGGTGAAACACCACAAGGCTATGTGGTGCAATGGTCATAAATTTTGAATCAAAAATTTGGATGACATGAAAAAAACTTGTGATTCTGGGATAACTGCAGTCTTTCAGGTGACTAATGTTTCATCTAGAAGCGACATACATCCAGAAGTCTTAGAAAATTGATACTATGGGATTTTGGATGATATACTTGAGTGTGACTTTAAGTCCTTCAAATTATTTGTGTTTGTCATCCAATGGTACAGGCTACGATTGAATGAAAATGATCCCGAGAGAACTGTTATTGAACATGATAATGGATTTACCATGGTTAATACAAGGTCGATCGAGCGAGCTGAAAATGAGCCCTATGTTCTTCCAAGCCAAATTTAGCACATATTTTAATTAGAGGTTCCAAGTAAACTGGGTTGATCATTTTTTTTAGACAAGATCCAAGAGGAAGGTCGGTAATGTATAATGTGGTGGAAGAAGAAGATACCAAAGAACTAGAAGATGATGTAGATGATGATCAGGATCAACAGTTAGTTGATGATGTGCCTGACAAAGATGTTGAAGAAGAGGAACTAGATCATGATGATGTAGGAGTTAATGTTCATGAAGATGATATCCGTGTGGATGATGACATTATCAAAACTTATATCAATGACGATGATGATGATGATGATATGACCAATCATTACAATGTCGAATTTGGATTAGATGATACAGACAAAGAGTTGGATGAAGAAGAATATCAATGACATTGAAATGTATGATTTATGTGATTATATTATCTATTTGATATTTATTTCTTGATAGAATTATATTTGACTTATATGGTTACATAATTAATTCATGATGTTTTTAATTTTTATGTCATTACATAGTTAATTCATGATGTTACAACTATTGTAGCTCTCCTAGAAATTTCCATATGATCGAATCCTAATTACTCTATGACTATTTATGATTAGATATTCTTTGATCATATCTTTGGTTATTTCATTCCCAAAAAATAAGTATTTCCTCATGTTGACCCCACATAGTGACATGTGTTTTGTATTACTAACATGTGACATTGTATGCATATATTTATTTCTTGTATATATTATAGTTTTACCAACATATACTATTGTATGCTTGCATGGCTTCTTAGTTAATATTTTTTTTTAATTATTGATCTTTTTGATATTTTCTATATGTTATTATTAGATGATACACATTGGATTCCTTTTAATTTTTAATATTTGAAGATACATAACTAATTACAAGGATAATATAAAGAAGATATATCTATATATGTATCATTTATGAGTTTCTAAAATATTTTACTTCCATGTCAACCACTTTCTTTACTTCAATTGAGAAACATAATACCTCTATAATCTTGCATTTATCAAGTGTCAATAAAATAAAATTCAAGTACTTAGCTATCAATTTTCGCTTCATTGATCTAGTAATAATATATGCTAGCCAGCTAATACTCATCCAATGATATCATCTTGCATTGATTTGTGTTACTTGACCATCACATAATTGAACCAAGTACCACTTTAGAAATACCACATACATAGTCTTCTCTTTCTACAAACCCCCCATTGTATTCATAAGGGTTTTATTGTAGGTCCCATCAAATACTATGCCCTAATCATGTAATAAGTAGATAATTCATCTTTACTAAGGTCAAACAAGGTTGTTTTATCACAAAATACAATATTTTTTAGTTTTAAGTGTTAGATTTTTGTTTCGATTATAAGGTTTATCTTGTAGGTTTAAGGTATGAATTTAAGGTTCTTACAATGACTTTTCAACCAATGGTATTATTATATCCTATCTCTA
Source organism: Sequoiadendron giganteum (assembly GCA_007115665.2). Taxonomy (NCBI): domain Eukaryota; kingdom Viridiplantae; phylum Streptophyta; class Pinopsida; order Cupressales; family Cupressaceae; genus Sequoiadendron; species Sequoiadendron giganteum. The sequence continues at coordinate 394,043,657 of CM021107.1, forward strand.
CCATTCTAGTTCTAAAATCAAACATACAAATCAAACTTAACTATCAATCACACCTTAGTGTGCAATGGGTATGCCGAAAAAGTGTGGAATTTCAATTAGGATAAATTTTGGTATATTTTTTGCATACATTTATGCAGTACATGAGGTCAATTGGTAGGAAATTTAGAAAATGATGTTATTTGTGCAACAAAGGTCTCAATGGATAAATCATAGCTTCAAATAAACCATTCATCCACTTATGGGGATCCAAACATGATTGAAATTAAACCTCTGAATGAGGAAGATGATCAAGCTCCATTACCAATAGGCTCATGTTATGCTTGCAATAATGAGAGATGGAGAGAGAGAGAGATGGAGAGGTAGTGATATAAAGAGGGAGAGATAGAGTAGGGAGGATTAAGAGATATAGGGGTAAGGACATAGAGATAGAGATTAAGATAGAGATAGAGATGGAGATGTAGAAGGAGAGGGATATGGAGAGGAGGAGAGGAGAGAAGGATAGGGAGAGATAAAGAGAGAGAGGAGAGAGGGATAGATAGCTATGGAAGAGATAAATATATAAAGAGGGATAGAGATCAGGGAGATAGATGGATGGATAAAGAGAGGGAGACATGTATAGAGATAAAGTGGGAGAGAGGAAAATAGAGTGAGAGATGAAGATAGAGTGAGAGAGGGAGAGGGAGACAAATAGATAGAGAGATATAGGTAGAGGGAGAGATAATATAGAGAGAGATAGGGATAAAAAGAGGGAGAGATATTAAGGACAAGATAGAGAGATATAGAGGGAGAGGGAGATGAAGAGATGAAGAGATATATATGGTGAGATAGAGTGATAGAAAGAAAGAGAGATAGAGAGAGGAGAGGGAGAGAGAGAGAGACAAAGAGATAGACAAACAAAAATAATTAGATATAAGTATATAGAGATGGAGAGAGGGAGAGATAAATAAGGAGAGATAGAGAAAGGAAGAAATGAGTATGGGGAGATAGAGATATATAGGGAGAGAAAGAGAGAGAGAGAGATAGAGATATATGGGAAGAGAAAGAGAGATGGAGATATATGGGAAGAGAAAGGAAGAGAGGTGGAGATAGAGAGATGTATAGGGGGGATAGGGAGGGAGAGATGGGGAGAGATAGAGAGGGCGAGATAGAGAGGGGGAGGGAGAGAAAGGGATATAGATAGGTAAAGGAGGAGAGAGGGAGAGATAGGTTGAATAGGAAGAGAGAGAAGAGAGGGAGATAGATAGGTAGAAAATGGAGAGAAAGAAGAGGGCGGAGAGGGAGAGTGATATGTAGAGAGGGAGAGAAAGAAGAAGATAGGGGAGAGAGGGAGAGATAACTCAATATATATAGAGGGAGAGGGAGAGACATAAAAAGGGGGTGATATAGAGAGATAGAGGGGGATGGTGAAAGAGATAGAGAGATTGTGATAGAGGTAGAGAAATATATGGATAGAAAGAAATAGAGAGAGGAGTGAGAGGGAGATAAAAAGAGAAATAGAGATAGAGATATAGAGCAGGAGAGATGGTGGGAGAGATGGAGTGAATGAGAGAGAAAGGGAGGAGAGGGAGAGATAGCTCAATAGATAGAGGAGGAAGAGGGAGTGATCACATAGATAGTGGCAGATATAGAGAGATAGAGAGTGACAGGGAGAGATATATCAATCACCCTCCCTATATCTCTATCTATTCATCCTTATCTCTTTATCTCATTTCCTCTCTCTATCTCTTTGTCTCCCTTTCTATTTGTATGTTTCTCGTTATCTTACTCTCTCTATATTTTCTTCCCTCTATTTATCTTTATCTCCCTATCTCTTTATGTGACTTTATCTCTATCTATGTATCTCTCCTCTTTACTCTCTCTTTTTATTTATCTATTTTTCTCTATCTACCTCACTATCTCTACCTTTCTTTGTCTCTTTGTATTCCTCTATATCTCTACATATCTATCTCTATATCTATCTCTCCATCTTTATATCTATATTTTTGTCTCTGTCTCTGTCTCTGTCTCTGTCTCTGTCTTTGTCTCTCTCTCTATCTCTGTCTCTGTCTCTGTCTCTATCTCTATCTCTATCTCTATCATATCTTTAATCAAATGGAATGCTACCTTGAGAATAACTCCCCAAGGACAGATGCCATCCTTGGATTGTTGACATGAAATAACCAATCAAAATTTAGTTTTTCTTAATGGTAAACCAGTTGTAGTGTAATGGTAAAATTCTCTAAGATATCAGGTAAAAGCCTATATATATACTATTATATAATATTAAATATATATTATATTAATTATATTTTGTATTATATAAAAATATACTTATTATTAATTATTAATTATAATAATTTTATATGTATTTAATAATTTTGTTAAAGAATATAATATATAATTATAATAAGTAAAATAATTATATTATTTATTCTGTAAAATATAGCTAATATATACTTAACTATGTAGAATATTAAAACCTAAATGGCACCATAATTTTCATTTTAATTAACATACTCTAAAACCTTCATCAAAACCTTATTTGTAGGTTGCAGCTCATCAAATTGGAGAAGTGAAAGGTCAATACTAGCGATCAAGAAGAGTTTGGAGGAGCGAAAGCCTTGCATATCAATACGTGTGTGCGCAGGCGCACGCATAGCTTAGTGCAACAGGGTAGGAGGAAATCCAGAGCGACGAGGTTGAGGGAACTCAAGGAAAATCAACGACCAAGGGACAATGAGTACTGTAAGTGATTTATATCTTTTATATTGGTACCTCCATTCTCTTTAACCTACAATTTTCATGCCTTTCCAAAGATCTTCTCGTACATTAGGACCCCCATTCTCATAAAATGGTATAAGATAAGACCAAAAAAAAAAAATAGTTGTATTCAACCATACCCTGACTAGCATGCATGCCCAAGAAATTTTTGTAGTCTTCAACTATGCAGATGGATCAAAACATAGCTACTTACCTACCCACTTAGAGTTACAGATGCCTCTACCATTGATCAGGATTGAAATGCCCTTGTAGAGTCCCTTTCTCAACCCTACTTGTGATGCTAATAATTCAAGTCCTATATCAATCTTGGTTCAACATTGTGACACTTAGAAAGTATCAAAATGTTGATCTAATGCATACTATTTGAAGGGTTTATACCCTAGCCTAGTTAATTTGATTACAATACCCCTAATGGATCCACTAAACTATATAATGGTCCTATAGGTCTTGGGATCAAAATCCATATCACAATTAAAACATTGAACCCACATGAGTTTGCCTCTATTTGGCCACATACATAAATGCAAGCTCATAAAGTGGTCTCAAAGCGGTCTCAAAGGCCATTTACTGCATTCAATTATTATTTAAAAAATACATTAGTTAGTAGACATAAGTTAAATCCATAAATGTAATATTACAAAATATTCTACTTTTGAGTATATCACATTTTGTGTATTACTAATCATAAAGCTTAGCATACATTTATCCACCATATTCAATATACTTTCTATTAATTACCTATTATTAGGGAAGGTGGTCATAAGGAACTCCATCTTAATCTCAACGTAAGTTCAAGTATATATGTAGGTAGATCTTTAGTACCTATTAAGATTTTCTCACCCATAAAATCATTATGACTAAATCCCTTATTATAGTTGAATACAAAGTTAGCAAGTTTTGTTAACTTTGTGATAGCCAAGTCATGGTCAATTTTATCATGACCCTATTTCTTAGAATAATAGACCTTAATAGCTCTTGAGGCTAACTTATTCCCTCTTTTACTTGTCATTGATTCAAGACATAATGTCATATTGTTTAACACACAAACTTTAACTATTCTAGTTTAGATAGGTTTGGAGGCATTTTCACACATTCACATCAAGGCAAACCACAATGACAATGCCTCTAGAAGTTCATTCAAGATTGGAATAGCCTTTGAAAAGATAAATACCACAAATCTCAAAGTAGGAAAGCTTCATGATGATAGGTTGCCTTTCATTTACTCAAATCTACATAGTGGGAACATATTAATTGGAAAAGTGAGTTCGCAACCATCTAATGCATAATTCAACCTCTAGTTGAAACATACTAAAGAAGGATTGATCAAATGTAGGAACACTTCAAACCTTGGAGCTTTTCCCAAACCCTTCCCCTACGAACTTGGGTCATAGGGGCATCCTTTTTCCAAGGAATACATACATACCTACTTCCAAGTGCAATTGAAATCCCATGTTGTTCTTCTAAGATTTCAACTATTATGATGAGAAATTGCAGTTTCTCAAGTGAATATAACTTATATAGATATGGATAAAACCATTTTGTCACATAAATCTAAAACTATATAGCTAAATCTAAAAAAAAATTGGTAGGAATTTAAAATATTATAGATGAATGTCCATGGGGTTGATCTTAATTTATTTTTCACCATTGTTGGGCTAAGCCATGGCCCTTTTGTCACTGTTCTACAAAACCCTCCATTTTCCCTCAATACACTAGGGTTTTAGAGAAACACCATATACCCAACCTCCCTAACTCACCTATTGTCTTCAAAACATTAAAATAATCCTTCAATAGGCCAAACAACCTTCATTCATACTATTCCATCCATCAAATTGATAAACCCTGACTTAACAACCACAAATTCACAAGAAAATTGCCCCTATTAGACCTAGAGCATCACTTCAATCCCAAGTTTCTTGCTTTAATAGACCACTAAATTAAATTAACCTCTATCCTACCATGTTGCACACCAATACACCAAGTTATAGTTCCAATATAGTGGGTGGATTGGTGGATGTCATTTATTTTTATCCCTCAAACCCTTACACAAGCAAAATAGGGCAGTCCTTGTATTTGATTGTTTTCTCCCACAAAACAATGATTTAGCACTTCAAAAAAAATGAAAATGAAAGGGAACACATATTTATCTACACCAATGATCTCAGAGAATTTCAAGCTTGTACGGATCTGTACAACACAAAAGAACTTCAGAAAAACAGTAAAAACACAAAAAATTGCTTCGAGAATGTGGTATTTGATATGAAATTTTGGTATCAAATTCTCCAACAACATTTTATCGGGCCTTGGAAGGATTTTTAAATCATCTTAGACCCCAAAGACCTTCAACCAATGTCCATAATTGACTTACAAACACTTAACAACCCATTATTTTGCAAATTTGCAATTTTGACAACTTTTAATGTCAACAATTGCAACTTTTTACATTATAAAATAGATGACTTCCAAGCACCCTAAACAGATTGAAAATGGTCTTGTTAGACCTTATTCACCTTGAATACATGACTCCCTAAAAGAAAACCTATTCTACCTACTTTGACAATATTTGACCATCATTGACAATTTCTTCACATATTTGATCTTGTTTATAATATGGATCAATTAAACAATAAATGGTATTTTAGACCTTATTCAAAACATCAAACAATTTTGTAAACCTCCCTAGACACTTCTATGATCAACCTCTAATTCTCTAGTTCTGAACATAAGGTGTAGGTGCTCCTGCACCTGAGACTCCCCAATGAGCTATGCATGTATCGCATCGAGTCATCTTCCATTGATTGTAGAACATATTATTGACCCCCATTCACAAAAAATAATATGGTTGCTTGGGAAAAAAAGTGGAGCAACTCAAAGATAGGGTCTTAGCAACATTTAAAATTTAAAATTTCATTCTTCCTTTCTTATCATGCAAACTTGCGACTCAACAAAACAAGTATGCAAGGCCAACAACTTCAAAGCTAAGAATGGCAGATTGCTAAATGTTTAACCTTTTTGATTTGCAATGGGATGGGAATACAATATGATAGAAGTGGGATAAGAAATGCATCATTTGAACCATCAAACCAATATGCAAAGATGAAAGAAAGTGCTAACCTCTTAAACTGAAAAAAATTATTTTAACTTTAAGTTTGTTGGGTAGCCAATTCTTTTAAGTTATCAAATCCTATCATCATACATAATCAAAATTTTGTTGTTTCAAATGACTATGAGCACTAACTTTCACTATTTGAAGATGTTGAAACCTTATCATAGAGAACTAGAACATTGATGCAACCAATCATCCTACCTTAAAACATACCAAAAGTCTCCTAGCAATTATACATAAGAATATTTAAGATGACTTAAACATTTTTTATTGCCAAAGCATAAACTTATGATGACTTAACCAAGCCTAGTACACACTCCCTCCCCATTAACCACTTAGACATATGGATTTTATCAGTGGAAAACTGAACCACCTCACACGTGCACCTGAATTATGTCTATTAGTGTTATATTTCATCTTTTTCAAGACAAATGAATCCAAAATATTATGTATGGTGAAACCATTCTTCTGCACACTACAAAAAAATTCAATGGAAATTTGCATTAAATTTACATTAAATGTAAATTTGCTGCTATTTTTAGTCATGTAGGTGTCCAATAAACCACTTGGTGGTGTTTCCCTTCAAGTTTATTTACTTGAATGAAGATAAAAATTCCTTTGATTACAATTATAGAATACATTGGGGGCCTTGGTTGTGTAATTGGTGGACCATAGTCACATTTAACACTTGTTACAAAGTTTGGGAGTTAAAACGTTAAGTAGAAGTCTAGTAAATCAAATAAGTTGGATTAAGACTGTGAGACTAATAATGACTATCATTCATTACCTTTGCCCCTCAATTGTAATGCAAAAATCCTTGGAACATTTCCATACATTGTTCATGTAGGAAAATTCATCATTGAGCCTAGGTTTTTTAGGCTTCCATAGCCTCAGCTACTATGAACTACATCTCCCAATCTCCATGTTTGTGTTACGTTGTAAAATAATGACATCTTAAAGTCATTCATTGCAAGGGATAGTCTCCTTCATACATTGATTTGATTTGTGATGGACACATTTCTATGGTAGTAACAATAACTTGCAATCTATCAAGACTTGATTACCTTATAACCTATCAAATTCTAGCGATGAAATGATAGATTAATCATAATTTCACCTTGGGATCACATCACCATGAAAGAACTTCATCCAACATCCTTATGAGTGTAGGTACCACCAAATAGGTATTTTTCAGATCTGTCTTCCTCGAGCGAAAGAGAAGAGGAAAGTGAGACATGTAGTAGGTTTAAAAGAGGGAGATCAACTAGAGGTCAAAAGATTGGAAGAAATTTTTTTAAACGAATGAATTTTTTTCTTGCTGAAGGGGGGTCATGTTCTTATGATGATGAGAGCATAGGAAACATCAAGGTTCCCTTGAGGTACAAACATCTAGGGAAATAATAGGTACCCAAGGAACTTCCTCCAATAAACACTGATTTTTATGTCAATCAGAGGATATATCGCATAACACCATCGTCATTACATGGTTTGGGCCTATTTTGCATGGACAACATAAAGGTCTATTACGAAAAAGCTACTGAATCCATCCAGACCCTATTACAGTTACAAATATTGGATGCAGCTGGTTCGATATACACAAAATATGTGTAGGTATGCACTGTCAACAAATTGTATACAAATAAAAGATAAGGATCAAAATAAAGGAGTGGCTATGTACATTGATGGAAGGCCAAAAGCATCAGGGAATATTATAGGGTTTATAAATAGTACACGACCTGGGTCAACAAATAAGCAACCCAATTGCATATTCAAGGCACACGAGGGAAACCGTGTATTCGTATGTGCAATAAAATCAATAAATGCAGGGGAAGAGTTGCTAATAGATTACAATTTGAATCGCATAGATAAAAACATAGTTACTATGGGGGTGGTACATACTATATACCATTCTACCCAACCTCCAATTAATGACTCCAATATACCATTTTATTATTATGTTTTTTTTTTAAGTCTAATGGTTTCATTTTGGTAATGTTTTTTAATATTTAATTTTTGTCACAGCGGGATAGTGATCATACGGGGAAGGCTCTAACCCAGAGCATAGATCGTGATGCATCTTCAAGCACTTCTATCTAACAGGTTTACCTCATTGTAATTGTACAAATTAGATACGAGCAAAATATTTTATTATTATGTTTTTTCATAAGTTTATTGGGTTAATTTCGATAATGTTTTTAATATTCTTGTTTCAGTCAGCTGATCAGGGAAAGGCATCAACAGTAGAGGAGAGCATCCATAGGGAGGTGCAGTCACTATTATGCGATGATGACATCGCATATTCCGTAAACCCTCTAGATATGATAAGGAAAACCCAAAAAAAATGCAATGAAGAAATCCTTCAGTTGTTATTCATACTGCCTCAAATAGATGAGATAAGAGAAAGGGTTAAAATATTGACTAAGAGAGCATAGAACTTGCAAGTAATTTGTCATGAGGTCTTTAATTATAACATAAGTTCATTCATGGTTTTACATTTTATACTCTTTTATGTCATGAACTAAAATATGTGTTATTTTTATAGGATTTTTTGCATCCTCGTGATGTTGTTGGCCATGATTAGGGTACTGCAGGTGTTTCCTGGGGAGTAGGGGTTGGTACAAGTGTCGATCTCGATCTTCCTACACATAAATCACATCATCTATGCCTATATTGTCGACTGAAATGTCGGCAACACATAGCATGCAAACATCGGGTAGTGCACCCTCTGGTACGAACACATGCCAAAACATGTGTCAAGACATGTACCTGGGGATGCAAAGGCCACTAGTATTGGTGATGTTTTAGCAACATTTCCTATATCTTCTCGTATTAATAGTATGGGAACATTTCTCATCACATTTGTGGTGACCAAGGATTTCTTTCCCATAAAGATAGAGAAGGTCCCAGGTACTTTAAAATGTTTTAATTATTATTATATATAATCCAATTGAAATTACTTATTGATCACTCTTTTTAGACTAATGATCCCATCATCATTTTGTAAGAAATGATGTTTTTAATAAGAATCTAAATGATATTACATTGGAGATCTTTGGGCCCACCATACATACATAGTGGAATGCCCAAAATCAAGATTTAAAAGATGAGCTCATTAACCGTTTAGTTGTGTTGTTCGGTAATAACACATTCAACCGAACCATGATCCTTAAGAAAGTTGGTACCTATCTAAAGTATGTGAGGGACCAATATAGGTCACATTTAAAGAATAACAAAAAGTACGAGCGTCCCCCATGATTCCAGAGAGGGAGTGGAAAGACCTGGTGTCAGATGGAAAGGAGAAGGCTAAAAAGAAAAAAGGAAATACAACACCAAGCCAAGGAAGGTATGTGATACTATCAACAATGAAATTATATACTGATTACTCTTTCTTTTTACATAATCTAACGTATTTCAAACTTTTCATAGGCTTCTCGACACATCGAAGGCAACAAATGCGAGACTAGAAAAACACGGGCAGCACAAACTTGGCTCTGGTGGTTATATGAAATTAGCCGCATGAATTGTAAGTATCAATAAATGAAATATTGCATCCAAATAATAAATTGAAAATAATTTTGGTTTTATCACACCATAGAATCAAAAATCATGATCTTATCCAAAAATGCAAGGCTCTGAATTCAACAGAGTGCCCACAGAAGAGGACTTGAAGATTGCCTTCCAACAAGGCTATGGAGTCGTGGCTGAATTCCTAAGAGTCTTGACTAGGCAAACACAATCTTCCACTACATCTGACACATAGGTAAATAAACTCAATGAAGTTTATTTAAAATTGAATACATGTGCAATCTATTCAATATTAATTTCCACCATAAAGTAATTATGTGCCTATTTGTTTTAAACAGGAAAGCAATGATAATAATGCACATGATATTGCAATGCAGACTGGTGAGGGTGGAGCACAACCTACAGATGAAGGTCATGGTGTGCATCCCAGTACTAGACGTATTCATGTGCTATACAAAACGCAGTATAGATTAATGTAATTAAACATTTTTAATTATAATTAGTTTATTAATTAATGTAACCTTTCATGTTTCAACTTTAGAGCATGTAGAGTGTGATCAAAATCTTGAGCATGATCAGGATAGACAAGATCAAGAATATGATGTGTCCCCATCAGGTAAAGAGGACCACTCTAATGTTTTTTTAGTTTTAAACATATTTAATTGCAATTGGTGTATTAATTAATGTAACCTTTCGTGTTTCAACTCCAAATTGGGATTTAGAGGGTGCTCAACATGTTGAGCATGAGGCTATAAGACAAGATCAAGAACATGATGTGGCCCCATCAAGTAAAGAGCACCACTCTAATGTTCTTTTAATTAATGAAATACTTGTAACAATAATAATAAAACATATCAATTTAACATTTCTTTGTTATTGCAGCAGACCCCCCTTGCAGTGGCCTCCACGTCATGAGTACATGACTAGGCATACATTAAGATCATGAGCAAAGGGCAGAACAACTGAAGGGGAGACAGATGATTTAGAAAATGATACTCCACTTCAGCTTTTTTTAGCTTCAAAAAAGAAACAAAAAGAAAGTGATTGTAATCATATTATGACAACCATATTTTGGATAATATGTAAAAACTGAAAGAATGAATGTTATATGTTGATGAATGAATGTGAATATGTTAATGAATTAATGTTATGTGTTATTAATGGATGAATGAATGAATGTTATATGTTATTAATGGATGAATGAATGAATGTGAATATGTTAATGAATGAATGTTATATGTTATTAATGGATGAATGAATGATTAATTTTATATGATCGGGTATGGGGAATCGAGAGTGATGTGAGGGGGAGGAGGGGCCAAACGAGCTTCCACTGTCATGTGGTTGGCCCTATTAAGTAGAGAATATTAAACTATTCTCAAAACAAAGAGAAGCTCAATAAGGTAATGCACTTTTCAATATAAGAAATGCATCATTTGAAGCATCAAACCAATATGAAAAGATGAAAGAAAGTGCTAACTTTTCACTATGGTGGAAAAAAAAATGATTCTTTATACCCTGATGCCTTCATTTTCCAAGCCAATTTCTCCTACTTTTCATAGCTTTTCCATGTTTGTGGATGTGATATGTCTCCTACACAAAAAACATGTACCAGTTTATGGTCGTCAATCCAACTACATCCAAGTATCTTTTTAATTCCACTATCTTTCATCAATCTCTTTACTATTTGAACCTTGTACATATGTTTTAGATGAAGAACCCATTATTGTGAAATGTTCCTCCAGTTGAGTAAAGTGAATCCATGCTCTGCATCATAATTTGAAGTTGTTTCAATTCCAATGTTCTAAGTTTAGTTTGTTTGTATGTATTTGGTTTCAAAGCTCTGTTTCTTTTGTTTTTAGTGGTGACATAACTCTAAAATTTGACTTTTGTGCATAACAGGTTAGTGGAAAAATTGGCAACTCTGAAGGGTTTAGAGGCTCGATTGAGATAGATACACGGATATTTGGATCTTGTTGTTGATGGGAGGCTTCTACTTAACCATGAAATTTTGTACCATCTGTAGGTATTCAAAATTTTCTCTACTTACATTCATTCAAGAGGCTAGATTGCTTATCTTTTTTCATATGGTTGGATTAATGTGGCATACAATGTCAATGTGGGCTATAGTTTTTTTAATATGTTCAAGTTATGCATAGTTTACAATGAATAGAGGGTGAAAAGGGGTGTGTAAGTTAAAACAACCATTATTAACAATCATTATTTATACTATGTTATATTTATTCATTATTCCTAAAATTCTTAAACATACAGACTAGGAAGAGAACTCTATTCAATACATGAGTATGTACTACATATATTGTTGTATCCAACCTTTATGATCTTGGATATATCTAGGAAGGCCCAAGAAAGGAGTTGCATGTATATAAGTAGTTTATTGGATGTCTGAGAAGTTTTGGAAGAACAACAATAAATTTTGTTCGATCCTTGCATTTTTCCCTAGGTTTACAGTTTAGTGCTCAATATGATCACAAATGTCATTTTTCCATGTTGATTTTTATCCCAAATTCTTTGTTAGCTATTCTAACTTCTTGTATACTTTGGTTATTCATCAACTTTAATATAATTTCTCCATCTCTTTGTGTCTTTTGGTTCAATAAATACTTGTCTCTTTGTTATATGTGTTTTCTCTTGTTGGCCTGAGTGAGATGTAGAATGCTTGGATTGAACATTTTCTATCACAGACACCCACATATATGCTTCATGCCATATTGACTCCATGGGGACACGTATGATTGAGCATTTGTTATTTTGTATACATGTCGAGGTGAAATTGAAGCTTTAGAAGGTTTAGGGAATTGGGTTATGACAGTCTCTTTCTTATTCTTTGCCTTTGTTCATATGTTTTGTACCGATTTTCAAGAGCTTGAAGAAGAGGGGAAGCGCCCACCTGACCTCCCAAATCTTAAGAGGAGAATAAAAGAGGGTAATGTTTTAATTTTGATTGTTGCTGCATTATTTTCAAGATTACAAGGCATCACTTGTTTCATCTATTTGGACTATGTTTGATAATGTTCATTAATGATGCATATTGATCCTTTCTCTATCAGTTAAAATTATGTCCAATTTCAAAGCTTTAAGGCAAAAAGGGTCTAGTCGGAAGGACTATACTGAGCGGATTGTTGCATATTTGTCTGTATATTATCGCTATAATTACTATTTGATCCAGACCTTCCTTGAGGTTGAAGCCTGAATTTTTGGAATTTTTTTGTTATTATCTATTCCAGTGCTTTGTTTGATTGCCATTTTAGCACTTTGTTTGTAGCTTAGTGAATTTTAGAATAAAGTTAAATGAGGTGATATTGTGTTGAATGACTGTAAATTGTGTTCTCCAAATTTTAGATGTTCCCTGTTGCTGAAGTAGTAGAACTTATTGAAGCAAACGAAGCTCCTCTACTTACATGTCTTCGGACCAACAATTTAAAGGTTAGTAGCTGGAATAGCCAATTTACAGTTGAATAAAATACTTATTGTTCACCCAAGTAACCGAGCATCTATTTTTGGATGTTATTTTCCTACATTGATTTTCCTAAAACAAACACATGATTCATGCATGAAAAATATACTAATTTGCCTAAAACAAATGCAGGGACTATTCACAAAAGATATCTTGATGTGCATAAAAAAAACACAGGAAGTACCCACAAGAGATGCGTTGATAAATGCAAAAAACACACCATGACCCTAAGCACCTATAGGTACTACTACAACAAAGTGGAACAAAAAATCTTACTTTATACCAACCTCACTGCTCTATGAGTAAACTTACCAATAAACTTCAAGGAAGGATATCTAAATTTCTTCTCGCATTTTACAACTTACTATTTTCTAGAGTTCCCTCAAAGATAGAAGCAAATCCAAATTTCTTCTCACACTTTAAATCTTTCTGCATTCTCAAGTTTCTTCAAATATTGCAGTAAATATTGTGCACTGTCACCCGTATTCATCAAATCACTATGCATTGTTGATCTTTCATCTCATAGTCCATTTTATTGATATTTTCATACATTGTTTTAACTGTTAAGACCATCCTTTATTGATTATTGATTTTCTTTTAAATAATTTTCTACCTCTCATGATTTGGCATCTTCTTGAAGACTCTAAACTCTTTCCATCATTGCTCACTTGGTGAGGGGGACTGTCACTATACTTGTTTGAAATGATTGTGGACTGTCATCCTTTGAATCTACCCTTTACATGACTATCTTTTACTGCCCTTAGTTGATATTCCTTCTAGGTGACTACCCTTTATATGTATGGTGACATCTCTTAATTAGAATTGTTTCAATGTTGACTAAAAAAATAAATAATGACAATTACTATGAACTTCTCTTGTTAACTTAAAATTTTAACCCCCTTATATCTTTAGACTATTATAAATGGGAGACCATCAGCTTCTATTAATTTCTTTTATATTATTTTGCATTGGATGGAGTCAAGGATGTTAACAAATACTAGAATATGGAGTTTATTTGAAGGTGGACTATTTTTTATTGAAAAGATATTACACTCAGTTACAAATTTCATTACCTTTTGTTTCGTATACAGGCACCAAGAACATCTAGATCAGGTTTGATCAAAGGGTCTTCTATGTCTCATGCCAATTCCGTAGCACAACAAACTTTGATTGGTCACTGGCAAAGCATTGTGAAGAGCCTAAACAACTTTCAAAAAATATTATGTGTCAATTATGTAAGTGAATCTTTGATTTATAGGAATTTGGATAGATAACATGTTTGTGAACTATGAATTTTTTTTTTTTTCAAGTAGGACTATACACATTTTCCATACTAAAAGGGTTGGTCACCTTCTTTTTGTAGGTGACTTCCTTTTTGATATGTAAGGTTTTCATAGTCTAACAAAAAAAAAACTAGTTAACCCTAAACTCTAATAGTTGTACCAAGGGCCATGTTTAACAAACCAAATGCAATTGCTAAATTTTCACTATGGTGGAAAATAAATAATTTTTTTTAAAAAACTCCAATGTTTCGTTGAAATTTCGACGAACCACTCCGACAAAACAAAAAAACTTGCGACGAGGTTGCTATACCTTTGACTCAATTTTCATCACAATGTCAACTCCTCCTCATCAGAAAAATGATGAATGTTTGTTGTTTTTTCGATGCTTTCAAATAGCACTCTGCAACGTTTTTTTGTTTTTTGTCTTCGATAGATGGATGAAGTTTCGTCGATTTTGCAACGAAAACCACCAAAATTTTCTATGGTGTTGACCAACGATGTTGGGTCGTGGTTTTGACGAATAAAATTTAGTTGTTAAAATGACAAAATTCTAGCAAGGAAATTGAAAATAGTGTCGTCAAAAATTCGACAATAGTTTGTCAAAATTTCGACGAATATTCATCACAATTTGTAGTCAAATATAGTAGTGATGTCTCTTCTCGTTCGAAGCATAAACATATGCTTCACAACCAAAGACACAAACATGTCTCTGAGAGGGCTTATGACTAGACCATGCTTCCAAAGGTGTTTTGTCAACAAGTGCTGACAAAGGAGACCGATTCAATAAGTAACATGTTTTAGCCATAGCCTTAGTCCATAAATTCTTCTCTAGGCTAGCATTTCTCAACATACTTCTTTCCTTCTCCATCAACGTCATGTTCAACCTTTCAGCAACTTTATTTTTTTGTAGAGTGTAAGGTGTTGTTTAATGCCTTTTAATTCCATGGTCTTAACAATACCTTTCAAAATCTGTAGAATAAAATTTACCGTTGTGATTTTTTCCTCAAGCATTTAATTTTTCTTCCAGTCTGATTTTCAACCAAGTTCTTAAACTCTTTAAACTGAGTGAACACTTTTGATTTACTTTTCAAAAAATATACAAATTCCCTTCTCGAATAATCATCAATGAAAGATACATATGATTTTGACTTCGACAACGAAGGAAAATTTACTGGACCAAAAACATCAGAGTGAATATAATCTAGAACACCAGAAGATTTGTGAGGACTAGATTAAAAAGAAACACGGTGATGTTTTCCATATATACAATGTTCACAAAATTCAAATTTCAGGTTACAATCATCAAGAACCTCAACCAGGATTTTATTTTTCAAATATTTTAAACCTTTCTCACCAATGTGACCAAGCCTTTGATGCCAGAGCATAGTCTTCTCTGTTAGAATTTTAACTTCCAAACAGTTTTCACTAATAGGAATATTTTCCTCCTCTTCACGAACAAATTTTTGTGACTTTGCAGAGACACTATTACATTGAACAACAAGTGTGTCCAGCTTGTATAGAGTACCAATTCAAGCACCCCTAGCTAGCACCATCGAGCCTCTAGTAATTTTGCGGCCATTGCTTGAGAATGATACTTGCACTCCAACATTATTCAGCTTGCTTACAAAAATTAAATTTTGAACCAGACCTGGTAAATGCATTATGCCATCAAATCCTTTGATTCTTCCATTAGTGAATTAAATTCTGACTCTTCCACGGCCAACTATTTCTAGAGATGAATCGCTTGCTAAATACACCTTTCCACAATCATATTTTTCATACTTTGTGAACTAGTCTCTATGAGATGTCATTTGGAAAGATGCTCTAAAATCAATTAGCTAGACATCATCTGATGCCCGAGCTGCCAAGGCTGGAATGAAGGCATTTGCATCGCTTTGAGAAGAACCATTTTCTGAAGAGTTCTTCTTGTTCTTCCTTTTCTCCTCTTTACAATCCTTTCAGACATGACTAGGCTACCCACAGTTCCAACACTTCACCTTGGACTTCTTGCTAGGAGACTTTGATCTCCCTTCTGATTTTGATTTGGACTTCTTATCCTTCTTGCCTTTTTCTTTTGATCTACCATGAACAACAAGAGCCTCCTTTTCCATCTTAGAATACTTCCTTCTCACCTCTTCTGATAACAAAGAAGCAACCACATCTTCCATCTTGAAAGTGGTTGTTGTACTCCCTATAACCATTACTAAATGATCCCAAGAGTCAGGAAAAGAACATGATAGAAGCATACAATGATCTTCATCATCAATTTTCACACTCACAGATGTTAATTGAGAAATCAACATGTTAAATGTATTCAAGTGATCAGCATAGACGCTCCTTCCTCCATCTTCAAGAAATACAACTTATTCCTTAGAAATAACTTATTCACCAAGGACTTGCCCTAATAAATATCTCCTAGTTTCTTCCATAAAGAAGATGTGGTCTTCTCTTCATGAACATTTACAATGACAAAGTCTACCAAATAGAGTCTTATCAACCCTTTTGATTTTCTATCTACAAGATCCCAATCTTCTTGCTTCATGCTTGAAGGTTTCATTCCAACAACATCAAGCCAAGGATCATGATCCACCAATAGATCTTCCATTTTGAGTTTCCACAACTCAAAATTGCTTCCACTGAACTTTTTGATTTCTACTCTTCCATATGTGCTTGCCATTTTAATCTGCAATTTTGATTACCAGACTTCTACAATACTCCCAGTTCAGAATTGACACAAAAAACCAACCCTACCCACAAGGATAACACAATTGGCCAGGCTCTGATACCACTTGTAGGGAAGCAAAGGTGTGGAAATGCCTTCCTGATACTAATTCTAAGAGAAATAGTGCAGATTATAGATTCAATCTCAATTACAATTCATTAAAGATGCACATTACTAGAATAACATAATATAAAATTAAGATCATACATAGAATTGAACACCAGTATTTCACGTGGGAAAACCATTACGGGAGAAAAACCCACAAACCAAGTAAAGCTTCTCTGTATTACAGTAAACAAATTACATATAGAGATACAAACTTCACTTTCAAATGTCAATTTTACAGTAGCAACATTTCCCTAATCAACCTTGTACAAATCAAATCCTTCTCACCATGTCCAACCATTCAATCAACCATCAAACCTACTCTCTATACACTCTAAAATATATATCAAACAATCATGGTTGATTCGATCTCAGTAAAAATGATTCGGTTCAGTTTCCTCTGTAGAGAAACTATCAATCTTACCAGTCAGGGAATGGTCACCACCAATTCAACACAGTCCTCTAATGACCATCGTATAACTCAGCAGTCCAACCAAGAAATTTTTCATTCAACCACGGTCCACCTTTGAGTCCATCAGCATGACCAACACTATCGACGAGAGAGTTGAAAGTCCCATTGATTTCCCATGTCATCCTGATGTCCCAAAAGAACCATCACGACCATGATCATCGGCCAGAGTCACCCTAAAGTCAAACATCCTTATCAACCAGACAACAAGCATCATAGATAGTCCAAAATGTTTCACCGATGTCACAAGTCACCTCAATGACCTTAAGGTCACCTATATTTTGGAACACCTCATCGGTAGGAGTCACACTAACGGAACTCTTTGGCCAAAATTCCAACATTGATGAGAGATAGAACACTCGCACCGATAGTTCAAGGTCACATCGACAACTTCCTTTAGATTCGCTTTGGCAAGACTAGTCACTTGTCACACTGATCTAATCAATAGCCATCAACAAGACCACCGAAGTTGGTATAACATTCTTAGTTCCAACCGAAGGCCAATGTTACCCCGAAACCACTGAGATTGGTAAGACTCTCCCTGACAAAACTTTTTGGCTAGAATTTTGACATCGTTCTGAGTCAGGAAACTCTCACCGATAGCTCAGGTTATACCGATAGCTTCCGTCGGCAAGACCGACCACATATCTCACCGATCTGACCACTTCGAGCCTTTAGAGATAAAATGCCTATTGGAAAGACATCCCAAGTGTCTCACCAATTTTTCTCTTTGAGGAGGTTCAGGTCAGAAGATTGAGGCACATGTTTCCAACATCATGCCCCTTAAGTGCCATCATGGAACTCAAAACAACTAAAGAAAATAAAGAAAACATTTTTTTTGGCTGATGCAAGATTGCCCTACACCGTTGGATGCTCCTATATCACTTGGTTACCTATATTGTGTAATGATACTATCGATGAATTTCCCCTTGATATCACATACTTATTTGACGATACCTGTATATTCATGATAACCACTACATCCTTTACTTCAAATAGCCAAATCACTTAATTGAAACTAGTCTACCATCAACTTATAAACTGGGACCAACGAGCACTGTCTATTCTGGATTCATTAAAAAATGATGAAGCTATCTCTAAGTGCATGGGACTTCATGATCACATTCCATTTGGGGATCACATTCCACTTGGGGATCACAAAGTGGGCTTTGACATTGAACTAGATACACAAGCTTACTATGGTGAAATGATTGAATCTCTTAGTTGTAAAATGGAAAATGCAAGAATTATGTCTCGATCCTTAAGTGAAAACCACATTGGGGCACTTTTCAATCCTAAAATAGTAAGAATAAAGGTTACATCCAATGGTGAAAACCTCTTTGAGGCACCGAAGGATGAGGAGTTCAATCTTCCCCTTAGTGTGATACATGAAGAGAAATCAACAATGCTCGCCGAAAAATCCAACCCATGGATAAAGGAGGCACCACAAATCACTTTATATTCAGAATAACTCCTAGATGAAGAGAAAAAGAACTTGGCAGTGTTCTTGAAAGAGATAAAGATAAATTTTGCATGGTCCTATGTATACATACTAGGCCTTGATCTTGAGGTAGTTGTTCACCATATTGCAATTTATCCCCATGCTAAAACAGTCAAGCAAAAGCCAAGGAAAATGCATTTACAGATTACATTATTGGTCAAATTGGAATTACAAAAGCTTCTTGACGTGGGTTTCATCAGACCAATAGATTATCTTGAGCGGGTTTCTAACCTCGTACTAGTCTCATAACCCACTGGGGGCATCAAAATATGTACTAAATTTAGAGATTTAAACAAGGCATTTCCCAAGGATTACTTTCCTCCTCCTAATATTAGCATCATTGTGGATTTGACAGTTGGACATGAGATGCTTTCACTCATGAACAAATTCTTAGGGTATAATCAGATCATGATAGCCAAAGAAGATCAACATAAAACACTGTTTACATTTCCATGGGGAACCTATTGTTTGAACATGATGCCATTTGGTCTAAAGAATGTTGGAGCTACCTATCAGAGAGAAATAAATTTTATTTTTCATGACACGATTCACAAGACTTTAGAAGACTATGTGGACAATATTTTAGCCAAGTCAAGAACAAGGAAGGAACATCTAGAGGTTTTAGGGCCAATATTTGATAGACTCGAAGACTACAAGGTATGGTTAAACCCAAAAAAGTGTGTCTTTGGTGTAACTTCCAGAAAAATATTAGGATACATTGTGTCATGGAGAAGAATCAAAGTAGATCTAGCTAAGGGCAAGGTAATATTGGATATGGAACCACCACAAACACTTAATCAACTATGAGGTTTACAAGGGAGATTGCAATTAATCAAAAGATTACTGGTAGATAAGATTCATCCCTTTTCTCACCTTCTTCACAAGGGGATAGCCTACAAATTGGATGAAAAATGTGACAAATCATTAAAGCAACTCAAATATTACCTACTAACACCCCCATCCTTATGCCACCAATAGTAGATAAACCTTTGATTCTTTATATATCAGCTACATCAGTATCCCTAGGTGCTCTTCTTGCTTAGCATGATGAAACAATGAAGGAGAGAGCTATTTAATACATTATTAGAACTTTTGTTGGATATGAGCTTAATTATTCATCCATTCAAAAATTTTGCCTAGTAGTGGTGTTCACTTCATAAAATTTCAAAAAGTACATGCTCTCTCACCAAGTGAAGCTTATCTCTAAGATAGATCCATTGAAGTATTTGCTATCCAAAGTTACTCTAATAGGACGTATGGCCAAGTGGGTGATGATCCTCACAAAATTTGACATAGAATATGTGAATCAAAATTTTATCAAGGGGCAGGTTATCATAGATCAACTGGAAGATTCACCTATCTATGTGGAAAATTTGTTGGTGTCTGAATTTCTCAATGAGTCAATATTTACCCTCAACATAGTGGAGCAATGGAAGTTCTATTTCGATGGTTCACATACACAACATGGATCAATAGAATGCATTATTTTCATCACCCCACAAGGTGATTGTATCCCTAAGTCATATTGGTTATCTTTCCCATGCACTAATAAAATCACTGAGTATGAGGCTCTTATCATAGGATTGAGGATCACAATATAGTAGAAAATCTAAGAATTGAAGGTCTATGGAGACTCTCAGTTGATTGTAAACCAAGTGAATGATGACAACCAAACCAATGATGGCAATCTCATGCCCTATAAAAAGATGGTAGAAAGTCTCAAATATTTCTTTATTGACATAACATTTGAGCAAATACCCTAGATCAACAACCAAGTAGTAAACTTTATGGCTACTATTGGGTCCTTACCAGATATGTCGAATAACATTTTGAAATGTGAATTCCTTATTGAATATCTTCTCATCCCAATATTCAAGGTACCAGAATCTGAATTCGTGTGTGAAATTATTGGCCATGATTTTCCTTGGTATTATGATATCTTTGATATCTTTACTTACCTACATAGAGGTATCCTCCCATATGACCTTACTTTGAACCTTAGAAAAACCTTTATCAGAAGAGAATCCTAAATTTTTTTCTTAGGTACAACCCTTTACCATCAAAGTCTCGAGAGGACGTTATTGTGATGTCTTAACCAAGAGGAAGCTTTTACTGTGTTGAAATAAGTACATGAAGGCATTTGTGGGTCACATTCAAGTGGCATGACCTTGGCTAAGAAACTATTGAGGACAAGATATTACTAGCCTACCATGGAACATGAAGCTCATCAATATGTCATGAAATGCATGTGATGTCAATAGCATGGGGGCCGCATCCATACACAGGCTCAAGATCTTAGACCAATTGCTACACCTTGGCCTTTCTCATAGTGGGGACTCGACCTCATAAGAAAAATTACCCCCACCTCATCCAACGGTAATAAATTTATCATTATAGCCATTGATTATTTTATAAAGTGGATTGAAGTGACACCTATGGACTATATCATGGGAAATAAAATATCTAAATTCATCTTGAACTATCTCATTTTCCATTGCGGTGCTCCCCAAGCCCTTACCACAGATAATGGAACACCCTTTAAAAACCAAGATGTTCGTGAGCTACCAAAATTTTAATATCCAAAACTGCTTTTCTACTCCATATTATCATCAGGGAAATGGTCAAGCTGAGGATTTAAACAAAACCATCATAAAAATTCTCAAAAATATAGTCAATGAACCTAGTCGTGATTGGCATCTTCAATTGAACCTCACCTTATGGGCTCATTGAACTAGTATCTGCACGCCTACATGTGCCACACTTATTCCCTAGTTTATGGAATTGAAATTATCCTACCTATCGAGGTCGAGCTCCCATCGCTAAGAGTTTAATTGCATCATCTCATTATGAAGGAAGAATACTAAGTGTCTAGATTGAATGAGCTAGAGTTGTTGGATGATCATCACCTTAAGGCTTTGAATCACTTACAAGAATATCATAATCAACTTAAAAGGAGCTATAATAAGAAGATCAAAAGTTGGTCCTTCTAGGTAGGATATCTTGTATTGAAGGAGAACCGGAAGAATTTGTCGGATCCATATAGCAAAGGGAATTTTGAACCTAATTGGTTTGGACCGTTCATTGTCACAACTAGTTACAGTTTTGGAGCCTATCAATTATCAACACCTAAAGGATAACCCTTGCAATAGCCTATCAATAGAAATCATCTTAAGAAGTTTTATTCCTAGGTCTTGAAGCGTATAAATCCAAAAAATCCAAAAATAATAATAAAAAAATCCAAAAAATAGAAAAAGGATTGAAAATAGTAAAGAAAAAAAGCATCCTCTAGTGAAAACCACTTTAGTGGTGCTTTGGGCAAGTAAGTTGGTGAAAACCTAGAAAACATGTGCCTTACATAAATAAGGGCTATCTTTCATCCATCATTGACTCTTTATCTTTTCCTGCATCCTATTTTCCTTATTTATTCCTTCACCCATCCACATCTGTATCATAGCTAGATATTGAGTATCATGTTCCCCGTTAGTACTACTTGGCCCATTCCTAAGATTAGTTTTTCCTACCTATATCGAGGTAGTATATCACATCACATATGGGTAATTTTCCTATACTTGTAGTAGATTAGGCTCTTGTATGTCCCCTTAGGGTTAAACACGTAAAATCTCAAAAATCCAAAAACAATCGTAAAATATCAAAAAACCAAAAACATCCAAAACATTTGTATAGCCTGGAAAATCTAAAAACATTCAAAAATATTGTAAAGTCAAAATCCAAAAACATTCAAAATCTTGTAAAGTTCAAAATCCAAAAACATCCAAAAACTTGTAAGGTCAAAATCCAAAAACATTCAAATCTTGTAAAGTTCAAAATCTAAAAGCATCCAAAAAATTTGTAAATTCTAAAATCCAAAAACATCCAAAACATCTCCAAAATCATTAAAAAAAACCATCTAAATCACATGAAAATCCCTAAATAGGTCTAAAAGTCAAAAAATTCAAAAACACTTATCGAACTACATTGTCTATGATCTTGAACATAGGCAAGGCCATCATTGATGAGCCCTGGGGCATTAGGTCAGACTTTAGGAGTCCATCATAATAAATTGACATTTCAACAATGTTCATATGTTATCAATGAATGGTTACTAGTCAGACTCAGTCAAACTACGTTGTATCTGCACTTGAATGTAGGAAAGACCATCACTGATGAGCCCCCAAGGCGTTAGCTCAGTTTCGCCTTAGGTCTTGGTCTAACCTTGGAAAACACAAAAATATTTGGAAAATCTTGAAAACTCAAAACATTCAAAACATTCAAAAACCCTAAACAACCTCAAATAACTTAAAAACTTAAACATCCACATAAACTCAAAACATCAAAAATGGCCTTATAACATGGAAAACCATCAAAAACATTAAAATATTACAAAAATTCCAAAATCAACCATCCCATTTCGCTTTCCCCCGCGATAACTTCCATCCATAATAAATTGATCAGCATTCTCATCATTTGATAATGCAAGTGGAAAAAAGTATGCCAATCGATAAAGTATAAACTTGAAAGTGTAAAAATCTAGTCCCTATCATGAGTAAAAAAATTGGTTAACTTGCATATCAACGACCCATCAAATAGTTAGTTTTAGCTAAAACATTTGATAACATGTCCTAGGATATATCTTTCCTACAATGGAAACTATCATCAGATATCATCTTAGTTATGTTACTTTGGCAAGAGATATGAATAACATTAACTATTTGTTCATTTTGATCTTTTCTTATGATTTATCTTATTGACCCATTCCAAGGACCTCTTGATGATGTCTATCAAAATAATTTAGAGAGAAAGGAATGATGCATTGATCATAATATTTCATTTGCTATACTTTTTTTATGTTCTTGTAATACAACATCAGTGAATACTTGCCTTGTGTGTGCGGGATAGTCTCAAGTAAAATAATGGCTAGGACATATCAAGTTCTTCATACCTTTTGTGTGTTATTATCATTACTTCAATGGCCTATTCTTTCATATAGCCAAACAAGGTTTTTGTATTTGGGGTATGAACAAAGATATTCTAGATTCAAAGTTCAATACATTAGATACAACGCCATCCTAGTTTTGAATACCTTGATGCATCGTGTCTATTTTCTATATCAAAAATAAGGAATGATATGATGAAGTTATCCCAATACTTGAAACAAGAAAATATTCTCTCTCATCACAAATCTAATAAAGTATCGAATAATCATAGGCTTGTTGGACTTCTGAACCAATCTCAAAAACATTGGTTAATCCATCCATCTTATTCTTCTATCTTCTTTCCATGCAAACCTGGTATCATTCCAATCAACAAAAATAATAAATACATCCGTCCTGCATCCACAAGGCATCACCATACATACATCCCACATAATCATAGCATGTTACATAAAAAATACACAAAAATAAATGTATATCATAGCATATACATTTTGCATCATCATGAAATATTAGATGAGAAAAGATACATAAAAAAGATAAAACATCCATTGCATTTGCATACATCTATAGTATCATAAATCATACAAATAGTATCATATGCATAATAAAGGAAAAAACCATCATAAATATTTGCATCAATATCATAAAGACATACATCCATCTATACATGCACATAAACATAAAATAAAGAGCATCAAATCATACACATCCTGAAGGTCATCTCATATATATTGAAGTAATGATTGTCATAATACAAATCGAGATTAATGTATTATATCATCAAAATGTGTACACGAGGCTATCAAAAAACTAGCTGATGAATGTATATACATTAGTACAATCAGGCTATACATCAAAAATGGGTGTATGAACACAAATCTATCCTCTGCTCTGATGGTCATCATGTTAGGAATGATACTAATGTCCTCCCCTTGAAGGCTTCTAAACTGATGGCCCACCAGTCAATCCACTCAGTGCAACCCTGCTATTGTGAAAAAAAATTGACTACCACTAGTGAGGAGGAACATCCCCATGATATAGGGTACAATAATATGACACCTCTACTATGGCTTGTCCATAAAGTGTTTCTGATACCACTTGTCCCTATACATGGGCCTGTAACTGAGTTGTGGCCTCTAATTGTTGTCTCCGAGAAGTTTCCTATGCAAATTGGATAGTCAACTATTGTACCTATTGACGCTCATTTTTACTCTCTTGATGGTATCTATATTTATCCTTAGCAACTTGATCTCTCTCAGCTATAACAGCCTATATTTATGCGTCTCTAGGGTCTAGACCCTACTACTACTATGGTGGTGGTGGTGGAGGGGGTGGTTCCTATTGTAAAGGATGATCCCTCAATGGAGGTTGGTGTGGATGTTGTCCATCTCCAGGGACTTGTCCATCATTTTTTCCCTCTCCCAAAACATTTCCATTGTGACCATCATGTTATCTATCTTGTTGACCACCCCTAAGAACTTTTCAACCATGAGGAGGTTGTTGTGTTAGTCCTCTACCTCTGCCTCTACTAGGTCCCCCTATCAAATATATCAATCTCACCATCGAATGTTGAGAAAACCAATCATCGTACGCCTGTGTAGTACCCAAATCATTAATTCCTCTAGCATAAGCCCATACCAATAGTTGAATGTGAACAAAATCATGAATAGTTGTGTCTATCCATAGTGGCACCCCAATTTTTCTCTTGAGCAGTGTGGGCATATATGGTTGTGTATGCAAGTGAAGGACATCGTGAGGCTCACTAAACTACCTCACAACCCTATCTAGAAGGTATCTCTCTATGATGTGATGGTGTCGACCCATAATCCATTTGGTCTATCAAGCATAAAGCAACTCATGTTGATCATCATCCTAGGGAGGAGTCGGGAGCCAAGGTCACCATCTGAATGATGTCATATCATCAATCACCCTATGCTAGTAAGTAATCATGGTCACACTAATGTAATTAAGGGTAATCATAGCCCTATATCTATATACCATTGGCTCATCTAGAACTGGGGTAACCAAAGTGATAGCAAGTTTGAGCACTGCAAGGTGCTCCCATTCCTAGATCTAAAGCAAAGTGACCCCAACTGACAAGCTACATCTCCAAAGATACACCACCTGGTGCATGTCATGATACAAGGAGGAAAGAATCATAGGTCCCCAAGAGATACAGTCATATCATCGACCATGCCCTCAAGGATTAGGCCCTAACTAACATTGAAACCATGGTTGTGCTTATTCATTTTGAGAACACCCATGATCAATCCTATTATCACCAATACCAAATGAGGTACCTATCCTTTGTGTCGTCATAGGTCAATCTGATAAATCTCTACCCATAAGGAATCAACATCTAATACTCTAAATATGGCCTCAAAGATGAGGTCTCTATTGTGAATAACCCTAGCACCGTGGATTGAAACTTGAAGGATGCACCACAAATCCTCAAGTGTAATAGTAGCCTCTCCTATGGGAAGGTGGAAAGAAGAAGTCTCTAAGTGTTAGCGCTCAACCAATGTTGTCATCATCGCTAAGTGGGTTTAGATCTCTGACATGCGTGTGACGAAGCCCAAACCAATAGCTCCTAAAAATAAGTTCATGTCATCATCAAAATGTGTTACTCACCTCAAAACACTAGGTTTGTGCTCTTGAGACTGGAGCAAGGGCATAGTCTCCTACACGAACAAAGCACACAAAGTCAAAATTGCTAAAAACCTAAAAATTGTCAAGTTTGAAGTCCTAAAAAAGTAAATGTGCCACTTTTTACAAGTGTGTGGTGCTTTCAAACTGGCATTTGTGCAACACTTTTTACAATTGTGTGGCCCTAAAGCAAGTGTGTCACTCTTTACATGTCCGTAATAATGGTCAAATTTTTAACTATGCAGCCCTAAGACATGTGCGTTGGCATTTGTAAGTATGTAACAATATCAAACCCTAACTAATGTGTGGAATTTTAGCAAGTGTCCCACTATCCTACATATGTGCTAATGTTTCTAACTTATGTGCTACTAAACGAGTATGCGGGTATTCTAGAAGGTGTGTCACACTTTTGCAAGTGTGTCACTAGGTGCACAAGTGTGTCGCTAACCATAACAAGTGTGTTGCTAAAATCATAGCGCACGTGTTTGACTTGCTTTAAACTAAAAAACAATGCATAGAAACACGTGAGGGTGTAGAAACTTAAAATTGTCCTGAATGATATTACACACTTAAATCTGGTCACTAACATCGTTTCATCCTAAAATTCTTCTTTTCACCTGTTTGATTAAATAATCCTAGTTATTTAATTAAACACATCATTTTCATCTATTAATATAATTAATTTTATTAGGTTAATTCAGCCCCTTTCACATTCACCTTTCATCTTATTTGATTGAATAATGAAAATTATTTAATTTAAACACATTATGTCCTCTCATTTAATTGAATAATCCTAAATTATTGAATTAAATGTCATTTGCATCCCCTTTTCATTAAATAAACTAATTATTTAATGATAATCCTAATATTCCACAACTTGCACAATGAAAATTTTTTTTAATTAACTAATTACTAATTTTCCTCACCCGTCCATTTGCATGAGAATATTCTCTTGGAATATTCTCCCACTTGAGCTCTAAAAAATAAAATATTATTTCCTAACAAACTTTCTAACAACTTTGAAAGTGTGTTTGTTTGAATCATTGTGAGCCATTGATTGATTCTTTGATCCATGTGATCTTTGATTCTCATCCGTTGAGGATAATCCTTGATCCATTTCTTCACCCTAGATTCCATCTTGACCATTGATTGATCCATTTGATTTTGACCCTTGATACACCATTTCTTCCTATAAATACCTCACATTTTGGAGAGAAATGGATCCACTTCCATCAAAGCAAAGTTATGCTACCCTTTTGAATACTATCTATATTCATCCTTGCATCCATTATCAATAATTTTCATCTTTTTCATCCATCCTTACCATAGTTTCATCCATTTTATCTTAATCTTTCATCAATAGAGTTTGATTAGATGGTCGTATTATCCAAGAGATTGGGAAAGGGTTGTCATTCCATATCAATACGACACCAATCCCCTAACGGGATAAGGTTTGGAGTTCTAGATTATGTTTCTTTTATGCTTTCATGGTTTATTTCATGCTTAGTTTAATGGTTACTTGTTTTTGAAGCTTTCAAATATCTCATTGGGATTGTAGCTTAGTTGGTTAAATATGGTTTAAATCCATATGGATTTGGTGTATTTAGCTATTACTATGAATACAATCACATTTTGGCACTATAAATGCATGCAACCATGAAACAAGAGACTCATCGGATTGTAAAGAAATGCATGCAATGGCAACAACATGGGGATCTGATCCATGCTCTAGCTTAGGAGCTCCAGCCAATTATCACACCTTGGCCTTTCTTGCAATGGGGACTCAATGTCATAGGAAAAATTACCCCTGCCTCATCTCACAACTACAAATTCATCATCATATCCACTAAGTACTTCATAAAGTGGGTGGAAGCTATTCCCATGACTTATATAACAGGGAAGCAAATCTCCAAGTTTATCCTTAATTACCTTATTTTTTGCTATGGTGTTTTGCAAGCCCTTATCTTAGATAATGGAACACCCTTTAAAAATTAGGATGTAAGAGAGATATTCCAATGATTCAACATCCAACATTGGTTCTCTACCCCCCTATTACTCCTAGGGAAATGGTCAAGCTAAGGCATCAAATAAGACTATTCTAAAAATCCTAAAGAAAAAGGTCAATGAAGCTAGTTGTGATTGACATCTATAGTTAAAACCCACCCTATGGGCTTATAGAACTAATATTTGCACACCTACAGGTGCAACCCCTTTCTCCTTAGTCTATGGATCTAATCCATCCTACCTATTGAGGTCAAGCTTCCCTCACTGTGAGTGTCACTACAGAATCTTATCACTAATGAAGAATATAGGGTGTCTCGATTGAATGAGTTAGAATTACTATATGAGCATCATCTTGATGCCTTAAATAATTTACAAGCATACCAAAATCAACTGAAATGAAGCTACAATAAGAATATAAAGAGTCGGCCTTTCCAGGTAGGAGATCTTATCCTCAAACAAAATCAAAGGAATGTTCCAAATCAAGATAGTAAAGGAAAGTTTGAACTCAACTGGTTAGTCCCATTATTTTTCACAACAAGTTATGGATCAGGAGCTTACCAATTATCGATGCTTGAAGGAGAACCCTTGCAGGATCCAATCAACATTCTACATCTCAAAAAAAATTATGCCTAGACTTGAAGGGTGTAAATCTGAAAATATAAAAAAATCAAAAATAACAAAATTCCAAAAAAATAAGAAAACGGATTGAAAATAGTAAAAAAAAAAAATCATCCTCTAGTGAAAACCACTTTGATGGTGCTTTTGGGCAAGTAACTTGGTTAAAACTTGGCAAACAGGTGCCTTGCATAAATAAGCACCTCTATACATCATTGGATTTTTAGCTTATCTTGATTCACATCACATCCATACATCGCCTCACTAATCCTATTTATTCCATCACCCATTTGTGTTCGTGTCATAGTTGGATATTTTGTTAGTATCATATTCCCCTTTAGTACTACTTGGCACATTCCTAAGGTCAAATTTTTTTGCCTGTATCAAGGTAGTCGGTCACATCACATTGGGGGAATTTTTTTATGCTTGCATTGGATTGGGTTCTTTTATATCTAAAGGTTATTTGAAATCTCTCAAAATCCCAAAACATTTGAAAATCTCATCAAAATCCAAAAACACTTGCAAAATCCAAAAAAATCCAAAAACATTAAAATCTTGTATAGCCAAAATAAAAAAAGTTGTAAAGTAAAAAATCCAAAATATCTAAAACACGTCAAAACCCCTAAACAGGTCAAAACATCAAAAAATCAAAAAAATCATCTTGTCAAACTATGTTGTCTCTGAGCTTGAACATAGGAAAGGCCATCACTGATGTGCCCCAAAGACAATTTAGGTTAGGATTTTGTCATAATAAACTGACAATCCATCAAGTGTTCATATCTCACCAATAATTGGTCAAAGTCACTCAAACTACATGGTCTTCGAATGTATAGCATAGGCAAGGCTCATCTTTGATAAGCCCTTGAGGCCCTAGGTCAATCCCTTTTAGGTCTTGGTTAAAACTCAAAAAACACAAAAACATTTGAAAACTCAAAAAAAAAACCCAAAACATTGGAAAACATTCAAAATCCTAAAAACAACCTCACATAATTTGAAAACCAAAACATTCACATAAACATTCAAAAAGATCAAAAATAGCCTCAAAACATTAGAAAATGTCAAAAACATGAAATATTTCAAAAGTCTAAAATTACCCATCTCATTTCACTTGCACTCACAATAAACTCCCATTCATAATAAATCGATTCTCACACTCACCCTTTGGTAACACAAATGGAAAACAAGTACAACAATTAGCAAAAGTAAAACCTTTAAATGCAACAAAAAAATAAAACTCTTGATCATTATCAAACATGTCAATCAAACCTTATATCAACAACCTTTCAAAACAACTTGCCACCATCCACTAACACGTCCTAGGATGCATCCTTCCTACAATGGGAATTATTATTGGCAATCACTTTGGATATTTATCCTCAAAATAGATTAGACCTTAGGAAAGAGATATAAATAACATTGATTGTTTGTTCGTTTTGATCTTGTCTTATGATTTATCTTGTTGACCCATTCTGAGGACCTCTTGATGATGTCTAAACGATTCAAAGAGAAAGGAATGGGGCATCAATCATTATCTTTTGTTTTTTGTGCTTGTGGGATGTTCTTGAAAAATAACTTTGGCAAATACTTGCTTAGTTGTGTGTAGGGAGGTCATTTTAAATAGATTGTTGACTATTGCATATGTTTTGGTCTGAAATATTCTAAAAGCTTCTAAACTACATTCCAAAAATGTTTTTGTATGTTAAGGTGTGAACAAGGATCATCCTATCTATTTGCAGAGTCAAATTCCATCACACTAGATACAAAGCCATCTTGGTTATCAATACCATGATGCATCGTATCTATGTGTTATATCAAAAATAAGAAATGATGAAGTATCCCAATCCCTGAAATGAGCATATCATCAATATTGTCACCATATCCAATAAAGTCATGAATGATCATAGACTTGTTAGACTTCTGAATCAATCTCAAATTAATGGTTAATCAATGTTCATCTCATTCTTTTATTTCTTCTATCTTTACTAACAGTTCTATCTAGGTATCAAATCTATGTGATATATATCAAAATGTAAATGAGGCCACCCATGGTCAATGATTATCTATACATCATCAATTTTTTCTACATCAGATGTCTGATCTTTCTAGTCCTCTTTGAGCTAAATTGATCTTGAAACATTGTTGCGATATCAACCTGAAATTTCAAAAAACTTCCTAATCTTTCGAGGGGGCAAGGTACCAGCTTAATTCCTTCCGCTGGGGAAATAGTGGGGCATTCGAAAAATCAGAATTTTTTGAATTTTTGATCTAAGAAACAATATTAATCCAAAAAGTGTTAGTCTTTGAACCAACATAACAAGTACCTCTATTCAAAGAGGGGCAAAATGTAGACGCTTAAAATTGTCTTGAATGATATTACACACTTGAATTTGGTCACTAAAATCGTTTCGTCCTAAAATTAATCTTCTTTTCACCTATTTGATTAAATAATCCTAATTATTTGATTGAACACATCATTTTCATCTATTAATCTAATTAATTTTATTAGGTTAATTCACCCCCTTTCACATTCACCTTTCATCTTGTTTAATTGAATAATGCAAATTATTTAATTTAAAAACCTTATGTCCTCTCATTTAATTGAATAATCCTAAATTATTGAATTAAATTTCATTTGCATCCCCTTTTCATTAAATAAACTAATTATTTAATGATAATCCTAATATTCCTTAACTTGCACAATTAAAAAAAAAATTAATTAACCAATTACTAATTTTCCTCACCCATCCACTTGCATGAGAACATTCCTGTTATGCCTTGCATAACCACCCCATTTTATTTATTTTTTCCTTGGTGTTCTTGTTCGAATCTTAGGATTTGTTTCTTTTTCTCCTAAGTCCTATTTTCCTTTGTTTTTCAAGTTCGGGTCTTAGGCTAGAACTGGCACTTATTACTTTTCAAAGTTCAAGTTCTTGTTCATGTTCTGATCTTGATCCATGCGCTTTGCCTTATAATTTTATTTCTCTATTAGGGTCAAGTTGTCGATTGAAACCATTACGTTACACCCGTCAAGGTGTAAGTTATTGGTGAAGGCCCGATCCTGACTTTTGTTTGTCTCCCTTGTGCATTTTGCTTGTGTCAAAATTGGATGTCGGACCAGAACTAGGTACAAGAACTTTTAGAGGTTCTTATTCCTATTTCCAACCCGATCGTGACTTCCAACTCTCTTTGTGTTTTTTGGGAGTGGACTTTGAACTGAAACTTGCATGAAGAAATTTTCAAAGTTCTTGTTTCCTCTCATGTTCTGATCTTGATTCCTAATTTGTCTTGTTTGTTTGTCGAGTTTCAAACCTTGGACCTTCGCTTGAACTTTGCACTTATTTAAAGTTTGGTGTTTGTTCTTGTCTCGATCCTAACTCCTACTATCCTTTGTTCTTCCAATCGAACATTAATGAAATCCACCCCAATCCCAAGGCCTGACTTATTACCATTTAATGCTTAACCATTCGCATGTGCGAACAAGTTTTTATTGTGTTGCTCCTCAATTTTTGTCCTTTTTGGCTTGTATAATTTGAAGAGGAGAACCAGAACGATGTTGAGAGATAGGGTTTGAGGAGGTCTATAGATTTTTCACCATGCTTCCAAAAAAATTGGTTGCATTTGGACGTAGGGGTTTTGTTTGTCCCACGTTTTATCTTGTTGTTTTCTTTCCTGGGTTTGCTTTCTTCACTTTCTTTTTGGGTTTTTATG
This sequence comes from Sequoiadendron giganteum, assembly GCA_007115665.2. Lineage (NCBI taxonomy): Eukaryota > Viridiplantae > Streptophyta > Pinopsida > Cupressales > Cupressaceae > Sequoiadendron > Sequoiadendron giganteum. The sequence continues at coordinate 394,076,513 of CM021107.1, forward strand.
TTTTGGTTTATTTTGTTCGTTTGCATTTTGGTTTATTTTGTTCACAATATTTTTTGTCCCATCATGCCCTAGTTTTCTAGGGCTTTTATCTGTACCATCAATTCAAAACTGTGTTTAAATGGATGAATTTGAAGTTTCGATCATTTTTTAAAATCAAAATCTTGATCTCGACAACAACCCGATTCTAAAGGCATGATTTCAAGATATTGTTACATGTTTTTCATTTCATTCATCATTTTTACTATACAATTCTCGATTCCTGCATGTATTTGAAATTCGAGAATCAAAACTTCACATAGGGTTACCATTGTTTGAGTCTAGCTTCCTTCACTTGTGTGACCTTGACTCTCGTTGTTCCATCGAGATCGGGTACCGGACCGTCATCATAAAATGATTAAGGTTTTTTTTATAAAAGTGTTGCTTCATTTCTCGTTCTCGATCTCTAATTCACCATTGGGATCATAAGTCGGGTTGACACAAAACCTTGGCCACATCATTAAGTGCCATGACCTGGTGACACCCTAAACTTGATCCCTAAAACATGATAAGGATCAGAACTCGGGTCTGACCGGTTATCACTTTGCATAAGTTAAGGTTTAGTTCATGATGAAGTCCAGATCTTGATTCTCGCTATCACATCGAGATCAAAACTTGGGAAGCTACTTACACATGCTCATCACTGTGGGTATGATTTTGAATCATAACCCGATCCCAACTTTTGATTCAACATCAGGATCAGAATTCAATAAAACCCCTTCATTGACTTTGTTGGTTAAAGTCTTTCTATTTGGTAAAGACCTGATCCTGATTCCTGAAAACTACAGGATCAGACCAAATTGCACTAAACTTGTTCATTAGTAGAGGTATAGGTGCCAAGTCACAACCCGTACCTAACTCCCAACAAATTTTATTTTTGTGCTTAAAATGATCAAGTTCTTAGTTTTGTTCCAAGCTCGAAACCCGAAGATGTTGGACTAACTTACTAAATGGGGTGTATTTTGATGAATGTTAATATAATTTGAATGCTTTTTCTCAATTCCTCTTCATGTGTCTTTTATTTTCCTAATAATTGTTAGTAGTGTAGGATAATTAACAAATTTTTGACTCATAGGAGGAAGTACCGATTGAAGGAACATCTAAGGGAACAAGGCCAAAGAGGTTAAAGCCAAAAAAAGTGCCTCTCACAATGAAGTACGAATTCCAAGGGAACCCAGTACCATCTAAGTTTGGGTCTGAGGTCATGAATATCACTGATACACTCGTGGGGCACCTTGATCTGGAATAGTTTCACACAACTGCCTTTTTAGAGGATGCTTCCCTAAGGGAAAGAAGGATTGCATAATCTGGGCTAGATCATGCAACGAGTTTTCCTATTGTTGTGTAGTGTCCTAATTTCATTCTAACTATTGCACAAACATACAATCCTATTCAAAGGCAATGCATTGATGCATAGGGTAATGTAATAATTGATTTAAAACTGCCAAGGTGTTGTGATGATAGATGGGTCTTAATGGAGTTTTCTCGACAGGCTGTTGAGGTAAATGCTAAATTTTCTACACAACATAAAACTATTTTTCATTCTTTCCCAATGAAATTAGGATTTTATTCTTGTTCCTCTTGAATAATGGCTAAAATAGCAATAGAAGAATTTTAGGCTATGAATTTCTAGCAGCATACTTGCATGAAATTTTTTGACCCAAAGAGAAAAATCTATGGTTTGTATGCTTCTCAATTTCCCCATTATCAACCACTTCTCGAAGACTTTTGGGCCAACCTTCGGGATCAATTTGAAGTGAGAAAAAGGGGATATGAAAGACTAACAATTCCCTAGATGAAATATTTTGAAGCTAAAACAAATATACCAAAGGGCACTATAGATGATGGGATCACACTTGATCCCATATATGAAATGGATGAAGTTGCCACTAAGGATTTGGAACCCATCAAATGGATGGAAAAAGAAGAAACTAATATCCATAAAATATCATGGGGAGTGGTGGACAGGAGTGTATGATGAATTGAGCTTTGGTTAAAGCAACCAAGGGGTACATATTCAAAGAAGAGGGGTTCTAGTAGTGAACCTACTTCCTCCACATAGACAAAACAACAATATAAGATATTGAAGAAAGGTGTTGCAGCAATGGGGTAGCCACCGAAGAGCCTGCCTCAACAGAAGAAGAAATTTCATTATAACAAATTGATGATGCCTTGAAGAAGGAAAAAGTTACTTATGAGGCAGTTGTTGCTGGAGTTGTTTCAGGACTGGGTGGCACACCCTTGGCTACTATATATCTTGGAGAAAAATCTTATGGAAAATTACCTTCTATTGTCCCTATACAAACTTAGGATACTACTACTACTATGCCATCAATATTAGGAACAACAGTTGTTGAGGAGAAGGAGCCACTAGTGATTAATGTAATATATTCACCTATCTCCTCATAATCCAAGAGAGCTCCATCTCAAGAAGAGGAAAGACCCAAATGGGAGGAATATTTGAAGAAGGTTGAGGAGGAACCAGGACAAGAAGAAACTAGGTTTGAGTCTGGAAGCTTGTATGGTGAGGAATTAGAGTTGAATGAAATTTTGACTAAAAAAAGTAGGAGGAATTAATGGAAAGTGCCCAAAGGTTAGCTGTTGAGTAGTCATCTCAGGAAGAGGAAGAAAAAAGAAAGAAAAATGAAGAGATAACCCAACAAAAGAAGGCTAAAGAAGAGACTTTTGAATGTGAATTGGAGCAACATAGAAAATTTGAGCAGGAAAAGGCTATAGAAGAAGAACTCTGTGTGAAAGAGTTGAAAAAGAATAGGTTGAAAGATACAGAGTTTTCCTATTGATGTGCAGTGTCCTAAGTTTGTTCTAACTGTTGCACAAACATACAATCCTATTCAAAGGAAGTGTATTGATGTATAGGGTAATGTAATAATTGATTTAACCCTAGCAATGATCAGACATGTTTTTGACCCTCCTCCTTATCCCAATCTTAAGATTATGACTGGGGATGGTGCACTTGATATCTAAGCAAAGGATGTGGAAGGAAAGAATAAGTTAATTAATAAAAATTGGCTTAAGACAGAAAAGAATTTAGTGAAGAAGGTACCAACTAACCCCAAAATGTCTGACCTTTCTGAGGATATAGGGAACATAATTACATTGTTGGCTAGAGTCTTTGGTAAAGCAAATTCCTACATCTTTGAACACTCGATGTCCTCATTCATCCAACTGATTTTAGAGGGGAAACAATATCTAGATTGGGGATAGATAATCTCTGATAATATCCATGACCAACTATTGAAAGTAACAAAATCCAAGACATTTTATATGTATTCATATGCCATATACTATGCTACAAGGATGGGATGGTTTCCTAGGTTGAACACTAAAGGGTCAATGGATGATGGCCCAAATCGAAAGAAGGTATGGAAACATTATGACCAACAAGATCTTAAGGAGGTAGAGAAACACTTTCAAAGATTCAACGATGCATGTTGTTATCAATCATCTCAGAGGTGACATTGGTTTTAGATTGTCACAAGAGGCTATGGAATTCATCCAAGAGTGGGGATATTGTTTTATTCAATACCCCAAGTCCACTTATTTTAGATTCTTTGGTTATAATTGTCACCCTTTTAAACTGCCAAGGTGTTGTGGTGATAGATGGGTCTTAATGGATTTTTCTCGATAGGTTGTCGAGTTAAATGCTAAATTTTTTGCACAACATAAAACTATTTTTCATTCTTTCCCAGTGCAATTGGGACTTTATTCTTGTTCCTCTTCAATAATGGCTAAAATAGCAACAAAATAATTGCAAGCTATGAATTTACAACAGCATACTTACAAGAAATTCTTTGACCCAAAGAGAAAAATGTATGGGTTGTATTCTTCTTAGTTTCCCCATCATCAACCACTTCTCGAAGACTTTTGGGCCAACCTCCAAGATCAATTTGAAGTGAGAAAAAGGGGATATGAAAGACTAAAAATTCCCCAGATGAAATATTTTAAAGTTAAAACAGATATATTAGAGGGCACTACAGATGATGGGATCACACTTGACCCCAGATATGAAATGGATCAAGTTGCCACTAAGGATTTGGAACCCATCAATTGGATGGAAAAATAAGAAACTAAGATCTATAAAATATGACAGGGAGTGGTGGACAGGAGTGTAAGATGGATTGAGCTTAGGTTAAAGGAACCAAGGGGTACATATTCAAAGAAGAGGGGTTCTAGCAGTGAACCTCCTTCCTCCACAAAGACAAAATAATAATATAAAAGATTGAAGAAAGGTTTTGCAACAACAAGGGAAGCCATTGAAGAGCCTACCTCAACAGAAGAAGAAATTTCATTACAGAAAATTGATGAAGCCTTGAAGAAGGAGAAAGTTACTTATGAGGCAGCTACTGCTAGAGTTGTTTCAAGACTAGGTACCACACCCTTGGCTACTGTATATCTTGTAGAACAAGATTATGGAAAATTACTTTCTACTATCCCTATACAAACTTAGGATACTACTACTTGTTATGCCATCAACATCAAGAACAATAGTTGTTGAGGAGAAGGAGCCACCAATGATCAATGTAACAAATTCACTTGCCTCCTCAGACTCCGAGAGAACTTTGTCTCAAGAAGAGGAAATACCTAAATGGGAGGAATATCTGAAGAAGTTTGAGGAGGAACTAGGAGAAGAAGAAACTGGGTTTGAGTCTGGAAGCTTGTATGGTGAGGAATTGGAGCTGAATGACTTTTTTATTGAAAAGGAGTAGGAGTTAATGGAAAGTTCCCAAAGGTTAGTTGTTGAGCAGTCAGCTCAGGAAGAGGAAGAGCAAAGAAATAAAATTGAAGAGCTAACCCAAAAAAAGAAGGCTGAAGAAGAGGCTCTTGAACATGAATTGGAGAAACAAAGAAAAGCTAAGAAGGAAAAGGCTACAGAAGAAGAACTCTATGTAAAAGAGTTGGAATAGTAGAGGTTGAAAGATGAAGAGGAGGCTGCAAGGAAAGAGGAAGAAGTGAAGAAGATAGAAGATATTAGAGTCCAAAATGAGAAGATGGATCAGGAATAGTTATAAAAAGAGCAATAGGATCAACGAAAGGCTTCTTCTCAGCAAATCGTTGAGGTAATTTCTTCTACACCTTCATCTTTGACACCTCCCAATGTTCAACAAGTGACTACTCAGCCGGCTACTCCCACTTAGCTCAAGCTAAATTTAGAAAAGAGTCATCAAGTGCAAGCTCAACCAGTGACATGGGATTAAATGGTCACAGAAATAGACAAGGAGAAACCAAGGAAGAAGCCTCGTTTCATGCATTCCACAAAGTTGACTGATGAGGGAGATTTAATAGCAAAAATTGCTACTCCTATTGCTGATAAGGATGATAGAGAATTGTAGGATGATGATTATCAGATAAGAACTGTTAATTTGGGGAAACATACAAGGAATCAACAAATAAACCTGATTGATATTGTTGTCACCACCACCAAGTCAAGGTTAATCAAATATAAGAAAGCTAAAGATGAGCTTAATGATCAAGTAGGAAAGATGAAATATTTTTTGAAGGAGTTAATTTCATCCACTCTTGAACACCATCGGAGATCCCTATTTTGATGAGCCATAAGGAGGTGGATGGATTGATTGAAATGAAAAAGAAGGCCACATGGTTTGATAATTGATTTAATATTTTCAAGTATGATATGGATGACATTTAGATGAATTTTTTAAACACTATCGTGCAGTCCTTGCCTCGGTTAAAACAATAGAAGAATCTATAAGAAAATGGTGGGAAGAGGAAGAGAAGCTCGGGTAGTACTTGGGAAAGATGAAGGTGATTGCTAAAATTTTTGATGAAGAGTTGGTCCAGTCACAGATTTTGGGTGATGAGAGCCCTGAATATATTTCAAGGTCTATTAATGTGTCTATCTTCAACACACAGAGTCTCATTGAACAAAGAATAGATATCCTCAAGGGCATTCAAGAAATATGGGAACAGGCAAACGTCTTTGAAAATATTATTTCAAATATCATTGATAAAACCTTACCTCTGAATCAAATACTAGAATCATTCAGAGAAATAAAAGATGCTTGAGAGATAAGACTTGATAAAATAATGAAGGAGATGCTGCTGAGTTAACACTTGTGGATAGGCTATTGGATATCAAATGTGACATGCAGTGGGCAATTACAGACATTGGTCAGCTGAGGGAAATTGTTGCTACAGTAAAAAGGAGGTTTGAAGAGTGAAAGTTTAAGGTTGGTTGGGTCGATGGACTTGATGATGATCTATGTTGAAGCAAATTTTCTCCAATTATGATGAGTATCACAAGATTCCTCATGAGGAGGAAAAATAGGTCAGGTGCCTTAATTTCCATGTTAGTTTTTGAGCAGATGGACGACTCCAAATCAGTTTTGGTGAGTCATAAATTGGGCATGTTGATCAACAGAGGATGAAATCAGAACTCATAGTCAGATTTTGATTAAAGAAGCATGCAGTGTACCTTTCAGCACCTATAATTTTAGTAGAGACAAACATTTGGAGTTAACTGGGTGTCCCTATAATTGTGGATCTAGGCCCCAGATTGTGGATCTTGAATATTGATAGGGGAAATTGATGCTAATTTTGTCTATAATTTAGAATTATCTCCTCATTGTAAAGGTCGGTTGATTGAAGTTAGATTTTCTACCTAGAGAGAGATTAGATACAGTTTACAGTTTTTACAACTTTTATGCAAGATACTCAAATATTTTACAGTTTAAATACAATTGGTTTTACTTCAAAAGTTTATTAGTTTAACGATGATGTTGATGAATAATGGTTATTCATATGCCAGTGAATTTTGTTGTGCATAAATGTTTCTTATTTGATGAAAATCAATAAAAGACTCTGAATTTGAAAACCATTTTATTGCATTATCTGTGGATAATATTTCTTGATATTTGTTGATCTATTAATTCTAGTAATGAGCTTATGGTATTGTGTTATTGAAAAGTTCTAAAAAAAGTGGTGATGAATAGTTTTATGCTTTGAATATGCACTGTGAATGGATGCAATGTTATGGATTGTTTCATAAATTGTATTGTTCTACAATTTTAGTAAGTTAGGAAAATGCTCATTATAAGAATTGCATGTCTAAATTAAAAGAATCATGTGATCATGCTTTGTTGTCCTAAGCCTTGATCTATCTTTTTTGTTGTTTATTTAAACCCCCCCAATGTTAAACTACTTTGTACTATCTAGTTTGTACTTGTTTACCAACAATCCCCTTGAATATTATGGTTGAATGGACCACTGGATGATAACAACACAGTTGAGAACCAACTACAGAGACCTTGGAAGATAGGTGGTTTTAGATCATGTCTTTTTTAAGAGAAATAGGGTAGAAATATTTTGTTTAGCGTTGATGTGTTACTTTTGACCATCAATAATTCCCTTGGAATATTCTCCCATTTGAGCTCCAAAAATGGAATCAATAGTACAAAAACAACAATATATGATTAAAAAACTACTAAAAACTGCATATAACTGACTAAACAAGATCACATGACCATTAGTAGTTTATTTCCAATCATTTATAATGTGATTGAATTGATGACTAAACCATTTTTAGTCACTTATTGGTTGTTTTAATTGATCGATTTGGTAGTATATATAGTTGTTAATTTAGTCATTGATTCCTGTAAACTACTCACTTATTTAGTCATTTTTTATTCATTGATATATTTATTCATTAATTTAATCATTGATTGTTGTTAACTGGTCACTTATTTAGTCATTTTTATTCATTGATTTTTGTCCATTGGTAGTGTATTTAGTCATCAATTTTAATCATCATTTTGATCAATTTGGTAGTTTATTTAATTATTTTTGTTCACTAATTTTTATCAATTGGTAGTATGTTGATACATTGTTTACTGATTGCATAATCATTATATTTAATCATATATTTAGTCATATTTATTGACTGATTTTTGTCAATTTGTAGTATATTCACTCAATTGGTAGTTTATTTAATTACTTTTGTTCACTGTTTTCTACCTAAAAGTGTTGGAAATGAGACAATGCTTTTGAGGTTTAAACATAAAACACAAAAAAACATAATCAATCATTCATTTTCACATAATAAAACAGCTATTAAGAAGGCAAAATATTGAAATTTTATTGATAAAAAGGTGTTCTTACAGCAGATACAAGACATAAATATGTCTTTGCTTTGAAAAATGTGTTACAAAGTGTGTTTCTTCATGTTGTGACTAAGAAAACTGAGTTACAATGCCTTTTTTTGCTTATACAACTCCATAACAGACAAAAAACACTAAGATCCCTGGATAACACATTCAAACTATTGCATAAAGTAGTGGTCCAAGCTCTCTAATAGCTAGTACATGATAAACATCAACTGTCATTTTTTTCAAATATTTTAGTGGCCACCGTGTGAAGGTCCCTTCCTTCTCTTTCAAACAGTCAACTCCATCTATTTTGTCTTCATAAGCAAGGGGTACATTATGTGTGACCTTTATATTTACATTTGCATCTCCTTTTCCTTTCAATTTGACTCCATGTACAATAGATAGTGAGTGAATATGCCTAATGCCCACAACAACACCATCAGACAGATCCAGCACCCCAACTTTATCCCCTTCTTGGAGTTTATCAATATATTTTTGCAAAAAAAAATATACACATTAAATGTGATATAAAACATTCGATAACACATAGATAAGCATTCAATAAATATTTATAAGAAACTAGAAAATAATGATAGGAAGGTGCATTAAAAAATTTAATTTGGAAGCTTTGATTTGTGGATATTTTAATGCATCTTTGATAGGAAACAAATATAAGAAATTTTCACATCAATATTTTCACTCCAGTGAGAGCTACTATAACATGGTTGTGATGGAGTGTACTATTGTCATAAGACCTTCAAAAATTCCAAATTTATCATTGATCACCTAAAAAGGAAAAAAGAGTTTAAAATTGTGGAACTCTATATTTTATTCTCTAGTAAAAATATAGTGTTTTCATGTGTAAAGATTAAATACATTTGAAATTGTATGATTCAAGTATTTAACATATTCTTACAAACCTTAGCCAAAGGAGCCAGGCAATTAGTGGTATAGCTGGCATTTGAATGTTAAAATTAGATTTGTACTTGTGCTCATTAACCCTGAAAACAAACATTGGGGCATCCTTGATAGGAGCTGAGATGACTACTTTTTTAGCACCTGCCTAAGAATGACCAACAAGAAGAAAAAAATTACTATTTCTTGCTAAAGTAAAGAGTCACCTAAAAATCATTAATTAAGTTCAACACTCTTACATCAATACAATGAAAATTATTTTAAAACTTATAATTAGAGTCATAACAATTTCATTAACATCCAAGGTATAGCTTATAGGATCTATGAAACAACAAAATGACATATATGAATTGAACCATAATCTCTGCAAATGAACTATTGCTAACTTCAAGATAATCTAGAACCACATTCCTAATTCTAGAACAACATTAATGTAGCTAACTACCTACTTGAAAAGAATATCAAATACCTTATATAATAAAAGTATTGGAGACATGATATTTCCATGGTGCATTACAGCGCAATTTTATTTGTACCAACAAATCACATTATGTGATCCAATCATCAAGATGAAGAAATCCATCTACCAAAAGGATCCCAGAATGATCCAAAATGTTATAAAAACACACTTGCACACAATCTTCTACCAAAAGCTTGCTAATTCAAAATTATTAGAGGTCAAAAATGACATACCTTCTGTGTAAGGGGGAAATATATAAGTACAAAATAGATAATTGAATTGAATATAAACTAATCTAACTCAAAAACAATAATCAAGATCTATGCCCATTACTCATGAAATGAAGCTTTCTATGCTATTGAAAAAAAACAATGAAATCCTACGATATCATAACGAATTCAAAAAACAAAAAGCTTTACCATCCCATGTCGGAGTGTGTTCGCAAAGATGTTGGGTTGTTCATATCAATGTGAAGCCTCCATTGTGCATGAAAAATCTTGAAGAACATGTGTGTGTTGATCAAAGATATGTGTTGAAGCTTTGTCCAACGTCGATTAAGATCTTGGCATTACTTCGTTGTGTAAAATAGGTTGATTCTCTTATCCTTTTTTGATAGGAAAGAGGTTTCTTATATAGAATTTGTGATTCGAAATGAATTCTTTGGATCGTGTAGTATAATATCTTGATCAAAGGTCGAAAGATATTGAGAGGATTTAGATGGGATTAATTTGTGCATTTTGATTACGTAATTAGTGTGATTGAAGAAATCATTTTGAGTGTTCAGTGGGATTGAAGAAATAGATTGAATAATCTATGGGATTGAAGAATAGATTGATCTATTAGGAAATAGATGGATCAGTCAAACAATCAAAATGAGCAATTGGTGGTTCGTAATTTACTCAATCATGAAAGTGGGTGGGGATAATTAATTAATTGATTTAATTAATTAATCTTTTTGAGTTGAACGTGCAAATCAAGTTTGACTTTTACAAACAAAGTTGTATTTGTTTCTTTTGACCTTTTTGAATGATTTTTGGAATAATTTATTTCAATCATTCAAATTTGGGGGAAAGTGACATAATTAAATTATTATGTTTTAATAATTCAATTAACTTAGGGGAATAGTTTTAATTAGCGACATAATTAAATAATTGGTGTTATTTAATTAATCAGAAGGAATAAAGTTAGATTAGGACTTTATTAAATAAATGAAATTTATTTAATTTTTCAAAATCGATGAAAAAGTGAATTAATTAAATAATATTGTTTTATTCAATTAATAGAAAAAATTAGGATTTTGGGACTTTATTAAATAAATGCAATTTATTTAATTGGTAAAAAATGATGAAAAAATGAATTAATTAAATAATGTATTATTATTCAATTAAATAGAGGAAATTAGGGTTTTAAATGCTTTTGATGTGAAATGTAGTGATATTTGATGATAATAATGCTAATCATGCGAAAATATCATTTAAGGTGTGCAAAAAGTGTTAGGTCAATTTTACATGTCTACATTTTCTCCCTCTTTGAGACAAAGTATTGGTTAATTTTTTTCAAAGATTTTGATGTTAAGATCAAGTTTTAAAAAAATTATATGCCCCACTGTGCCTCAGTGGCCAGCAGAATGATGGTAGGACTCTAGTCTACCCCCTTAAGAGGTTGGCTAAAAAAACACTTTGAGGTCAAGATCACGATTGAGATATAATTTCAATTCAAATGCATAGAGGGAAAAAAATTAAGCCTATAGGTCTTCCATTGCTCATTCAAACATTCTTGGGAGCTCCTAATTTTAACCTAGGAAGGTTTCTTAAGCAAAAATTAGGGTTTTGGGGGGATATTAGGGTTCTAATTTCCTCATTTACACTTTGAACCTATAGAGAATTCTTGCCTTTGGTTTTCTTGTAATTTTAGTTGTCGAGGAGCTATGGCAAGGATTTGAGGCTCCCCACATTGAGTGGATGCGGTTCGTGAGTTTGGATGGCCTATAGGCATCGGTGCCCCAGTATGTACCCTTTTATTTCTTGTTTTCATATTTTTGTGTTTGTGTAGTTAATGCATGAATACCAACTAGGTGATAGTTCCAATTTTATTAATTTTTCACTTTTGAATTAGTTTTAGCACTTCTTCTTTTTTAAATAGCTCGCTTTTTATTTTTCCTCGTGCATCTGCTCTAAAATTGCACACTTGACTTAAATTTGAGCTTCTGATTTTTTCCTTTTTTATAATTTTTTTCTTTTGATATTCTTGCTTTCTTTTGCTTTCTTTTGTCATAAAATTGCACTTTTGATAAATATTTTCACATTTGAAACTTTCGTTGTTGCTTTCATTTTTCACTTTTGATAATAAATTCATCGCTTTTTCTTGAATTTATCACTTTTGATCAAAAAAATCTCACTTTTGACACAATTTTTTTTCTTTTGATTAATTTGGATCACAAGTCATTTTGTTTATTATTTTAAGTTTGTTTTTGTGTTTTCCTAGCGAATCTTTAACATCATGGGTTGAATGGTTGCAGGTGGTTCTTAATCCACTCCAATCAAGGGAGAAATGACCACATGATCTATTTGATTTGATTCTTGTTTTCGATGTATTGGAGTGAGATATTTTAGATGTTGTCAGGTTGTGACATATTTTCTACATGCCCACCCTTAGATGTCATAGCACGATGATGATTGCGCTCATGGATAGGTGGCATTTAGACACCTAGTCCTTCCATTTACCTATAGCCTAGGAGGTCACCATTACTCTTGAGGATGTGTGGAGGATCCTCCACATACCCATTCATGGAGAGCTTGTTACATATTCTATTCAATTGGGTACCCATGCTATGCATCGCGTTCTTGGTGTGAGATGTCTAGAGGTTTGCCACTCAAAGATAAACTTATCAGATTCTTTTGGTAGTGTTGATCCTATTTCACTTGTTCTTTTTGGTTTGGTTTCGGGGCTTGTTGTTCCTGACAGGCGGGGTTGGTAGTTTCCTATGGGATGGGGTATATGCACCAAGTAGATGTTCGAGCATGATATGAGATATGCATGGGGTCCATGTCTCCTTTCCCACCTGTACAGAGATATGCATGAGGTTGTATATCATGGTGGGAAATCTATTTTTGTCAGTCTCTCTTCTTCATCTATTTTATTGGGAGCATATCTCAGTTATACGGCCTAATGGTGTATTGGATCGTACTACTCAGGATCCATATTCTTATTGTTAGAGAGATTTTTTGCATTATACATTTCTTGGATAGATTTCTTTTTTTGCACCATGTATTTTATCATATGCCAGGTTTTGTATGGAGACCGTATATGGATTATGAGGCATGGCTTGATGATTAGGAGTAGTTGATATACTGTAGATAGGCTAGATGGCTAATCAGTCGTGTGAACTCTCTTTTGGAGAGATATTTACCCAACAAGGTTTGTAGGTCGTTTGGAGAGAGACAAGGTCAATTTCCAAATACCTATGAGGCTCAGTTTGGTCAGACCACCAGAGAGGTCTGTGTCTGGGGTCTACAAGTTGACCGTGATGTTGTCATTGCTACGTTCAGAGCTCTTACCCCAATTGGATGGGGTTGGCCATTGGGCTTAACAAATCTAGTTACTACTCTTGATTATGATCAATGGTGGGTGCAACACCTTCCTTTGAGATTTATAGATCTTTTCGGTGTTCCTGCAATGGGTAGAGTAGGAATTACTTGTCATCAAGGAGAGAGACAACATGTCGAGATCATTGCAAAGAAAATTCCTAGGGCTCGATAGGATGATGGACAAGGTGAACAGGGTGATCAAATGCAGGATGATTAGGGACAGGTTTCAAGTTCTCCTCCACCACCTGGAGATGGATGTGTACAACTAGCATAGATGATGGTTGTGAGAGACACTGAGATAATATGGAAATGGGTCATGGAGGCACAAAATATTACACTTACCATAGAGTGAGACACAGCTCAATAGGATATAGAGGGCTTTAGGACAAAGAGAGACACTAATATTGGGTATCTTCTAGTTGTTGAGACATAGTTGTAGACTATTACCACTAAGAGGGATAGTCTTTGGATAGAGAATGGCAGTCACTGTGCTGAGCAAGATCAGTTGCTACAAAAGGAAACATATTATTAGACCTTGTATGAGGCCTCTATTTCTAGAGCACAACAACATATGTGGTTTGGAGAGCCCAGTGTTGCTACAAAGGTTCCATCAGGTGGACATTTCATTAGACAGTTTGATCTACCACCTGATCCTTAGAGTCCTCCTCCCCTTGTAGGGTAGCAGTGTTTGTATTGGATCTTTATGATGTTTATTGTTCAGAGACTTATATTGCAAACATGATTTTGTATATATTCATTGGCCTAGTTGAGGCCTCATATATATGTATATTTTTGTACTATCCTATCACACATGTTTAATTGATGATGATGTACTATGACATTCTTCTTTTATTGATGATGAGATATGCATGCTTTGATTTGACTTCATTAGTGATGATTATGGATGATGATGTATGATGATGTATGTTTATACATTTTTTTTTAATTCTCTAATACATGCATATGATGTGGATGGATGGATTGATTATATTGTATTTTATATGAGGTTTTATTATGTATATGATGGATGTATGCCCTATACATGATACATAATTTTTTATTGCTTTATTATCATCATGATATGTGTTGACAACACTGTGGATGCAGGATGGATATGGTACTAATGATATTGTGATGCAGGATGGATTCTAGTTAGAAGAAATATTCGATGATGGATAGAAATTTGATGTTGTTAGTTATTGATAAATTTTATTTCACTTTTCTTGGAGACTTCACATTTTTAACAATCCTTTTTGATGTAGCAAATAGATACAATGCACCAGGGTATTAATAACCAAGGTGACTTTTTATCTATTGCATGGATTTTGACTCGACATAAAAATAATATTCGTGCTCATACCATACATACATAAACTTTGTTTAAAATATATCATTGGGTTGTGTTTAAAAAATTTCAGACCAGATACACAGAGAGGTATAAAATACCTAACATGCAACCGCTACACAAATTGTCTTAAAAAAAACTTTCATATACTCAATAAAGCAAGTATTCACTGTGGTAGTATTATAAAAAAACATATTACAAATAGAAAACTGAAATAATGCTCAATTGCCCCCATTCCTTCTTCTCTAAATCCTTATGGACATCTTTCAGAGATTCTGGGAATGAGTTAATAAAATAAATCATAAAGATAAGACTATAAAAAGATTAAAAAAAAGGTTGCAGTATCACTTGCCATATTTTTTTTGAAGTTTCAGGCTATTATCCATTGTTGATCATGTTTATCATAGGAACGGATCCATTAAGACATATCTTAGGATGTTGTTGGTGAATTGTCAAAAGATAGGTAGTTAATACTTTGGCTTCGTTTTAGTCTATTTGTAACAAAATCTTTGTGATTGTTTGCTTGAAAGTTCTAGCTTTTGATTTTTTCTCTATTTGTTTGTTTTTTTGTTTTTTTAAAGGGTTAATGTGATGATTTGTTTATTATGGATGAAAAGTTTATTGTGAATTGTGATGATGGAGTTAGGATCTTTTTTTATTTTTTTGAGTTTTGTGATGTTGTTTTTGTTATTTTTAGGGGACTAACCCAGGGCCTCGTGGGCTTATCAAAGATAATCCTTTCCTACATTGTACATTCAGAGGCTTGTAGTTCGATTGGTTTGATGTTAACATATTTTTGATCTTTTCTTTTTTTTGAATGTTTTTGGATTTTATTGTTTGTGATTTTTTTTGTATTTTTTCTATTTTTTGACTAAGTAAATAAAGCATGATAGAAACCTAAGGGGACTGGCCTAGGGCCTCAGGGGCCGATCAGAGATAAGCCTTTCCTATGTTGTACACACAAAGACCACTTATTTTGACTGGTGTTGAATCAAAGCATAATTTTTTTGGGGATTTAAACAATATTAATAACTTGGATTGATATTCCACTTTTGTTTCTAGAGGATATGTTGTGGGAAATCTACTTGAACTAGCCTTGAGGTTCAAGCAAATTTTGATATCTTAGAATTGTTGAGTGAAGGAATAATCCAAAGTTGTTGTTTTGAAGAGGATTTGTTATTTTTCAAATGTTTTTTATTTTGTTATTTTCTAGATGTTTTTTTGATTTTGTTGTTTTGACCATGATAGGATGCACAAGGATATAATCCATGACCATTTTTGAGGAGTTTCCCCTAGTTCGGGGTGAGTCTACTTGTTCTAGGTGATGGGCATTGTTAATATAGCAAGGTTCAATAGTTAATCAGTTACCAAGCCATGGTTGGACATATGTTTTATTATGAGATGAATGGGTGGATGTTTTAGATAGTACCAATAGATAATTATGCAAGTATTATTCAAGCATAGCACTTATTTTCCAAGTTTTCATTGCGGTACCTATTTTAGAAGTGCCACAAAGTGGTTTTCACTAAAAGAATGTTTTATTTCTCTTTATTGTTTTCTTGCTTCTTTTTTTTTCTTGTTTTATCTTCTTTTTTTTTAGATTTTTACCCTTTTTCCTGGGGTATTATGATGTGCTTCAAGTGTAGAACTTCTTGAAGTGGTTTTTGTTCATCAGTTCAATTAAGGGTTCTCTTTCTAGAGTAGCCAACGGATAAGCTCTAGAGTCATAGCTTGTTGTGATGATGAATGGGCCTAACCAATTGGGTTCAAATTTTCCTTTGCCATCAAGATTCAACTAAACCTTTTGATTCTCTTTGAGTACCAAGTCACCAACCTAAAAAAAAAATCATTGATCCTTTTGTCATAGATTTGTTTTTGCCAATTTTGATAAACCTGCAGATGGTTTGAAATGCTCAAACACCTTTTGTCTAGGAGTTACAAATCATTTAATTTGAATACTCAAAACTCTTCATTGTTGACCATGCCTTGTAGTGAGATTTTCAATGAGGGGATTTTGACTTCGATAGGTAAGACAACCTCTGATTCATAGACCAAGGAGAAAGGTGTGGTACTTGTAGGTGTTCAAATATTGGTTCGACAAGCCCAGAGAGCTAGGTTTAATTGCAAATTTCAATCACGACCAACTTCATTAACAATCTTCTTTAGTATCTTTAGGATGGTTTTGTTAGATGCTTCGGCATGACTGTTTCCTTGGGGATAGTAGGGTGTGGTAGAATGTGTAAGGGGGAATTTGTATGTATAAACTAGATAATTGACTTGAATAGAAACCAATCTAACTCAAAAAAACAATCAAGATCTATGCCCATTACTCACGAAATGAAGCTTTCTACGCTATTGAAAACAAATAATGAAATCCTACAATATCACAAAAAATTCAAAAACAAAAGAAACTTTACCATCCCATGTCGGAGTGTGTTCGTGAAGATGTTGGATTGTCCATATCAATGTGAAGCCTCCATTGTGTGTGTGAAAGCTTGAAGAACGTGTGTGTGTTGATCGAAGATATGTGTTGAAGCTTTGTCCAATGTCGATTAAGATATTGGCATTACTTCGTTGTATAAAATAGGTTGATTCTTCGATCCTTTTTTAGAGGAAAGAGGTTTGTTATATAGAATTTGTGATTCAAAATGAATGCTCTAGATCGTGTAGTAGAATATCTTGATTGACAATTGAAATATGTTGAGAGGATTTAGATAGGCACAATCTATGAATTTTGATTACATAATTAGTGTGATTGAAGAAATCATTTTGAGTGTTGAGTGGGATTGAAGAAATAGATTGAATAATCTATGGGATTGAAGAATAGATTGATCTATTAGGAAATAGATGGATTAGTCAGGCAATCAAAATGAGCAATTGGTGGTTTGTAATTTACTCAATCATTGAAGTGGGCGAGGATAATTAATTAATCTTTTTGAGTTGAACATGCAAATCAAGTTTAACTTTTACAAACAAAGTTGTATTTGTTTGTTTTGACCTTTTTGAATGATGTTTTGAATAATTTATTTCAATTATTCAAATTTGGGGGAAAGTGACATAATTAAATTAATATGTTTTAATAATTCAATTAACTTAGGGTAATAGGGTTAATTAGCGATATAATTAAATAATTGGTGTTATTTGATTAATTAGGAGGAATAAAGCTAGATTAGGACTTTATTAAATAAATGAAATTTATTTAATTTATCAAAATCGATGAGAAAGTGAATTGATTAAATAATATCATTTTATTAAGTTAATAGAAAAAATTAGGGTTTCACTTTATTAAATAAATGTAATTTATTTAATTGGTCAAAAATGATAAAAAAGTGAATTAATTAACTAATGTGTTGTTATTCAATTAAATAGAGGAAATTAGGGTTTTAGATGTTTTTGATGTGAAATGCAGTGATATTTGATGATAATAATGTTGATGATGCAAAAATGTCATTTAAGGTGTGTGATAAGTGTTAGGTCAATTTTACATGTCTACACCTTCAAGTGTGCAACTGCTTTCTCTTTATCAGTAAAGACACCTATTGATTTAACGTCACCTAGGGAATTTCTTCCATATTTTTGAAGAATTGAATTAGATTAGACATGCACATAAATATGCATAACAACACATCAAATAAAAGAAAAACAATTGACCCTTGTAAAAACTTTTCTCATGAAATCTCTCATGGAAGCTTATCATTGGACATTTAAAATGACTTACTTGTAATCAAATATAGCTACGTGTGTCTCACCAACAAGTAAAGTTTTTTCATCCTTGACCTTCACTTCATGTTTCTTCCACTGGCCATGGACACTATCATATTTGAACATATAGGTTTGAATGTAACATAAATGAGAAAACAATGATGAGCACTCACAAAATCTGATTATGCGAGTAGTTTTTCAATGAAATATATAAAGACTCGTAATAACATACTTCATTATGGAAAGTGCAAATCCTTCTAGGAAAATAATTACCAAAAGAAAAGGATCAAAATTTCCCAAAAACTATCCCTATCCTTTAGAAAGATATGATAATGTCCACAAATTCACATGTGCATTTTTAATTGGTGTGCATATTCTCTAATACAAGCTTGTAAGGCTCTCTAAAATATGGGTTAGTTCACACCGAGGCCTTCTCAATCATGGGAATATAATCCCGTGGAATTCATAGGTGGTTTTCTCAATGCCTAGTTCAAAGACCACTGCATCATTGTTGTTGCCTACTGATTTTCATTTCATGGGAATTCCTTGCCTTGAATTGAGCAAAGAGATAAAGATGTCACAGTCATATGTCATGCAAAGGCAACACTTTGAAGGAAGATCCGATTCCATATACCTTGGATATCTGGTTCTTCTAAACTCAACAAAGACATATCCTTCAAACATGCCATGACAATGCAAATTACAAAATATAGTGATGTATCATTTGGTAAGCTAGAGCTAGTTTATGTTACATGTTATAATATCATCTTAGACCTAGTACATATGACAGTTGGGTTTTGGTTATTCTGCATGTGTGACAAGTGAAGTAAGAAATTAGTTGATTTAATAAAGGTACTCATTCCAATTTATCTTGAAGACATGATTATTTTAGTGGTAGCTAGGGTTGCATTGAAGAACATTGTAATGAGGTGATTGCAAGGATATGGGACTCTACAAATTAAATGAATGATGTTGAGTGCAAGTTAGTGAATGCAGTGAGTATCATATCAATCATATACACAATGAAAGTGTACTCTTGAATAGGTTTGGTCAATAAAGTGCTTGTATCAAAGCTAGCCTTGAAAGGAGCATGTAAAATTATTACACTACCACACAAATGATACTAAAGGGGTAGGGTTTTGATAGGAATCAATTAGATCCCTATAAAAGTAAGCAACTAATGGTTTTATTGTGAGCTTAATGAGAGATTGAAAGATAGGGAGTTATACCATCTTAGTTCATTGTCAATATGAGGTCCAAATGCCAAGAAAGTTGGTATTAGTTGACAGTTTCATGAAGCCATGCTCAAATTTTGTGCTTAAACAAAGTTTCTTTTATGAGCATTACACAAACAAGTATTGGAGATAAATACAATTTTAGTGTCCACCATTTAAAGCCTTTTTATTTGAAAAGATCGTCATATAAAAATTTATAGTGAGGATAGACTTATGCAAGGGTTCAAAGTGCAAGGTGGTAGTCCTCTTAATCAAACTCTAAATAGTGCTTCAAAGATAGGTTGTTCTTGTGAAATGACAAGGAGGTGACTTTGCACATTGATTCCAAATGCAAGCATAACAAATATTTTTGTACAAAACTGATTCAATTGATAGGCAAAGACATAGGTTGATTTATATTACATGACCAAAAGATGACACAAAATCAACAAATCTTCTCCATATAAATTCATCTCCAAGATTGTTGCAAGAGAAATTGTTCTGAGAGAGGTGAACCATTACCATCATTTTAAACAAGGACAACGTTCTTGTGGAGAATATTGGTGATGCTAAATGAAACAATATTAAAAATAGGCTTGTAGTATAATAATGTGCACTACATCATATATCCTATAATAATGAAGGGACATCCATCAAAGCATAATAGAAGGGATTTGTTTTTCATATGTTGTAGTTACAAGTGACTTGCTAGACATACATGAAAATGTGGAAGCATAGACAAGGCAAGTAGATTGTTTCAAAAAATGTTTCAAAGAAATATGATATCATGGAATGGCATGATTAAAGGATATGTTCAAAATGGGTTTTTCTAAAAATTCCTTAGAAAATTTTAAGAAAATGTAACCAGTGGGTGTAAAACCCAACTCCTCAACCTTTGAAAGCATCCTTCTTGCTTGTGTGTGAATCGGAGCTTTGGATGAGGATATGAACATCCATCAGAAGCATATTTGGAAGTGGATTTTTATTAGATATTGTAGTTGCAAGTTCCTCTTTGGATCACCAAATCCTTCACAAAAAATTTTGCACAACCACTGCAACACTCCACGGTTGTTGTTGGGCCTTCACGGTAATACGGGAAAAGCATGTTGAGTCAACATGCTTTTACTGCATCACCATGAAGGCCCAACAATAATTGTATGGTGTTGCGGTGGTTGTGTAGAAGTTCTCACAAGTCTGCAAGTGTGATCCTAGGAGGTTGGATAACAAAAGTTAAAGAAAATATGTTCATGATGACTGTAATCAAGAGTATAGGTGGGTAGTTGTCACATGAATGTACAGTAACTTAAAATTTTCATATCACAGTCTTTAAAGTTCATCATACCATGTGACAACTTTAAAGGATAGTTTGAGAGCATGAATACAAGATGTGTAAATAAATTCAAATGAAGGTGGAGTATGCTTCCTAGCATAGAGGATATCTCTATGAAGTGCATAATTGATAGTGTTGGTTGTAGTTTCCACTTTCTTTTCTAGTAACTCTATCAATTCATGAAAATTTATCTGTGATGTTATTGGTTTTTTGTATCCATTAAAAGGTGTAAGATGGTAGAAGATAATAGATCATCCCTACATAGTGATATGAAGGTGAAGGAGATAGTAGATCATCTATATATGTTCTTCATTAAAATAGGTTAGCATGACTTATAATCACTCCCATGAATTTTCTCCTTACACAATTCAAGTCCGCACGACCCCAAAAACCTTAGTTTAGCACTACATAGCAAAATCAATGAAGCAACAACTAAATGAACCAACTGTTCACCCACAACTTGACACATAGACAAACACATCACTTTCCACTTGGAGTGTATGCACTTTTTACATCCTCAAACACTTCCTCAAAACTACACATCATAATAGTCATTCACGGTGGAATACAGAGCATTCCAATATGCACTCTACACCTATAGCACTACCATTACTAAGCTTGATACACTGTCATCAATATCTTTAGTTATGGAAGACATACAACCTTGAAACTATGGATATAGATTGCTTCAACATGTACCATTATTACTTGTAAACCGCATTACAAGATGATGCACTGTGGAGTAATGTGGACCATAATACTAAAAATACACACTTACACTTCTTCAGTACACTTGGTCTTATTTCGGACTACATACATACTAATATACTATCACTTATACAATGGGTTGCCATAAATCACAAAACCATGCATCATCATGCTCATGTTCCTAACATAATGTTGGGCCCACATAATTGGTTTATGGCCATGAGTCTTACCAATTATAGAAAGCATATAAAGTCTAATTTTTATCATAGAGCTAACAATAGTGTTGAACACCAAGAATATTGAAACGGGGTGAATTGGTACTCTCTTAAACCATGCAAATATTAAACATCCAATCACTAATGCGTATTCAATTACAATAAGGGAAGAAATCATGAAAACATCCACAACATCACATAACACATAAAAACCAAGAATTTTACGTGGAAAACCCAAAATGGGAAAAACCACGGTGAGGGTTAGTTCACAATATATTATAACCGGTTATAGTATATTACAAAAATTCTCACTGCAAGTGGACTCACTATCCATAGAGAAAAAGATAAAGTAAATAAGGTAGCTCATAGCCTATTTTGAACTGTTACAATTTGCATCTTGTGTATGTAGGAATACAATTCCAATGAAGCACAATAATAATCTTCACACTGGTTTTGATTCAACACTCTGCAATGTTCTCCATTCACACAACTTAGATGTTTCACAATACAATTCACACTACTCTGTTCAAATTCGTATCATACACAATACATGTCATGTCTATCTCTCACTCATCATAAAACATCAAAAACAATCTAGTATATATATCCACATCTAGTAGAACGTGAATTAGGTTCGCCTAATTAGATGTAATACCTAAAATATAAATTCCCAGCTCCAAAACGTATCATACATAACACATGCCACAATTTAAAATCCAAAAACACCTTAAGATAGGTCAGCATGGACCTATAATAGATCCTACATAAGATAAAAATACGTATTCATCCTTCACACAACATCAAATGTGTTAGGTCGACTCCAAATAAGACCTAAAACAAAAACTTTCATCTATGTGTCCACGTCTTGACATGTGGACCCCAAAAATTGATAACATATGGAATTCAAGCTCAACTAACATCTGGAAACTTAACTTCAACACTGCACAACCAAAAACTCATTTGCGGAGAAGTACAAAATCTCCCACATAAACACACTATACACAGAATGTTTGTAATATGCCAAGCCGAACTCTATTACGCTTATCTCTCAAATTGTATTTCCAATCAAGATTAAATCTTGGATTTAGATGCTTCTAACATCCACCAAATTAATGTTAGAATTGAAAATTGATATCTTCATTTGCGAAATGGTGTAGACCCAAAAACTAATGCACTATAACACTGAAGTGGTAAATTTGACACAGTCAAATTTCTATGTAATTGAACTTTCTAGACCAACTCAACTTGCCCAAATGACTTCCACAACACCTCAAAAACATGTTAGGATAAATCAAAATGATACAAAACAATGTTGACATCAATGACAACGCTATATCACATTGTTATGCACATTCATGCTCATGTTTTCAAACAACATCATCAATGACAATATCCTGAAACTTCCAAAAATCGCCCCCTTTGTCATTGATGGAAACATGCCCCAAAAAACTCCAAAAATTTCCTTCAATACTCCCCCCCTTTGACATCAAGGGAAATGGTCCCCTATACAAAATTGTTCTAACTCTTATTAAAACTCCCCCTAAATGATGTAGTCATATATAAAGATGGAAAAATAATGAATTAACTCCCCTTGAGTCATATACCAAAGAAAAACTTAAAATTGTATTGAAATACCTCTATGTTGTCTTGATATTTATAAAGAATCTAAACTTAAATGCCTAAAAACATTAAAAAAAAATGAGTCAATTGGAGGTGGTTGATGCTTGTAACTTCTTCAACTGGTCTTCCCAAGCTTTCTTTCCTTGTTCCCATTCATTCTTGGCCTTTGCAAGCAACGTATTTTATATTTCAAATTCCAATAGAAGTTCTTTTTCCTCTTTCAAAGAAGTAGGTACCAAATTCATCTTCTTTGCCTTATCAGAATTGAGAAGAGCTCTAGACATAATTGTAAGTTTGGGATTGACCAAATTCCTTACCTCTTCAAACTGTAGAATAATATGTTCTTTTTGAGCCTGTAGCTGGAACAATTTCTTATAAAGATCCTCTATGGAATTCCTTGTCTCACAAGTGAGGTCAACTATTGGGTCATATGCACTGAAGGCTGCATTTATTTCACACTCAATGGATTCCATTTCCTTTCTTATGCTTTGTGTGGCTACAACCCACTCCATGTCATACTACAATAGTGCCTTATCCTCACCTATGCATGTTTATGTATCCTTCAACAATTTTGCAAATTTCTTATGTGCAATAGCACATTTATCTATGATCTCCAACATCCTTTTGTCATGTATCTTCTTTTCAACCTATTTCTTTGCCTCTACCTTCCATCTAGATGCATATGTTCTGAAGGAATCAATCAAAATTTTGAGATTATCCATACCAAAGAGAGGTGTGTCTATGTTTGATCTAGGTATGATCTCATGCAAATCCTTAACTACCTCATCCATTAGCTCTCCACTTTTTTGATGTGAATTAATTATCTCTTACCTCATGGATGCATGGAACATGTCTCCTAGTTGTAACTTTTGAATAGGAGACATCTTGTTCAAATCCACATTTCCTTGATTCATTTGAAGTTACAACAATTGTGAGGACACAATTGGCTAGAAACTAGGCTAAACACTCAATAGGTTTCTCGGAGAATCATCGAAGGAGCTGGAAAATTCACCAAGAATCTTTGTAAATTCTACAACCTTTCCCTTTTCATCTGCAGTACCAGAGTCAACTAATTTTGCTTTCTCTGCATCTCTGGATGCACCCTTGTTCATTTCTTCATATTCCTTTTTACCCTCTTCTTTTTCTTGATGCTCTTCTTCCTTTTCCTCATCAAAATTTTCTTCTTCATGCTCCACATCATCATTTGTATCATCGGTCTTGTCAGTTTTCTCTTCGTTTGTAGTATTTTTTGTGTTTGTCAAAGGAATAACTTCAACATTTTGTATATGAGGAGTGATGACACTTTCCTTTGCAATTTCTTCTTTGATCATTGCCTCTTCATCATTATCTTTAGTCATATCCACATTAGAAGGGGTGTTATCCTATGCAAATTCATCATTATTATCCTTCTCATGTTGAGCATTATCAGTTTGCACTTCTTCCATATTTAGTTTCAAAGAAATGTTGTCATCATTCATCTCTCCCTCAACCACTGGATCCAATCCTAACTTATGCACAATCGCATTAGCTTTATCATTGATTTATTTTAGGAATCTCTCTAGATCACCTTTATCTTTTCCCATGAGCATTCTAATGCTTTGTTTGGTTCTCATATCCTTATTGTATATGGTGACCAATGTAGCCTTGTCATATTTGAAAAGTGGAGCACCAACTCTTTCCAAGGCTTCATCTTTTAGCCTTTCATTCTCTTCTACTGCCTATTGGATTCTTTTCATCAAAGTATTCCATTAATCAACACTAGGAATATCCTTCTTCATATTATGCATCTCAACTTCAAGCACAACTATATATTTGATTATAGCTTTTATAATGGTAGCCTTTTCTACCTCATCTACATCCTTGAATAATTTTGCAATCTCCGCCAACTTTTCATTGTGTACAATGCTATTGAAAAGTGCCTCAAGTTTCATTGGAGAGTGAGGCCTTACTAGTTCAACTTGTTTATTTTCCTTCCTTTTTCCTAGAGTCTCTTGACTTCTATAGTCTTTTTCTTCTCTGGTGAAGCCTTCTTGGCTTCCTTCTTCTTCTCCTTGATATGAATTTTAAATTTTTTATTCCTTTTCTATTTCCTATTTACTTGCAATACCTATTATGTCAACCCTTCTCATTTTTGCATTAGCTTCACCTTGTGAAGCATCACTTTTTTTATTTTGACTAGTAGGGTTACATATTCTTCCAACTCTTCTTC
This sequence comes from Sequoiadendron giganteum, assembly GCA_007115665.2. NCBI lineage: Eukaryota > Viridiplantae > Streptophyta > Pinopsida > Cupressales > Cupressaceae > Sequoiadendron > Sequoiadendron giganteum. The sequence continues at coordinate 394,101,977 of CM021107.1, forward strand.
TTCATCAACAACATTTATTCCAATATCCTTTTCTCTTGTTGATTTTTGTTTCATTCTTCTCTTGGCTAGGACAACGAGTGGTGTGGCAGTGGTGGTCCTCTTCTTCTCTACCCTTGTGTTATGCACAATCGAAGGGGATTTATCCCTTACCAAAGGAATGGTGGCATATTTTCTCTTCTCTCCAATAGCAGGTAAAGCCTTGGAGGACTTTTGTACAGATGGGGGAGTGGTAGCTATCTACCTGATCTTGTACTCTTGAATGCTTCTCCAACACTCTTATTTTATCTAGCTCTTTCTCTTGCGTACTGCACCTCTTTTAAGAGGCTCGATTCTTGTGCATATACATCTACCATTTTATCAACTTTTTCCTCATTATAGGTTCCTTTTTCTTCAAGTGCACTTCCATAGATTTTTCCTCAAAATTCCCATACCTTGGCTTTGTTGTATCTTTAGGACTATTCAATAAAAAAATTGTACAACCAATTAGTTTTGCCTCTATTACCTCATAACCTACCTTAGGAACCCAAAATGATCTTGGTTCCACTACCCCTATAATGCAATGATCTGTAGAAACCATGAAAGCGATATCATTTTTGTATTTTTCCACAATTGACCTAGGAATCCTCTCTCTCTCATGCATTCTTCTCTGAAATACTACAAATAAAGTAGTAAGGGAATCATCTTGTGCATTGGCATCTCCAAGGCTCCTCATGTATTCTACTATTTAATGTGCAATGAGCTTTCCACTTACCCAATTAACCTTTCCAATTATAGGAACCTTTCCATACTTAAACAATTACTTATTTTGATCTCCTTTAGATTCTCCATCAACTTTTTCCTAAGAAACTCACACAAGTCATAATCTACACCATTCTCTACCATATCATGTGCTACATTGATTGTGGTGGCAGAAATAAAGTTATCTCTATTTTTGAAATAAATCTTGTATCCAATGACCATGGAACCATACCTAATAGTAGGGTTTCTAATAGGATTTATAGTAAGGGCTCTCTGATTGAAGGTAGCACTAGTTTTCTCCATTACATCTTTATTCTTAATAGATTTCAAAATGGGAACCGGTTTGATGGAGCATAGAATGTGATCTTTCTTATCACCTCCTTTGTGATCATTTTTGGAATATCATTTGAGATGAACTAATCATGAATTCTACTCAAATCCATTCTAATCCACTTGATATCATATAAGAAATCAGGGAGCCATTTCCACACATCTAGTTTCTTCTCGGCTAAGGTTTTGTATTATGGTTTTAAGGAAAATTTTTCACTAGTTAATTCATTTTTCCATACATCAGTTAACTTGTTGGGAGAATTCTCATCTATATTTCCATGAATGTATGCCCTAATATTCTCATTTGGTAAGACCCCATTTGAAATGTGTGAGAAATAACCTAGAGGGTCATCTTCTGTGGCTTTTGTAGGGTATCTCTTGAATTTAGGTTGGGGATTCTCCATAACCTCTATAACCTTAGGTGTACCATCATAATGTAGATTCAAATTAACTTCAACACAAAATTTTGAAAGCTAGGGCATGCAAGGTTTGCAAAATACCTTTTTAACTCTTTCACCAGACTAGGGTTTCGATGCTTTGAATCTCAAATCACCTTGAACTCTTCAAATTCTCTTCTTCTCGCTCTGCTCCTCTTTGAATTCCTTTGGTGAAATTAGTTTTCCTTAACAAATTTTCTTATAACCCTTTGAACTACCGAAATTCTACAATAAATGCTTCAATTCATAGAGTTGGCAACCCTAAAACTATATGCACAGTCAACTTCTGAAGCTCCGCAATCTTCCATAATACCATATATTCTTCTGCAATCCTCTCCAATAGATCAAACATGTTGGTCTTCATCTCATATCTTTGTGTTGTAGCCTCAACACCTCTTTTCTAGTGGGGTACAAAAGATATTCATTAAAATCTCACACTAAGCCATAGCTCTTGGCTTAGTTTTTAGAGGAAACATTTGCACTGGAGGGTGATAAATATTCTTCTTACTTTTCTATCTCTTCCTTCTTTCTCTATATCTTTTCCATTTCCTTTGTTTCTATCAGATCCACCTTTTTGACTGGTTTATTCCTCTTTATCGGATTATCCTTCCTTATGTTTCTGCTTTTGCAAAACCTAGCAATATGTCTAGGTCTATTGCAATTGTGACATACAACGTTCTTTTGAACAATATTCCTTCCATTCATTCTAGATCTGCACTAATTAGCTTTGTGTCCAAATCCATAACATGTATATCAGTAACCATTAAAAGGTTGAATCATTCTACCATTGTTATATGCATTCATTATTTCAGTTTTACATTCACTTGCTTTATGACCAAATTTATTACATGTAAAGAATTGACCAATAAAGGATGGAACATTCTGATTCATTCTACTTCTACATTGCAGTGCTCTATGTCCATATTTATTGCAAGAATAACAAAAATCATTAAAATATGGGTACCTTTGAGCATTTGGTTGTCTGATCAGAGGTGTTCTAGCATCATTTCTTTGATTCTAGATCTTTCCATTATTCTTCTTGTATTCAGTCTATCTAGTTCATTGATCTTCTTTTCTACATTAGTTGTTTGATCTACTTTTGACCTTTCATATTTTTCAAATCCTAAACCACCTTTATCTTTAGATGTTTTTTAACATCCAATCATCTCATCAAGAATTGTGGATCTCATTTTTAATTTTTCTTCATGACTTCTTGCTTTCTCCATATCTGATCTTATATTTACCACTTCTTATTCAATCCTTGTGCACTCATCAGATTTTCTTTTCACCATTGCATTTAGAAATTCCTCAACTCTTTTTTTTTCTTCATCTTGCACTTTTAGTCCGATGGTTTTTTTATTTTCTTGTTTCAACTGTTCACTGACTTCCTTATGCCTTTCTATAAACTTCTTGATTTCTCTCTCAATTTGATGATGCATTCATTTGCTTCTTTAAAAATTTCCTTCATGTCTTTGTTTTCACCTTCAATCTTGTCAAGATCTTGAAGAGAAACTTTGAGTTCTCCATCTTTATTAAGAATGCAATCTTATTCTATAAATCCAACTATTGGAATCTATTTTAGGGGAATGGTATATCTTCTATCAACCATGCATTTAATCTCCAAGACCTTCCCAAAGCAGCTAAGCTCCTTCTAAGGAACCAATATCTTATACCAATTGTTGAACACCCAGAATACTGAGAGGGGGTTGAATTAGTATTCTCTTAAACCATGCAAATATTAAACATCCAATCACTAATGCATATTCAACTACAGTAAGGGAAGAAAGCATGAAAACATCCACAACATCACATAACACATGAACTACTGGATTTTTATGTGGAAAACCCAAAATGGGAAAAACCACGGTGAGGGTTAGGTCACAATATATTATAACTATTGCAAGATGTTGTGTCCCTTGGTCTTCCTTGTGTAGTACGGTGCTTAGGTTCGTGACATGGCTTAACCGCCTCTTGTGGATCTTGTATAAATCTAGCAGTTATATCGGGCATTAACAAGTCAATCTTTTGGTGCAACAAAAACCATTGATATAACAATTGGTATCATAGCTGAGGTCATAGGTTTAAACCCCTCATTTTAATTGGGGGATTGTTGCAAGGGTGTGTCCCTTGGTCTTCCTTGTGTAGTGTGGTGCTTGGGTTTGTGACATGGATTAACCACCTCCTATGGATCTTACATAAATCTGATGATTGTATTGGATATTGATAGGTCAATCCTTTGGTGCAACGACAAACACCAATGTAACAATAATCGATTATAGTATATTACAAAAATTCTCACTATAGGTGGACTCGTTGTCCAAGTGGACTCACCATCCATAGAGAAAATATAGAATAAAGGTGGTTCACAACCTATTTTGAATTGTTACAATTTTCATCTTGTGTATGCAGGAATACAGTTCCAATGAAGCAAAATAACAATATTCACATTGATTCTAATTCAACACTCTGCAATGCTCTTCATTCACACAACTTAGATATTTCAAAACACAATTCACACTACTCTTATTGAATTCACATCATACACAATACATATCACGTCTTTCTCTCATCCATCATAAAACATCAAAAACAATGTAGTGTATATATCCACATCAATTAGATTGGCCTAATTAGATGTAATACCCAAAATATAACTTGTTGGTTCCAAAAATTATCATCCATAACACACACCACAATTCAAAATCAAAAATACCTTAAGATAAAAACACTTACTCATCCTTCACACAACATCAAATGTGTTAGGTCGGCTCCAAATAAGACCTAAACAAAACCTTCATATGTGTGTCCACATCTTGACACATGGACCCCAATAACATCTAGAGTTAAAGCTGAACCAAAGTTTGGAAACTTAACTTCAACACCGCAAATCTAAAAGCTCATCTGTAGAGAAGTTTAGAATCTCCCACATAAACAAATTGTATAGAAAATGTTTGTAATATGCTAGGTCGACCTCTGTTACTCTTATCTCTCAAACTGTATGACCAATCAAGATGAAATCTTGGATTTAGATGCTTCTAACATCCACCAAATTAATGTTATAATCATAGAGTGATATCTTCATTTGTGGAATGGTGTGGATCCAAAAATTGACGCATTGTAACACTAAACTGGAAAATTTCACACTTAGTCAAATTTCTATGCAACTGAACTTTTCAGACCAACTCAACTTGCCCAAATGACTTCCACAACACCTCAAAAACATGTTAGGATTAATCAAAATGATCCACAAAATTTTTGACATCAATGACAACACTGTATCATGTCGTTATGCACATTCATGCTCATGTTGTCAAACAACATCATCAATTAAAATCTCCTTAAAATTTCAACAAATAATTAAGGAAAAAATATGATTTATGAGTTTTGACCCCTGTATTTGGATGTTTTATTTATTTTTTTGCTTATTTTGGGTCTAGATTCCATGGTATCCATACACTTATGCCTATTTTTAATGATTATATGTAATTTATGATACATTTCAAATAGTATTTTTTAAACTAAGATTAAAATGGGATCTATGAGACTTTTTCTTCCCATCATAAGTAGAGGCTTAGTTTTTGTTTGTATTTGCATGAGATTAATGATTGAATTTGTTAAAATTTAATTGGGAAATACATAAATTCTATTTTCTCCATTATTCTTGTAGGTTGATTGGTATAAACTAAGAGGAGTTTTTTAGTTGTAGATCTTTCATTAGTATAAGTAAATTGAAGAAGCAAGAGTAATTGATTATGAAGCAAAAAAGTTGCACTTACAAATTAGGCTTTTAGTTAGCTATAAATGGGATATTCCCAAATTATTGAGGATAATTTCATGGATAAGAGGAGGCTTTCATTAAGGAAATAATACATAATAAGTTTCAAGGGATAGTTATTAACTCTAGAGTATTTCTTCGATAGTGAAGGATAATTGTCCAACATCATAGGGATATTATTAGGAGAAATCATATTATCCTTAGAATCATGTTAGTAGTTATAACATGTTATGTCAAGAATATTGATTAGTAAAATAATAAGGGGAAAAACCATGGGGACATTATGAAATTCATATCAACACCTAAATATAGTCATAAGTACTCTAGGACAGTTATAAACAAGAGGTGAGTAGTGGTGTTATGCAAAAGGAGGTGGTTCATCACAAAGTGTCATCAAAATCTATCTAAATTAGTTTCATGTGGATCACATTTCATCAAGGAGACATTATGAGAGGCAAGTGTGCCTATCATGAATAAAATTCTACATCATATGATTATTATGAATTTCATGGAAGATAAAAGGATAGTTATGGAGGGGAAATTGGATAGTCATTGTGAATAATATGTGTGTGTGTGTGTTTGTATTTAAAATTCTCTCATTACCATTTTAAGAACATTCCCAAAATGAAGATTGTCATGTAATAGAGATTGTCTCAACATAGTCTAAGAGAATATTTATAGTCTTGAATGGATTTCCCGAAATAACAAAAGGATTTTATGTCCTAAATAAAATGTTTTCCTATCTTAGGGATACCATAAGGTTTATAGTGCCTTGAAGATCATAAATGGCCACTCTAGACTCAAAATAATTTTTGTTTACATGAATATAGTCACTCACCATTTCAAGACTTTTCATGCAAGAAAAAAACTTACTATTGTCCTAAAACATCATGTGACATTCATGAATAAAAAAGGTAATCATACCATAAACTTTCATTAGTAGGTCATGAAAATTGAAAGAAGATATTCATATACTATAGTCAAAAGGATTGTTACAATGAACAACATTGACATTCATAAGGTTTCTATTGGGACCTGACAAAGGGTAATTTAGAGGGGCCCAATATTGACTTCCATCATATTTTGGCATTTTTTCTCTTAAGCATCTTTAGATATTACACTAGAATAATGTATCTTGAAAGGTTTGGGATACCCAAGGAATGAATTGAGGACTTTGATAGTATTCACTTACCCAAACCTACTTGATGGAATGGTTGATTAGACTCCATGACACATAGAACACAAAATATTCCTATTGGCACATTTACACTACTCTCAAATAATGCATTTGCAAGAATGCATTCATTATTAGCATGTTCAAATGGTTTTGAGTTGACTAAAATTGAGATAGGGTATTATAGAGGGGCCACATACACCTGTGGGTCTAGATGGAACATTTGTAGCTGCCCTAAAGTCTAATAATTACTCCATCTTAGTTTGGTAGTTATTTTCTCTTAGGGATTTTAAGAGATTGCATTGTAATAATGTAGCTTGCAATGATTAGGAGACTAATGGAATAAATTGAGGCTTATGCTAGAATTCACCTTCCCACCCTGATATTTTGGCCTATTTTGTTTGGCCCCATAACACATGGAACATAAAATATGATTCTTTCCACATTTACACTACTCTCAAATGACACTTTTGTAAGAATGCATTTGTTCCTAGCATAGTCAAACAATGTTGAGTTATTCAAAACCAAGAAAGGTTAATGTGGAGAGACCTCATATCCACCTATAGGTCTATAAAAAAAATTCATATGTATCACAATGTCTGAAAAGGGGTGAGATAAAGAGAATTAGAGAGAGAGATAGCAAGGTGTAGGGAGAGAGAGAAAGGGTGATACAAAGAGAAGTAGATATAGAATATAGATATGAAGAGAGGGAGAGAGAAAGAGGGAGATATAGTGAAATATGGGAAGAGAATGAGAGAGGGGGTAGAAATAGAGTGGGATAGATAGAGAAGGGATGGAGGGAGGGAGAGAGGGGGAGATATAGGTAGAGAGATAGGTCTAGAGAGGGGGAGAAAGATAAGGAGAGGAGGGAGAGGGAGAGATGTAGATAGAGGGAGACATGGAGAGATAGAGATAGAGATAGAGATAGAGAAATATATGGATAGTATTTTTTGTTTCACTTTTTATCCATTCATTGAAATTTGAAATAAATTATATTTTTACATTCTAGATTTTATTCTATGTACACATTCCAAAAAAAATGATTTTTGATTGGTTTCCAAAAAAATTAGGGGGGAGCATGCTCAATTTTTTTTAAGAATGTTTCCACCTTGAAATTAGTAAAAAATTCATATATCAATTAAAAAATAGCAAAAAAATTAAACATGTACTACATGGGGTTAGCTAGTTTTTTATCGAAGAGATTTTTGGAATACTAAAAAAATTAACATTTTAGGGGAAGCACACCAGACATTGCTTTTTTGACAAAAACAAGAGCACTTTGTGTGCTCCCCCTATTTGAACCCCTTATTTTCAAAACAAATTAGTAAGTTTATAAAATATATTTAGAGGACTATGACTCTTATTCTTGTCATATCTTGAAATTTTTTAGTGTAATTGTAGTGTAGAAAATTGTATACCTTAACAATTTCACATTATGTTTTGGCTCCCCCTAAATTATTGAGCCTAATTGACCCCATAACTAAAATTATGTATTTCAAAGCCCATTGTCCCATTTTTCAATAAACACCATGCATTGAATAAATGCATTCAATTCACATGTTGACCCCAACAATGGGTGTCCTAGAAATTTGGGCCAAGATCCAATCACCCATGGGCGATTGAGTCCCCTTTCTTAGCCAGGGCCCATTTTTAAATATGTTTTTGGTGGAAATTTAACATTTAGAATTTAAATTTCAAGTGTTGGCTTTTGGAATCTAATTTTTGGGAAATTGGATAAATGCCTGTAAATACCTAGTCTTTTCACTATTTGAAACTAGAAGAAAATTAGAAGGATATTTTATGAACAAGAATTATTATCAAGAGAAATTCAAGAACAACATTTCAAAGCTTTATTGCAGAAATTCAAGATCCAAGCATCATGTCAAAGTGTTTGTGAGTTTGTGTTATCATGTTGTCATTATTTTGTGAAGGCTAACATATTTTTGTTGGTCTCCAAAGCATTCAAGTATTCAAGCAAGCAAGATCCAAATCCTTGAGGAGATGTGTATGACTTTAGTCCTTCAAGGAAACCATTGAAGGGTGGTGAGTTGCAACACATTGTGATTTCATCAAATTCCTTCCTTTCAATTATTTTTTTATCATTGATATTGCTATTGTGGAAGTGGAAACACTAACACGGGGTTGGACTGAGGCAAGCCCCTAAAATGGCCCAACATTTCTCCTATTTGTGAATGTGTAGTTTCCACGTTTAAAGACGATTGAAGAGATCTTGAAGGAAAATTCACCATTATTGTATTTTTTGTCATTAACCTTGTCAAGACATGAAACTCACCTACATAATTTATTGATGGCATTCCAAAAAAATTGCAGTCGAAAAACAAAATCTTAGATCCAACACTAGAGGACCCCAAAATCACTTTAAGACACCCCTACAAAGACTCAGTTGTCATTGGGTGACCCAATCCTTGTAGGCACAATAGGACCAATTTTTCTAATCAAGTTTATTATCCTTTGTACCTTCTATATGTTTTAGAATTTGATTGTTTTTGTTTATCAATTGTCGAGATCTTGCATTTTGCATATTAGGGCATATAGGATCATTAGGTTAATCATTCTAAAATATTTCCAATCCATTCCAACCCCCAATTAGATGTAGATCCAGGTCTGATTGGCTCACCATCATGGCCGAAATTCAATCTATGCACCTTGATATACATCTTAATGAAACTTGGAAAAAGGCCATCATTACATCCTAGGTTCTTTGCATTTAGGACCTAGGATCACCTTATTCTATATTTCAGTAACTATCTTCAATTTCTACATTCTGATGGTCGAAAATCTAGAAAGGGCTCATCAGGTTAAGTCTGTGGTGGAAGTGGAAGAGGTCAAAGATCCAGGTCAGATGGAAGGGGTTGGGACGAGCAAACGTACTAGAGCCAATCTAAAAAGGAAGTTGGACAAGCCCCCTGTGGACATACAGGACATGAAGCAAGCTACTATCAACATGGACAACCTAGAAAAGGAGGTCACGGATATCCTGAGAAATCTGGCCTAGTGGTTGGTTTCTTCCAGGTGTTTTGTTGGTCTTTTGTTTTTTTGTTGTCTCTGTGCTAGTCTCTAGTCTTTCTCTGCTATAAACTCCTCATCTTTTGTTGATCTCTTAATGCTTTATCTTTTCTCTATCCAATGTTAAAGGGTTTTGGGGCCCCTTCAAAACCTACTTTTACCTTAATCAAAAACCATCTTCAATTTCTCATCCTATATCAATTTTTCTTGATTTCAAAAAGAAAAAGCCACTTAAGATCCCCTTTTGGTTCCCCATCCCCATGCACTTAGTTTGGGGTTGAAAGGAATTTTATATTTTAAGATTTACAAGATAGATCCAAGAACATTGGGATTATATGAATGTTAGCGCTTACCTGGTTATTAGGGTTTTATTTGGATTTGACACTATTGCTAAAGGAGTAATCACTAGTTTAATGATTAAAATCTAACCATTCATTCATTGTACATAAACAAAATAATTTTAAAACCTTTTTATTTTTTTATTTTTTTTTAGCAAAAGAGGCAAGCCACAATAGATATATTAATATTAAATATAAGTTTTACAAAATTCTAGTTCAGGCGAGCATACCGGCGAGAAAGAACCAGGAAGAAAACTCCCGGTTATAGCTCGAGAAGTAACATTGACTGACACTTTCCAATTTGACCTCTTTACAATAACAATCGAAATATCTCTTTTACATTTTACAAAAACTATCACCTAGACAAGACCAAAATACAGACACTACACCCTTTGACTATCAATACCCCATAAGCCCTTTACATAATAAACCCCAATACATGGCCAAATACACCATTATAGACCCTATTACATAAACAGACTATCCTATTGATTTTGCATTAGTAGCTAATAAGCCTTTACAAGTCTCACAATATTGGCCCAAATACAAAATATTCCAAAATTATAACTGCTATACAGACAAAGCATGAAAATGTGATTAAAATGAGTTTGAATTATTTCCTACTCTTCGAGGACCATTTGTCGAGATTTCTTCATTCACCACTTGCTTCTATTTATAATCATAATCATTCGATGAGGCTATTTTGTTTATTTCTAGAATATATCGATAACGGAATTTTGTCCTTGCATCTTGTGGACGAATTAATAATTGCAGATCATGAACACATGTATGACTCCTTAATAAAGATATTGCATGATACTTTCTCTTAAAGTCATCTATCTCCTCCATAGAAAATATAGACCTGTACTTGTTAAGAGCTTGATACAAGTAAGAAGTATCGTGCATTTTTTATAAGAGCATGCCTTGGAAAAAATTTGCATATCTCTATTTGAAATGAATTAGATGTCTTGTGAATAAACCTCCCACTAGACCATCACCCTTGGTGAAATCATATTGTTGCACACTCTAGAGTAAAGCATCATTTTCCAAATATAGACTAATAACAAACTTAATAGCTATATTCTTTAATACATTGAAATTTTGAATGAGATCCAGAATGTTACATAAGAAAATGGACAATAGATTGGCTGGGAATATGATCCTTTGAAATTATGTATGCAAAACATCCTCACCTATGATGACTTTAATGCAATTTAATATAGACTTACAGTTTACTTTGAAGACTTTTTGCAATTCATCTTTATCGATGTAAGTTGAGAAAGGTTCTTCCCACGACTTAACTAAAACTAGCACCCTGAAATTTCTAGCTTGACACTCTTTCAACTCCATTAGCGTGTAATTAACCAAAGACACCACTGTAATCTGCAATATCACTGGGATAATGAATAGTGAAAATGAAACAAGTCGGTGATGATTTTAAAGCCAAGCTTAACATGCTTTTTACGACAGAATTTTTTGGTAATGAAACCTCGCAAGGATAACATGCTTGGAGAGTCTCAAATTTTGAAACGACTGCTAGTTTTCTAGTTAAAATATGGATAAATTGCCAACATTGTATCGATTACAACATCCGCACAAGTTAAATACTTGTCTGTAATCATTATAAAGACAACCCCAAAAATGGTAGCAGTCCAACTTTGGCTAGCTTTGTAAGGAAACAATGGAAAACTAGCAACTAATTTGGCAATGACCTTTTCATTCAAAATTGGAGATTGAATCCAGGCATGTCATCCTTGCAAGATCTATATGAAAAAAATTATAAAAAAAAAAATTAGTATTTTTTGTTTTTTATTTTTATATTTATTTTATATTTTTATGTTTACTTGTTTTTCCATTATATACAACCCATTGTTATAAATTTCTACTTACGATCTTGTGATAGTTTAAATCCCTAGAGGACTATGCATAATTTTATTTACTAAGTGAAATATGTTGTAAGTTATTTTAATGATTACATATATAGGGATCCTTAACTAGTTATATATTTTGTTGTATCATTAAATTTAGTTTCCTAATATAGGAGATCTAAAATTTATGCAGAATAACCCTCCATAAGGAATTGTTGTTGAGACAAACCGTAGATTCATCTTTGTGTGAGATCTCACATTAGTTTCCTAAATTATTTTATCCTTAAGAGATCTCTAGGAACACCTTCTTAAGCTTGGAAATGCTTAAATCCAAGAAGACATATACTAACCTCTTGTTCATTTTCCTTTTCCAATCCTAGAACTTGAGCATGGATAGTCTCCTTTGTTACAAATACTGGTTATTTTGGTTACATTTAAGTGAGAGCCTTAGGATGAGGGTTAATATAGAAAAGAACAACATTTACAAATATTATTTTTTTGGGGAATTTCTGAAATCTCTATCCAATGAATTAACATTAAATATTTATTCTCATGTTTTAACATTAATTGGTGAGAAACTAAGCTTGGAATACTACAATTTAAATCTAAAATTTGTATGCAAATGTAAAATTAAGTAACCTTAATGTGGAATTACCATGATTAGATTTGTCTTCTTTATGATGCTAAAAATCATACAACATAACATGCTTAACAATACCACCTAATGTGAACTTATAAAATAAAAAAATATAATATAAAATCACCATAAGATATCAACAAAGAGTCACAAATCAGAAACATCTAAAATAATCACATGACACAAGATTTATGTGGAGAAACCCTTGCGGGAAAAACCCCCACCAAGAAGAGAGGACAAGTATGTATTATCTTTGAAAAAAGATTATAATTTGTCATACACTTCCATTCTCCTCTTTGCCTCCAATATGGAAACACCTATGTACTTGTGAACAACCTCTTTAGGCTCTAATCTTTTCCTACTTAGGTTCTTATATGTGCAACATAATTGTTCCACCTTATTTTCCACATACAAGGAGTTGAATTTGTAGATTTGTAAAGAGGTATTATGCACAAAACTTGGTGCCCAAAGATGAATCTTAATTAAAAATGTCCCATACTTTTATTTTCCTCCTAGGAATGTGTAGGGACATAGGTTTTAGCTCCAAAAACATTCCCTTCAACCTAGGCACCCAAACTAGGAAATGAAACATCACATGAAATACCACAAATGAATGAATATCAAGAGACATATGTTGAATCTTTCTAAATGTCAACTTGGAGAATCCCAAAAAGCATCTTTTATCCTCTTCGCTTTTCTTTACCATCCCATTCTAGGTGTCCACATTTGGGTAAAAATTAATTAAATATTTATGTGCACAAGTCACCTTCATCATTGATAGTGGAACCCTTTATCAATTATGAATGTATTACAAACAATGGTGAGGATAAAATATTATAAATTATTTTCCTAATACACCCTAAGTGCCCAGGGACACTTTCCAAGGACATTGTAACCATGCAATATGACATAGGATTTACAAGGTAGATTGTACCTTAATCCTAACAAAAACAGGCACACTATTTATTTTACTTAGCATTTCAAGGAGTGACATTTGAACATCCCTTACAGGATTATTAATTTTCATATAAATTTGGTAATTTGAGCCTTGATTCCTTCAGAGCTCTAGACAACCCTGAGAAAAATTATCCTTATTTTGATAGGTGCGAAGGAGACTCCATTGTGGGTATGATTTAAGACTAGAGGATTTTTATCCAAAGGGGGTTTGATCTAAGGGGGTATTATCTAAACCTCTTCAATTAAAATCCTTTAGATAGAACCCCTCAAGGCTTAAATCATTAATTTTTTTTTTTAAATGTGATTTCAAGAAAAAAACATGATGTCCCAAGTTTGGGACCCATTATTGTGGGATGACTAATTACATCCCTCGTGTTTGCAACTACTTATAAGTTGTAGTAAATACATCCTATCCCTTCACATTCAAACAACCTCCATCATAACCCTCCATTCTCTCTTCAATTCTAAGGAAATCCTCTCATTCATCCTCCACCATTGATCTCTCCATCACATCTCCATTTTCCATTGTCCCTCCCAAAAATCTATAAATTGAGGCATATTCTCATCCATTTTATCCATTCATATTTGATCTAACTATATGTTGTCAAAATGGTATCCTTTTATGCAATACAATACACATTTCAACCAATCACTTGGAGAAAATCAAATTCATAGTGGATTTTTATGGTAATTTTATTTTGAATGTTTGTATTGGTATCTATTTTTGAATTCCTTTGTGAGATCTATCTAAGGTTTTCTTTAGTTTGATTTAGAAATTTTAATTAGCATGTTATTACTATTTGATTTTCAAACTAATAGTTTTATAGTGTCATCAATTAGAAGCTAACACATTGGCATGGTGTGGGGCTTGCCCCATGATAAAGTTCAAAAGTGTTCTAGAAAATATTTGATATGTGGAGACTAATGATCAATAGGTGGCACACAATTTCAATATTATTAGTTTGATACCATTAAGAAATTACATGATTGGTTGGGAATTGGTGAGATAGCATTATTATTATGCCTAGGTTTTGCCATCAATTTATGAAAAATGTAGAAAATTGAAAGCTAACATCTATGTGATATTTCTTGGAACTCTTCAAAGATATTATTAGTATGGGAAAAGTTTTCTATTACACTAGATTTCTCAAACATGATGTGTTGAAGATGATGGGCCCCCTCTTTTTTTCGAAGACTAAAGGCACAAGAAAATTGCAAGATACTTAAAAAATATTGATTATCTATAAGATCAACAATGAGTGCAAAGTTAAAAATTTGATAGTCTAACACCTTAAAAATATTGGACCATTGGCTAGAAGAATACACTTCAAAAACTTTGTAGAGCCCACTACACATTATTTTCTATAGATGATAGCACTATAATTGGAACATGTGTCATTAAGGAACTCTCCATAAGTTTTGCCAGACTAACACATATCTTTTGTTGCACCATTGGAGGGACATAGTTCTAGTACAAAACATATGAATCCCTCAAAACCATATAATGTTCTCAAAAGCTATCACGCTAGCAATTTACAAAGAACATCCTTAAAGAAGAAAAAACATGCCAAACCTCTCATCAGATCTTATCGTTTAAATATTTGAGTTAGATTTGATGGAATGGATAAGAAGGATGCAACTCCTTGTTCTAAAAATTTATGGCACCAAAATGGTTGGAGGTGATGATATTAATATTTGAGGTATGCTTGTAAGAGGGGGGATTTTTTATAGAAAACTCTATTTATTTTGATTTTAGGCTATTACATCCCACGCTAGATACTTAAAAACAATTTTAATTTTTATAATTATGAAAAATGAATGATGCAAATTTTGATTGAATATTGCAAGAAATGTTGAGATCTTTTGTGATTGAGTTATGTTAGAGCTGGTAAAGAAAAGTTTATTTTTTCATTAAATGCATAGATAGAGAATATGCAATAGTGATTTTATGATATTTCGATGTCAGACTAACTTCCATTTGTTCAAAGTTTTGATGCAGGGTAGCACGTACCACAACCTCTGAAGGAGGGAAAGCATCATATGAGTAGAGAGGTGGTGTTGGGATGATCTGAAAAATTCCATCTGAGTCAAGACTAGGTCAAAAGGATCTAGGAACCCTAGAAGAGTGTAATAGGAGTCTTAAGTTGAGGTAACTCTTATGTGTGATCTTTTGGACGTGGTTTTGTTGTCAGTGGAATTAGGGTTTCTATACCAATTTTATAATTCCTTACTGTCAAAAATTAAGCTAAGCAAGCATATATGCACATGTAGGAAGAATTTGCATACATCACTGCAGGTATACACATATGGACACAGGTGCATGATGATAGGTGAATTTATGTGCCTATGATTGTGCATATGCATGCATATGCACATACACGTATTGACACATTTAGGCCAATACGTGTGTATAAATATCTACTCAATTTAATTTATTTCCTTTCCTGATGGTAAAACCTATTTAAACACCTTGAACTCATCAATAAGGTATTACTACCTTTTTTATTTTGATATTTGTGCTAGATGACCATATTAAATATATACAACCAATATTATACTTGTACAGGAAAAGTATAATAATGATTCATGATTGCTTAAGATTAATAAATATTGCCTGGAGGCATTTCATTAAATACTTGAATATTCACTAAAGGTTTGAAAGATTGATATTTAAAATAAATATCTAAAAAGGATTTATATTTTAAAGTGGATACTTTATAAAAATCAAAGAGAAGAAGTTTAAATCAAGAATTATGCCAAATGTGAAAGTGATAAGGATTTAAATATTTAAAAAGTAAAACCCACACATTCAAAAATAATAAGGTGGGGCCACCTTGAGTTGGCAAAAATGTATTTATTCATTGTGAAAATTGATAAAATTAAGTTGCCACTTTTTTTTGGCATATGGCTTCAATCATGCAAAGTCATTCCTTATAGGAAGAACTAGCTGGCTTTATCTACCTCTTGAGAATGCATCTTTTGGAGATATCTTTATAACCAGATTGACCTCATTAAGGTGTGGGGAGTTGGAGAAAATCTAGGAGTTGGTTACCATAACTTCTTGTAACCAATCGATCTGATTTAGTTGTCTAATTCTTTCAAAACAAAACTCATTATTTTGGGAAAAGAGGAGATTGGAGGGAGTTCATCTTTTAGAGAATAGAAGATGTTAGGAATAGGAGGTCTATCTTGGGCCATTAGTTATTCTTTTTAAGAGGAAGGAGGAGGCAATTACAACAAAGATGAAGGTGGAGCTAAAGAATCTAGAAGTTTCTTACATCCACATTTCACATATTCAGATTATTCAGTCTTCAAAACTTCTTTGCAGGCACGTTCTACTCTTATGGAGTATAATATCTATGAGTATAAATGCTTTCTAGCATATAGATATACCAAGAGATTAATGCAATAGAATATTTCATTTTTCATGAAATAGAAATAGTTGTTATTTGTTTATAAATCTGTTTTGTACAGCAAGATTAAAGTGTGCTTGAAGTATCAAGATTGATAACTATGCCATTGACAGACTGAATCATTAGCTACTATTTTCTAGCGCCCAAACCAACTTTATGGTTACCCTGTGAAAATCTTCTAAAAGATAAACATGTAGCTGCATTTTGTTTTGCCTTTGCTTCACCTAGCAAGAACGATAGGAAGTCAGGACTTGGTTAGTGTGGAACTTAACCAAAAGAAAAAGGTTTTTAATAAGAAATATAGGGTTGGCAAGAATTAAATCTAAAGAAAGAACATGTAGATTTTAAAGACTGTAAATGAAAGAATTTTTCAAATAAAGAAGAACGTATTGATTTTCTCCAAGAAGAAAGAAATAACAACTAGTTTTGTTTGCTTATTGCTAAGTACCTAAACATGCATGCCAATATGACAACCAGTTTTGTGATAGTGTAGTTTGAGCACAAAAATGTCTAAAGGATTACTATTTTACTACTTTTGTTTTTACCTGATGTGAAAACACTGATGTTACCGTATTAGAAGTGTTTAATCCAAGCTAAAATTTCAACCATGGAAGCCATAAAGGGTTTCGTTAAAACCCTAGTTTCATTTATTGGACACACGTGGCATGTAGCCAGGTGTGAGTGTGTATTTTTCAAAAACCTAAGATAGGTTAAGGGAATTTTACCCTAGAACAGGTGTTCTTTGTAAGAGTAAAGGGCAGAGAGAAAATATCTTGAATGCCCTAGGTTAGAAGAGTTTTCCAAGTCAAGCAGGGTGGGTGAGTTTATACAAAAGTACAAAACTATGGCCATAGTAGGTGCATGTGCCACTGACTACACTTTAGTAATCACATAAACCCAGATACCTAACTAACCAGAGTTTCCAGCTTAGTAGGAAGGTATCATTAGTAGCATGGTAGAGTTAGATAGGTATGGTTTACCACTAGAGCTTAGATGCCAATTCTTGAGGGTTTCCAACATTACCTTCTATAAGAAGGGAAGGGCCCCTTCTAGTTAGGAAGGTGTGTGTTGGACCACAGTAGTCCGTGGTTGGCGGAAAAGCACTCGGATGATGTTTTCCCTCTCATGCAGATGGCGAGCTGAGTCTTGGAAGATGCGGTATCTAGATGAGGACTTCTAATATCTTACTTTTGTAACTCTTGTTATAGTACTTGAATAGATGAATTCAACTTTTTCTCATGTTCTTTTAAGATGTTTAGTAGAATGTTATCTTAATTGTTACTACAATAGCTAAATGGTTAGCACTTTACCATGTTTCTTTTTAAAAAAATTACTCTAGATTGAATGAGTCATCTTATTTGTTTATAAGTTGTTCATTGAAAGAAGGATGTTACATAGGCCTTCAAAAAAAAATAATATAGATTAATTATTCTTTGATGATTATGCCCTTAGCTTTTCATACTTAGTATAATGAAAATTGATATGAATGAATGGATTATTGTTCTTTTTGTTCCCATCTATAGTTCTCTCTATAAATCTCCTTATAATTTATTGAGTTGTTGCCTTTGTCTTTATTTATATGTTCAAATTTTAGTTATTTATCTACAAGATGGTGAGTATTAATTGATGTTCCCTTCACTGTCATTGTAGTGTCATTTATATTGAGCAAAAATAATTGTGTACTAATATTTGGATGATAGTAATGAGGCTCGCATTCAACACCTAGCCTAATAGAATACAATTTTATTTGTACAACATTTTCTTCTCTCTTTTTCTCTCATATATTTTATATTTGAATTCATTGAATATTATATGAAGAGTAAATTTATTAATCCTATATTTTATTCTATGAATCATGGCCTGTATTCATAGGATTTTTCATGTTGGTGTAGATGAGTACAAAAGTGCATTTTTAACCATCAAAAGTCTTATAAGGGGAAAAAAATATTTACAACATATTCCTTATGATCAAAGTCTTCAACCTCATTCACAAAAGTATGAGTAGCAAAAATACTTATGGGAACATCATTAGGAACACCGTTCTTGGTAGAAAAGGTGATGCAAGCGCAATCTTTCTAAACCTATTATTAGAGTTTCTTAATCTAGATCAAATAATGAGAGGTAGTAAAGCTCTCACAAAATCTTCGAATAAAATTAGTTTCAACTAATAGATATGTGGTTGAGAAATTATAGGGATTTATCCAGATTAGTTTTAGCCTTTATTTAGCCTATTTTCTAGTATAAAAATGGGCCAACATTGTAGCCTATGGACAGGGGCAAGAAGTGGAGAAGAATAATGTAAAGTTTGTCTAACAATTTATTTGCCCATATTCATAGTCTTGTTTCAATTTATCTGTACGTTTATTTTTTTCTAATCTCATTATCCACCATTTGGTATCAGAGCCTAAGGCTATAAGATCTAGTCTCAGCCAATCGCAGTAGAATTGAAGCGACAATCTCATAGGAGATGCAGATCAATGTTTGTTTTTTCAAGCCGCTGTAAGTGTCCAGTTGCTAATTGATTGTTGAAATAGATCACCGTAAGATCAAGGTCTATAGAGCTGTTTTTTTTTTTAAAGATCAAAGTAGATGCCAATATTTGCAGAAGACTAGGCGATGAACGTTGT
Source organism: Sequoiadendron giganteum (assembly GCA_007115665.2). Classification (NCBI taxonomy): domain Eukaryota; kingdom Viridiplantae; phylum Streptophyta; class Pinopsida; order Cupressales; family Cupressaceae; genus Sequoiadendron; species Sequoiadendron giganteum. The sequence continues at coordinate 394,121,298 of CM021107.1, forward strand.
CCAAGATAGATCGTTGTGTTTACATAAAGGAGATTGTCGCTAAAAGGAGAAAAGCTCACCACTAAGCCAAGTAGATCGCCGGTAGAAAGATGTTGGAAAAGATGTTGATAAGGGAAGGTCTCCACAGAAATAAGAGATTTTGTATCTCAATGCATGCGTTGGTTACACAACGAAGCTGCTTTCAATAAAGGCTGCAGTCATCCAAGACACATCACTGGAGATAGAATCTGCTGCCAAGGTTGCAGGAAAAGGTGGAAGAAATCACCAAAGAACAGCCACAGCTATTGGAAGAAAAAGTTGAAAAGTTTTCCCATTCAAAGGCCACTGAAGATTGAAAGTCGTCCACATAAGAAGAGTCATTGTTATTGCAGAGGAGGCCGTCATAGCTCAAAAAGGAAGGAAGGAAATCTGTGTGAAGATTTGTTAAAAGAAGGCGTCACTGTGAAGGTTGCTGTCAAAAAAAATCAGTCCTGGTAAAATGCCCATAACTTTCTCGTTTCTCAATGAAATTGAGAAATTCAAAATGTTCTGGAAAGATAGGAGCAAGGAGCGTCAAAATCCATCAATAATTTAGAAGAATTCATTCCAGTAAATGAGCAGTTTTAGTCAGAAGGTGACGGGTTTTTATTGGAATATGTGCGAGTAAGTCTATGAATTTAAATTTAATATTGTTTGCATATTTGAAATCTCTTTTATTAATGATCCATCATATAAATTGAAGAAGAGAGCAATTTGATCTTAGCAAGAATCAAAATTTGTATGAGTAGAAGATTATTTTTCAGCCCTATACCTTTATTGGTATCTGCAAGTGAAGAGGTCATAGTCAGCACAAGAGAAGATCTTCTTTGTCAAGAGATGGCATTCAGAGTTTGAGGAAGAGGACGAGGACGAGGAAGACAAGCTGCAAATGTAGAGATTCTTGAAGAGATGAGACAAATACAAGTACGGTTGCAAGCTATGGAGCTTGCGCAAGGAGGAGGCATTGACATGAATGATGTCAATGATGAAGAGGAGGAACCTCAAGAAGAAGCAGCTGAAGAAGGATTTGAAACAAAACTCGTCAAGGCAATTTTGGGAGCGAGTTCGAAACCCAAGTTGGAGGTGCCTATGTATGAAGGTAGCTTGGATTCTGAGAAATTGATTGACTGGATCAGTGAAATGGAGAAATATTTTGAGTATGAAAATGTTGCTGATGAGAAAAAAGTGAGATTTGTTGTAACCCGATTGAAGGGTCATGCATCTCTCTAGTGGGATGGAATTCAAGATGAAAGGAGACAAAAAGGCAAGCCAAAGATCAAGAACTGGGAAAGGATGGTAGCTAAACTAAAAGGTAAATTCTTGCCTAAAGATTACCAACTTAATCTTTTCAAGAAATTGCAAAATCTTAAGCAAAAAGAAATGTCGGTTAAAGATTATACAGAAGAATTTTATAGGTTGACCATTAGAGCTGGTCATATTGAAGACGATACAGAAAAGGTGGCTCGATATCTTAATGGACTGAGATACAATATTCAAGATGAAATCAACCTTCTGTGTCCAAGAATAGTGGAGGAAGCATATCAGTATACTCTCAAAGCAGAGGAAAAACTTTTCAGAAAACAAGCACAAAGCTCGAGAGGGAGAAGTAGAAGTTTCAGAGGAAGAGGATCACCAAGTGGAAGAGGTCAGTGGAAAGCTCATAGAGAAGAAGCCAGTAGCTCACATCACCAAGAACACTCCTCTCGAGGTAATGATTCTTTTAGAGGAAGAAGACCTTATTCAAGAGGTAGAGGTAGAGGATTTGTTGGCAAATGTTTTAAATGCAATCAATATGGTCATAGATCTTATGAGTGTCCAGAAAATCAAAGAAGTGCACACATTGCTCAAGCTGAGGAAGAGACTACAGAATCACCTATTCATACAAATGTACCTGAAGTTGGAGAATCACTACTTATGAAGCGAGTTCTACTTAAACCAAATAAGGAAATCCATGAGCCTACACAAAGGAAAGCACTATTCAGAACTACCTGTAAAACAAAAGGTAAATGTTGTAAAGTTATTATTGATAGTGGAAGCACTGACAATCTTGTATCCACTGAAATGGTTGATAAGTTAGGCTTGAAAAAGACAACACACCCAACTCCATATAAGGTGTCTTGGCTGCAAAAAGGAGATCAAATATTGGTAAATGAACAGTGTCAAGTAGAGTTTCAAATAGGGAGTTACAAAGATAAAATAATATGTGATGTTATGCCAATGGATGTCTGTCATATTCTCTTAGGTAGACCTTGGCAGTTTGATAGAAAGGCAATCCATGATGGAAGATGTAACACATATACTCTTGAAAAAGATGGACATAAACACACACTGATACCCCTTAAGGATGAAAATGCAGTTGAGGAGGTCAGTCATAAGGTGTTAATGGTAAGTGGGAAAGAATTTTTGCATCAAATCAAAAATGAGGAGGTAAATTTTGCTCTAATTGGAAAACCAAAAGTAATTCTTACAAGCACAAATTTGGTTGATTTACCTCTAGAAGTTCAGAAAATATTAAATGAATTCATTAATATTGTTGTGGATGATTTGCCTAATGAGTTGCCACCGATGAGAAGTATCAGCCATCATATTGATCTCATTCCAGGAGCTAACTTGCCAAACAAAGCAGCCTACAGAATGACTCCAAGGGAGAATGAAGAGATAAAATCCCAAGTACAAGATTTGCTTGACAAAGGATTGGTCAGAGAAAGTCTAAGTCCATGTGCAGTTCCTATAGTGTTGAGTCCAAAAAAAGATGGAGGATGGAGAATGTGCACAGATTCCCGAGCCATAAACAAAATTACTATCAAGTATAGATTTCCTTTGCCTCGTATGGATGATTTAATGGATTGTTTGAGTGGTGCTAAGTATTTTTCCAAAATAGATTTAAAAAGTGGGTATCATCATATTAGAATAAGAGAAGGTGATGAATGGAAAACCGCATTTAAAACAAATGATGGGCTTTATGAATGGTTAGTAATGCCATTTGGTTTAACAAATGCTCCAAGCACTTTTATGAGGTTAATTAATGAAGTGCTTAAGGAATTCACAGGAAAATTTGTAATAGTCTATCTGGATGATATTCTAATATACAGTCAATCAAAGGAAGAACACCTCAAACATTTAAGATTGGTTTTGAATAAATTGAAACAGGAAAAACTTTTAATCAATCTTAAGAAATGCACATTTCTAAAGCCCGAGTTGATCTATTTGGGTTTTGTAATATCTAGAGATGGTTTGAAAATGGATCCTGAAAAAGTTAAAGCTATAATAGATTGGCCTACTCCAAGGAATATCTTTGAGGTAAGAAGTTTTCATGGACTAGCTAGTTTCTACAGAAAGTTCATAAGAAACTTCAGTGGTATTTTTGCTCCGATTGTTGAAACAATCAAGGGAAATAAACAGTTGTTCCAATGGACTAAGGAAGCAGAAGTAAGTTTTCAATTACTTAAGAAAAAGATTATTGAACAACCTGTTTTAGCTTTACCTGATTTTGGTAAACTTTTCCAAGTTGAATGTGATGCTAGTGGAATGGCTGTAGGTGTCGTTTTAAGTCAAGAAGGTAAGCCAATTGCTTACTATAGTGAGAAACTGAATGATGCAAGAAAGAAATATTCTTCATATGAAAAAGAATTTTATGCTCTTGTTCAAGCTTTGAAAAAGTGGAGGCATTATTTAATGCCTAAGGAATTTGTATTGTATACTGATAATCATGCATTAAAGTTCATCAGTAACCAAACCAAATTAAATCAAAGGCATGTAAAATGGGTTGAATTTCTGCAAAATTTTACCTTTGTTATCAAACATAAAAGTGGACAAACTAACAAAGTTGCAAATGCTTTAAGTAGAAGAATCTTGATCACACAGGGATCTGAAGTAAGTATAATGGGTTTTGATGACCTAAAGGAGATGTACAAGGAAGATATAGATTTCAAAGAAGCATATGAAGCATGTATAAATCCTCTTAGCAAGGATAGAAGTCCTTGGAGGATTTCATGATACAGGAGGGTTTATTGTTCAAAGGAAGTCAACTTTGCATTCCAAGAAGTTCCATGAGAGAGAACTTGCTAAAGGAGAAACACAGCGGCAGCTTAGCAAGATATTTCGGGCAAAACAAGACACTAGCTCAATTGAACGCACACTATTATTGGCCATGTATGAGTAATGATGTTAAGAAGTTTGTAGAAAGATGTAAAGTGTGTCAACATGCCAAAGGAAGCAGTCAGAATGCAGGTTTATATCAGCCATTGCCGATTCCCAACAGGCCATGGGATTCAATAAGTATGGACTTTGTACTTGGTTTACACAGAACTCAAAAAGGGCATGATTCAATCTTTGTAGTAGTTGATAGATTTTCCAAAATGGCTCATTTTATTCCATGTACAAAAACAAGTGATGCTACTAACATTGCAAATTTATTCTTCAAGGAGATAGTTCGACTACATGGACTTCCTAAAAGCATTGTCTCTGATCGAGACACTAAATTTGTAGGGCACTTTTGGAGGACTCTTTGGAAAAAGTTGGGCACCAATCTAAGCTTCAACTCAGCTTACCATCCTCAAATGGATGGAAAAATAGAAGTAGTCAATAGAAGCCTTGGAAACATCTTGAGGAGTTTGGTCAGTATGCATCCCAAACAGTGGGACTTAGTACTTGCACAAGCAGAATTTGCATACAATGACTTGCCTAACAGAAGCACAGGTATGAGTCCTTTTCAAATTATGTATGGCATGCATCCTAGAGGAGTATATGAGCTGAGAAATTTGGGTAAAATGGAAACACGAAGTGCAGATGGTGAAGATTTTGCCAGTGTAATGCAAGATTTGCATGAACAGGTAAAAAGGAAACTTGAAGAAAATACTATCAAGTATAAGAAGAGAGGTGATCAGAAAAGAAAAGAAGTCAATTTCAATGTTGGCGACCTTGTTTTAGCTCATCTCATAAAAGAGAGATTTCCAAAAGGTGAATATAATAAATTAAAGGCTAAGAAAATTGGTCCTTGCAAAATTTTAAGGAAATTTTCTAGCAATGCATATGAAATAGAGCTTCCACTAGGCATTGGAATATCTCCCATTTTCAATGTTGCAGATTTATACCCTTTCAAAGGTGAAGAAGCAATAATCGAAGTGCCTGAAGAGGAGGAAGTGCAGGTTGTTGAATGGGAGAAGCAGTTACCCAAGGAAATACCAAAACAACCTGAGGACATCTTGGACAAGAAAGTGGTCAAGAAAACAAGGGGCAAGGAATATTTCCAATACTTAGTCAAATGGAAGGGACGCCCACTTGAAGATGCAACATGGATGACAGCTTCAGAACTATCCAAGCATGGTACAAGTGTTGAAGACCTCATGGACAGGAGTCCATGAACATTTCTTTTGTTCCTTGGGAGTCTGATGCAGGCGCAATCTTTCTAAACCTATTATTAGAGTTTGTTAATCTAGATCAAATAATGAGAGGTAGTAAAGCTCTCACAAAATCTCTGAATAAAATTAGTTTCAACTAATAGATATGTGGTTGAGAAATTATAGGGATTTATCCAGATTAGTTTTAGCCTTTATTTAGCCTATTTTCTAGTATAAAAATGGGCCTACATTGTAGCCTATGGACAGGGGCAAGAAGTGGAGAAGAATAATGTAAAGTTTGTCTAACAATTTGTTTGCCCATATTCATAGTCTTGTTTCAATTTATCTGTACGTTTATTTTTTTCTGATCTCATTATCCACCATTATCCACCAAAAGGCGAATTTAAGATTTAAGGGATTCTTCTTAAAAGAAAGTGAGGATGTGGATGAGACTCTGGCACAACAAACAAATTATAAAACCCAAAAGGATAAATGATATAAAAAGGATGTAAAATTTTATATAAATTAGGGGGAAATGAATGATTGAATCTATAAATGAAACCCTAGAGGCAAAATAAAGATGGGCAAAAACAAAGTGGAATAATAAAGTACAAAACCCTAAAAGAAGGTATAACTATAAAGCACACATAAAACATGAATCCAAACACTATTGAGATCTAAAAATATGATATGCATTCAAAAAAGAAGTTAAAAAATAAATAAAAATTGAAAACTATAGTGAAAGAAAGATAGGTTTTAAGGCCAAAACTCTCGGTCACGTAAGAAAAGTAGGTTCACCTCCAAATAATGTAAAGGGAAAATAAACGTCCTCACATAAAATATCTAGACTAATTAAATAAGTAATTCATTAACACACAATTAAAATCAATAAATGAGATGAGAAAAGAAATAGTAATGCTAAATTGAATGCAAAAATTAAATTAATTTCAATGTAATACTTATCTAGAATTTAGTTCAATGGGAACATGTTGTCAAAGATGAAAGGAAGTGATTTGCCACACAACTAGAATTTTAGGACTTGACTTGTCAAGTGTCGTAAACTCCACAAACTAATTGTGATCTACTCCTGTTCAAATGTGTGCTAGAGGAATTGATCTCTACAACTATGGAATTGATTTAGCACTTGTTACTAAACATGTACCTATGGTAATAAATTGGTAGAAATTTAATACCTAAAATTTTATTGCCTTGACATTGTGATGTCTAAATTTTAGTAAGGACCCTCAAGGATTCACTTAATCAATTAATGGCATATCACATGCATTCATAGGGTACCAATAAACACCTCTAATTTTATTTCTCATTTTCAAATTTATGTTTTATGTATACCCTTGTGCATACACTAGTATAATTAAAATACTTTCTTATATACATTAAATATCTCATGTATCTATTTTTCAATTATATTTTTATACCTTTACTATTTCTACCTTATCAAACAAGGGCACTACCCACACCTACATTTGACTCAAAACTAGTTTTGATTGACATCACATACATTAAAGTCTTGACATAAAAAAAGTATAGATAAGCTACATGATAAATATATCACTCTATAGAAAACTCTAATTTAAAAGAACATATAGATATCAATCACCAAAGCCTTTCTACACCAACCCTGGCAACAATTCCCCCCTAATAAGAGATATCTCAATTATATTGTACATATTGTTTTAAAATATAATGGAAGGGTTTTATAGATACCTAATGAGTCTTCTAAGTAGGGTTGTGGCTTTACCAAAAGTTGTTCAATAATTGGCTTAAGGAAACTTGGGTAGGATTACAACAAACCTACACAACCTTAAAGTGACCATTGCTTCCTTTATCAATTGCATTTGAGTTGGGATTAAGAGTCCCTAGGATTATGAAGCTTTGACACAATACAAGACTATATGATGTAGAATAAAATAGCTTCATGACCTTGGCAAGACCAACATAGTGAATAACATTTCTTTTAATTGAGTTGTGGAAAGAGATAAGTATACCATGATGACAGACAAAAAAGTGGCCAAATTGAGAAATTTTAAAGGAAATTTGTACGTGCTTTGTAAAACACATATGCATTATATCTAGTATGCATTATAATGTGTTCATATTATAAACAATTTAATGTTCTAATAAACGATAGATATAAGAATTGAGATCAATCGTTCATATGTGTGATAATGAAAATGAGATAAAGTGATATCATAAGCTGAATTCACACAAAAATATGTCACTTGTAGATTAATCATTACATTAAAACTGCTCTCATCAAAATAAACTCAAAACATAAGAAAATGAACATGAGTACGCAATTTACTCCATTGCACTTATCTATTTATAGACTTTATTAAATATAGTATAACCAAAGTAAACCATAACTTTATTTACCAAAAATACAACCTTACTTCAAACATACTGATAAATAAAATAATCCAATACACCCAAATTTTATTTTAATAATTAATTAATCAATGGACAATATGTTTGGGACATTACACCTCTATACCCCAAATAACTGGTATAGGGACTGCAGATTTGGGATGAATCTACTCCGTGATTTTTTTAGATGAATATGTATCACCATTTTTATCATGTTCTGTTATCAGAAGTATTTAATCTTTTCTGTATCAGACAACTCATGCATAAAAAATCAAAACATTTCAAATCATTCAACTACATTAAAGTCTGGACCAAATCTCTGTACCCATCAGAAAATGGAAAGTATTTAATATAAGATAGGTGATCAGGTGGTGAGATTGCCTGAATATGAAGATTATGCACCTCCAGTTTGCCATAAGAAGTGTGCATAACAGCCAGCATGGAAAGGATTTTTAGGATCTAGGCCTATGGCCTTTAGATATGTTTTCTCTGCAGTAAACAGGTCACCCTTTGCCAACCACAGAAAATTTGCAAACTTGACAATAGCGTCTCCATCCATAGAATCAGATCTCAAGGCTTCACCAAAATACTCTTCAGCCCTGTTGATCACAACAAAATGCAGATATAAAACTTGATCCAATTCAAAAATTTATAGTTAATATGGAAATGATTACGATTTCTATGGAGAATTTTATATCATTCACAATAATATTTTGCTATCTGATTGGGAGCACAAGTCTTAGGTTAGAACTTCTTTGACTGAGAGTTAAGGACTCAGGGATATCTATTTTACCAAAGTCATCCGGGGTATGATCCTGACCTCATCCCTTATGTTGTCAGGGATTTGCACTTTAACATGATTTAATTAACAATTCAACTTCATCAACAGACCAAAAGCCCATTTTGACATTACGGCCATATATATATGAAAATGTAAAACACGAAAAAAATAAAAACAAGTAATACAACTTAATTAAATCTTCTATTCTTAATCAAAAGGCCAAACCAGGAGAGCATTTGAAATCATTAATGTGAAAATCTAAAACTAGTCCAAAATGATCTGTTCTGCAACAACGAATAATTTTACATGACATGTATGATGCAAAAATATAAATTGTCTATGCGGAACAAGTGCTAGGAGAAATAGGGAGAACATGCTTACCTGCGATTGTCATGCCTGACAAGATGAAGGAATTGAGCGTAATTTGAAAGAAGAAGAACATTATCAGGATCTGCACTGATAGCTTCCTGGTAAAGCAATTCAGTTCTATCATAGCAGTTATAATTGTCTGGCTCAAGGGCAGTACTAGTAGCTGCAACTAAGCTCTGTAGGCTTTCACGATCAAGATGAGTCTTGCTTAAAATTTCTGTCTCTGGGTCCGACTCAAATTCCTTGAGAAAACATTGCCACAGTTGTGCCATTTTGATAGTCTGGTCTGAAGGATTCCCAGTCCCCTGGGTTTCCACAGTTTGGGCCGCACTTGTTTTGCCCAAATCTGGATTTGACAAAGAAGATGTTGATGCCTTCCAACAATTGCCTTTCAAAAACATTGCATGATTTTGATAATTTCCTTCACATGGCGGATCTCCGTAAGAATCACCTGTAACGGAATCATTTCTATGTCCTCCTCCACCTAACCCATCACTTAAACTCGATGCATTTGGCACTCCAACATTACAAACAGATTGTTCAGAAAATTTGACCCATGATCGGTCTGCTTGTATAACTTTGATTTCTTCTTCTGCGAAACATATGGCAGATGTGGGGCTTCCAGCAAAAGGAATGGCGGCCAAAGCAACGTTCTTCCCCATTGCATATACTGTAAAATTAGCTAGTAGAATCATTACAGCAACCATGAATATAGGAGTGGATGAGAAAACCTGTTGGAACAGCCAGACAAAGGAAATCTGCATTTCTTTCTGCACCATTCCAATGACCTCATGTAAATCCTCACACAGGAGGATCTGCCTCATCTGCAGAGCATATGTTTGAAGCTCCCTGATCATGAAAACCGTTGAAGAAAACGCCCTCTTTATTGAACAACAGGCGGACTGCTTTCCTCCATTGATTGAAATGTTGTTTTCCCTTTCTTCGCAATGCTTTCTCTTCAGAATTCTCAAAGAAAGAGGCAACCCAGTATCATTTCCCCTGTTTCCCAGACTCACAGGCCATGAAAACATGTTGGAAGGTCGTGGCACCCCAAATCCAAAGAGAGATTCTTCAATTTTTGTTCTGCTTAGGGCACTTGTTCCCACCTCAATTGATTGAATTTTGATAACCTCAGTCTCCTCATGGCATTGAAGGGGCAGTTCCTGAAGACTTTTCATGTAATCATTCTCAGAGTAGTTGTGGCGAGAGCAAAAGGAAGCATTAGAAGCTCTTGTGAGACTAATTTTGAGGGCCCTGTTGCACTGATCAAAGGATTGGGTTCTTAACATCTTAGAGTTGGGTTTCCTGGGAGATCCCAAGGACTTGTGGAATTCATTTCCAATTTTGAAAATTTCATGAGGGCTCATGAATCTATCGAGATACAGCCCACATCTACCGGCCTCCATCAATTCAATTTCTTCCCTCAGAATCTGCTTAGACTTGGCTCAGAAATGTCAATTCCTGCATCTGGTAGCACTGCAAATTTCAATAACTGACACGAGACAGTTAAAAATCCTTGTTGCGAGAAGACGCGGCAAACACAACGGCAGTTGCCAGCAATTTGAGCAACAACAGCGAGGCACAAGATTATATGATATGTATTCATTGACTCTGTGAAAGGACCGGATATTTAGAGAAGGAAAATTGAACTGATTTTATTCAAGTCAACGATACATACATAGCATCTACAAATGTATTGTATATATAGTCAATTTCTTTCATTTTTGAGGATATTTGTTTAATCTCACAATTATTAATATTAATTATCTAACTTATCTATCGACTTAATTGAATATGCTGATATGTTTCCTTAATGTTAGGGATTACGCAAGATGATTTACAACACAAAATACTAATAGTATGGAAAGATGATAGCATTCAGTCACTCATATAATAGTAGAGATTCATAACAATTCTTTTTTAATGACAACCACCAAATATTCTTGTGGCTTCTCTTAATCCTTAAAGACCTCTAAGATAAACAAACTTAGTCTCACATACTGCTTTGGTGAAAAGATTAATTATCTAGTATTTTATTTTACTATATTGAAGATGGATCACCTATTGGTAGATGAGATGCTTGATGTAATGTTGATACAACTCTATTCGTTTGGTGGCGGCATGAAACATTGGATTTTTGGACAGTTGACTAACATTTACTAAAAGAATAGCTCGTAAACAAGTTATTTTTTAGTTGCCTCATTCATTGTTGTATATTTTGCCTCAATAGTTGATAAGGCAACATTAGACTAATTATTACTATACCATGAAATTGGGCTAGAACTAGGAAAGAAAACATAACCTATGGTAAATTATTGTTCACCCACATAGCTTTCCTAATCTAAATTAGAATATCTTACAAGTTTTAGGTTTCCAAAAAAAGAATAATAAACACCAATATATATGTGCCATCTTATTTTTTGCCACACCTGCCAAGGAAGTAGTGCAAAAAAATAATATTTGTCATCTCGAATGTATCTTTAAAATTTAACTTTATATCGCTAATTTTATCCATCCTATTTCATATGATGCTAAGATCATCAACATAGAGCACAATAATAACTATGCCACCATTGTTGAATTCCTTCACATACCATCTTGGATCATGAGGGCTATTATCAAAACCTTAAGTCTTTAAATATTCAAAACTATTAGCATATCGAGCCCTTAAAGCTTGCTTCAAGCCATTGAGAGACTTTTTTAACTACCAAACTAAGTGTTATTTTCCAAAACTTTCAAACCCCTATGTTTCAGTCATCTAGATTTCTTCATCAAATTTTCCATGTTCAAAAAGGCATTCTTAACATCCATCTAATGAAGAGACCACTTGAAATGAACTACTAATATTATAATAGTTATAAGAGCATTGATCTTTGCTACTAAAGAAATTTTTCCTTTGTAGTTGATTTCCTCCTTCTGTGAGTACCCGTTGGCTACTAACATTACCTTACATTTTTCAATGCTTCCATCGAACTTGAGCTTAGTCTTATATACCCACTTTTTTTACCACATTCTTGCCCTTGGACAAGTCCAACTATTTTCAAGTTAATTAATTCTACATAGATTTTTCCCATTCATGTTTTACCTTAGCCTCATGATAGATTTGAGGATCATTCACCTTCATTACTATGGTCATTAGAGCATATTTAACTTGTTGGGTCCTTTTGAAAAATTTCTTGAAGACTCTTGGTCTTCATAAGAGGATTAGATTCTCAAAATATATTGGAAGTTGTCTTTGAACTTTCACTAGTTTGGTAGGTACTGTAGGATACATCATTACTTATTTGTACTTACAAGATAAGATTTGGAGAGAATTTAAACATAACCTCAAGCCCTTGATTAGACTTGGCATCCCTACTATTGAACACATCTTCCACAGTAGGTCATACAACTTGTATCCTTCTTATGATCATCATAGCCAACAAAGATGCACTTAATAATTTTCTTATAAAAATTATTTTATCTAATATCATCAGGTATGTGATAAAATGCTTCACATCCAAATATTCTTAAACACTTACATTTGGCTTCTTAGGTCACTCCATGCTTCTTCTAGAATGATATTCTATAAACAAGTTATAGAAGATCTATTCAAGATGTGAGTTTTTGTATTCATAGCCTCAACCCAAATAAATAAATAAATAAAGATCCTTGGATTGTATCATGCATTGTCTCATTTCCATTAAGGTCATATTCTTCCTTTAAGAAACACTATTTTTTTAAGGAGTATATTGATAGTGATTTCTCTCTTGATTTCATGATGTTTATGAATATCTTTGAATCTATTATTGATATATTATCCACAATTATCTATTCTTATCCACTTGATGCTACTCCCACTTTTATTTCCCACCAATTATTTAAACATTTCAAATTTTTGAAATACCTCATCCTTTTACCTAAGTAGGCCTAAGCCTTCCTCAGAATAGCATCAATGAATGTTTTGGTGTATCTTTCTCCTCCCATTGATGGAGGATTCATATGCCCACATAAAAATCACTAGGGACAAGTTCAAGAGGTTTACTTTCCCTTCATTTAGACTTTTCAAACTTATCTCTATGTTGTTTTCTTGAACACAAACTAGAATACTAAGAGGAGGGTGAATTAGTATTAAAAAAAAATTCAAACCCTCTGGAGCAAAGTGAAACTTAAACTTTACAACATATGTAATAATGTAGCACCCCTCTATTTTTCTCATATGTTCTAATAGTTTGTTTCTCTGATATGCTTATGTTTTCTAACAGTACCTTTACTTTGATAGACCATGATACTATGTTATTATTTGATCGCTAACTTTAGAGCGATGTTGGTTTTTATATTATGATGTGAGAGTACACTATATGGATGTTTATTGTTTATGACATGCTTTCTGATTAGCATAGTTGTTTATTTGAGTTGATATTGATATATGCTCATCTATATTTATTGAGGATTTAGTCTCGTCAGTTTGATGTGACATTGTATTGGTGAAGAGAATGGGATTGCATCACTCGCTTGTGAGCACCCTGCAATTCTGCGATTCTCTCTTCATAGTGTGATTGACTAAGATACATATACATGTTCGACATATGCTTTGATTACAGGATTGCAGGTACAAGACATCGACTCCACCTAGATTCACAAGTTTGAGCGTGTCCATTGCCCAACGGTTAGTTGATTGGGAGATAATAACTAGGTTTCTCTTGCCAAGCCACAACCCTAGCCATAGTGTGCCGTCAGTTTTAGTTGGTCATGTTTTGTTATCATATTGTCCATTTTTGCCTCCTTGTTATTTATATTCCAAGGTATGTTTAAGGGAAATAAATGTTTTAAATTTTTTAGGTGATTATTTAATTAATCTTGATTATTGTGTTAGAAGCTTTGTATTTAATCTTATTTATTTATTTAATTTATTTGGTAAAATGATTAAATTTATTTTATTAAGTAATTAAATTAATTAGATTTAATTTAAATTAGAAAATACTATGTGATTTGAATTACTAAAATGCATTAATATCTAGAAAATATCTAGAGGGATTATCTAAGCATTGATTGAAAAGATATTTGATTTTTGACATGTGTTGGAAAATTTTAATTACGGTTGTTGAAAAATTATTTCACAGAGAGAATATTTGCTTTAGCAAAGAGAGGTAAGAGGTTACTTCACGGAAGAGAAGATATTTTTTTGGAGAGAGATTGTTAAAAATTAAGATTGGTTGTTTAATCTGGTTGTTGAAAATTTGGGGAAAGAGAATCTCGGGAAAAATCTTTGGCTCTGGCTTTGTTTTGCTCTTTCTAGAAAAGTGATTATTTGGGGAGGAAGCTTCTATTTTTGGTTGGAAGAAGTATTGGTTAATTGGAAGAAGCTCTATTTCAATCTACATTTCCTCAAGCATCTGGAATTCAAGTTCTTTAATTGTTTTAATAAATTTCATTTGGAAAGGCTATTAGATTAATTTGTTGTTCAGGAAAAGAATGTCTGTGAAAGAAATTATGCAATTAATTTTGAAGCTTTTAATATTTTCTAAATTAAAAATATTGTCATGTTTGTTTTTACCGTAAAAGCTTTTGTAGAAAAATTTTGTAGGGATTGTTTTCAAACAATGGAAAACCTAGGAAAAGAGCAATAGGAAACTGGAAAAATTATGTTGGGATGGAGTTAAATTTCTCTGTAGAATTTTGTAGAAAAATCTGTAGAAAATTATTGCTCTTCATCCTATTAGGTTTTTTTATCTGGAGAAATTTGAAAACTTCTGTGTAGAGATTGTGAAATCCTTTTGTAGAAAATCTTTGTAAATTGGTTTTTTATGGTGAATTCATGAAAACTTTCTATAAAAAACTATTTATGAAAATTAATTGCTTGCTAAAGCAATTATTTTGATAAATTATATATATATATATATATATATATATATATATATATATATATATATATATATATTGATATATATATACATATATTTTATAAAGCCTCTGTAAATTTTCTATTTGAAAATCTGATTGGAAATAATAATTTTGTAAATCCGAGACAGAATATACATACGCGGATTTCTTGTGGAATCCGCAGATTTAAAATTTAATAGTATGGAGTTTATATTGATGTTTGGGGAAGCGAAAACTACCCATAGCCATTCCCCATAGGTGGGGAGCCAGCACTACCCCGCAAAGGTCATGCCTCCCCCATAAGGGGAGATGACAGTACAAGCAGCCGACGGCCATTGTATGGCTTACAAATAAACCTATCGCCTTTTATGCCCTTGCTTCGGTTTTTTTCTAATATGTATTTTATAAGGTTCAAAATATATGAAATTCGATTTATTAGATTGATATAATATATATATCTATATTGTGGATAATTTTAAATGAAAAGATTTAAAAGTAGAAATTGAATTAAATAGTAGATTTTATTTAAAAGTAATTGAGAAATTGAAATAAAGAGATAGATTAGATTTCCTCTTCTGTCTGTAAAAGAAATTTTATTAAGTTATTCCATTTGGGCAATGCATTATTAAATTTTATTGAAGGGAAATTGGATTTAGGAAATCCTAATGGTAGATTCATTCCCTACCTAAATTGTCTTTTTAAATGTGATTTCTTTTGTTCTCATTTTTGGGAGAAATTGGTTAGAAGTGTTAGTTGTTAGTTTGTAAGTCTTCCAGATGTGGTAGTATTATATGGGGTTGTTGTATTTTATTGTTCAGCCCGTTGATTTCCCTTGGGTAGTGTGTTTAGTTGTATTCAGTTAATCACTCGGTTACCTCAAACGGGGATGTGTTGTTTCTGATATTTTGGATTGGGAATTAATATTCGTATGTGTGCACTATGTTTTCCCTTTGGTTATGGATTAGATCCATGTGTTGTCTATAGGGAAGTGGCTCATGATGGGGGTTGGGGCCTAGGAAGGTCTGCCAAGGTTACCCATGCTTTTTGATGACGCTTCTCCTATGTCAGCAGTTTGTTTGGTTCAGTGATGAACTTGATTATCATTTACTCTGGAAGCAATGTAACCTTATGTAAGTGTTGTATTTGTTTGGTTAGTCTTGTGTTTGCCTATTTTTAGAGGTTGTAGGTTTTTTCTAGGAAGCTCTTTTACCGTCTCCTAGCACGAGGGGTGGGCCTTCGGGTACCACTTAGTTGGGTGGAACACAGGGAAAAATTTAGTGGCGATTTTTTACTAATTGGCGAATAATAGAAATCGGGAGCTCCAAAACTGGTGAATAGTACAAGCTAAAACGGAGACTAAATCGCCAGGTTTTTACAACAAAAATAATTTTGTCTCGATTAATTCACCATGTAAACGATGTGTCTTTGGCATTGATTCGCCAGTAGTGTATACAGTAATTAAAAATATTAATTATATTTTCCAGTAATATTATATTCCTTCAATTAATTTTGGGGCAATATCGCCATTAATAATAAATTACAATTTAATTTTAGGGGTATTTTAGCCTTGAATAGGGCAGCGGGCTTTTATCTATTACCATCGATTAACTTTTAAATTAGACGACTGCAGGTTCATTTCGTGACCTAATACGCATGTGCCTTTTACAAGGCTTGTTGAGGCACAAAATTTGTTTTGGGCCACACGATTAAATCTAATCGTGTGGCCCAAAATAAATTGTGTGCCTCAACAAGCCTTTTAAAAGGCACATGCGTATTAGATCACAGAATGAACTTGCAGCCGTTCGATTTTAAAGCTAATCGATGGTAAAAATTTCAAGTTTCATTTAGTCTTACTTTTCAAGTGAGATTTTTTTTAAAAACTTCATCTGTGTGCGCTCCAATGCATTTTCAATAGTGAGATTTTTTTAAAACACTTCATCCGTGTGTGCTCCTATGCATTTTCAATAGTGAATTTATGCTTGGTGGCGAGGAGCTCTGCCACTTGACCCCGCCTGTATCGCGATAGGAGCGCATCGGGGCCGCTATCCCCAAACCCCGCAAGCCCCCACAAGGGGGCGCTGCCCCCTTGACCCCACCCATGGCTACCGCCCCCAGGCCCCTACTTCAATATTAAAAATATATAGATATATATATATATGGGGCAACTACGTCAACTGACTATGCAAATTTTTAAAGGAGAGATTCGCCATTGTAATTAATATTTTTAGTGATTATTCACTAGGATTCGCCACTGTGATTATTATTTTTACCAATTATTCAATAAGATTCGCCAAGATTTTACAAATTTTTTAATACTGTGTATAAGATTCTCTAGGAAAATTAATATATTTTTCAAATAAAAGGAAAGATTCGTCGGGATTTTACACCTTTGCCGAGGGGGAGTTTCTTAAAGTTATCCCTGGTGGCACATGCACCTTACTATGTTGGATTCCCTCTTGTGTTCGTGATGGTGAGATCTTGCAGACTGTTGAGCTCGTGTGTACCAATTATTATGTTCCACTCTTATGATTTATTGTATCAGTTGGACACTTTGTACTTGTATCACTCCTCAATTGTATTCGAGGGGGATTTTTTTAATTTGTAACATTATTGAATGATCTTCCTTATTTTGGAAATGAGTTTTGTAAATATTATTTGGAGTGAATGTAATCTATGGATCTTTTATGTACTTTTATCTAATGTGATGTATTTAATGCTTGGATGTATGATCTTTAATTCATGAGTAATAATTTATATTCTTTGAATGAGTTATTGTTTTATCTTATGGGATTTAGTTGTAAGATTGGTGGCGTACCTTAGAGGATGTATGTGTTAGTGTAGTGCACTTTTCATGTTATTAATAACACTTTTAAAAATAATAAAAATTGTTCGCTTCCGTTGTAGTTGCATCTTCCTCTAGGATTACGTGGCGGGGCGTTATATATGGTATCAGAGCCTAGGTTCATACACTGGGTACTCTGGGTACATTTGAGCCCATTATGTTGTCCTTGTGAATCTATTAGTGGAGTTGTTAAGTGATCACGGTGTTCATGGCATTGACATTTAGCATCATGTGCTTTGTGGAAAAGAGTAGAGTGAAAGAAAATTGATAAAAGGTTATGGATGAAAAGTAGTAATATGTGTCAGATGGGTTATGGAAGTAGATGTTCTTATGGAATTATGTATGTAATTGTACCCCCTTGTAAATGTGAGGAACCAGTAATTGTGCATTGGTTGAGTGTTGTGAATACCCCGTACTTGCTTTGTGTTTCCATGGGATGGTGATACTGGGTAACCATCCATGGGGAAAAAGTTGTATTTTGGTGTGGGAATTACCCATACCATCATGTGTGTTTGCATGTTTTTTACCTGATTAAGGGCCAACCCATGTTTGGTTGAAACTTATATATAAGATTAACCAAAATTTAGTTTCATAGATTCTTTTATTTTGGTTCTCTAGCCCCTCAATCCGTGAAGGGATAGTAGCAGCCACAAAGTTCCTTGGGTGGAGTGTGCAGCGTATGCATATTGTGGCATAGAGTGGTCTCAGCTCAACCAATCTTGAGGAAACGTACCCACTACTTTCCCTTATGATGGATCAGGATACTTGATCCATATGTGCTAGCCCAATCCCCACAGATTTGAGTACAATAGCATTGGTTTGTTAATATATGCCTAGCTTTTTGTAGGGACATTGATTTGGCATTTTTGAGTCAACCTCATCTATATGAGAGGTGAAGCTCGGGTAGCCCCATATTGATATTATCATATATGTGTTATATATATATATATATATATATATATATATATTGTATCTGCACGTGTTCTGACATGACGCAATAGATACGATGCCACACCCCATTGATGTTCCATAGTGTTGGTGATGATGTCGTGTTACATGATGTCATGTGCATAGACACGTGAAGGTGCACCATGAGATTGTGTTATGATAGCCTACTTGTGTGATGAGCGTTATGGGGCCTCACACACTTGTAGAGGGATACTCATGGTTTCTTTGACGGTGTTTGGTCAGATAGCATATGAGTAGGTCCTAGCCATGTATACCTCTGGCTACGACGAGTACCTACGTGTGCCTTCTCCATGAGGTATCGCTATGCAGGGTGTGATTTGTGCGTGCCTACTTCCGTGGAGCCACAGACACACTGGAATGTGGCATATGACCATTGTGTGCCTTCCCCGACAAGCATATGACCATGTTGAGTGATGACGTGATGCAGCGCATAGTCGTGGAGTACACTCTAAGTCATGTGGATGGCATGCTCACTCTGCACCACATGAGGGCTACTATTATAGTCGGACCTTGTTCCCTCCTTCCTCGTTTGGTGGCTAGTATCTAGTCACATAGTGTTGTATAGTTGAATTTTAAATATTGTGAACTTTATTTATGGTTATTAATGATTTTCAGTTGATTGTGAAGGCTGACACCTTGTTATATTTGATTGTGATGGTTTAGCCACACCTTGTGATTTTATTTGCTTGTAACCCGCATGGTTATATTTGATTTAGTGTTAAAATTATGTGCATTTATTTCCTTATTATTGAAATTGAATTTTGATTTTCTCTTCTTTATGACCTTGGTGGCTAAACTAGTTTATCTTTATTATTTTAATGTTGGCAATATGTCGTATTGTGAATCCTCTCCAAGGATGTATGACGCAGACTTGGTGAGTGTATACGAGGAAGCAGATGTAAGGAACGTTGAGGATGGGGGTGTGTGAGGTTATTACTCAGCTAGGACCCGCTACCCACCTATGTGTGATGACTATGGAGGCTAATCACCTTATACAACAAGAGACAGGTCATTGTGGTCTTGATTGGATGGTCTCACCATGAGTGTGGCCTAACACCATCAAACCACTGAGTATGAGGTATGGATTACTTGAGATGGATATTGGCTCTTGGCTCATGGATTATGTATCATGGATTAGTATGCCGATTTTTTATGTTTAGATGGACCCATGTGTATTCTTGTGATGTGATTTTCGATGATGTGCATTGGTGTGTATGTGAAGAATGTATGTTAAATCATGAATATGGTGCTTGATGATTATGTGTTATCATATGAATTTTGTATTGTGTGTTTGTAGGCTTCCAGGAGTAAGCCTGATCCTAGGGGGGAGGATGTAGCACCCCTCTATTTTGCTCATATGTTCAGACAGTGTGTTCCCTTGATATGCTTATGTTTTCTGATAGTACCTTTACTTTGATAGACCATGATACTATGATATTATTTGATAGCTAACTTTGGAGCAATGTTGGTTTTTATATTTTGATGTTATAGTACACTATATGGATGTTTATTGTTTATGACATACTTTTTGATTAGCATAGTTGTTTATTTGAGTTGATATTGATATATGCTCATCTGTATTTATTGAGGATTTAGTCTTGTTAGTTTGATGTGACATTGTATTGGTGAAGGGAACAGGATTGCCTCACTTGCTTGCAAGCACCCTGTGATTCTATGATTCTCTCTTCACGGTGTGATTGATTAAGATACATATACATGTTCGACATATTCTTTAATTGCAGGATTGCAGGTATAGGACATTGAATCCACCTGGATTCACAAGTTTGAGCATGTTCATTTCCCAATAGTTAGTTGATTGGGAGATAGTAAATGGGTTTCTCTTGCCAAGCCACCACCCTAGTCATAGTGTGTCATCAATTTCAGTCGGTCGTGTTTTGTTATCATGTTGTCCATTTTTGCCTTATTATTTATGTTGCAAGGTATGTTTAAGGGAAATAAATGCTTTAAATGTTTTAGGTGATTATTTAATTAATCTTGATTATTGTGCTAGAAGCTTTGTATTTAATTTAATTAATTAATTTAATTTATTTGGTAAAATGATTTAATCTTATGATTAAATTTATTTGGTAAAATGATTTAATCTTATGATTAAATTTATTTTATTAAGTATTTAAATTAATTAGATTCAATTTAAATTAGAAAATACTATGTGATTTTGAATTATTAAAATGCATTAATATCTAGAAAATATCTAGAGGGATTATTTGAGTATAGATTGAGAAGATATTTGATTTTTGACATGTGTTGGAAAATTTTAATTACGGTTGTTGGAAAATTATTTCACAGAGAGAATATTTGCTTTAACAAAGAGAGGTAAGAGGTTACTTCACGGAAGAGGAGAAGATATTTTTTTGGAGAGAGATTGTTAAAAATTAAGATTGGTTGTTTAATCTGGTTGTTGAAAATTTGGGGAAAGAGAATCTCAGGAAAAATATTTGGCTCTAGCTTTGTTTTGCTCTTTCTAGAAAAGTGATTATTTGGGGAAGAAGCTTGTATTTTTGGTTGGAAGAAGCGTTGGTTAATTGGAAGAAGCTCTATTTCAATCTACATTTCCTCAAGCACCTGGAATTCAGGTTCTTTAATTGTTTTAATAAATTTCATTTGGAAAGGCTATTAGATTAATTTATTGTTCGGGAAAAGAATGTTTGTGCAAGAAATTATGCAATTAATTTTGAAGGTTTTAATATTTTTTAAATTCTAAAGATTGTCCTGTCTATTTTTATCGTAAAAGCTTATGTAGAAAACTTCTATAGGGATTGTTTTTAAACAATGGAAAACCCAAAAAGAGAACAATAGGAAACTAGAAAACTTCTGTTGGGATGGAATTAAATTTCTCTGTAGAATTTTGTAGAAAAATCTGTAGAAAATTATTGCTCTTCTTCCTATTCGGTTTGCTTATTTGGAGAAATTTGAAAACCTTTGTGTAGAAATTGTGAAATCCTTTTGTAGAAAATATTTATAAATTGGTTTTTCTAGTCAATTCGTGAAAACTTCCTGTAGAAAACTATTTATGAAAATTAATTGCTCGACTAGAGCAATTGTTCTGATAAAATTTATATATATATATTGATAAATATATATACATATATTGATAAATATATATATATATACATATATTTTATAGAGTGTCTATAAATTTTCTATTTGAAAACCTGATTGAAAATAATAATTTTGTAAATCCGGGACGGAATATTTGTACGTGGATTTCTTGTGGAATCCACAGATTTAAAAGTTAATAGTATGAAGTTTATATTTATGTTTGGGGAAGCGACAACTGCCCACAACTATTCCCCATAAGTGGGGAGTCGGCGTTGTGAGGCAGCCAGTGCTGCCCCACAGAAGCCATGCCTCCCCCATAAGGGGAGACGGTAGTACAAGCAGCCAATGACCATTGTATGGCTTACAAATAAACCTTTGTCGCCTTTTATGCCCTTGCTTCAAATTTTTTTAATATGTATTTTGTAAGGTTCAAAATATGTGAAATTCGATTTATTAGATTGATATAATATATATATTTAAATTTATAATTGGAAAATTTGTGGATAATTTTTAATATTAAAATAATGTATATATATTATTGTGTATATATTTAATAGAGATATATTTTAAATAAATGCATGCAAATGCACAAAGTGGATAATTTTAAATGAAAATATTTAAAAGAAGAAATTGAATTTTATATTGATGTAGTTGGGGAAATTGAATTAAATAGTAGATTTTATTTAAAAGTAATTGAGAAATTGAAATAAAGAGATAGATTAGATTTCCTCTTCTGTCTATAAAAGAAATTTTATTAAGTTAGTCCATTTGGGCAATGCATTATTAAATTTTATTGAAGGGAAATTGGATTTAGGAAATCCTAATGGTAGATTCATTCCCTGCCTAAATTACCTTTTTAAATGTGATTTCTTTTGTTCTCATTTTTGGGAGAAATTGATTAGAAGTGTTAGTTGTTAGTTTGTAAGTCTTCCAAATGTGGTAGTATTATATGGGGTTGTTGTATTTTATTGGTCAACCCTTTGATTTCCCTTGGGTAGTGCATTTAGTTGTATTTAGTTAATCACCCGATTACCACGAACGGGGATGTGTTTCTTATGATATTTTGGATTGGGAATTAATGTCTATATGTGTGCACTATGTTTTCTCTTTGGTTATGGATTAGATCCATGTGTTGTCTATAGGGAAGTGGCTCATGATGGGGGTCAGGGCCTAGGAAGGTCTACCAGGGTAACCCATACGGCTTTGTGATGATGCTTCTCCTATGTCAACAGTTTGTTTGGTTCAATGATGTACTTGATTATCATTTATTCTAGAAGCAATGTAGCCCTTATGTAAGTGTTGTATTTTTTTGGTTAGTATTGTGTTTGTCTGTGTCTAGAGGTTGTAGGTTTTTCCTAGGAAGCTCTTTTACTGTCTCCTAGCACGAGGGGTGGGCCTTCGGGTACCACTTGGTTGGGTGGAACATGCACCTTACTCCATTTGGTTCCCTCTTGTGTTCATGATGGTGAGATCTTCCAAACTGCTAAGCTCATGTGTACTAGTTATTATGCTCCACTCTTATGATTTATTGTATCAGTTGGACACTTTGTACTTGTATCACTCCTCAATTGTATTCGAGGAGGATTTTTTTAATTTGTAACATTATTGAATGATCTTCCTTACTTTGGAAATGATTTTTGTAAATATTATTTGGATTGAATGTAATCTATGGATCTTTTATGTACTTTTATCTTATGTGATGTATTTAATGCTTGGATGTATGATCTTTAATTCATGAGTAATAATTCATATGCTATGAATGAGTTATTTGTTTATGTTATGGGATTCAGTTGTAAGCTTGGTCGTGTACCTTAGAGGATGTATGTGTTAGTGTAGTGCACTTTGCGTGTTATTAATAACACTTTAAAAAAAAAAAAATTGTTTTCTTCTATTGTAGTTGCATCTTCTAGTAGGGTTACGTGGCGGGGTGTTACAAATAACATGAAGGATAGAAACAATGCACAACACCAGATGCATGTGGAAAAACTACGGTGAGAAAATCTAATGGGAGCTATTGTCCTAATCCAACCTCACAAATGAATCACAGTTACAACTTTGTTTTAGGGCTACAACTCCCTACAGATTATTTTAGGGCTACAACCCAATCTCATAAAATATTATAGCATGACAGTCCTTCTACTTTTTGAATCTGACAATGAAGCTTAATCCTTTTAATGAGTGCAATTCTTCTTTTTCCCTTCTCTTTTAATGATTACAATTCTTCTTTGACAAATTTTGCAACTTCTTCAAATGTCTTCTATATGTAGCTTATTGGCTCACTAATTTTAGCCTTCAAGAAGGTTTTCATTTGTCTCACTACCTCCAACAATCAATTAAGCACACTCCTCACTTCTCTTCTGAAACAAAAATGTCTTCAAGATGAATCTGGACAGGATCTATCACTTTTACTCTTTCTCCTTATGTCACTTACATAAACATCATAATGCATTACAACTCATCAACTGTTTTGTAATTGATATATGACCTAGATCAAATAGGTTTATAATTTATACATGACATTACATAATTGATTACATTACATATGTTGGCCTACAACAAAGAATATTACAATTACAAGTTAGCCAAAGATGAACAATAACATGAAACATGTAAAGGGCAAGCCCTAAAATGAACTGCATGCAACACCAATAAGGGGAACACACCTTACAAATTCCAATACATTCTTAAGCTACTCATAAACACTCCTCACACAAATGACCTTCAATAAAAAAAATCCACATGCTTCACATATTCAAAATAGGCAGGCCTTAATCAAGAAAATATGAAACTTGTAACATGTCGACCATTACAACATGGCGGTACTCATGAGTGATTAAACATACTTGCGCTTCACCCAAATGAGTCAGCATGACCCATACAACACCTTCAAACACTTCTGAAACATGAAACTATTGGACTCAAGGGAACACTAAGAGGGGGGGTGAATCAGTGTTGAACAATATTTAAACTTCATCAAACTAAAACTTAAAACCATTTCATCATTGCATTAAAGAAAAGATGTATTCATTCAAAGTAAACATTCATAACACTATAACACAGAATTTTTGTGTGGAAACCCTCTTAGGGGAAAAACCACGGTGGAGGTTAATCCATAATTTGAGTACTCAAATATAGTTGTTTACAAAAGGAATGCACTTACATTCAAGCACACTGCCTAGAGCTCACTGCTCAAGAGAAAGGCTTACTACCATACAAAATTTAGATTAAAACCATATGAAGGGTGAAATGAGATAGTAGCATCCATTTATGCCAAGTATCAATTCTGGTGAAGCTCATAGATCTGATTCTGGATCCGCTTTCTGACTCTGCACTTCACTCTACCCTATTCTACTATTTTTTGCTCTTCGCATCACTTATGATCAAATTCGCACTACTGCACTACTGGATCTCGCAATTCACACTTCTACACACACACCTTTATATTTTCATTCCTAAATGATAAAAACCAACCTCTTATATATATCCACAATCAAGGATTTATTCGTCCATCAGTCAGCTTTCTGAAATATTAAGTTACTTTTATCTTGTCAGTCAGATCCATCACTAAATCTTTGTGTGCATCCTCCAAAGTCATTCAATACAAAAAGAGGACCCAAAAAACACTTAATCGAGCATGAAGAATTATAATTAATTACATCTTATTCATCTGCAATTTTCATCCTTGCTGGGTCGACCTTCTAGCATAGATAATTAACGAATTAGTGCACCATATCTTCTAGATCACGTACCAGTGAGTGCGTATCAAAATCAAGATACTAAAAACACTAATAGACCTTCCTCAAAGATCCACAACCAAAAATATCTATCCAGTAAGGTGTTTAGATCAGATTTTATGCCTTTAACCGGATGCCCTGCTCTTTATTTTGTTTTGTCGGTAGGAACCAAAATTATACTTAAGTTGTATGATTGGGGTTGCCATCAATGACAACACTTACAAGCCAATCTCCCCATCCATATGCCAATAATACCCCCCTTTGGCATTGATGGAAACACTTAGTGAAAAATGACTAAGTGTCAGAATCATTATAGGTACACAACCAATTTTTTTGCTGCACTTTCTCCCCCTGAGATTTGTAAGACATTTTTCATTGAATTATCTCCCCCTTTGACATCAATGACAAAGCATGGATGCCATATGCCAAAAAGACAAAAAGTGACAAAAAAATGTGTTCAAAATCTTTAAGGCTTCAAAATTTTAACACATATATGCTTACAGTTCTCCTCCTTTGATCAAAATTGCAAAAACTTGAAGACAATTAACTTCTATCTTTAGAAGATTATCTTAATTGTTTTTCTTCACTTCCAAAAGGAACTTCTTCCAACCATCAATTTTAATTCCAATAATAATGATCAAACTATTGTTATTGTAAGTCTTGTTAATAATCTCAATGAGAGATTCGGGAATTGTAATTGCTTCTTCCAGTTTCTCACCATTCTTTAGTATTTCCACCATCTTCTCTAGCCTGCATTCAATTAGATCCTTTACCTTCCAAAAATTATCCACAAGAACATTCTTAGAGAGTTGAATTTTTGTTTGTTTTGATTGTAGCTCCTAAATTATTTTCCTAATAATGTCATATGGATCTTGAGATGTGTCAAAGCTTTTTCCAATGTCATTCAATTATGCTTCAATTTGATCCAACTTCTCCTTGTAATTGTTGACTGCATGGGGCCAATAGATGCAATAGTTGTAGATGCTTGTGGCTAAGTTAATGCATAGCCTCAACTCATTCATTTTCTTCTTCAGCTTGGAAAGGGATAGTCTGAATTGTTCCTCCAGGTGAGAGAGAACTTCACCTTCTTCTTTGCTTTTGACCTCAGAGCCCATTGATTATTTGTTGCACTCAATCATCTCTTTAGGTAGAATGTCCTTCAGACTTTCCAATTTTATCTTACAGTGCTCAACCTGAGCATTTAGAACTTCCAAAATAAAGTCTTGGTCGT
Organism: Sequoiadendron giganteum; assembly: GCA_007115665.2. Taxonomy (NCBI): domain Eukaryota; kingdom Viridiplantae; phylum Streptophyta; class Pinopsida; order Cupressales; family Cupressaceae; genus Sequoiadendron; species Sequoiadendron giganteum. The sequence goes on from CM021107.1 coordinate 394,147,888, forward strand.
ATGATGGTCTGACTGACCATAACCTTGCAATTTTGTGCATACCACCTACACCTTGAATAAGCTATTGTAGCTTTTCTTTTCATAGATCTTCTTCTTCCTCACTACCTTTTTCAAGTCCAAATTCATTTTCCAGTGGATTTTCAGTTTCTTCATTAGATTCTTCATCCGGAATGTGCATAATTTCTTTTTCTTTTCCTTTTCCCTCAATCTTGGGAACTTTTCTTTTCGGAGGGTTGTAATCAATAATTTCCTGACCTCTTTTCTATCCTCTATTAGAGCTACCGGAAGATGAACCAACTTCCATTGTTCTTACGAGAGGGGAAATATTGACTGATCCACACTTTACAAGCACATTCTTACATGAATTTTCAAATTCCAAATCCTAGTTAGAAAATCTCTTAGAATAAGAGTATATCTGATTGCATACTGATTTATCTGATTTCCATACTACATTGTCGATTTTTGGAAACCAATTCATAAAATACATTACTAGGCATATAATTAAAGTTCCAAACTTGAATGGATAGCCTGACTCCTTTGGTAGTTGAACATTCTCCATGAGTTGATCCTTTAACAACCCACATAGGTCAAAGTCCTGACCTTCAATTATCATTTTGTAACAATGTATTCTATGCCAGCTGATGTAGCTCCTTCTCAATTTATGTAGAATATTTTATAGGTTATACTGTGTGCAATGTACTTTGTAACAGGATTCTTGATTGTTGCGATCAACAAAGCTCTATGATCTCTGATTATTTTGGTTAGGGTTTTAACCTCTTTGTTTCTGGATAGATTTCTTCCTAGGAACATCTCCGATTTTGCAAAAACCAATTAAGTTTGCAATTACCTCTTTTGAAATGATGTAAGGTTTTTCCAAAGTTAAAACATCACCATGTAATCTGCTTAATATGAATTTCACAAATTTTGCATTCTTAAAGTACGAAAACTCTCTCCACATATCCAAATTTCCATGTTTAGCTTCGCTCAATTGCTTTAATTCATCAGGGAGCAACAAATTCCTCATAGACCTAATCCTAGCACTGTTATATTTGTCTAGAGTGATCAAGCCTTTGATTTGTTCCATTTTTCCTTTTCACATTTAGGGTTCGCAACCATACAAAAAATTGTATGAATAATTTGAGAATGATTTGAAATACCTGGTAGATTTCAAGAATTGCCAATGAAATTTATTTTTACTGCTTCGTAATCCGCCAATCGAGTGCTTTGCTTCTACTCTTCATTAATGAAAAGTGACAAATGATGGTTCTAACTTGACTTATATAGCTTGCACATGTGCAAGAAATACATTTGCCCTAAGTTTTCTAGAGACTCTATTTTCCCAAATAACGACAAAAAAATCTTATGCAGATGTATGAATTTACTGAGTTCACTTTGCTAAAGTTGTCCAAAACTTCTAGACACCATGGGTACACCTACTTGACTTTTTTCCGCATTTTGGTACCATCCATAGATAGGGGAGGAAATATTTTTTAGAAAAACTCCCCCTAGGCCAGTGGCCTGAAATCAATTACCGAAAGAATTATTGGAGGCAAATTCTGGTACGGAATCATTTCCAACATCAGAATCATTTTTCCTTACCCATGTCTTCTTCATTTTATCTCTAATTTCATCCGTAGTCACTTTTTCTTTCCCTTTTTCATTTTTCTCTATATTTATGTCTCTATATACTAGACCTCTTATGTTTGTGTTCTTTTTTCTACATAATCTTGCAATATGACCATACTTGTTGCAGTTATAGCACACAATGTTTTCTTGTCCTAACCAATCATTCCAATGAATTCTTCTAGATCTACATTGATTATCAATATGCCCAAATTTCCCACATGTATAGCATTCAACATTTCTTCTAACAATAGAGTGACTTGACATATTTCTTCATTCAATTGATTTATGACCAGGCTTTTTGCAATTGAAACAGTGACCAAAAAATGATGAAACTTTTGACCTCAAATTTCTTCTACACTGAGAAACCATATGACTGAACTTATTACAACCAAAATAATACCCATTAAACTTTTGTGCATTGGGTTGTCTTACCGGATACCTTCCATTTCTGTTTTGTCTGAAATTCTTTTGTCCTGATCTAGAGCTTTCTCCCTTTTCATATCTAAGTCCTCTCTTATCATTTCCACTCTTTTTTCCTTGAGTTAGCTCATCAAGCTTTACTGAACTAATCTTAAACTTTTCTTTGTATTCATTTTCAATGATAAGATCATTCCTAGGAGTAGTAATTTGCTTACCAAGTTCTTCTTCATTGTTTTTGGTTCTTTGTAATTCACTTTCCGACTGAGTGAATTCTCCATTTATTCTACTACATTCATCAGATTTCTCTTTCAGGGTTTGAGCAAGATTTTCTTCCATTTTTTTCTTTCTTCTATCTCTTTAGTCATCTTCATCATCATAGATTCCATCTCATGTTTTAGGTGTGTATTGTCTTTAGCAAGCTTTTCACATTCTTCGGTTATCTCCTTCAAGGTTTTATTCAGGTGAGAATCATCCATGTCTTCGTTCTCCTTTTGTTGTATCTGATCACATAGATCTTTCCTCTTCACCCTGGATTTAACATCTGATCCTTCAATGATTGGATAAATTTTTCAGCATCTCTAAGATTTGCTTTCAATTCTTGAACTTCTGCTTTAGACTGATCAAGGTCATCAAGTGCCACCTGAAGCTATTGTTGAAGACTACCAGAGTTCATCACATTCCAAGATCCACCTCAAGATGCAAAACTTCTTCAGAGGAACAGGCTTTGATACCAATTGTTGGACTCAACGGAACGCTGAGAGGGGGGGTGAATCAGTGTTCAACAATATTTAAGCTTCATCAAATTAAAACTTAAAACCATTTCATCATTGCATTAAATAAAATATGTATGCATTCAAAGTAAACATAACACCATAACACACATATTTTTTGCGTGGAAACCCTGTTAGGGGAAAAACCACGGTGGAGGTTAATCCATAATTTGAGTACTCAAATATAGTTGTGTTATGCCCTACATAACCACCCCATCTTTTTCCTTGGTCAAAATGGGTCCCCCTTTTGTGTTCTTTATCTTTTATTTTGTTTTTTTAGTCTGTCGAAATCAGAACCAGAATTGAATCGGGTTCTAAAAGTTCTTTTGAGGCTTGTTTTTGCTTCTATCCCATCAGTCTTTTCTTTGCCTTCGTTTTTGGTCTTTAACGGAAGCGGAGCCAGAGTGGGTATTAGGATGGTTGTTATCAGAATTTGCAAAATCACAATTTATTCCGATCCCGCCTCCGCTATTTTTATTTTTGCTTAGTCTCGGTCTTTGTGTTTTGTTTTATTAAGTCGGTCTTTTTCTTTACTTTGTATTTAATTTTGTTTTGTTTTTAGTTAGCGGACCCGGAACCGGAATGGGAATGGGGTTTGGAAATTTTATAAATTTGAGATTCCGTTTCCATTTTAGTTTCGCCCCTGCCACTTTTTGTCATTGACTTTTTTACTAAAGTTGCACTACAGACGAGTGTTCATTCTCTTACAGTTCTGACTCCGCCTTTACTTCACTTTAATGCATTAATGGTGGTTGTCGGTGTAGGTAGAAATTCACATATTTACCTTTATTAAGGGTTAAACCGATCATTATTGTTATTGTTAAAGATCTAAGAGCACGAAAGAGCAGTAGCAAAGTTTGTTTGAGCAAATTGATCGAGATAGAGAAGGGATATTGTGTGTGAATCAATTCAAAAAGTTAGTTCGGGTTTGTTTGCGTTTGAGGTAGGTTTCTTATCTTTGTTGTTCTTTGTTGATTTACGGTTGTGATTGTTGTGTTTTGCTTTATATTTGCCCGTGTGTTCAATCATTTTGTTTTAAGGAAAATTTATGATTATTCATATGATTGAATGAGCAGGTTCTTGTTTTGTCTTGTTTCTCTTGCTTTAAATCTTTGTTTTCTTGTACTGTCATGTCGTTTATTTCTATTTTAGGGCACGATCGTTTTCACGCTTTAGTCGTGATTGCGTCGTGCTGATTTGGATTTACAGTGAGTTGATTTAAGTTTAGGTTTTTAAATGGTGGTTAGTTAGATTAGAAATCTACAATGTGATGGATTAATGATTTACAATGAGTTAGGGTAGATTAGATTTATTGTTTAAATAGGGTTTTGTCGTATGTTTTGGGTCTGGTAGAATGGCAAGGTTTAAACCCGTGCCCTAGTTTTTTTTATCGGGTTTGTTAGATTAGGGTTTCATATTGCTTGATGATCACAGTTAAATAAGATTTAAATAATGGCCCTAAAATGCAATTGTTCCCCACGGTCATATGAGTGTAGAGTTTTAAAGCTCCTTTTCCATTTTATAGTGACCTAGGTTTTAATCATGAAGTTGTATTGAAAATGAATAAAGTATTTGATGACATCATGATTAACATAGTTGGAGGCAGGATTGGAATCAATTATGGACCTAAGAGTTTTGGTTTTTACAAAAGTCATCGATTCTATTTCTATCCCATTTCTGACTCCGAGTTCTAAAAGGTTTCCTTAAAAGTAATGATAACCTAGACGGAGGTGGAGACGGATTTGAAACCGGATATGAAAATTGGAAAATTGGAAGAAAATCAAATCTTTTTTATTTCGATCCCGGTTCCGACCACTATCCCAATTCCGACCCCGATCCCATTTGTTATTAAGTGAAGTACCTTTATTAGTTTTTGCTCCGAGTCTAGCAGTGTTGTAAAAGAGACTGTTTTGAGTTTCTGTTTGGTTTTGACTCCAATGTATGTGTAATAGGTATGTTTTAAAAGCATGTTTTATGATGATATCTAAAGATCTAATTAGAGGTTTGCCTACAGGAAAATTGAAAGATGTCAGGAACGTCAAGAGAGGCTACTCGAATGAATCAACTGGCTAGAACATCAAAGACAGCACCAAAAATAAAGAAGGTGAAACTAGAATAGCTGCCTTATACATTGAGGTATGATCATAGGAATCCGGTGGTGAAAGTGAGCAAGGTGGAATCAGACTGGTCAGATATCATGGATACTAATCTGGGCCAATACATCTTTGAAGAATTACATGAAGATACCTTTGCAGAACAAGAAAACTTGACAGGGAGAAAACAAAGGATTGTTGACTCCGGTCTTGCACATATCATTGTGTTTCCTTTATCAGTTCAATGTCCGGAGTTGATATTGACAGTAGTCAGTACTTACAATCCTACTACAAGACTATGCATGGATTCACAAAATAATGTGATTATAGATCTTACTCCGCAAATGTTCCAAAGTATATTTAATGTTCCTGATCCCAAGAACCTGGTGCAGCTAACTGAAGCAGAGGCATTGGAGAAATATAGCAAGCATAAAGACTCCAATAAAGACTTAAATAAAAAATGGTTAAACACAGAGAAGAAATCTTTAAGCAAGCTTGCAAATCAGCCAAAGAGGGCAGATTTCAAGAATGAGGTATCTGACTTAATATTAATGTTGTCCAGAGTGTTTGGGAAGAGGGATACCTTCCACTTCAAGGAATGGATGTTTCATTTCATTCAAGTAATCTTTCAGGGTGATTACCAGTTTGATTGGTCAATGATTGTTTCTGATGCCATACATGATCAGCTCACAAGGGTCAAACAGACTAAATCTTTCTTCATGACTTCTTATGTGGTTTATGTAGCAGCAAGATTGGGGATTTTCCTAGGATTAAACACAGTAGGTATAATAGGAGCCTTGGATGGGAAGAAGAAGGTATGGGAACATTATGATCAGTTATCTCTTTAAGTTGCTGAGACTCATTTCAGAAGAGTCAATGATGCATTTTTATATGTGGTCATCAATCGGTTGAGTGGAGATGCAGGATATAGGTTGAGTCTGGATGTTATGGCTTTTATTGCTGAATGGGGAAGTTGGTACATCCAATACCCCAAATTTACATACTTCAGGTTATTTGGTTTTGAAGGCCATCCACATTTACTTCCAAGATGTTGCAGTAATAGGGTGGTGTTAATGGAATTTGTATATCAGGTCATTGGAGTTAATGCTCGGTTCAGGATTAAGCACAAGACTGGATGTCATAAATTTCCCATGAAGTTGGGGGAATATAGTTGTCAACACTTGAAGGGAGCAAAGGTAGTTTTTAATGAGTTGATACAATTGAAATTGGGATTGTATACAGCTCGTAAGTATTTTGATCCAAGGAAGAAAATGTATGCCTTATTACCTTCAGTGTTCACTAGACACTTTAATTTGTTAGACTTTTGGTGCGATCGGCAGGATGAATATGATTTGAGGAAGAAGAACTATGAAATATTGTTAGTTGCACTCATGGCAGAGCTAGGTATTACAGAAAACATTCCTGACACTTTGGTGGATGATGGAATTGTATTGGATCCATCATATGAAGCTTTGAACATTGGCACCAAGAATCTAGATCCGATTGATTGGGATGCTGAGGAGACTATTGATATCAAGAAGATAGGAAGGCAAGTATTGGATAGGAGCGTGCAATGGTTGGTACTAAGAACCCAGACTCCTTAAGAACCAACTCCTAAGAAGGGTAAAGGGTACAAGAGGATTAAAAGGAAGACACCTCCCAAAGAGCCATTGGAATTCTTTCCTCCGGACATTGAAGAAATAGAACTTGAGGTGGTAGATGATGAAGAAGAAACACAAGAAGGAGATGTTCCAATTGGAGGATCTACTGTTTCAACACCTATGTTAGGTGAATCATCCACTCAAGCTCCAGTTACAAGAAAGAAAAGTAAAGAAATTCAAGAAGGAACCCTTCATAGCATGGCTGAAATTGTTAAGGGAAAGGGAGTGGAGGAAGAAGTTCTTGAGGTTGAGACGGATTCAGATGAGACTCTATCTGAAAAGGATTTGCAAGAAAACATGCCTCTAGAGTAGAGTATTGAGCAGATTCTGACACAAGAAGAGAAACAGAAACTATTTGAAGATGCTACAAGAGATTCTGATGCAAGGGCTGCAATGGAGAAGCAAAAGGAAATGGATGCTAAGGTGCAAGTTGATGCTCTACTTCACCAGTAGCAATTAAAGGCAAAACAAATTGAAACAAGGGTAGTAACTGATGAAGTAGAGAAGAAAATGAGGCAACGAGAGCATCAGCTCAAGGTCAAAGCAGAAAATGACAAGTTAGAATTAATACAAAAGATCCATGATCTTGAGGAGGAGAAAGCAAGAAACTGGAGGGAAAAGGAAATCCCGGTTGCTAGGTTGAAACTTGCAGAAGAAGCTAGGCAAAAAGAGGAAGGAGCAGAAAAAATAAGAAAGGAAAAAGAGGCTAAAGAGATGATTAGGAAACAACAGGAAGAAGAAGCCGAAGCTGCAAAACTTAAGGCTTTGGAGGCAGAAAGGTTAGAAAGGGAAAAGCTAGAAGCTCTAGAAAGAAAAAGAATAGAAAAGGAAGAATTAGAAAAGGAAAGGTTGGAAAAGGAAAGAGTAGAGAGGAATTAGATGGAGGAAGAGAGGTTAAAGAAAGAAGAAGAAGATAAAAAAATACAAGAACAAAGAGATAGAGAAGAGGCTGAGAAGTTGGTGCAGATGCATGTGCTGCAGGAGCAACAAGAGAAAGCAAAGGTTGACTCTCAACTTGAGGTAAATATTCAGCCACCCTCTACAATTGCTACTTTCTCTTCCATGATGATGACTGCTCCCAGGGCTCCTATATGGTTGAAGTTAGACCTGCAGAAGAGAGCCAGAACACCTCCTCAACCTCTTAATTGGGAGGACATGATGAAGGGGATAGAGCAAGAAAATCCTAAGAAGAAGGCTAAAATCTTACATTCTACCAGACTCACGGATAAAGGGGAGATAGTTGTTGAATGTGCCATGCCTATGATAGAAAAGGAGGTAGGGGATATGCAGCTAATGGACTATCAATTGAGTACGGTTGATTTGGGAAGACCCACTAGGAATCAACAAATGAATCTAATTGATGTAGTGGCTTCAACAACTAAATCAAGAATCATGAAGGACAAACAAAAGAAAGATGAGCTTAAAGCTCAATTGGATCAATTACATTCATTCTTGAAGAGTGTCTCCTCTCCAAGGTCACAACAAGTTGTAGCCATTGAGACTCTTGTTTTGTTAAGCAAAAAGGAGGTAGATAATTTGGTTCAAGTTAGAGGTAGGGTGGAGATGATAGACAAATGGATAGACAAATTGAACAGAGAGGTAGGTGAGGTTTTAACAAAAGGATTTGGAGCCTACAAAGAAGCAGAAGGAGTAATAAAAGAGATGCATCAATACATTGAGGCATCAGAAAAACAAGAAGAAGAGTATAAGGAGTATAGTGAAAAGTTAGAAAAGATAAATACATTGCCTCTAACTACTCTTTTAGAACAATCTATACTTGAGGATGATAACAAAGACTTTGTGGAGAAGACCTTTCGCATACTCAAGTTTAGGATTGACTTTTTGAGCAAACACAAGGATGAGATTCAGGAAGCAGTTAATAATTTGACTGAGCAGTTGGAAGAGTTGGAAGCAATCATGGCCATAATTGTAGATGTGAATGTAATGACAAAAGATGGCATGCCTTTGAGTCAGGTTAAAGAGAAATGGAATGAAATATTTTAAGAACTCATGCAGGAGAAGGATGATGGAGGAGACTTGGTGATAGATCAGCTTGTAGAAGTCAAAGAAGAGATAAAAGTTGCAGGGAGAGAAGTGATAAAGGTGAAAAGTATGAAAGAGTTTGATGCAGTTGAGTTGGATCAGATCAAATTTGAAGATGACTGGATTGATGGGCTAGATATGGATAATTTATAACAAGTTTTCACCAGTTATGATGAGTTCATTGCAGATCCAGCTTCACATGCATAAAAATCTTGCATGCATAATGTTCTCCTTCCTTGCATGTTGCATGCATACAGCACTAATAGCTTTTTGAGCGCATGACTTCCTCTTCTATTTTGTCTTCTATTTTTAGATCAAACTGAAAATTTTAATGTAAAGACTCAAGATCAAATTGATCTGAGTTTCCAAGAAAGTTTAGATCCTAAAAAGGTGGAATGCCTAAAATAGAAGTAGGGTTCGAACTTTTGTATATCTATAAATACCTGATGGGTATCATATTATAAAGGTCGGCTAATTGAGAACTAGATTGGCTTACCTAATGCTAGGAGATAGAATTTTGTAGAGTTTTTGCAGAGATACATTGTACTTGACCTTTTACAGTTAATAGAATTTACAGGTTAACGCAATATGGAGCTTGCATTGAGTTATTTTATTTCATAAGGCTGATAAGTTATAATCCATCTAAATGCCAATGATTGTGCTGAAGCATGATAGTTTCTTATGTGATGAAAGTCATTAGAAGAAACCAGATTTAAAGATTATCTTGTTAGATTGTCATTGAATTGAAGTTATTAAAGTCTATTGATCTATGATCTTGATGATGAATGAATGTGTGTTGTTTTGAAAAGTCCTTGAATTATTTGTGATATGTGATTGTGAATTTAATTAAGCACCTAAAATGTATACAGTGGTATAGATTATGCTATAGATTGTGTCATATAATGGTTTTCTTGATCTGATTGGAATAAACATTCATTATTGAAGATATATGTCCGGATGATAGATAAAATTGATTCATATTTACTGGTTTTACCCTTTAATCTATCTTTTTCTTTTATTTAAAACCCCATTGGTTTACCAAAAATAGTTGGATAAGATGAGTCATCATTTGAATCTTTTACCAACACAGGCCCCTTGAATATTACAGTTGCATGAACCAATTGAGTGACACCAAACAGTTGAGAACCAACTACTAGGACCTTGGGAGTTAGGTCGCTACATGTTGTCTTTCTTTTTCAGGAGAAATAGAGTAGAAATATTATGTTTTAATGTTGTTTGTGTCATTTTAACCATCAACAAGTTATTTACAAAAGGAATGCACTTGCATTCAAAATACAGCCTAGAGGTCACTGCTCAAGAGAAAGAATTACTACCATACAAAATTCAGATTAAAACCATCTAAAGGGTGAATTGAGATAGTAGCATCCATTTATGCTAGGTAACAATTTTGGTGAAGCTCATAGATCTGATTCTGGATCTGCTTTCTAACTCTGCACTTCGCTCTACCCTATTATTCTCTTTTTTGATCTTCACATCACTTATGATCAAATTCGCACTACTACACTATTGGATCTCACAATTCTCACTTCTACACACACACCTTCATATTCGCATTCCTAAATGATAAAAACCAACCTCTTATATATATCCACAACCAAGGATTTATTCATCCATCAGTCGGCTTTATGAAATATTAAGTTACTTTTATCTTGTCAGCCAGATCCATCACTAAATCTTTATGCGCATCCTCCAAAGTTGGTTAAGACAAAGAGAGGACCCAAACAACACTTAATCAAGCATGAAGACTTATAATTAATTACATCTTATTCATTTGTGATTTCTATCCTTGTTGGATCAACCTTCTACCATAGATAATTAACGAATTAGTCCACTGTATCTTCTAGATCATGTACCAGTGAGTGCACATCAAAACCAAGATACTAAAAACATCAACAGATCTTCCTCAGAGATCCACAACCCAAAATATATGTCCAATAAGGTGTTTAGATCAACTTTTATGCCTTTAATTGGATGCCCTGCTCTTTATTTTGTTCTGCCAGTAGGAACCAAAATTATACTTAAGTTGTATGACTTGGGTTGCCATCAATGACAACACTTACAAGCCAATCTCCCTAGCCATATTCCATTAGGAACAACCAAGAACTTTTGGTACACACCTTCAACATAACTCATTCGACCAAGTAAAAATATAACCTAACAACACCTTCATTCTGGACCACAACTTGTTCCAAAGAAAATAGAAAACACTATGTGGAGCAATAGAAAAAATCACAAGATCTTCAAGAACATTCTCATACAACTCTTTCACAACTTCATGCATCAACAAGTTAGTGCAAGCCAGCATATGTAGAAACCAACCAGCACAATATAGTCCTAAACTCTTTCATATACAACTTTCTTCGCAGAAGGACTAATGACATGTAACTTTGGATAAAACACCTTCCCAACATGTTGAACTTAACTTTTGATCCACACAAACATATCTGCAAGTGTATAGGAATGTAGAGCCAAAATTTGGACCTCTATGAGCATCCTCACAAAAACAACACTATCAACAAATTGACACTTACAAAACACCTTTTTAGTAATCCAAACAACATGAAACTTGGACCACACATGCTCTAACAACATGTGAATCTATCTTCCAATTTGAAAGAGTAAAGCATGAACAATGAAGAAATGTGGAGCATCTCTTAGAGATTCTAGCACCCAGATAGCCAAATTGCAACACTGACAATCAAACTCACACTTTACTTACACTTTTGAAATCAATGACAACCAGATTCCAACAATATCCCCCTTTGGAATTGATGGAAAAATCAATCCAACATGCACTCTTCTCCCCCTTTGACATCAAGGAAAAAGGGAAACTTTTTTCCTCCCCATTAGGGAATAGGCTCTCCCCCTAAGGTGCACATTGTCTCCTCTTCAACCTTCTCCCCCTTTGTGTTGGATATTCAAGGTTAAAACTTACAGCAATAGAACTTAATAATGTGTTTACAAATTTGAAATTATACCATAAAGAGTATTTAATTAACAATTCAACAATGAAATAAAAATCAACCATACCACAAGTTTCCAAACACAAGTGACACAAGATATACATGGAGAAACCCCTGCAAGAAAAAAACTCTGCACCCAAAGAAATACAATGTTTGCATTAATCTTCAAATGATATGCTATAATGCAACACTCCTCTCTAAATTTTGGCATCACTTCATCATTCTAACAACCTACAAATAAACTCTTACAAACAACCATCTCAAAGCTCCAATATATTGAATTTTGTGGGAGAGAATACCACAAATGGTATCCCAAAAAAATAAGAAAAACCACCTACAAAAACCCACACCCCCCTTAGTGGACAACCCATAAACTTGGAATAAAATATTAAATAATCTTATGGCCTTCACATGGGTGCCTAACCCATAGCCAATCAGAATAGGTCAATCCTGAGTGCTCCATATCTCTTTGATGGCTCTAATGGCTTCATGCAATATCATGCACCAACATGTAAGCCTGGGTTCCCAACCATGAAAAAGCATGCAAATAACGTGCAAGGACATACATGCCAAAGTGGTACACACTCACAAAGTTGGGCACCCAAGAGGAATATCCTCCTAAAATGCTCTTTAACCATCACCGTAATGGGTCCACCTCTTTGAATGCAATTACAATTTGTCATAGGAAGATAAATAATAAATATTTTGTCCCTCATATCCCCTAGAGCACTTTCAAAAGAATGTGGAGACACATAAATCAACTTAGGATAGCAATTATAATGTCACATATCCTAACATTCTCCCACTTGACATTATGTGTTGCAATTACATCCATGAGATAAAAATAAAATATAATAAAGTATAGTGATCAAGGCCCATGGCCTTCTTGCACCAAGAGAACTTATCCACGGTCATTCGCTTTGTGAGAGAATCTACAGCATTATCCAAGTGTCAACTTTCTCAATCAAGACCTTACCATTTTGTTATCCTCAAATCTAGTTGTGCTTGATTCACGGGATAACCCCCTATGAAACTAGATCATTTCATAGACCTATGCACTTCAAGCATGTAAAACGAGGTGAATTTCAATTGGCATTTACGCATATTCTTGAGCCTCAAATTATCCTTTCAAGTGCTCATCTTTTTGCATTTCTCAAAATTCTTCAAAATGAATGTTTTGTCGATTTTTACCTTCCGGGAGTTAGAAATTTATTTCCCATGTGAGGGCATTGTTTTTCAACGCCCCTACATGAGAAGGGTTATAAAAAAAATTCTAAGTGTTGGAGTGCTGATTTTTAGTGCTCCTACACTCTCTCTTGCTCATTCATGTTATAGCATTGATTTTTAGCACTTTCACAAAGTTCTTTCATGTTCGAGTGGTAATTTTTACCGCTTATGCATTTTTTGTTTTCATCATTTTTTAATATGCTTGAGCGGTGATTTTCACCACCCTTTTATGTTCATGTCATTCTCCCATGAGCGAATTAATGAACTTTGTGTTCATTAATGAGGGTTCATTAATAGTTTTTTTAAACACCTTTTTAAGTCTTTTAATCGTTATTTCTTCGTCCTGTTTTGAACCAAAATCCTTCTGCCTCCTATGAGTGTATTGTGACCTCTCGATTTGCAATAAAGGTTGGATTGTTTTTTAGATTTCACACATTTTCTATTCTCTTCATCGTCTAGGGTTTCATCATCTCCTTCTTCATAGGTACAATATATTTTTCTCTCTTCTTCGTTTATTTTGTTGTTCTCGTTTTGATTTTTTAGTTCTACACAATGTTCTTTACGTTATTTGCATTTGGAGGGATGCATTTACATTTTTTCCCAAGTTTCATTTCTTTTTAAGGTTGTGGTTTTGTATTCTTTTTGCAAATGTTCGTCCTTAGGGTTTTGTGTGTCCTGGATTTCTTTTGGTTTCTCTATGTGAATATTTTTGTTTAGTTTCAAGTGTATGGGCATCGATTTCTGATGTTATGTCTTCTATTTTTACTGCTCGCCATTCATTTCTACCCTTTGATGTTATGGTGATTTTTAACGCCTTAACATCATGCTTTTGCAAAGCTTAAAACACATGTCTAAGCGGTGAAAATCATCGCTTTTTCAAGTGTTAAATCATTCCTACATGTAGGAGCGGTGATTTTCACCACCACCACATGTATTGTAATTCCCCATCTTTGAAATGCAGAAGTGGTGAAAATCACCACTCCTGCAAAATATTGATCTTCCCCTTTGTGCACAAGCAACAAAAAATCTTGCTTTAGCACATGACTTGATGTTTTACTAAGACATGTAGAAATTGGTAAAATCAGCGCCAGTACATGAAATCAAACTTCTTCCCAAATTTAAAAGAGTTGATTTTTAGCGCTTGTGCATTAAATCCTTCCAAGTCTTCCAAGCATGCTATATCACTAATTTTCAATGCTTTTACATCAAATAAATAATTCCCTCATGCAAATTTGTTAATTTTTAGTGCCCTTGCACAAAAAGCAGACTTTTTCACTAAAGCTCAAAATCATTATGAATTGCTTTACTAACTTCATTCTTTCCATAATTGCTTTGTTTTACACACTTCATAGCTCATTTCAACTTGCACTAAAGTTCTTGCTTAGCTTCACACATCCCTTTTTCTCCCATAATGCATAATTCTTTTAACATCTGATTAATCCATGTTTCCTTGTAGTTACCTTTAGCTCTCATTAGGTACTCTCCAAAGGTATTTTGCAGTGATCTTTTGCAATCTTAATGAAAATGGAAAAATCTCCATCATCTTCCAAAAAAGAGAAAATGAAGTACAAATATCAAGGTGTTTATCCACCTACCATTGTGAACTCCAAGATCGATGAGATCAACGACACAAAAAATTGTCACCTTGATATGGGAGACTTTGTAAAGAGGACAGAAAATAAGCCATTGGAAGAAGTTTTAAAAGCAATTGTCCATAGCAACCTACATTGAGTGGCTTCATTTCTATTTGTTTTTCATTGCCCAAAATTCGCTCTTCAAGTTTCGTCACACTATATCAAAGATGGTAGGAGTGTTAGAGATTCTTCTGGGCACATTATGATGAGATTGGATCTTGAGTTCTTGGGTATAATTTTCATGGTTCCTCACATGGAGAAGTGTACAACTATTTTCATTCAACAAGCACAGGAGGTTTATGAAAAATATCCAAAAAAATACAAACAATTGATCAATTCACAATGGTTGAAGACTCTGAGCCCCACCATCTCTAGATGGACCAAAGGTCTTCCATGAAGTTATTTCAAGGAAGATGTTTGAGATATGATCACTCTTCTTAGCAGGGTGAAAGGTTTACCTGTTTCATTCCATTTCCAAGATTGGATGTACGAGTACATTTGAATCATCAGGAGGAGAAAGGAACACATAGACTAGGGTACACAAATTAGTGATGAGATTCATGATTAGTTAATCAATGTGCAAACAACCTTGAAGTTCTACATGACTTCCTACTTGGTGTATGTTGTTTCTATCATGAGACCATTTCCAAGACTAATAACAAAAGGTAACAGAAGTGTTGCCAGTATATGATTTATACCCTCAGATCAATTTGAGAGGAAGTATCAATCATTTTAGGAGATTCAATGATGCCTTCTTTGCACCCTTTCTCTTCCTATTTTATCCAACTCTAGAGAAGAAAAGAGTATCAGATGAAGCCTTCAAATTTTCTAGTAAGTTTGGGTGTATCTTCTTGCAGTTTCTTACTTTTACATATTTGAGAGTAGGGTGCTACATTGGATGCCCATACATGTTTCCAAGATATCCCTCTGATAGGTGGATATTAATGGAGCTATGCAAACAGTTGATTATAGTTCACAAGGAACACTAGGAAATTCACAAGATAGGCTTCAAGTTTCCAATTGCTATAAGAAGGTATTCTATTCAAAGTGTGCAAAAGGAAAAATCAGTAGTAGTAGAGATGTAGATTATGACCATAAGTTCATATAGTAATAAATTTGATTTTGATTACAAAAATGTGAATAAAAAACTTAAGAAGGATCACTACCATGTCTACCAATTTGAGGACATATGGGTTGAATGTAGAGATGAAGAGGAGATCCGAAGAATGGAATTTTGTAGATTAACTGTGGAGTAGATTCAAGATCTAGGATTGGCTAATATTCTAGAAGATTTTAAAGATCTTAGTGATATTATGGACTATGCATATGAAGAAAAGGAGATTTCTAGCAAGCCATTTCCTCTAATTTAGTGGTCCAAGAAGGAGAGTATTTCCATCAGGGAAATACTTTCTCCCATTCTACATAACACAAATGAATGGTTATAGAGGCATGGTTTTCGATTGAAGTCTTTCAGGATAGAATCTTAGGGAGAGACATTAGGAGGTGAAGCCAATCACCAGTAGGAACTTCGAACCAAAAATAGAGCTTTTGTTACTCCCTCTTCTTCAAAAAAAGGTCATAATATTAAATTCACTTGTGGAAAAGGTATAGTACAAACAACTTAAGAAGAGGAGGTTACTAAGGAAGAATGACCATCTAGAGATGAATGAGAACTTGCATCTGAGGAGCAATCATCAGAAGAAGAAGAAGGAAATGAAAGTGAAGAATTAGAAGAGTTTGTAGGAGATGAACACTCAGGAGAGGATCAAGGAGAGGAGGCTAATTATGAAGAAGAAAAGGATGATGAGGAAATGTAGTTATCTCCCTATGAGAACATTGTTGATAATCCCCCTCATACATCATCGCCTGTTATTACCAATACTCCTCACACTCCTCCAAATCCCACTACTCCTCCACCTCCTCTTCCTACTTCACCTCCTCCTACAATAACTTTACATGCATTAAAGGTAACCATTCCTCCATCAGCTCCATCAATCCTTTTTACTCCCTCTGTGAGTTCCATCTTGTCAAGTTTTGATGTTTGATCAGGTTCACTGTCATCTATCCTGAGTCTATCCTCACCATCATATGATATTTCTTCCCAAGCTAAGTTTGATAGGTTTATGAAGGAATCGTTACAAGATCCACCCAATTTGAAAACTCCTGGTACAATCATGACTGATAGAACACCAGTTGTCACCATAACACCTGTTTCCATGGATTTGGTTGTTACACAAGAATTAGTAGTGAGTCAAGAAGGTAATATTTCGTTTCTTCCTCCTTGGTTTCTATAGATGAGCTAGATCTTGAAGAGATAGTACTTCCAAAAGCCAAAGGGAAGAATAAGGAAAAGATTCATTCTAGACTACATGTGGACAAATTAGGCCATAAATGTGTGGATATTAGAGCACCTCAATAAGGTAAGGGTGATGTAAGTATGGAATATGACACTATGACTAGAGTTCAACTTGGGAAGGTCACTAATGCAAGTGCCAAGGATGATGCATAGGTGACTCTAAATGCATTGGCAGACAAGCTCGATAAGATGGAACAAGCCAATGATATGTATAAAGAAAAGGTTGAACGGTGTGGATTATTTTTGAGAAAGATCACAGGTATGTCAGAGGATGTGCAGCTAATGGCTATGATGAATGTTGAAGAACTAGCAGTGCAAAACGTGGAAAATTACTACTCCAAAGGTAAAGTGTTGTATGAGTTTGTTGATGAAATAATAAAGTAGGGATCGCAACTCATAACTATTGCTGATGAAAAGATTGCCCAAGTATCCAAGATGAAGTTTGAATTGGACAAAGTAGAAGGAACAAAAATAAATGGAACGAAGTCTTGGATTTTGGTTACAAATGAAGGAGACAAATTTGAGAAAACTAGTGGAAGTTGGGGTGATTCTTGACAAAGAAAGGTATGTGGAAATAAGAGAGCCTCTTAAGAATTGCATACAGGTTATCAAGACCCTCATCAAGGACATACAACAAGTGCAAGAAGATGGCGAATGACATCACATTGTTATGGTGAATGGGATTGAAGAGCTTCTGGGAAAACTCCTTGATGATAATCATACCTTCCTCTCGATAAATGAGATTGCCCAAATTTTCAAAGAAGCTATCATAAAGCAGTTGGAAGATGAAGCCTTTTCAAAGACTTCAATGTACGCCTTGTGTGATGTACAACTTTCTCTGGACAACCTCAAGATTTGGATAGGTGCAAAAATATTTTCTCATCTACAAGGAAGTCAATCACAAAAGTGCATACAATCATTGACTACACTGTTGGACCAGATGGGGTGACCATGCAAGAGATTAAGAAGAAGTATTAAGACTTCCAAGCCAAGAGAAAGAAACCATAAAATATTCTTGCATCTCCAGAGTTAGATAGTTCGCATGATTTTTTCTATGCTTTATGTAGATAGGTTTTGACATTTTACATGTCATTTTGAAAAATGTAATTACATGTAAAAATAGAGATGTTTTCCTACTTTCACGGACAACATTTTTGAATAAGTCAATTAGTTGGTTAGGGTTTTTCCTAGATTGGCTCTCCTCTGGCATCTATAAATATGAGAGGATTCCTTTGTATTATTTACCTTTTATCTTATGCAATGAAGTGTTTCCCAATTGTGAAGAAAATATTGAAACTTTGAGTTCATTTTTGTGGAACTATTATTGATCAATAAAGAACCTAAGTTGCACACCAAACTTTGTGTTGGTACAATTATCTTGTTATTTGATCTAATTGATAGTGTTTTAGTAATTGGGATTGAAAGGATTTGAGTAAATCTGTGTAGAATTTGAGCTACACCCATTTCTTTAAATTATGATATTATTGATGTTACTGGTGGATTCTCTATAAGATTGTGTGCTTATATTTATTCATGTTGCTCGTGGGATTAATTGTGAAGTATATCAAAGAATTTGTTCTTCTTTTACAACGTTGGTTACTATTTTGAAGGATTCACTATCGAAAACTATGGAACGAATTTGTGCCTCTGTGAGCTTTCTTGTTTGTTACTTATCTTTATCATACGAGTATTCTTATAATTTTCTTTGACAAGTTAGGAGTACTGGAATTATTGCTTGGTTTTAATTTGAAGTTGTATTGCATTTGTTGGCCTCCTCTAATGGTTCAATAACTAAGACCTTAAAGCTATAACTTAGAGATTAAATATCTGCACCAAGTAGCTATCTTGCTCATCATGAAGGTTTTATTTCATTATCAACCTAGGGATGTGAACTTGAAATGGGTCAGCATTGTCTATGCACTAGGACTCAATTGTAGTCATCCTTATACCATAACTAGAGAGAAAATATTACTATAAGTAAAATGCTTGAAAGGAATTAACATAAGTATTGAGCATAAATCAACAACTAAAATGAACTGAAATGAATTACAAAAATAGAAGTCTCAACAAAAAGACAAGCAGTTACTCTGTCTTCCTTGGCTGTAGGAATAGACACAAAATGAAGTTCCAATGGTTGTAGGAAAATACAACTCCTAAGACTATAACTAATTGCTAAACAAAAAATTAACTAATGAACTAAATGGATGGAATTCACACCAAGTGGTCCCCCTTGAATGAGTCTTCCCAAAACTAACTCAAGTGCAACAAATCAAAGTATCATTTTATTCATTGAAAAAAATCTTTACATAAAAACAATGACATAATTATATTCCTTGAAATTGAAACTGGAAATACAATATCAAAACATCCAACCTTGTGAAGAGGAACATCTTATCATTATTTATAGAATAAAAGCTTCTAACTAACTCTAAATAAATGGGAAGTTAACTCCAACAGACTAGGAGGATGCCATTTATTGAAAGCATGAAATAGAGGAAGGAGGTTATGCATGCAGAAGATTTAGTCAAACCAATCTTACCTCAACGAGGATCCAACATAACAACACCTTCTAAATCTACTCAACTAAGAGACATGGTCATTTAAAGTTTAGTTATCACTTCCACATGAACTAGAAGTTTCCAACCATTGACGTCTTCAATGTCCATCTCTATTTGACTTATTCAACAATCAAAAAGCTAACATTAACTTCTTCCACCTTGCAAGCTCTATTTATATCTGCATCTTAATCTGAACCATCATTATGACATTAGCGTGCACAAAAAAAGTGTATATCCATAATCACCTTAGAATACCATTCATTCAATCACATGTAAGATTAATATAGATATATTGCAGAGCAGGATAATATCATAAAAAGTTACAAGGATAAGTTCATGTCCAAAGTTCACAACTTTTAGGGAAATAACATAGAAATTATTAATAACTAGGTGCTAAAACCCGTAGTAATAATAACAAACATATGATAAATCTTAACAAAAATGAGTCATTATTTGGACTCATCAATTCCCCCCAATCTAATGATCTACTGGTCCTCCAATAGAGGGAACTCAATTCCTCTGTCTTACTAAAGCCCTGAAATCAGAAATTTCTATCTGCCCTTGATTAGTTTCTAAATTTGGATCCCAGTAGAACCCCTCCTTTCTTTCCAGTCTGCCCCACCTTTGCCTCTCTACTTCTATATTGTACTAATAGGTTTGGTGGTCTGGTATCGACCATAACATAATAGGTGGTTGAAATATTAATGGGAGCCAGTATTATTGCCTTGTTCTCCCAAAATGCATATACCTGATGCTTCGTTTGCAAGCTTCATAATAATTTTGTAGGGAATGGGGTTCAACATGTTTTAACCGATCTGGCAAGTCATTCCATCTTTGCAATAAAGAGCCCAATATTGTTCTTCTTGCAGTCGAAGCTACCTTTTTATATTCTAGGTATACCTCTTCCCTAAATTTCATGATCCTCTCTTTGTACGATGGTTTGTACATAAATCAATGCCATGTGTGGCAAATATTTTCAGGATTGCTCGATTCAGCTCTTAGATATAAGTGAGTATGAAGCTCTCTTTATTTGTATAATTTGAATTGTTTCTCTAGTTGATTTCATTTTGAACCCATGACATCAATTCCCTCAAGTGAACATCCCCAATATATATCAATGGATTCCACTCATGATCATTGGGAACATCATATTTGTGCAAATACAACTTTCACAAAAAATTCTTAACTTTAGGAGGAGAAGATTGGTAAACTTGGAAAAATTCCTATGGGGTTTCAATGGAAGAGCTTAGACCTAAAATAACCCTTGATAATTTAAAAGGGATATGACACTCCCTTAAATGCAGTGCATACACCCTTGGGGGAGTCATACATTCCATGATTTGTGGTATCAGAGTCACCACATTGTTTACCTTATCTTTTAATGCAGTAATCTTTGCATTCTTCTCCTCAATTTCTTCATTTTTCTAATTGATCTCTTCCTATAGCCCGAGTTTCTCTTTATTCCATTTTTCTTCCTTCTCCTGCATTACTCTCCATAAATCCATAGCTACTAATGCCCATGAAAAATTTGGAGGCATGTGCATTCCTGCTATGATCTTCCCTTGCACTGGTTCCTGATATTCAATGATTTCAACTTGCTCTGCAACAACTAGTTCTACCAATCCTATATTTCCTTGTTCCTTAGGAGTTTCCACATTCATTTTAGGGTTCTCACTGAGTTTTTGGCTCCTTCTTGGAGGCATAATAGTAGTAGACTTAGTCAATTTTGATTTCCTTGGAGGAATTTTGTTTTTCCCTACGGTTGTAGGATGCTCAATTTCTTCAGTTTTTTGCTTCCTAGGGCTAGGGTTTATTTCTTCTAGTTTTTTATTTTGAACCATACCTTTGTTTATTTATCCTTTTTCCCATTTTTTCTTCCTCTTTTCTGATGGAATCCCTTGTGTGAACTGTGTTTTTGGGGGAAACATTGACATAGGGTTCTGAAGATGAACTATCTTCATTTGCATGCTCAGATTCAAAGGAAATCATTTCTACTACAGGTTTTGTTGTAGGAGGGTTTGTGCTAGGATTTTCCCTAGAGGTTGAAGCTCTAGGAGTGAATTTAAGAACCCCCTTATTCCCACTAACCCTATGAGTTAGGGTTCAATCTCTAAGACCCAAATTTTCCAATCTGAATTTCTTAATATTCAAAAATTTATCCCATGACATATTGGACACATCTTGCAAAGATTTTTCCACTAGCAATTTAATCAAACAATGATGGGAAATAGAGTTTTCCCTACCTTTTTGCATCTCAACAGCCATGATTGCAAGAATATTATACAAGAAATTTGGCACATTCATCCTCCTGCCATGTCTCATGTGATTCAAAAGCTTGAAATGCATAGAATGGAGATAGGGTTGGTGACCCTCACAGGTAATGTATTTGACAATATAAACAACTTGCTTCCATGTTTTCAATAAAGAAATACTTCTTCTTCCTTGTTTATCTATAGAAAGTGGAGGATCACTAGGCTCGATGAATTTTTCTTTAGTTGATCTAACATCCTTAGAAATAGGGTAGGGTTCTCCTTCACTAGGCAAACCCATTACTTCAACAATCCTTTCTTTTGTGGCTATCACCTTCAATCCTTTCACCATTTCCTCTCCATTAGAATTTTTTTATGAAAATTCTAAGGTAATGTCGTTATTGAAACTATTTAGCTTTAGAGAGTAATCTATCCATCCACAATTCCTAAATTGAGGCTCATAGAGTGCATCCTGTAAGATTACCTGGTGAACTTTTGGTTCACTTCCGATTAACTAACCTCCCATTTCCTCTACTCACACTCTAGCAAAAGCCTCTGCAAAGACTTCTTTCCTACAATTCCTTAGCCAAAAGCTCTATTTCTCTTTTGCTTCATGCAATTCTCACTAATAGTAACACCAATATCGTATAACCTCTCATTTTTTCCTTTTTAGTGGCATTATGATTTTGACTAAGGTAGTAAAGGAGGGGTATTATCAAAGAAAACGGTGGCGGCTTAATGTCACATCATGCATGCAAAACATCATTTTAACTCATAATTTCAAATTTACTGCCATGTTGGTGCATGAAATGGCTTAATGACATGTATGACACATAGGTTCACACCCCCCCAAGCTAAATAAAATCATGTATCCGCACAGGCTAGGATGGAATTATAAAAATAGGGCATGCAACAAGATTTTCTATGTGAAATATCAATATTAAAGTACAGTAATTAAATAAATGCATGTAAGGTAATTAATATACATTAAGTTTTTATGCACGTACCTAAAAATATGGAATGTCTTTTCCGAAGATTATGGAATGAAGTATCGGTGATCATAAAATTACAGTTGAGCAATTAAATGAAGTGATGGTGGAGTGATGTCGAAGAGAGAGATGGTGGAGATGAATGGGTGAGTAGTGGTGATGGATAAATTAATTCCCACAAAAAGTGGAATTTTTTATTATGATTTCATGTGTACCTTTGACTATCCAAAAGGTTAAACACTTGGTCTGCTTCCTTCGACTGCAGGAACTTCAAAGTTCTAGTATTCAATGAATTATTGCATGAACTTCTGCTTTGAGGCAGGCTTATGGTATAGCCTGAGACGATGACCATTGACCAAGAGCTTGAACCTGATAGGATCAATTTTTGTAAGTTGAATAGAACCATTGGGGTAGACCTCTACAATCTTATATGGTCGCAACCACCGGGTTTGAAGTTTGTCTAATTTGTCTTTATACTTGGAATCATAAAGAAGTGCCCAGACACCTGGCTATAATTTCTTGTATTTGATGTATTTATCATGCCATCTAACTCTCTGGTTCTGCACCATCTCAGTATGGTGGAGAGTCGATTTCCTCTTTTCATCTAAGGCATTTAGTTGTATAACCCTATCCTTTTGTGCCTCAGATGTATCTTTTTCTAGGTCTAGTGTTTTTATAAGAATTTTGTGTTCAAACTCTATAGGCATAGTTATTGTTTTCCATATAATAGTTCAAAGGGAGTAAAACCAATGGTGGTTTTCCAGGTGGTTCTATAAGCCCAAATAGCTTCTGGTAACCTATTTTCCCAATCTTTTATGTGGATTGCTACTATTTTGGTTAGAATGGATTATATTTCCCTATTTGTTACCTCAGACTGGCCACTGGCTTGAGGGTGATATGGTGTAGATTTCCTATGTCTGATATTATACTCATTCACCAATGTTGTGATAAGAGTGGATGTGAACTAGGCCCCTTGATCTATAACTATTTCTCTAGGAAACTCCATAGCATGTGAAGATTTCTTCACAAAGGAATTCTACAACTTTATTGTCCCTAGCATGTTACATGGCTTTTACCTCAACCCATTTTGTCACATAATTAGTACAAACCAAGATTTAAGATCTTTTCCATTTGATGGTGGATCAATTGGAACTACAAAATCAAGTCCCCATTTATCAAATGGTGTGATAACTACTTGAGGGTATAGAGGCATTTCATCTGATTTAGTCATTCAACCCATTATTTGACACCTATCACATTTCCTAGTGTACTTGCTTGCATCCTTATGAAGTGTAGGTAGGTAATATCCTGCATTGAGAATCTGCATGGTTGTTCTCTTAGCTGCAAAGTGTACCCCACAGGTTTCATCATGGAATGCATTCAGTATATCATGAGTCTCATCCTCTCTTATATATCTTATCATCACATGATCTAGTCTAGTATAGAATAAACAACCTACCATCCATGAGAATGGGAATTTTTTTTCAATAAGAACCCTTCACTCTTTTGGAGAGAAATGAGGGGAAACTCTTCTTGTAACCAAATAATTGGCTATATCTACATACCAAGGTGTATGCACACTGATGGAGAACAAATTTTCATCAGGAAAGGACTCATCAATAACTTGAGTGTCCTCAGATGTGGTCAATCTGGAGAGGAAATATGCCACAACATTTTCCTTTTTTGGCTTGTCTATAATGGTAATAACATTTTTTTGCATTAACAACAACCACCTTGCTAACCTTACTATAATCAATAGCATGTTCATAAGGCATTTTATGGTTTCATGGTCTGTATGAAAAAAGATCTGGTATCCTATGATATAATGCCTAAATTTTTTGAGAGCATAAATGACTTCCAACATTTCCTTCTCTATCACTAGGTAGTTAAACTCAACCCTTTGTAGGTTCTTGCTCACAAAGTAGATTGCATTCTCAATTGATCCCTCTTTTTATCCTAGAATAGACCCTATAGCATAATCAGATACATCTGTGTGAATATTGAAAGGGAGTTCCCAATGAGGTCATTTAAGCACACAAGCATGAGTTAATGCTATTTTAAATCAAAGAATGCCTTATCACAATGCATTGTCCATCAAAACTCAACATCTGTAGTCGAAAGATTATAAAGTGGTGCTTCCATATTATTAAAATATTTTATGAAGCGCCTATAGTATCTTGCATGTCCTAGGAAACTTCTAACATATTTTTCTTAACAGGAATAGAAAGATTGGTAATTACCTCAATTTTGGTTGAATCCACTTGAATTCCTTTCTATGAGATATAATGGCCAAGGACCACTCCTTCTTGCATCATCATAAAGCATTTCTCACTATTCAAGGAGAGATTATGGTCCTCACATCTTTGTAAGACCTTTTTGAGGTTTTCTAATGCTTATGTGAAATCATCACCATAAGTAATGAAATCATCCATATAGGTCTCCATGCAATCATGTGAAATATCTAAGAATATGATAATAAATAGCCTTTGAAAGGTTGCAGGTGCATTTCATAGACCAAATGGGAGTACTGAATAAGAATAATTCCCCCAGGGATAGGTGAAAGTTGTCTTTTCCTGATCTTCAGGTGCAATCTGTATCTAATTATAACCACTGAACCCATCTAGGAAGGAAAAATACTACTTACGTGCAAGTGAATCCAATACTTGGTCTATAAAAGGAAGGGGAAAGTGATCCTTTTTGGTGGTAGAGTTTAGTTCTCTATAGTCAATACAAACTCTCCATTTACCTCCCTTTTTAGGCACAATTACCAAAGGGGAAACCCATTGACTGTCTAAGATAGGGTAGATAAACCCTACATCCAACAACTTCTATCATTCTCCTCTCACAATCTCCCTCAATGCAAGGTTGATTCTTCTTTGTGATTGTCTTACTAGTGTACAGTCATCTCTAATGTAGATCATACGAGTACAAATTTTTGGATCTAATCCTTTCATGTCAGGGTAATCCCATGCAAATGCTTGCTAATGCAACTTTAATAGGTTTGCCAGAGACAACTGTTGCTCTTGACTAAGCTTGTTATTAATATTTAAATTTTTCCCTTTTGAAACTTGTACTTGTGTGATCAACTCAATCATGGTTGTTTCACCGATACTTGGCACTTTTACTTCATCGAGTAACAATGTATGAAGTATATTTGTTTATGTAGGAAATTTAGGTGCAATAGAGGCTAGAAAAAGTATCTGCAATGGACATGAAAAACTAGATTCATGAGTGGGTGGTTCTTCATGCACTTCACAATGGTTCTAAATTATATGGGATAATATTTCATCCTCTTCTTGAAGCTGCATGAAAGGACTTCTTCCTATCATCATGAGTTGCGCCATTGAGTTGACCTCCTCAGCCTCTTCTCCAACATGTGGCTAGATAGGCTTGTCCATATCATGGGATGGTTGAGCAGGATGATAAAGGACAGAATTTTTAGTGCTTTTCCCATTAGAAATATTCATGTCCCCTGACTGACATCCAATGTAAGCATCTGTTGTAGCTAACCACGTCCTTCCTAGAATAATGGGATAACCTCCTAATGTAGCTTTAGGGGAAAGGATCATGAATTCAGCTAGATATTCCCAAGAGTCTAGAATAGCAACAAGGTCTTCAACTATACCATATGGTTTAACAATGGAACTGCTAGCAAGCTACAGGATAGTAGAAGTTGGTCTCAAATTGGTAACATTTAGTTGTTGCACGATATCCTTAGTCATCACATTGATAGCAGATCCCAAGTCTATTAGAGCATTATTTACTTAGATTCCATTTATCATGGCTCCAACTACAGGACTACCTAGGTCAGTATACTTAGGAATAGTTACTTTCCCAAGCATGATATATTCCAACTGCCCTACCAAATGAACAATAGTGGGGTCTTTCTTTTTCCTCCCAAACTTTTTGAGACATGCTTCCTTAATTTCCTTTCCATATATGGGTACATGTTTTATGGCCTAAAACAAACGTATCTTGAAACAAATGTGTTTTAGCTGATCCAAAGTATCAAAGGTTGTGTCTTCCCTATGTTTAACAAATTATAACCTTTAAGGAAATGGTGGGTCTGGATGAGTGATGCAGGAGCATCCTTGGTTCTCGACAATCTTGCATCAACCAAAAATATTTTGCATTCAGTTTTGTTCTTGTTCAGTTCCTTTCCAATTCAAGTTGGTAGATCTAATGTTTCTTCATGTTTTCTCATCAGATCTAGTGTATCTGAGGTTTCATTATGGACATGTTCAATTTACTTATTCCAATTTTTCAGCTCGATTGGATCTTTTTCTGAAAATTTATCACTTTTGGATTGAGTGACATTTTTTTGGAACTGGCCCCAGAATAATTTCAAAACCTAATGGTCAGTTGGATCGATCACATATCTTGCCCAACACTTGCAGATCCTCATAGTGTGTTTAGATTTGTTTCTTGGAGTTTCCTCGACCTTATCTTTAGGTCCACACTTCATCATATGCATTTACAATGGAAGATTTCACATTTGATGCTGGCCTTTTCTTGCACATGTTACATTTTCCTCATTGGAGATTGTATTGATCTTTGGCGGACGCAAAATTTTCTCGACCCGTGGATATGATATAAAATTTGTAATGGATCAATAGAAGGTTAGTGAAGCAAGATCAAGTAGATTAGGTTGTATATAAAGTTTTATCTATATAATTTTTGCTCACATGTAAGAGCACTATATTTTGAACATGTTGTAATCATTTCTGTGAGCCAAATCTATAAGCCCAGATGTGGTTGACCATATGTAATTGAGATTTCTGATAATAATAAAGTTTTCACTACATTTTCCTCCAATTTTTGTGTAGCTTCTGTGTTATTACTCTAGTTGCATGGTCCAAATTATTTCCTTGAGGACCCTCCTACTATGACTGCACCAAATTGGTATTAGAACGAGATTCATTCCTTATGAGATTGCTCGTGTTTGCACAGTCTTGTTGAAGAATTTTTGTGGGGTGGCGGATTGAGGATTCGACCCGCAGCTATAGAGGATTTGTGTAAATATGGCAAGAAGAAGAAATGGTAGAGGAAATGGAGCACGTGGAAATGCAGACATAGTTGTGATGGAAATGTTGAGAGGAATTACTATTAGATTAGAAGCAGTTGAAATGGCCTAGAGAAGAGGTCGACCAATTGAAGATGTGAGTGATGAAGAACTGGAAGAATAATAAGAAGTTTCAAGAGAAGAGCAACCTAGTCTTGATCAAGGAGAAGAAAGGTTCATAAGATCCCTAACCAGAGTGAACACTAAACCACATTTCAATCCACCAGATTATAATGGTAAGTTAGATTCAGATGAATTACTTGATTGGATAACAAAAATGGAAAAGTAATTTGATTTTGAAGGAACCACAGAAGATAAGAAGGTAAAGTTTTCTTGTACAAAGTTGAAAGGACATGCATCCCTTTGGTGGGAACATTTGTAGAAAGATAGGAAAAGTAAAGGAAAGGAGAAGATACAATCATGGGATCAGATGGCGAATAAGTTGAAGACAAATTTTATGCCTATAGACTAGCAGATCAGTTTATTCCAAAAATTATAGAATTTGAAACAAAAGGAATCAAGTGTAATAGAGTATACTAAGGAGTTCTACAAGTTGAACATCAGAACTGGACATTCAGAAGATGAGACTCTACAAGTAGTTAGATATATAAATGGTTTAAGGTCATCTATACAAGATGAGATCAGTTTGATTAAGTTGCCAAGTGTGGAAGAGGCATATCAGTGTGCCCTAAAAGCAAAAGAGAATTTGAACAAAATACATGAGAAAGGACAAAGAGGAAGAGGTGGAAGATTTCAAAGAGGAAGAATATTTACTAGAGGAGGAAGAGGAACTTTTGCAAACCAGAACAAAGATAAGGAAGTCAGTAAGAATGATAGTTCATACCATAGAGATGATGGAAACTCTTTTAGAAGAGGGGGATATGGTGGTTACAGGAATGAAGGATATAGAAAAGGTGGCATAGGATAAGAGAAAATATTATTCAGAGGAACTTGTTATAAGTGTGGTGGAGAAGGATATAGAGAATTTGAATGTAATTAGGGGGAAACAAGCAAAATAATAGAGAACAATAGGAGAGTAGCCTTTGTTGAAGAAGATCATGATGGATCACCTAACAAACCAGAAGAAGGAGAAGTGTTGGTGAACTGAAGGGTATTATGTCAAAGTGAGATGGAGTAGGAACCATTACAAAGAAAGAATTTGTTTTGGACCAGATGCAAAGTAGCTGGTAAATGTTGCAAAGTGATCATCGATAGTATAAGTTTAGAGAACTTGGCTTCTGAAGAAATGATGACCAATTTGAAGTTGGAAAGGTTGAAACATCCAAAGTCCTATTTGATAGCATGGATTCAAGATGAGCAAAAGATTCTGATAAGTGAACAATGTTTGGTGAAATTGAAGATAGGAAATTACCATGATGAAGTTTTTTGTGATGTTATGCCTATGGATGTATGCCATATTTTTTGGGAATACCTTGGTAGTATGACAGATAAGCTATTCATGATGGAAATAAGAACTTATATACTATAGTTGCTAATCAAAGGAAACAAGTTTTGTTTCCCTTGGAAGATGTCCCTAGAACTAAGGTTTGTACGAGTGCTAGAATTTGTTTGGTTGGTGGGAGCAGATTCCTTTACATATTGATAAATGTGAATATGTGATATGCCCTAGTTCCTAAGAAAGTTGAATATTTGAAGCATGTAGGAGAACAACCTGAGGAGATAAAAGAGTTGTTGATAGAATACAAAGCTATCATTTCAGAAAATGTACCCGATGGATTGCCACCTGTGAGGAGTATTAGTCATTGCATGGATCTGATTCCTGAAGCTATTTTTCCTAACAAAGCAACACACCGGATGACACCGACAAAAAATGAAGAATTGAATAGACAAGTGTAAGAATTATTGAGAAAATATCTGATCAGAGAAATCTTGAGTCCTTGTGCAGTACCTGTTGTATTGGCACCTAAGAAGGATGGAGAATGGAGGATGTGTACAGACTCTACAGCCATAAACAAGATAAGAGTGAATTATAGATTTCCTTTACCCCTGATGGATAACATTATGGATTTTTTGAGTGGAGCTAAGTACTTTACAAAGATAGACTTGAAAAGTGGATATCATCATATCATAATCAAAGAAGGAGATGAATGGAAAACAAAATTCAAGACAAATGAAGGGTTGTATAAGTGGTTGGTGATGCCTTTTGGACTGAAAAATGTGTCAAGTACTTTCATGAGGTTGATGAAAGAGGTATTGAAGAAATTCTTGGGTAAGTTTTTAATTGTCTATTTGGATGACATTTTGATTTTCAATAAGACTACGGAAGAAAATTTGTCGCACATAAGACAAGTTTTGCAGAGGTTGAGGGAAGAGCAGTTGTTGATAAACATTAAGAAGTAATGTTTCATGAAGAAAGAGTTGCTATATCTGGGATTTGTGATATCAATGGATGGATTAAAAATGGATCCTGAGAAGGTAAGAGCTATTTTTGAATGGCCTACACCTGAAAGCATTGGAGAGGCAGGATCATTTCATGGATTGGCTAGTTTCTACAGAAAGTTCATTAGGAATTTTAGTTCTATCTGTAGCCCTATGATAGAAACAATGAGAGGAGATAGGAAGGATTTCTGATGGACATATGGAGTGAACAAAATTTTTGAATTATTGAAGCAGAAGGTGATTGAGCAACCTATGTTGGCTTTACCCGATTTCAACAAAGTATTCCAAGTAGATTGTGATGCAAGTGGAAATGCAATTGGAGCAGTATTGAGTCAAGAAGGAAGACCAGTAGCTTATTTTAGTGAGAAGTTGAATGATGTTAGGAAAAGATATTCAGTGTATGATCAGGACCTCTATGCCATAGTTCAAGCTTTGAAGAAGTGGAGACATTACCTATTATCTAAGGAGTTTGTGTTGTATACAGATCATCAGGATTTGTAGTATTTGAATAGTCAAGGTAATTTGAATCGTAAACACATGAGATGGGTAGAGTTCTTGTAGAGTTATAATTTTGTTTTAAAGCATAGGAGTGAAAAGTCAAATAGAGTTGTCGATGCCTTGAGTAGGAGAAGAAATTTTCTAGTACATATGAGAGTGAAATTCTTAGGCTTTGAAGAATTAAAGAACTTGTATAAGGAAGACCTGGATTTTGCATAACCTTGGAAAGCATGTAAAGATCTAGTCTTGGAGGATAGGATTGAGTGGTTGGATTATTTCATTCAAGAGGATATGTTGTTTGAAGGAAATCGGTTGTGTATACGCCGGAGTTCAATCAGGGATAACTTGATAAAAGAGAAACATAGTGGGGGATTGGTAAGACACTTTGGATTTGATAAGATAGATTCATAAGGATGTTAAGAAATTTGTGCAGAGTTTGCCAAGTTGTAAAAGGAGGTAGTCAAAATGTTGGATTGTATAAGACTTTGACAGTACCAAAAAGGCCTTGGGAGGATATCAACATGGATTTCATACTTGGCTTTCCTAAAACATAAAGAGATAATGATTCAATATTTGTGGTGGTTGACAGATTTTCAAAGATGACACATTTCATACCTTGTAAGAAGACAACAGATGCGGTACATGTAGCAGACTTGTTTTTCAAAGAAGTGGTCAGATTGCATGGGTTACCTAGGAGTATTGTTTCAGATAGAGATATAATATTTGTTGGTTACTTTTGGAGGACACTTGGAAGAAGTTGAATACAAATTTGAAGTTTAGTTCTACTTTTCACCCATAGACAGATGGATAGATAGAGGTAGTAAATAGAAGTTTAGGAAATTTTTTGAGATGTTTGGTTGGAGAGAAGAAAGGAAGTTGGGATTTAGCCCTTGCACAAGCAGATTTTGCCAACAATAATTCAATGAACAAGAGTATTGGACAAAAACCTTTTGATATTGTTACTAGAGTTCATCCTAGACGTATATAAAAATTGAAAAACATCAGTAAGGAAGATAAAAGGAGTGCAGAAGCAAAGGAATTTGAAGAATATATGAAGAAAGTGCATATTCAAGTGAAGCAACAGTTGGAAGATATGAACTAGAAGTATAAGGAGAAAGAAGATGAAAGGAGGAGGCATAAGGAGTTTGAAGTTGGACAGGAAGTGATGGTGTATTTTAGGAAGGAAATATTTCTAGTTGGCACATACAGAAAGCTCAAGATGAGGAAGTTTGGACCCTATAGGATTTCGAGGAAATTTGATTCAGTAAATGCATATGAAGTGGAGTTACCGAATGACATGGGTATTTCGCCTATATTCAATATTGTAGATCTTCATCGGTACCATGAAGCTGAATTTAGTAAAGACAATAGAGAAAAGTTGGAAGAAAAACTTCCTAAAAAACAATCAAATGGGATAGAAGAGATTTTGGATGTTAGAGATGGAAGAAAGACTCATGGAAGACAGTACAAAGAATATCTTGTGAAATGGAAGGGTAGACTAGTGGAGGATTCTTCTTGGATTTCTCAGGCTGAGGTAGATCGTCTTGGTTTTCCTTTAGACTAAACAAAGTGAGGGACTCACTTTTCATTAACCCTAGATGTCTGATGTAGGAGAATCCTTGGTTCTTGGCAATCTTGCATCAACCAAAAATATTTTGCATTCAGTTTTGTTCTCGTTCAGTTCCTTTCCAGTTCAAGTTGGTAGATCTGGTGTTTCTACATGTTTGCTCGTCAGATCTTGTGTACTTGAGGTTTCATTGTGGACATGCTCAATTGTCTTATTCCAAGTTTTTAGCTCGATTGGATATTTTTTCGACAAGTTATCACTTTCGGATTGAGTGACATTTTTTTGTAACTTGCCCCAAAATAATTTCAAAACCTAACAGCTAGTTGGATTGATCGCAAATCTCTCCTGACGCTTGCGGATCCTCACGGTGTGTTTATATTTGTTTCTTGGAGTATCTCCAACCTTATCTTTAGGTCCACAATTCATTATACACATTTACCGTGGAAGAATTTCATATTTGAGGCTGACCTATTCTTGCACACGTTAGATTTTCCTCATCAGAGATTGTAATGATCTTTGGCTGATGCGGATGTTTCTCGACCCGCGGATATGATATAAAAATTGTAATGCATCAATAGAAGGGTAGAGAAGCAAGATCAAGTATATTAGGTTGTGTATAAATTTTTATGTGTAGAATTTTTGGTCACATGTAAGAGCACTGTATTTTGAACATGTTGTAATCAAGCCCATGAGCCGAATCTGTAAGCTCAGATATGGATGACCATATATAATTGAGATTTTTGATAATAATAAAGTTTGCACTGCATTTTCTTCCAATTTTTGTATAGATTCTATTGTGTTACTTTGGCTGCATAGTCTGTATTTTTCTCCTTGAGGACCCTCCTACCATGACTACACCAATCAGACTGTTGAACTAGTTCAGGATTCTTGGGTACACTTGTCTAAGCAGGGATATCAAATAAATTTTTATGCTCCTCCTCTTCCATAGGAAGCTTTTTTATAATAGGATTGGAAGGATATGACAAAGTGGTTCTTAAATGTAGATGAATATCACTCAAACTCACAACATAGGTAGTAAATTGGTTTAGATCTATAGAGTAGACTGGTTGTTGTTGTGGTTTGTTGTTTGGGTTGGGTGTGGGCTGAGCTGGTAATTGAGTAGGTCTAGGTGTGCTATAATTTGAGTTAGGAGGATGCATTATGGTAGGCTGTTGAGGCTGTTGCATGTAACCAGTTGTTTGGTTTGGCCATTGTTGTCCTCCCCTCCATTTGGATGTTTGTTTCCAATTTCCTTGAGATTGTTGCCACTGAGGTAGAGTGTTTTGATAGTTGGGCCAAGTATTTGGAGGTTTGTTCCAAGGCTTAGGTGAATAACCTCTAAAGTTTGATGGATATGGGGGTTGCCATTTGTTACTAGATGCATAAGAATTCATATAAGGTCCACTAAAAGATAATGGGTTTGGTGGCATACCTTGTCTTGGAGCCCATGGCCTTCTTTTTGCAATCTAGAAAACCTTGATCATCATCACTTTCAATTAGCTTGAGTTCAGATGGAATTTTCCTACTATCAATGTTGGCTACCATTTTACATTTTCAGTCTTTCTCTTGCTTTCAATGAGGACAATATTTTTCCAACATTTCCTCTACCTCCTCATGTTTATTCTTTGCTTGAAGTGTATCTAGTTGACTTTCCATATTATTTATGATTTCCTACTTGAAATTCAACAGCAAA
Source organism: Sequoiadendron giganteum (assembly GCA_007115665.2). Classification (NCBI taxonomy): domain Eukaryota; kingdom Viridiplantae; phylum Streptophyta; class Pinopsida; order Cupressales; family Cupressaceae; genus Sequoiadendron; species Sequoiadendron giganteum. Next base: position 394,181,718 of record CM021107.1, read on the forward strand.
TGAGTGATTTCCATCCTTGAAACTCCATTAATGGACGATTTACCCATAGAATATTAGTAACCTCTTCCTTTCTTTATATCCACCCTAGAGTAATTCTAACACATCTTCTTAATATCATCCCAGAGAACTTGGGTGATATCACCTCCTCCTATCAAATCCAAACATCAAAGAAAATTTGATTGATTCCTCTAAGGAAGAGAAACTTTTGAGACTCTTCATTGAGTGTATGATGTGGAGATTTATACAAACAAAATAGGAACCTTGAAACATAGTCCTCCAAACTCTTATCCTTCTTTTGTTTCATCCTGAATATATCATCTCCTCTTATATCACTACCTCTACAATATTCTTTATACTTCTCAAGAAATTTTTCCTTCATAACATCCCAAGTATTCACAGTATTCCTACCTAACCCCATAAACCATCTTAATGCAGCTTCTTTCAAAGTAGTAGGAAATAATTTAAGCCTATGAGAATCAGTATTGTAATCATAACTTCTACAAAGGATATCAAATTCAAACAAGAAAGTGTTTGGGTCCTCTATCACAAACCCATAGAATTTAGGAAGAATTGTAGTAGGAATGTTCTTGAGGTTATCAACTTAATTTTGTTGAGGGATAGGGAATGGAAAGGTTGGTTGGTTAGGTCTAATTGGGGCAACCATAATTTCTTGATGGATTATCAAAGAAAATGGATTCTCAATCAGGCTTTGGGCAGCTTGCTCTTCAGAGGAAGTTTTAGAACTGGTCAAATTGGAAAATACGTCAGCAAAATTATTTTCTTCTTCTTCTTCTTCTTCATCTCTTAGAAAATTCTAAAACTCAACTGGTTGGTTATCAATATTAGGGTCAACAAGAAGGAATCTCCCTAGAGAATCTCTTCTCTTGCCCCTATGCATATGGTATTAACTCAATATCAGCCAACTCACACAAAGAATTGGTGAAATAATAGCGGATTATTACTTATTCAAATGAAGGGTATGCTTAAAAAAAAATTCAGAGATAATAAAAATAGGAAAGAAGTAGAAATGACTCTGAAGAACTTCCTTGTTTGACACCATCCCCAGAAACGGTGCCATAAATGTTGGCCTCCTCTAATGGTTCAATAACTAAGCCCTTCAAGCTATAGCTTAGAGATTAAATATTTGCACCAAGTAGCTATCTTGCTCATCATGAAGGTTCATTTTATTATCAACCCAAGGACGTGAACTTGAAATGGGTCAACATTGTATATGCACTAGGACTCAATTGTAGTCATCCTTATTCCATCACTAGAGAGAAAATAGTACTAAAAGTAAAATCCTTGAAAGGAACTAGCATAAGTACTGAGAATAAATCAACAACTAAACTGAACTGAAATGAATAACAGGAACAAAAGTCTCAGCAAATAGAGAAGAAGTTACTTTGTCTGCCTTGGCTGCAAGAATAGACACAGAATGAAGTTCCAATGGCTACAGGAACAAACAACTGCTAATACTATAACTAATTGTTGAACATAAAAGTAACTACTGAACTGAATGGATGGAATTCTCACCAAGTGCGCCCCCTTGAATGAGTCTTCCCAAAACTAACTCAGATGCAACAAATCAAAGTATCATTTTATTCATTGAAAACATTGTTCACACAAAAATAATGACATAATTGTATTCCTTGAAACTGAAACTAGAAATACAATATCAAAGAATCCAAACTTGTGAAGAGGAACATCTGATCATTATTTATAGAAGAAAATTTTCTAACTAACTCTAACTAACTAGGCAGTCAAATCCAACAAACTAGGAGGACACCATTTATTGAAAGCATGAAAAAGATGAAGGAGGTTATGCATGCACAGGATTTAGTGAAACCAATCTTGCCTCAATGAGGATCCATCATAACAACACCTCTTAAATCTACTCAACCAAGAGACATGGCATTTAAAGTTCAGTTATCACTTCCACATGAGCTGGAAGTTTCCAACCATTAACCTCTTCAAAGTCCATGTCTATTTGACTTCTTCAGCAACCACAAAGTTGGCATTAACTTCTTCCACATTGCAAGATCCATTTATATCTACATCTTAATCTAAACCTACATTATGAAATTATCGTGCACAAAACAAGTGTATATCCATAATCACCTTAGAATACCATTCATTCAATCACTTGTAAGATTAATATAGATAAATCACATAGCAGGCTAATATCATCAAAAAGATACAGGGATAAGTTCATGTCCAAAGTTCATAAGTTTTAGGGAAATAACATAGAAATTATTAATAACTAGGTGTTAAAACCCATAGTAATAATAACAAACATATGATAAATCCTAACAAAAATGAGTCATTATTTGGACTCATCAACATCCGGAGATTAAAATCATGAAACATTGTAAAACATATTCTCTAAAAAAAGAGAGAATCATGAATGTGGCACACCCCTATACCATTATTGTAGTGTACATTATTATAAATATTTGATTAGTCTTCCTTAGTTTCAATAAGAAGTAAGAAGGGCACCTCCCCTTTCCGAGAGGAGTGATTCTATCTCACATAATTGTGGTTGAAAGTAAGTTTTGTAATCTATTAAAAGGGATTATAGAATTTTCACCCAAAAGTTTTTTGGCGACTTTGATGGGGAATGAAGCACACAATCAAAGCCTCACACTTTTAATTGAAGTGAATAATCACTCCAATATCTTATTGTGATCTTGTGTATATTTTTATTGCTAATTTCTCTCTTGTTTCAAGTCTACATTCTGGCTGACAGAAGTTATACACTAGGTTTAAGGGCTCAAGGAGTAGTGGATCCATTTTTCAAATTGTGTCAGTAACACAATATCTTTCCTTCTCCTCCACAAGCAAGGTCACCATTACAATGAATTGAAATTTATCCTCCACGAAGCCTAATATCACCACTTCCCAATGAATCTTCTATTTTTCATAGAGTTCTAGCTCAAGTAACTGTTGTACCAAATATCATGGCTCAACCTCCACCTTCAAGACCTTGGGGAAATGATTTCGGTCCCATTAGTTTGGTAGGCCCTTTACATGAACTCCCACATTTCTTGTGAAAGAATATCCTGAAGTTCCATGGCGACGACAAGCAACACCTTGATGAGCACATACTTGTCTTTTACATTGTTTCTGGTGTTCTTGGCATTGATCATGAATATTTTTCTATGAGATTGTTCATTGAAACTTTACAAGAGTAGATGCAAAATGGTTCTATACTCTTCCTACTTTTTCAATTACTAACTAGAACACTCTTCGCACCAAGTTTGAAGAAAGGTTCAAACCTGTTGAAGATGCACACGCCTTGTTGGCTCAGATTACAACCATGCAAAAAGAAGCCCATGAACCCATGCATGAGTTCGTGGCCAAGTTTAATAAGATGGTGACAATAATTCCTACAGTGGTGAGACCAAAAGATCATAATATAAAGTGTTTCTTCATCAATATGCAACTTCCCAAAGTAATTTTTATTTTGTGTATGGAAGCTCTTGCTAATATTGAAGAAGCTCAACAATTAGCTACAAGTATTGAGGATGACATGATTCTTGCCAGTGAAATAATAATGAATACAAATAGAAAAGTGCAAGCGTCAAGTTCTTCAAGCTCCAATACTAATTCCAAATTTTTTGATCCTATGGTTCAAAGGTTATAAAATGAGTTTTTGGCCTTAAAGAAGCAATTTTCTAATAATAATACTTACAAGGATATTCCAAGGACTTTCCCTAATTATTCTAGAAATAGAAATTAGAATCGTCTTCCTGCACCACAAGCAAGGCTTGCTTTGGAAGCTCCACCTACCAATATTGCAATGGGGTATTTTTAAGCTAAACAAGATTAATATGCACAATTCAATTATCCCATGGAAGAAAACATTGATTTATTTCAAGATGAAGAAATGGATCCAGCCGGCGACTCCAATATTGGCTATTTGCAAATAGAAAATGAAATTGATGATGAGGACTTGGTGACAAATAGAAAGGCAACAAATAAACAAGTACTCCACATCCTCCTCCCATAATTCTTGTTGCTCCAAAGGCCATGTCAAGGTTCCTAAGACTATTGTTCCCTTTATTAAACCTATACATAAGTTACTACGTCTTCTTTGCAAAGTTCCTTCCAAGATTTCGACATCATTGACCATGCAAAGAGGACGAAATCTAGATGTTCGAAGCAGAATACCTCAAGGAAAATCCTTACCAATTTGATAGGCTTGTCAATTTTGTTAAGGATAAAGAAATTACTCCTATTAAGGATTCATATCTAGATGTTATTTCTTCCCCAAAGTCAAGGATTTCACAAAATAACCTAGTTTTTATTCCTCCAGCTACTTGTGGATGTATTGATCCATTGTGTATTTCCTTACTTGTTAATGGTTTTAAGTTAAGTAATTGTGTTCTAGATTCTAGTTCATTCAACAATGTGATAACCAAAAAGGTAGCTACTGCTTTGGGTTTGAATCTAACAAAAAAAAATATCCATTGTTTCTCTATGGAGAATAAGCAAGTACCCCTAATCAGACAGATCAAGGATGCACAATTTGCATTTGCTGTGTATCCTGAAAAGAAGATCAAGATGAAAATTCTAGTAGTAGATGTACCAACATCTTATGGAATTCTCCTTGGACATAGTTTCTATAAATATGTTGGAGGAGATCTTAACATGGATATGTTAGAGGCTAGAATACTTGTAAAGGGAGTGATGTAGAAGTTGGTTCCTGAAAGGGAGTCAAAATTCTCAATGACAAAGTCTGATGATCTAAGAGCTCAAATTTAATTTGAGTCTTTGGGTGTTAGAACATATTATTTGCAAATAGAGGAAGATGTTGAATCTTCAACAAGGAATATAAAACATGAGTTTGGAAGTGTTGGTTCTTCTCCATCAACATATGAATTATGATTAGATGATTTATCTATTTCAGATTATTAAGCTTCATCAAATAATGAAGCTACAGATTTTAATGTTGTCAATCTTGGTGATCCAAATAATTTTTGGGTAATTGAGTTTGATGGTAGTTTTTTTTCCATCGGTTCAAGAGTTGGGGTTGTCTTTGTATCACCCAATAGAAACAAAATTCATTTCTCTTTCAAATTTCAATTTGATAATACTAACAATATGACTAAATATGAAGCTTTGTTGTTAGGTATGCAAGTTATACATAAGAAGGGGATCAAGAATCTTCATGCCCAGGGTGATTATGATTTTGTAGTCTACCAGGTAAGGAATTTGTATCAAAAAAAGAATGACTAACTATGGCATTACTAGAATCTCGTTTGGGATTGCATTGAGGAATTCGATGCCTTCGACATTTTTTTAGTTCTAAGAGAATACAATGATAGAGCTGATTCTCTAGTAGTTTCAGCCACACTCTTGATACCACACAAGGATTTTCATGGTTCTACATATGCTATTGAGTTGGTCTTTCATCCAAGTGTTACTAAAAACTCAAATAATTGGTAGATTTTTAATGATGATCATCAGATTGTTGCCTTTTTGGAAAAGGCAAAAACATTTGATGAGTTATCATTTAAAGGAAGTGATTCTCCACCCCAAGATTCTATCTCTAAGATTGATCTAGTTACAGGTGAAGAATTCCTACAACTCAAAGGAAATAAAATTCCCAAAGGGTTGGTACCCCTTGAGAGAATTTTTGACAAGCATGATCATTATGTCAAGAAGAAAATATTAGATTCTAACTCATTAAATGAGATTGAGCGGATTAACTTAGAAATTGAAGCTGATCCTAAGATGGTAATTATTGGAAAGTGTTGCACAACTGAAGAAAGGAAATAATTTGTTGAATTACTACATCAATATATGGATTTCTTGGCATATTCCTATGAAGATCTGAAGTCCTTTCATCCAAAGGAGGTGCAACATGAAATTCCACTCAAAGTTAGAGTGTTGTCTTACAAGGAGAATCAAAGGAAATATAATCCAAAGATTTTTGGAACTATCCTTGCAGAGATTCAAAAGTTGTTGAACGCATGAATTATATTTCCTATCCATCATTAAATATGGATAGCTAATATTGTTCTTGTTCACAAAAAGAATGGTGAGATTCACATTTGTGTAGATTTCTAAAATCTAAATCAGCTATCACTGAAGGACAACTATCCTCTTCCAATGATGGATCGAGTTCTTCAAATGGTGACCGGAATAGAGATGCTTTCTATGTTGGATGGCTTCTCCGGTTACAATCTATAGACATAAAAATATTCCTAATCACTATTATGCATCTAAATTTGATCAATTAACAATCAATTATTCTACTAATAAAATAAAGAAATTTAATGGATTAATTCACTAATGTTTATCATTTCTAATTAAATAATTCAATTTATTTAATAAAAACCCTAAAGTCCTCTCATCCGATTTAATAAATCAAATGTCACAATCTCCTAATCCCTTCAAATTAATTAACTCTTAATCATCATTGCCCATCCTCTAGATTTTGACTCAACCTTGGTTGAACCCAACCCCTATTAACCAACCAGCTTGCACATGAAAATAATTATTTTAATAAATTAATTACCCTATTTTCCCTCCCAAAAGCATATGCTTTAAGAATATTCCTCCAATAACTCCACTTATTTGAGTTTCTTACCCAAATATTAACTCCTCCTACACTCTCAACTATATGCATTAATCTCTCTTACATCCTCACCCACATCCTCTTACACTCTCAACCATAAGCATTTATTCCTCTTACATCATCTTTACTCACACATTTCCAAAATATGCTCCAACTTCATCCATTAGCCTTGTGACAAGTGTCACATTCACATTGGCTCTCCTTTAGTCCGACATTTCTCTAATCTCTTCATTCTTCAACCCTTCAACCCTATTTGTAGAGGCCTTCTCTTTTGAAGATGGATCCACAATCTCAAGCATTCTCACTATAGGCACATTCATCACTCATCACTTGCATCTTCATCACATTGGAAGCTTATCAAGGGGGTGGGAATGGGCATCCTTTCCACATCAAAGGAGCACCACTCCCACTATGGGATAGAGTTTGACCTTGATTTCATATACTTTCATTTAACTACTTTGGTTTCTCATTTTCTTGTTGCATATCTAACATGATTAAATATCTCATAGGAATGCTTGATTTGGTTTGATTAATTTAACTAACAATGCTAATGATTGTTTTTTTTTAGCAAAGTGGAGGTTATTATTTTACACAATTAGATAGAGGTTAGTCTAGATGATCAACACAAGATGGCCTTTATAATGCCATGGGGTACCTTTTCATATCATAGAATGCCCTTTGGTATTATTAATGTTGGTGCCACATTCCAATGTGTTATGGATTTGCCATTCTATGATGTACTAGGTAAGTTCATCATAGTTTATATAGATGATCTTACAATATTTTCCAAAAAAAGGTCATGAACATCTTTACCATTTGAAGCAAATCTTGGAAAGATGCCAACAACATGGTATTTCCTTAAATCCCAAAAATTCAATTTTTGGGGTTACAGAAGGTAAAATTCTTGGTAACATTGTGTCCAAATAAGGTATCAAGATTGATTCTGAAAGGGTCAAAAGTATTCAATCTCTTACTTTTCCTTCAAGTAAGAAATTTGTTCATTCTTTCTTTGGAAAGGTGAATTTTCTGCGAAGATTTGTACCATATTTTGCATATGCCAGTGTTAGTCTGTCCAAACTACACAAAGGATTTTATTATGCATAGTTATGCTTCCAAGCATACACTTTCAACAATTTTGGTGCAAGAGAATAGTGAGGGACCTGAATCCCCGATTGTGTTCATGAGTTATCCTCTGAAGAATCATGAACTGAAATATTCCCCAATGGAAAAACATGCTTTTTATATGGTTAAGGTAGTGAAGAATTTCAGGTTTTACATCCTTAACAACCATGTTAAAGTCTTGGTTCTGGAATCAACTGTCAAGTCTATCTTGACACAACATGAGTTTGGTAAAAAAAGGGGCAATTGGATTGCCAAAATACAAGAATACAATATGGAAATCAAACACACTAAGTTGGTGCATGAATGAGGTTTGTATTAGCTAATTGATGATAATAATCCTAATGAAGAAATTTTGGAATCTGAAGGGGTAAGTCCAAATGATTTTCCAATGGTGTTGTTTGTCAGTAATACTGATGAATGGTATTCAAAAATGGCTCATTTTCTCACATATGGAGAATGTCTAGATCACTTGACTCCTAAGGAGAAAAGAACCATCAAATTAAAATCAACAAATTTTGTCTTGTGGGACAATGGTTTGTATAAGCGTACTTTTGATGGTACTTTCTTATGTTGTGTTGATAAGGCACAACAAGAAAAATTGTTTTAGTCTTTTCATGACTTAGCTTGTGGAGGAAATTTCTTAGCACCAGTTACAACCCACAAGATCTTCAGGGAAAATTATTATTGGCCTACACTTTTTTAGGATACATACTCATGGGTACATAAATGCAAACTATGTCAGTAATTCATTGGTAAACCAAAGTTAGTTTCTCTACCCTTGAAAATTGTTTTCATTGAAGAGCCCTTTTAGTAGTGGGGCATTGACTTCATTGGCATAGTGAATCCACCTTCAAGTGTGGGACACACCTATGTCCTCACTACAACCAATTATTTCACCAAATGGGTGGAGGCAATTTTGATTAAGCAAGCTACTTCAAAGGTAGTGTGTAATTTCTTGAAGGAAAATATCTTATCCAGGTTCGATGTGCAAAAAAAAATTATTGTTGATAATGCCTTTGCTTTCCTGTCAAGTTAGATTATTGAGTTTTGTTATGAGCATAGTATTACATTGTTACATTCATCCGACTATTACTCGCAAGGTAATGGCCAGGCTAAATCCAGTAACAAAAACTTGGTGACTATTATCTGCAAGCTTGTGGACGAGAATCAGCATTTGTGGCATAAGGAATTGTATGATGCTTTTTGGGAAAATAGGATCACTCCAAATCGGGTGATAGGCATGTCTCCTTTTCAACTCTTTTATGGATTAAGTGATGAAATTCCAATCACATTAGAAATTCTTACCCTCAAGCTAGCTAAGGCTTTTGAGGATGAGACTTTTGAAAGTTCAGTTGATAAGAAAATTATGTTTCTCTCTGAATTAGACGAGAAACGAGTTTAGGTGGAAAACTGTATTATGGAGCACCAGGAACAAGTGAAAAATCCTTTCGACAAGAAGGCAAAGCCTCATGATTCTCATATTCATGATCTCATTCTCTTGTGGGACAAGAGAAGAGATCCAAAAGGTATGCATGGAAAGTTTGATTCACTATGAATGGGACCATTCAAGATTCATCTGCTACATGGTGAAAATAGATTTCTTTTGGCATACAAAGATGGGACACCATTTTCTCTTCCACACAATGGGCAATATTTGAAGCACTTTACACAATGAGATGACAGGTTCAGTGTAAATATTTCTATAATCTTTGTGTCTTTTTATTTTTGAGTCTTTTAAGTCTTTTCATTTTTTTTGCCTGACTCTATGCCCAATGGATGGATAAAGGCACTTGGAGTCTAGATTTATTCTCCCTTCATTCATTTCTAATAACGATCAAAGGAATCTCCCCAGCTAGATCCAACTGTTATCCTTGAATCTAGCTACGCTTGATTCATAGGATAATCCCTACAAAACTTGACCATTCCATAGACCCATGTACTTCAAGCACACAAAATGAGGCACATTTCAATTGGCCTTTACGCATAGTCCTGAGCCTAGAATCATCCTTCCAAGTGCTCATCTTTAATTTTTTATCAAAAGTATTTAAAAAGAATACTTTGTCAATTTTTACCTTCTCGGAGTTAGAAAATTTTTTGCCCATGTAAGGGCACTATTTTTCGGCACCCCTACATGAGTAGGATTAAAAAATTTCTCTAAATGTTGGAGTGCTAATTTTCAGTGCTCCTACACTTCTCTCTTGCTCATTCGTGTTATAGCATTGATTTTTAGCACTTTTGCAAATTTCTTTCATGTTCAAGCAGTTATTTTTATTGCTTATACATTTTTTATTTTCATTAATTTTGAATATGCTCGAGTGGTGATTTTTACCACCCTTGCATGTTCCCGTCGTTCTCCCATGAGCAAATTAATGAACTTTGTGCTCATTAATAGTGTTTTAAACACCCATTTAAGTCTTTTAATCATTATTTCTTCATCCTATTTTGAATCATCAAACTCCTTCCGCCTCCAGTGAGTGCATTGTGACCTCTCAATTTGTGTTAGAGGCTTTATTTTGTTTCAAATTTTGACCATTTTATATTCTCTTCACCGTCTAGGGTTTCACCATCTCCTTCTTCATAGGTACATTGTGTTTTCCTCTCTTTTTCAATTATTTTTTTGTTCCCATTTTGATTTTTTAGTTCTACACAATGTTCTTTACGTTATTCACATTTGGAGGGATTCATTTACATTTTTTCCTGAGTTTCATTTCTTTTTAGGGTTGTTTTTTGTATTATTTTTGCAAATGTTCATCCTTAGGGTTTTGTATGCCCTATATTTCTTTTGGTTTCTCTTTGTAAATATTTTGTTTAGTTTCATGTGTATGGTCATCAATTTCTGATGCTGTCTTCTATTTTTACTACTCACCATTCATTTCTACCCTCTGGTGTTACGGTATTTTTTAACATTTTAGCATCATGTTTTTACAAATCCTAAAACACATGTATAAGAGGTGAAAATCACCATTTTTTCAAGTGTTAGATCATTCCTACATCTAGGAGTGATGATTTTCACCACCCCCACATGTATTGTAATTCCCCATCTTTTAGATACAGGAGCAGTGAAAATCACTGCTCCTGCAAATATTGATCTTCCCCTTTGTGCACAAGTGGCCAAAAATCTTGCTTTAGCACATGACTTGATGTTTTACTAAGGCATGTAGAAGTGGGTAAAATCAGCACCATTACATGAAATCAAACTTCTTCCCAAATGTAAAAGCGTCGATTTTTAGCACTTGTGTATTAAATCCTTCCAAGTCTTCCAAGCATGCTAGAGCATTGATTTTAAGCACTTTTACATCAAATAAATAATTCTCTCATGCAAAGGCGTTGAATTTCAGCACCCTTGCACAAAAAGCAAACTTTGTCACTAACACTCAAAATCATAATAATTTTTTTTGGACTTCGTTCTTTTTGAAATTTCTTTGTTTTCCACATTCCATAGCTCATGTCAACTTGTGTTAAAGTGATTTCTTAGCTTCACACATCCCATTTTCTCCCATAATGCATAATTCTTTTAACATCTGATTAATCCATGTTTCCTTGCAGTTACCTTCAGCTCTCATCAAGTACTCTTCAGAGGTGGTTTTCAGTGATCTTTTGCAAAATTAATGACAACGAAAGAATATCCATCATCTTCCAAAAAAGAGAAAATGAAGTACAAATATCAAGGTTTTTATCAGCCTACCATTGTGACCTCCAAGATCGATGAGATCAAGGACATAGAAATTGGTCACCTTGCTATGGAAGACTTTGTAAAGAGGACAAAAAAGAATCCACTAGAAGAAGTTTTGCAAGAAATTTTCCATAGAAACCTACATCAAGTGGCTTCATTTCTAGTTGTTACTCATTGACCAAATTTTTTTCTCCAAGTTTCCTCACACTATATCAGAGATGATAGGAGTGTTAAAGATTATTCTGGTCACATTATGATGAGATTGGATCCTATGTTCTTTGATATAGTTTTCATGGTTCTGCACATGGAGAAGTATACAACTATTCCCATTCAACAGGCACGGGAGGTTTATGAAAAAGATCCAAACAAAGCCAAATAATTGATCAATTCACAATGGTTGAAGACTCCAAGGCCCATCGTCTCTAGATTTCCCAAAGGTCTTCCATGAAGTTATTTCAAGGAAGATTTTCAAGGTATGATCACTCTTCTTAGTAGGGTGGAAGATTTACCTGTTCCATTCCATTTCCAAGATTGGATGTATGAGTACATCTGAATCATCAGGAGGAGAAAGGCACACATAGACTGGGGTACACAGATTAGTGATGATATTTATGAGCAGTTAATCAATGTGAAAACAACCTTGAAGTTCTACATGAATTCCTACCTAGTGTATGTTGTTATTTTCATGAGATAATTTCCAAGATTGACAACAAAAAGTAACATAAGTGTTGTGCCAGTATATGATTTCTACCCTCATATCACTTTGAGAGGAAGTATCAATCATTTTAGGAGAGTCAATGACGTGTTCTTTTCACATTTTTTCTTCCTGTTTGATCCAACTCTAGAGAATAAAAGAGTATCGAATGAAGCCTTTGTTTCCAATAATTTTGGGTGTATCCTCTTGCAGTTTCCTAATTTTACATATTTGAGAGTAGGGTGCTACACTAGATGCTCATACATGTTGCCAAGATATCCCTCTGATAGGTGGATATTAATGGAGTTATGCAGATAGTTGATTACAGTTCACAATGAACACCAAACAATTCACAAGACAAGCTTTAAGTTTCTAATTGCTATCGACGAGTATTCTATTCAAAGTGTGCAAAAGGAAAAATTAGTAGCAATAAAGATGTAGATTATGACCATAAGGTCATATAGGTACAAATTTGATTTTAATTAGAGAAATGTGAATAGAAAACTCAAGAAGGATCACTGCCATGTACACTGCTTTGAGGGCATATGAGATGAATGTAGAGGTGAAGAGGACATCTGAAGAATGGACTTTTGTAGATTAACTATGAAGTAGATTCAAGATCTCGGCTTGGTTGATATTCCATAAGATTTTGAAGATCTTAGCGATATTTTGGACTTTGTATATGAAGAAAAGGATATTTCCAGTAAGTCCTTACCTCCAATGCAGGGGTCCAAGAAGGAGAGTATTTTAGGATAGAGTCTGAGGGAGAGATGTAATACCCCTCCATTTTAGCTTCCTGTTCTGACAACATTCCTTGCTTTGTTTTAGTTTTTGTTACTGTGATACCTTGCATACTTTATCATGTGTGTATTTGATCGCTATTTATAGAGCGACAAACTATTTGGGTGATGTGATGTATCTTATCTAATGTTTTATTTGACATGCTTTAATTGGTGTTAAAATACTTATTGCTATAACATGTTTATTGTACATGAGATATTTGAGTATTATGAATTGTCAGTTTATGATGAGTGTATTGGTGAAGGGGACAGGATCGCATCACTCGCTTGTGAGCGCCCAACGATTCTATGATTTCCTCTTCATGGTGTGTATTTTATGTTGCTTATATATATATGATATTTGTTATCTCATTTATAGGTTTGCAGGTACATGACATCGACTCCATCTGGTTTCACAGGTTTGAGCATGTCGACCCAACGATTAAGTTGAACGGGAGATAGTAGCTAGGTAACATGTGTCAAGTCTACACCCTAGCCATAGTGTGTCAACAGTCGTATTGTTGTGTCATCGTTTGCCTTGTTTTAATATTATTAAATTTTGAAGGGTTCTTGATTATGAAAATAAATGTTAAAATTATGCATTAAATAATGTTGGTTTGTTGGTTTTTTATTTAATTAATTTTAGACATTGTGATAGAAGCCATTTATTTAAATTAATTAATTAAATTTGATTTATTTAGTAAATTAAATTTAATCCATGGGGTTAAATTTATTTATTAAGTAATTAAAAATTGATTAATTAAATGTTTATTTAGAAAGTTAAAAAAAAGGGAATTAAATTTATTTCTGAATTAAATTTGAATTAGAAGTAATTAAATTTAATTTGGGAATTAAATTTGAATTAGAAGTTATTAAATTTTATATTGAGAAATTAAATGTGATTGTTTTAGATATTTGTTAATTGCCAGCATGTGTGAGTTAACTAATTAAGAGGTTGTTGGAAATTTATTCACGAAGAAAATTTAGGTTTTTGGTTGAAAGAAGAGGAAAGCTTCTTCACGGGAGTGTGAGAATAATTTTTGAAAAGATATTTTTGGAGAGGAATGAAAATTTGAAAAAACACAGAAGATTGTAGGGGCTTTTGGCTATAGGAAATTTAAGAGAATTGTTTTGGAATAATTGATGTGAAATTGCATACATACTTTGTTCTGGAAAATTGTGTTTGCAGGGAAGAAGTTGTGAAAGCTTTGGAAGAGGCTCGGCATCAAAACTTCAACACTTCAGAAGCTTCTTGAAACAGGTTCCTTTCTTGTGTATTTGGATTTGTTTAAAAAAAAAATTGGAGTTGTATTGCTGTAGAAAATTGTTGTGCTAGATCTATAAAGGAAATTTTAATTTGTTTTAGAAAAGAGGAAATTCAAAGCTTCTGTGATTGTTGTGAAGACAATTAGGAAATTTTAGTTACAGTGAAAACCATAGAATAGGATTTGTTTTATTTGAGGAATTGTTAGATCTAAACTATGAAATAAATCTAGAGGAATTCAAATTTAGATTTAGAGAAAATTAAACCTCTGTAGAAAAAGAAATTTGTGAAACCTCTTTGTTTTGAAATTTTGTCGTGAAAAAACATAGGGAAATGTAGAAAATTATTGAAAGCTTCTCGAAGAAATTAGAAGATTCGTGTAGCTCGTCTTTCCTTTTCTCTGTGTTTGGATTTGAGAAAGCTATTTAGAAAGTTTATTGTAAAATCTTTTGTAAATTTGGATATCTTCTAGAAATTTTATAATTTCACCTATAGGTGAACGTTTTGAAAAAAATTCTCCAATACATATAATATATATACATATCATTATTGTGAATTTTATTTTAGCTTTGAAAATCGTCGTCCATATGGCAATTTCATATTGAGTAAATCGCAGGTTAAAGTGTTTTGTAGGGCTGTGTTCGTTTGTTTTTTGTTTTTTGTTTGTAATGTATTTGGATGGGAGGTGTCAATTCCATTGGTAGCACCCTCCACACAATGTGGAGGGAGCGCTACCAAGGGTAGCGCCGCCCCTCACCATACACAGTCGAGCCCATATGTTTGGGGTTCGGTTGTACTATGCACAACCGTCCCCCAAACATAAGGGGTTCTCCTTATATTTAAAAGAAATGGCATATGAAACAATCCGCGGATGGATTAAATTCATCTGCCCACCTTATTAATGAACTTCAACTTTTTTTAATGGATTTTGATAGTGTTTAGCAATTTAATATAATATATATATATATATTGAGTATATATGTGTATTATAAATATGTCAAATATATTTGGTTTATAGAATATCAATTATATATATATATATATATATATATATATATATATATATATATATATATATTTAATGAATATATATCATAAATATATATACATAATTATATATTAAAATATAATTAGGTATGTATATATTATGAATATATATTAAATATATATATATTTATATTTGAAATGGTATTTATTTTAAAAGATATCATGTTTTTATGTTTAGTTGGAATATTGAAGAAATTAATTTTAGAAAGAATTATGTTGCTTTTAAAAGTAATTTAAAGATTTGATTTTACTGTTGAGGCAATTATTTGTTTTAATCAATTATTTTGTTAAGGCAATTATTTTATTTCCTGTGAAGTGAATTTAAAAGGGAAATGGATTTAGTTTATCCAAAAAACTAGTTGTTTCCTCGTAATTGCCTTCTATGTTTATTTCTCTGTATTTCGTAAAGGGAAACGTGTCTTAATTATCGTAAGTCTTCCAGAAGTTCCTAGAGTATGGGGGTTGTCATAATATGATGTCAACCATTTGTATTTCCCTTGGGTAGTGCATGGTGTCTTGTTAGTGACTTTTTCGGTTCTCACGAACGGGAATGATTTGTGCCTCCTTTGGAAGGAGTGGATTATGTGTCTTGTTGCCTCCAAATGTTTGAAGTGAGTTTCATTATATGTTCCTTCTAGAGTTGGAGTGGTTTTATCTTATTGTATGCACTTGAGATTCCCTTAGTGATTGTTTTTGTTTGTTATGTTGTCAAGTAGAAGAGTGGCTTCTAATTAGGCGCTAGAGCCCAAAGAGGTAAATTGGGTAACCTTCAGAGGTAGTTAAATCAAGTGATAACTTAAATAATTTACTTAGGGGATTGGTTAGTATTTCACACTTAACAAGATAATTTAGCCTCACTCATAGACACAAGCGCTCGTTTAGGCTTGGGATGAGTGGGAAGGCCTGGAATGGCAAGGTCATCTATCTTGTCCTTATGAGGGGTATTTTATTTCGCATGAGTAAGTATGGAGGTCAGGATTCAATTGAGGCCACCAGGATATCCCTAATGGGGGTCAGAGCCTATGAAGATTCTCAGAGGATATTCCATATCAAATTGTGTGATGACATTCTTTCTACGACAACAGTTGGTACATAATTTTATGTGTATGGTTTTCGTAACATATTCGATCTATTTTATATCTGGAAGCAATGTGATCATGTTAGAGTTGGACTTGTGTTGTACATGTGATTGGATGTGTCAGTATGAGTCAGTCTGTGACTAGTGGTTGTATATTTTGTCCATGTTATATTGTTACTATCTCCTAGCATGGGGGGTGGTCCTTCGGGTACCACTTGGTTGGGTGGAACATGCCCCATACACCATTGGGTCCCCCTTTGATCTTCAGTACTTGGTGGTGAGATATCCAGTTGGAGAGCTTGTAGTTCCTACTTTAATTCAAGTGATGTGTTTATTTCAATTTGAATCATGTTATTTTACCCCTCATTTGTATTCGAGGTGGATTTATGTATATTGTAACATATTTGTATTATTGCCTCATTTTGGGAATGAGTGATGTAACCTTTTAATTAAGTTAATGAATATGGAGTTTGGTTATATATCTCTTTATGTTATGTTGTATCTTTATGTTGTTTAAGTAATCATTTCTTATTGTCATTAAATATTATGGATGTATATTGATGTATGTGTGGGTTTAAGTAATCCTGGTTACGTAGCCTTAGAGGTTGTTGTCAATTGTTGGTGAACTTGTATGTTAATTACACTTTAATAAATAAATAATTATGCGCTTATGTAGTGAATTTCAACTTCCTTTAGGGTTACATGGTGGGGCATTACAAGAGACATCTGGAGGTGAAGCCAGTCGCTAGTAGGAACTCTGAACCAAACATAGAGCTACTGCTACTCCATGTTCTTCACAAAAAGGTCCTAATATTAAATTCACTTGTGGAAAAGGTACAATACAAACAACTGAAGAAGAAAAAGGTACTGAAGAAGAACAACCATCTGGAGATGAACGAGAACTTGCATCTAAGGAGAAATCATCAAAAGAAGAAGAAGGAAATGAAAGTGAAGAATCAGAAGAGTCTGCAAGAGATGAACAGTCAAGAGAGGATCAAGGAGAGGAGGAAGCTAATAAGGAAGAAGGAAAGGATGATGAGGAAATTCAGTTATCTCCCCATGAGAAAATTGTTGACAATCCCCCTCATACATCATCATCATCATCATTAATTGTTGAAAATTGTTGAAAATTATTGACCACTACTCCTCACACTCCCCCAAATCCCACTACTCCTCCACCTCCTCTTCCTACTTCACCTCTTCCTACAACAACTTTACATGCATTAAAGGTAACCATTCCTCCATCAGCTCCATCAATAATTTATACTCCCTTTGTGGGTTCCATCTTACAAAGTGTTGATGTTTCCTCAAGTTCCCCATAATCTATCCTGAATCTATCCTTGTCATCATATGATATTTCTTCCCAAGCTAAGTTTGATTAGTTTATAAGGAATCATTGCAGGATCCACCCATTTTGCAAACCTCTAGTGAAATCATGACTGATACAATGCCAATTGTCACCATAACACTTGTTTCTACAAATGTTGTTGTTACACAAGAATTTTCAGTGATTCAAGAAGTTAATACTTCATTTCTACCTCCTTGGTTAGTCTCACAAGTATCTAAGCATAAGAAACAAATGGTTTCTACAAATGAGCTAGATCTTGAAGAGATAGTACTTCCAAAAGCCAAAGGGAAGAAGGCAAAGATTCGTTCTAGACTACATGTGGACATTTATCATACCATAAATATGTGAATATTGAAGCACCTCCACAAGGTAAGGGTGATGTAACTATGTAATATTACACCATGACTAGGGTTCAACTTGGGAAGGTCACTAATGCAAGTGCCAAGGAAGACACACATGTGAATCTAAATGCATCGGTAGACAGGATTGATAAGATGGAACAAGCTAGGAATATGTATAAAGAAAAGGTTGAACGGTATGCATTAGTTTTCAGAAAGATCATAGGTATCTCAGAGAATTTGCAGTCGATGGCTATGATAAATGTTGAAGAACCAGTACAGTGTATAAAGTGGAAAATTACTACTCCAAAGGTAAAGTGTTGTATAAGTTTGTTGATGAAATAATAAAGTAGTGCTTGAAACTCATAACTATTGCTAATGAAAAGACTACCCAAGTATCCAAGATGAAGTTGGAATTGGAAAAAGTAGAAGGCACACTTTCCAAGAAACAAAAAGAAATGGAATGAAGTCTCAAATTTTGGTTACAAATGAAGGAGACAAAATTGAGAAAACTAGTGGAAGTTGGGGTAATTCTCGACAAAGAAAGGTATGTGGAAATAAGAGAGCCTCTTAAGAACCACATATAAGCTATCAAGACCCTCATCAAGGACATACAACAAGTGCAAGAATATGTCGAAGTAAATCATATTGTTATTGTGAATGAGATTGAAGAGTTACCGAGAAAAATCCTTGATGATAATCATACCTTCCTTCCAATAAGTGAGATTGCCTAGATTTTCAAAGAAGCTATCCTAAAATAGTTGGAAGATGAATCCTTTTCAAATAATTCAATGTGCACCTTTTGTGATGTGCGACTTGCTCTGGAAAACCTCAAGACGCATTTGGATAGGTGCAAAAATATTTTGTCATCTGTAAGGAAGTCAAACACAAAAGTTCACACAATCATTGACTACAATGTTGGACCAGATGAGGCAAACATGCAAGAGATTAAGAAGTATGAAGACTTCCAAGCCCAGAGAAGGGAACCATAAAATCTTCTTACATCTCCAGAGTTAAATAGTTCCCATGCTTTTTTCTATGCTTTATGTAGATAGGTTTTGACATTTTACATGTCATTTTGAAAAATGTAATTACATGTAAAAATAGAGATGTTTTCCTACATTCATGGACAACATTTTTTAATAAGTTAATTGGTTGGTTAGGTTTTTCCTCGATTATCTCTCCTCTGCTATCTATACATACAAGAGGATTCCTTTGTATTTTTTACCTTTTATCTTATGCAATGAAGTGTTGCCCAATTGTGAAGCAGATATTGAAACTTTGAGTTGAGTTTTGTGAAACTATTTTTGATCAATAAAGAAGCTAAGTTGCACACAAAAATTTATGTTGGGATGATTATCTTGTTATTTGATTGAACTGATAGTGTTTTAGTAATTGGGATTGAAAGGATTTGAGTAAATTTGTGGAGACTTTGAGCTACATCCATTCCTTTAAATTATGATATTATTGATGTTATTGGTGAATTCTCTATAAAACTTTATGCTTGTATTTATTCATGTTTCTCATGGGATTATTGTTAAGTATATAGAAGACTTTTTGCTTATTTTACATTGGTTATTATTTTAAAAGATTCACTATCAGAAACTATGAAATGACTTTGTACCTTTGTGAGATTTCTTGTTTGTTACTTGTCTTTATCATACTGGTATTCCTAGACTTTTCTTTGACAAGTTAGGAGTATTGGAATTATCGCTTAGTTTTAATTTGAAGTTGTATTGCATCCGGAGATTAAAATCGTGAAACATTGTAAAACATATTCTCTGGAAAAAAAAAGAATCATGAATGTGACACACCCCTATACCATTATTGCAATGTACATTATTGTAAATATTTGATTATTTCTCCTTTGTTTCAATAAGCAGTAAGAAGGGTGCCTCCCCTTTCCGAGAGGGGATATTTTATCTCACATAAATATGGTTGAAAGTAAGTGTTGTAATCTGTTAAAAGGGATTACATAAATTTCACCCAACACATTCTAACATATTTCTCATACAAAGTGGTACTGAACATCAACATGCTTAGTATGAGCATGATACATAGGACTTTTAGCTAAACATATGGTACTATGATTGTCACATCAAATCCTCATTGTCCTAAAATCAAAACCAATACCATTACCAAGTCTTTGTAAACAAATCACCTCCTTAGAGGCATGTGTAGCAGCCATATACTCTACTTTGGTGGTGTAAAATGCAATTGTAGGCTGCCTCTTTCTCATCCAACTCACCTCCAAACAAAGTAAAAAACATAGCCACTAGTGGACCTTTGACTGTCCAAGTCACCTGCCCAATCTACATCAATAAAAACTTATATGTCCAATGAATTAACCACATCATCAGTACCATGATAGAACAAATAGTAATCTAAAGTACCACACAAATATCTAAACACCCTCTTAACATAACTCTAATGCTCTCTACCAAGGTTAGACATAAACTTGCTCAAAACTCCCACTACTTGGCTATATCTGGTCTAATGCAATCCATTGCATACATAAAACTACCAACAACACTAGCATATGGAACATTAGACACCTATTAAAAATCATCATTAGAATTATGACACATGTCTAAACTCAACTTAGTACCAACTATAAATGGAATATTTATTGGTTTATAGTCATGCATATTAAACCTCTACAAAATGGTATCAACATACTTACTTTGACTTAATCAAAGCTTTATGTGAACCTCATCTCTACTAATGTGAATCTCAAGAATATATTTTGCAGCCCCCAAATCCTTCATACCAAATATACTAGATAGTTGATTCTTAAGCTCCCTAATCATCACCTTGTTGTTACCCATAAATAACATGTCATCAACATACAAGATGATGGTTACTATTTGATCATCAATAACCTTAATTTAAACATAATGGTCCTCCTCGCTCCTAAAAAAATCCAAATTCAATGAAAAAGGCATCAAACTTCTAGTACCACATCCCGGGTGATTGTTTCAAACCATATAAAGATCTCTTTAAACTGCAAACCAAGCTCTTTTCCTTTCACAAAAAAACCTTTCAGGTTGTCGCATATAAATCTCTTCGTCAATATCCCCATGCAAGAAAGCAGTTTTAACATCAATTTTCTCTAGTCCAAAATCATAAGCAGAAGCAAAATATAATAGGAATCTAATAGAAGTTAAATTAGGAACATGAGAGAAAATTTCACTGAAATCAACTCCCTCTCTCTAAGAGTATCCCTTGGCCACCAATCTAGCCATGTACTGCTCTAACCAACCATCTACTCCAAAAAAAAATTTAAATATAAACTTTCAACCAATGAGCTTCCTTCCTTGAAAACTCACAAGATCCCAAGTATCAGAACTATCCAAAGAAATCATCTCCTCCTACATGGCCTACATCCAAGAATCACTTTATTTTAAAGAAAGAGCACCCTGTAAGATCTAGGGTCATCATCAGTACTCAACAAAGAAAATACTCAATAGAAATTGGATGGGCTATTCCTATAAACTAGATTCTATTGTGTTGTGGATCTTCTTAAGGTAGGAATAAGGGGTTATTGCTTCTCTTCTTCTTCTACATCATCATCCTACACATCATCTAAAATCTCTAAACCATTTTCTTCTTCTCCATCCTCAACTCCATCTGGTTGTTATTCCACATGTGTATCTTCATGATTTTCAATATTTATCTTGAAGTGCACTATTTTTGTCTTATTTTTATCCTTTAGTTGTTCTCCACCTGAGTAAGCTCTAAACTCCCTAAAAATACATCTCTAGAGAAAACCATTTTATAGGTTAGTGGATTACAAAGCTTATAACCTTTTACATTCTCATCATAACCAACAAAGATGTATTTATGTGCTTTTGTATCCAACTTAGAATGCTTCTCCTGAGGCACATGAACAAAAGCCCCATAACCAAATACCCTTAAATTTGAAATAGAAGGATTTCTACTTATCAACACTTCATAAGGATTTTTATCAACAAGATTTGAACAAGGAGATATATTAACCAAATAACATGCAATACTTACAACTTCTACCCAAAAGAATTTATCAGACTTAGCACCACTCAACATGCTCCTAGATATTTCCATCAAGGTTTGGTTCATTCTTTCTACTACCCCATTTTATTGAGGTGTATATGACATAGTCTTTAGCCGAACAATACCTACATGCTTACAGAACTTATCAAATTTCCTAGAACAATATTCACCACCATTGTTAGATCTCAACACCCTTATCTTATAATCCATTTTCTTCTCAACTAAGACTTTAAATTCCTTAAACTTAGTGAAAACCTTAGATTTTGCATGCATAAAATAAATCCAGGTGTATCTTGACACATCATCAATGAAAGTAACTAATAATGATATTTTCCAAAAGAGCCAACATTCACTGGTCCAAACACATCTGAATTAATGATCTCTAATAATCTCTTAGCTTTATTAGTCCCATTATGAAATTATGATCTAGTATATTTACCAAACACACAATGCTCACAAAAATCATTTTTACCAACAAAATCATTAGAAATACCCTCAACTAAATTTTTATTCAAAATAGTCTTAAGACCCTTTTCACTTATGTGACCCAATCTATGGTGCCACAATATAAATTCATTTTTAGTGCCAGTTACATTGGAAAAGTTATAAAAAGTGAAATCATTAAGCCTAAAAAATGTCCCTATTTCAAATCCTTTAGCAATCACCAAACTCCCTCTTACCAACCTAAAACTAGACTTGTTAAATTTCACATGCATTTCAAAATCATTCAACTTGGATACTGAAAGTAAATTTCTCGCAAGTCCTGGAATATGTAAAATATGATCAAGAGTTTTAACCCTTCCATCACTAAAAAATAGCTTTACCTTTCCCTTACCAATTATCTTCTTCATGTTTTTATCACCAAGGAAACTTCTCCCCCATCATAAGCTAAATATGAAATAAATCACTCCTTGTGAGGATTCATATGGTAAGAGCAACCTAAATCAATAAGCCAAGCATCATCACTAATAGTGTTAGCAAAAATTAAAAAAAGCATTAAAATCACCATCTTCTGAGGAATTTTTCAAGGAAGTATCCAGACTCTTTCATGCTAATACACTCCTTCACATGTCATCTCTTACTATAATTCCAACACTTTACTTTGCTTTTCTTGAGGGTTTTAGAATTTTTCCTTTAGGCTTATCTCTCTTTTTTTCCCCTTTAGGCCCTCCTTTTTCTTTTGACCTTCCTCACACATACAAGACATCTTGGGAGCCTACATTCATGGAATTTCTTCTCATCTCTTCTAAAAGAAGTATAGAAATGAGACTATCCATATTCAATTTTGTACCATCACCACTAATGGAAACAATTAGATTTTCCCAAGATTCAGGTGAAGAACAAAGCAACAAAATACATTTATCTTCTTCTACTTCTATCTTAACATCTATAGATGCAAGATGACTTATAATCATATTAAAAGAATTTAAATTTTCCACAATAGAATCACTATCCTTCATTTTCAAAGAATACAAACATCTTTTGAGAAATAACTTATTAGTTATAGTTTTAGTTCGGTAGATTTCACCTACCCTCCTCTAAAACTTGAATGTGGTATATTATTTTGAAACATTCTAAAGGATGGAATCTACAAGACACAACTAAATTTTTCCCCATGCCTTCTTGCTCATTTTATTCCAAATATCATCAGATGTTGATTATGGTTTTTTTTCATTTGAAACTACCAACCATTAATCTCTCTCTTTTAGGAGATCCTCCATCTTCAATTTCCACATCTTATAGCCAGATCCATCGAAATTCTCAATATCTAGATGAGAGGTAGAAGCCATGTGATGGGGAGTCCTATCCTTCAAGAGCAATCTTGCTCTTCCCAAGACCTATTCTTTGGTCTTCCTAGGTTATTCCACTCTACCCTACTCAGGGATCTCTCCTAAACCTCTCTCACTTCATAAAACTCTCCACCAATTTCAAATTCTTCACCTTTTCTCTCAATTCACCACTAAGCTTCTCTAGGCTCAATTTTACCACAAAGCTCCCAAACCTTTCTTGGGTCTTGGAATAGGTCTTCCAACTATTCCTAGGGTGATCTTGCTCCACTTTTATCCTTCTTGCAGGATTATTTCTTCATTTACCCATTGAATTCAAGAAAAACCCAATTTTAGGCCTTGTAGCCTTTTTGCCCCTTTTAGGCCTCCTAGAACCCGTTTTCTTGGCTTTTCTCAAAAATGGCCTTAACAACCCCCAAATATTTTAGGATATTCCTTCTAGCGGTACCCTAGGCTTCAAGATTTACCAGGTTTAAGGTCTCCCAAATGGCCGAACATATGACTGTCCTCATACCCCCTAAAATCAAGGGTTTCTAGGGTTTTGGCTCCTTTTTCCAGCTTTGAGGGCTTCAATGACCTCCCCAACTCTCCTCCTTTCACACACATGTCTGGAATACATTTTTCCACACTCCCATTCTCTTTATTGGCTCAAACAAATCCTTTTATCACCTTTCTTTACTGTTGTCCTCTCCAAGCCACTAGCCAGAATGCACTTGCACTCGCCTAGTGTTTGATGAATTCAACTCTTCCCCTACAAACCAAGACACCACACACCATATGTACACTATAAAAATAGTCCCCTACTTTATTCCAAGTGGAAATGGTAGCCTTGCCACAGGAATTCAAGTGGGGATCATTATTTACAAAAATTGGCCTTAACCGGCAGTGTAACCAAGAACACCAAAACTTGCAAAATTACAACCAGTTGAATTAAATGGCTAATATAATTCTTCAAACAGTAATTAAATGACACAAAATAAATACTCAAAGCATCATATCATTCCTCTTAATCCATTCTTGATTGGATGAAGGCTCAAACACAAAAATTCACTCAAAAGTTGTTGAATTCCAATCACAAAATATGCTCTCCAAGTCTCAATTCATGAAAATGAACTTCCAACCAAGGTATTAGGGTTTGGATGACCTTATATACCTTTCTCCCACGTTTTAGGACCCTTAGGTCGGGCTTAGAACATCATTAATGCCTTTTTTGCATTTTTAGGCCAAATTCCTAAGGCAACCTTGTCTAGTTTTGCCTAATTTTATCATTCAGACTTTTCCAAACCTCCAGGCTCTAAACCAACCTAATTTTTCCATATAACACACATCAAAAACACATTTGGGACTTTACAATTAGTCCTTATTACCTTGGTGGTTGGCTAGAACCACCTACAAGCCAAAATTGTCAAGATCTTCCAAAAGACCTTCAAGGTGCTCCTGCACCATTCTCCCCCTGCAACAAGAAGTTAAGGAACCTATGGTGTCAAGATCTCCTCACTAATTCCATGCTTCTAAAATTCACTCTCTGGTATCCAAGTAGCTTCTGACTCTGGTTGATGTCTCCACTTCACTAGGTGCTCCTTGTATGTCTTGTGCCTAGTCTTCTTCACCCTTGAGTCTAAAATCCTGTCCACTTGTGGTCTGATCTGATCAGGTACCTTGAGTGCTTCCACATCCTTGTTTATCTCATCATTGTACTATTCTTCATCCATTTCTTGTCCTTTATACTTCACCAAGTCTTTCACATTGAAGAAAGGAGAAATAGACATCTCCTTGGGTAACTCCACCTTGTAAGCATTGGATCCATACTTATCCAACACTTTACATAGCCCTATCCTCTTCATCTGCAACTTACTTGGTATGCCTTTCTGTAACCTTTCTTTTTTATAGTATACCATCACCATATCACCTATCTCAAATTGTAATTCTCTTCTCCCTTCATCTCTTTTTGCCTTCAACTTTTGATTAGCCTCTATCAATGTCTTCCTTACCTGCTCATGAACCTCTCTCATTGACTAAGAAAAATCATCAGCATGAACATTGATTCCTTCATGTCCTTTTAGTTCTCTAAGCTCAAGTACACCCCTTGGATGTAAACCATAGACTATCTCAAATGGACTCTTACCCGTAGTCCTGTTTGTGCTATCATTGTAAGCAAATTTTGCTTGTGGAATCACTTGCTCCCATCCTTGTCCATACTCCTTAGTTAAGCATCTCAACAAGTTCCCAAGTACCCTATTGATCACCTCTGTCTTTCCATCCCTTTGTGGATGATATGCTAAGCTATGAGACAAGTTGGTTCCTAGCCTCTTCCAAAGAGTCTTCCAAAAGTGTCCCATAAACTTTACATCTCTGTCTGCAACAATGCTCTTTGGCAACCCATGTATCCTCACTACTTCCTTGAAGAATAGGTGTGCAATCTGACTTGCATCATGTGTTGTCTTCAATGGAATAAAATGTCTTATCTTGCTAAATTTGTCCACTACCACAAACACACTGTCAAAACTAGTTGGTGTCCTAGGTAGTCCTACTATGAAGTCCATGCTTATGCATTCCCATGGTCTAATTGGGATAGGTAATGGCTAATAAAGACCTGCATTGCTTGATGTTCCCTTTTCCATTTGACATACTCCACATTTTTCAACATACCTTCTTACATCTCTTTGCATTTTAGGCCACCAATAGAACCTCTCCACTAAGTCTAGTGTCTTGTTCAAACCAAAGTGACCACTCAAACTGCCATTATGATTTTCTTGGATTAGATTCTCCCTCATGGAACCTCTAGGAACACACAATTTCTTTCCCTTAAATAATAAACCATTTTGCAGGGTGTAATAAGCATATTCACTGTGAAAATGGTTCTCAAAATCAGTACATACCTTGTATATTTCTGAGAAATCAGAATCTCCTTCATATAGATCTTTAAATCCTTCAACCCCTATACTTTGTAGTTGTATCTCTTGGACAGTAAGCAACCTCCTACTAAGAGCATCAGCAACCTTGTTGTTAACCCCCTTCTTATGCTTGATGGTAAAGGTGTATGACTGCAAAAACTCCATCCACTTGATGTGCCTCAAACTGAGCTTCTCTTGAGTGTTGATGTAGCTTAAGGCCTGATTATCAGTGTATACCACAAATTCCTTTGGCAATAGATAGTGCCTCCACTTCTTAAGAGCCTGCACCAAAGCATATAGCTCTAAGTCATAGGATGAGTACCTAGACTTTGCTTCATTCAACCTTTCACTAAAGAATGCCACTGGCCTGCCTTCTTGGCTTAGAACAGCCCCAACTGCTATGTTACTTGCATCACATTCCACTATGAATGGTTTGTCAAAGCTTGGTAGAACTAGGATAGGTTGGGTAGCTATCTCCCTCTTCAACCTTTCAAATCCTTCATTGGCTTCTTTGGTCCACACAAACTTAGTTTTCAGTCCTCCTTTGATGGTGTCAACAACCGGTGCACAAATTTCACTAAACCTTCTCACAAACTTCCTATAGAACTGAGCTAATCCATGGAAACTCCTAACTTATGTCCCTATCTTGGGAGTAGGCCAACTAAGAATGGCTTCAACCTTGCTCTTTTCCATCTTCAAGTTCCCTTGAGACACTACAAATCCTAGGTAAAGTAACTCTTGCTTCATGAACTCACTTTTCTCAAGATTTATGGTGAGCTTCTCCTCTTGAAGTTTCGTCAACACAAGTTCTAGATGCTTCATATGTTCTTCTTTTGTTTTGCTAAAGATGAGGATATCATCTAGGTAGACAACCACAAAGATTCCTATAAAGTCCTTCAAGACCTCATTCATCACCCTCATAAAAGTGCTAGGTGCATTTCTAAGCCCAAATGGCATTACTAACCACTCATATAACCCCTCTGTAGTTTTAAAAGTTGACTTCCATTCATCTCCCTCTTTCATCCTAATCTGATAATAGCCACTTTTCAAATCAATTTTAGAGTAGTACTTAGCACCCCCTAAACAGTCCATTAGATCTTTTATCCTAGGAATAGGAAACCTATATCTAATGGTTATCCTATTTATTGCCCTAGAATCAGTACACATTCTCCACTTATCTCCCTTTTTAGGTGCCAACACAACTGGAACAGCACATGGACTTATGCTCTTTATGATCAGCCCTTGATCTAAAAGTTCTTGAACTTGCCTTGCTATCTCTTTGTTCTACTCTGGTGTCATCTTGTATGTTGCCTTGTTAGGCAGTGTTGCTCCTGGTATAAAGTCTATTTGATGACCGATTTCTCTCTTGGGTGGTAGTGTAGTTGGTGTACCTTCACAAATGATGTCCCTAAACTGATCCAATAGTCGCTTCAATTCTGTTGTCATAGGTAGCTGATTAGGTGACTCTTCTTCCTTTGGCTTTAACATGATTGCATAGACAAATCCTTCTTCCTCCTTGAGGTATTTTAGGAACTCCTTTCCACTCATCAAAAAGACACTAGTTTTTGCCTTTTCCACTGTGTTTTCTTCTAACAAAGATTGAATTTTATAAGTCACTCCATCCTTCTCAAATGAGTACTTATTCTCCTTGCCATGGTGTACTGCCTCCCTATCATATTGCCATGGTCTACCAAGCAGCAAATGGCATGCATCCATTGGTAACACATCACATAGTATCTTGTCTTGATACTTTCCTATAGCAAACTCAACCCAAACTTGTTCATTGACTAGTATATTCTGCCCTTTGTTCAACCAAGTAACCTTGTAAGGGCACACATGGGGTATCTTGATGAGTTTCAGCTTTTGTACTGCCTCCTCTGAGATGACATTATTAGTAGACCCTAAATCTATGATGACCTTGCAAACCTTTCCTAATATCTTGCACTTGACTCTAAAAAGAGCTCTCCTTTGTTTGTGTTCATCCTCGGTAGGTGCTTTGATCAAAATCCTTCTTAACATGATATTCTCACCTTTCTTTGAATCTAGACTCACCTCTGATTATTTGGATCAATCCTCTTCTTGAACATAGTTGATCTTCCTCTCACCTTGTGAAGATGTTGGCTTGTCAGGGCACCTATAACTCGGATGACCCAACTGTCCACAATTGTAACATTTCATGGAAGCAAAATGAGAGCTTCTCCCAAAGCCTCCTGATCTGCCTCTTCCTCCATTGTTAGTACCTCTACCTCTGTAACCCCCTCTACTATTTGACTCATGGGATTGTTCTCCAACCTTGGAATCACCTTGGTTTCTATTCTCATTGCTTCTTCCACCAAAACCTCCTCTTTGTCCACCTCTAGAGTCTCTACCTCTCCCTTTACCTCTAGTATTGGAATCTTGTTTCTTTTTCAGTTTCTCTTCCACCTTAATAGCCATTTGATAGCAGCTATGGAGGGTAGTAAGTGTTAAAAGACTCAAATCCTCTGGGATGCTCCATCTAAGACCGTTTAGATAACTAGCAACCTTGATGCTTTCAACTTCTTGCACTCTAGATCTAAGGCTTAGTTTTTGGAACTCCTCTGTATATGTAGCTACATCTAGGTCTCTTTGTCTGAGATTTTGTCTCTTCTTGTACAATTGAATGTCATAGTCCTTAGGTAGATAGTTCTCCTTTACTTTAGCCACCATAGTTTTCCAACTTCCTATGGGTTTCTTGCCTTCCATCTCTCTTTCTTCTTGTAGCAACTTCCACCAAGTTAATGCTTGTCCTCTTAACCTTGATTTGGCTATCTTCACCTTTTGTGCCTCAGTAACTCCATCACATTCAAATTGATTCTCCATTCCCTCTATCCATTCCATAACTAGCTTTGCATCCATTCTTCCAGTGAACACAAGGACACCTTCAAGTGCCTTGCCACTCAATGCCTTCAATGCTTTGAGGAAGGGTTCCTCTAGTATTGGAGGGTCAGGTTATGGTTCTATGTCCTCCTCCACTTGTTATTTACCCTTGTCTTTTTCCCCTGCCAACTGTACCTTCATCTTGCTTGTCGATTCAACAACTTCTTCCAATTTTTGCTTCATCTCTTCCATAGCCTTTTCAAGATGCCTATTCTTCTCTTGCTGCTCTATCAAGTCTCTAGCTAGCTCTGCATCGGTCACCATGGTATTCTCTTCTATAGATTCACTTCTCTCTGACATCCACTAGTTTCAATTCCCAAGCCTTTATTGGCTCTGATACCAATTTGATGGGGAGTCCTATCCTTCAAGAGAAATATTGCTCTTCCCAAGACCTATTCTTTTTTCTTCCTATGGTATTCCACTCTACCCTACTCATGGATCTCTCCTAAACCCCTCTCACTTCATAAGACTCTCCACCAATTTCAAATTCTTCACCTTTTCTCTCAATTCACCACTAAGCTTCCCTAGGCTCAATTTTGCCACAAAGCTCCCAAACCTTTCTTGGGTCTTGGAATAGGTCTTCCAACTATTCCTAGGGTGATCTTTCTCCACTTTGATCCTTCTTGTAGGATTATTTCTTCATTTACCCATCGAATTCAAGAAAAACCCAATTTTAGGCCTTGTAGCCTTTTTGCCCCTTTTAGGCCTCCTAGAACCCGTTTTCTTGGCTTTTCTCAAAAACGGCCTTAACAACCCCCAAATATTTTAGGATATTCCTTCTAGCGGTACCCTAGGCTTCAAGATTTACCAGGTTTAAGGTCTCCCAAATGGCCGAACATATGACTGTCCTCATACCCCCTAAAATCAAGGGTTTCTAGGGTTTTGGCTCCTTTTTCCAACTTTGAGGGATTCAATGACCTCCCCAACTATCCTCCTTTCACACACATGTCTGGAATACATGTTTCCACACTCCCATTCTCTTTATTGGCTCAAAAAAATCCGTTTATCACCTTTCTTTACTGCTGTCCTCTCCAAGCCACTAGCCAGAATGCACTTGCACTCGCCTAGTGTTTGATGAATTCAACTCTTCCCTACAAACCAAAACACCACACACCATATGTACACTATACACATATTCCCATAATTTATTCCAAGTGGCCATGGTAGCCTTTCCACAGGAATTCAAGTGGGTATCATTATTTACAAAAAATTGGCCTTAACCGGCAGTGTAACCAAGAACACCAAAACTTGCAAAATTACAACCAGTTAAATTAAATGGCTAATATAATGCTTCACATAGTAATTAAATGACACACAATAAAGACTCAAAGCATCATATCAGTCCTCTCAATCCATTCTTGATTGGATGAAGGCTCAAACACAAAAATTCACTCAAAAGTTGTTGAATTCCAATCACAAAATATGCTCTCCAAGTCTCAATTCATGAAAATGAACTTCCAACCCAAGTATTATGGTTTTGATGACCTTATATACCTTTATCTCACATGTTAGGACCCTTAGGTCGGGCTTAGAACATCATTAATGCCTTTTTTGCATTTTTAGGCCAAATTCCTAAGGCAACCTTGTCTAGTTTTGCCTAATTTTATCATTCAGACTTTTCCAAACCTCCAGGCTCTAAACCAACCTAAGTTTTCCATAACACACACATCAAAAACACATTTGGTACTTTAAAATTATTCCTTATTACCTTGGTGGTTGGCTAGAACCACCTACAAGCCAAAATTGCCAAGATCTTCCAAAAGACCTTCAAGGTGCTCCTGCACCACCATGATTTTCAATATTCTACAAAAATCAACAAAACCCACAATGCACAAGCTCCCACTGCAACCAAAAAACCTTCAACACTAAAAACACAGGTGTCCCTCTCTTAAAAAAACCATTAGCTTTGATACCAAATGTTGGATATTAAAGGTGAAAAATTGCATCAATAGAACTTAATAATGTGTTTTCAAATCTGAAATTATGAATCCAAGAAGAGATTATGTGATTAATAACTCAACAATGAAAGAAAAATCAGCAATACCTCAAGTTTTCAAACACAAGTGACACAAGATATATATGGAGAAACCATTGCGGGAAAAAAATCCACACCTAAAGAGATCCATTGTATTAATATTTAGATGATATGCTACAATACAACACTCAACTCTGAATTCTGGCAGCACTTCGTCACTCTAGAAACCTAGAAATAAAATATTACAAACCACCATCTCAAGGCTCCAATATATAGAAGTTTTTGGGAGAGAATACCACAAATGGTATCCCACAACAACAAGAAAAATCACATAGAGAAACCTATTCCCCCCTTAGTGGACAACCCATAAACATGGCATAAAATATTAAATAATCACATGGCCTTCACATGGGCACCTAACCCACAATCAATTAGAATTGGTCAATCCCAAGTGCTCCATAAATCTTGATGAATCTGATGGATTCATGCAAGACCATGCACCAACATGAAAGCCTTGTCACCCAACCATGCAAGATCATACAAAACATGCAAATAACAATAACATGCAAGAACACTTTAATGTATATACACTCCTTCTTGAAGCAACTCACAGGATCCCCTTGTCAACAAAAACCACTACAAGCTCCCCTTGAGAGGTATCCACCATTAGTCCAAGAATAAGGATATGGCATGAATTACTCCCCCTAGACAGATGCACCAACTATGCATCTAGCAAGAAGGAGGGGAAATTACCCCTAACTTCTGTCAAAACACAAATGCATCCTTTGCAAGTTCCTTTATGAAGATATCTACAATCTAATCTTTTGTGGATACATATTCCAACTTCACTTCTTTATTTGCAACCTTCTCTCTCAAAAAGTGATACTTGATTGATATATGTTTGGTTCTATAATATATCACTAGATTATTGGAAATATTGATATAAATTGTGTTATCACACAAAATAGGAATAGGCTCATCATACAATATCATGATATCATTCAATATTTGCTTCATTTAAAATACTTGTGTACAATACGATGTCGAGCTACAATATACACTACTTCACTAGACAAGGCTATTGAATCTTGTTTCTTATTGTGTCATGAAATTAATCTACTTCTTAAAAATAAAGCACCACCACTTGTACTTATATTATCCATACAACCAACCTAATCAAGATCAGTGTAAGTGTTATCACATAAAACTGCACCCTGTTGAACATGGAGTCCAACACTCTGACACAATTGAAATGACCTCAAGGTGTAGGACCTTGCATGAATGAGGTTGAATCTCTAGAGAAGGTTGGCTTCCTCTTATAATCTAAGTGAAAATTTGTTGGTCTAACCCAACATATGAAATCCTATCACTACTCTACTCTGACAACTCACAAAGGAAAATAGATAGAAGGATAACATGAAATGGAAATATAGGTGATACACCAAGATAGAATTTTTTTCATTATTTTCTTAATATTTCTCAATACATAAACTAAACAACACATTCAAACATGAAGGTAAAAAAAAATACTCAAAAATGTAAGAAATAGTTGTGATAATAGCTAGATTTCATTAAAATAAGGCATAAAGATAGACTTTATAATGGTATAATATATAAAGACAATTCTTGCTAAATGAAACTATGAGAAGAGCCCAAAATAAGAACCCTTAAAAATAATATAAGTGTTGCTTTTATAGATCAAGCATAACTTAGATGATTACAAACCAAACCCTAACCCAACTACGATTGGAAGTCATTGCAGGTATGATCATGGAAAGATCTAAGGAGATTGGTCATGAAATTCATGCCAAAAGGAAATCCTAGAGAAACCAATACTAGCACTTCATAACCTTACCATAAATGTTTTCCTGAAGGTGCATCCAAATCCACCCATAAAATCAGGGATATGGGTATGAATCCATCAGAAGGGACAAACGACAACAAAGAATGAGCATAGGTGCCACAAAATCCACTTCTAGAAGCTAGAGAATGTATTAAATGATTTCCTTGTTTCCAAAAAGTTGAAATAGGTAGTTGAGGAGGTGGTTCAAGCATTGATGGTGTCATCTTGAAAAAACATGCCATTCTGCAAAAAATTAGGGTATTGGGCCTAAAAGGAACCTTTGTCATGAATTAAATGGTTTGGGGCCCTAAAAATAAATCCTTTTTGGGGATAAAACATCAATCTTGCTTCATACCTCTTACTTCATTAGCATTAGACTATCGGGGATCAAGCTTTGGGTGTTTTCCATACTGCTTGTAGAAGGAAGAAAGTAGAAAGAGTGAACCGCAAAGTCTGAAAGGTTGCCTATTTTTGGTCGTTGGAGATTGGGGAGAAGGCTTACACATTTCCAAAAATACAAAAAGAGTAAAGGGAATACTAATGTTTGATGCCCAAAATATTTGAACTTAACCAAAACTTTCAAAGGAAAAGTCAGAGATCAGGGGTGGGAAGAAGAGCTACCTCTTACCAAACAAAAGGTAAGAGGTAATGGAAAAGGTCGATGCCCAAAGTCTGAAAGGTACTATTGAGCATCGAGGGTCAGGAGGGAGGATTACCTTTTACAAAAAATGGAGTAAGAGGTGAGGGAGGAAGCAAAAACCTAAAAGTTTGAAACCTCAACACTTGGTTGATTTTTCAAAGGAAGGAGTGAAGGTGAGAAGGAAGAAAGGCAGAAGACAAAAGCTCAATGCTTGGAAGTCGAAAAGGTATTTTGAGGATTAGGGATCAAGAGGAATCCTTACTTATTGCTCAATAGAAGGTATGGGGGAAGGGGGAAGGCCAATTCTCAAAGTTTGAAAATCCTTAGAGGGATTTCAAGGGTCAAGAGTTAGGAGGAAGGCTTAATGCCTAAGTTGAAAAGATGGAAATATATAAGAGGGAAGCCCAATACCCGAAGTCTGAAATGTAACACTTAGGGAAAAATATTTAAGGACTTAATTAGGCTATGGTGGTCAGGTGGGAGGCTTATATCCCACAAAGGGGAAGTGATAAGGGTTAAAAGGTAAGGCCACTGGCCAAAACCTAAAACACTTAGCAAAAAATAGAAAGAAGAAATGAAAGAGAAGAAGGAGAAGGATCAATGGAGAAAGAGAGTAAGTATGAAGGGAGGCAAAAGCCCAAAAGCCTAAAACACCAAGACTTAGACAATTTAGGACCCTTCAAGGATAATTCATGTAATATGGCCCATTTAGGATCTCTTAGATCAATTATTAATGATGGCTCATCTCAGGGTGGCATGAAATATCAACAATAAGTACTTAGATCAAATTTATTACCTTTTGGATACCATAATCCATAATTTGGAGTACTCTTCAAGTATCTGAAGATTATTTTGACTGCCTTCACATGATTTTCTTTAGGATTAGCTTGAAATATTTCCACCAAACACACCACATGCATGATATCAGGTATTGAAGAAGTAAAATACAATAGGCTTCAAATTATAGATCTAGATAGCTTATGATCAACTAGGGGAGACTCATCATATTTACTCAAATGAAAACCAGTAACCATGGGATTACTAAATGGTTTACAATATTTCATTCCAAACTTCTTCAACATGTCCTTGACATATTTTTCTTGAGAAATAAAAATACCAACATTTAGTTGAGAAACTTGAAGATCGAGAAAGAAAGATAACTCACCAATCATAGACATCTCAAACTTTTTTTGCATCTCTTCAACAAACATCTTGCATATCTCATCATTTCCACCAAATATTATATCATCAACATACACAAAAACTATCAATATTTTCTCACCCTTAATCTTGAAGTAGAGATTACTATTTGTGGTACCTTTCTTGAATCCTTGTTGAAACAAGCACTTATCCAACCTTGCATACCAAGCTCTAGGAGCTTGTTTCAAACTATATAATGTCTCTTTGAGTTTTCCCACCATATTAGGTTCTAATAATCAAAATCCTTTAAGTTACTTTATGTAGAATTCATCTTCCAAATCTCCATTCAAGAAAGTTGACTTGAAATCCATTTGATAAACCTTCAAGTCCTTGTAGGAAGAAAAAGCAAGAAACATCCAGACTGCCTCCATCCTTGCAACCAGATAATTTTTTTCCTTAAAATCAATGCCTTATACCTATGAATAGCCTTTACAAACTAGTCTTGTCTTATTTCTTATAACTTCGCCATCTTCATTCAACTTATTCCTAAATACCCATTTTGTTTCTATCACATTTTTATCCACAAGCCTTGGAGCCAATTCCAAAGTCTAATTATTCTCAATCTAATTCAACTCTTCTTCCATTTCTTGCATCCATCCTTCATCCTTCATGGTATCAAAAACAAATTTAGGTTCTACCTTTAATAACAAATAAAATTCTACTTGTTCACTTGCCTTTGCAAGACTTCTTCTAGTCAACACTCCTTCATTCTTGTCACCAATGATCTAATCTTTTGGATGGTTTCTTTGACTATACTTTGCAAGAGTCTTGTAGTGCTTTTCTTTTATCTCCTCTATCTCTTCAATTTCTTATTCTTCTTCTTCATCTGAGCAAGGAGGTGCATCAAATCCATAGTCCTCAATTTCATTCAAATTTTGATGTAAATCTTCATCAACCTTCACATTTGTGCTCACAACTATTATTCGAAATCTTTTATTGTAGCATCTATATGCTTTACTCAGAGACAAATATCCTAGAAAGATACCTTCATCAGATCTTGAATCAGACTTCCCTAGAACATATTCATCTCTCCTAATATAGCATTTTCTTCCAAAAACTTTGAAATATCTGACACTTACAGGTCTTCCATACCATAACTCATAAGGAGTCTTAGTGTTGTTCAGTTTCAACAATACTCTCTTCTAAACATATATTGTAGTATGAACAACCTATCTCTAACAGACATCAAGTAGATTTTATTTCATCAACATGGTCCTTGTCATCTCTTGAACAGTCCTATTTTTTCTTTCCACAAATCCATTTTGTAGAGTTCTTGTAGCAGATAAATGCCTCTTTATTCCATTTTTTCACAAAATTCATTGAATTCATTTGAAGTAAACTCACCTCCTCTATTAGACCTCAAAAATTTGATCTTTTCATTAATTTAATTCTCAATCATAGGTTTGAAAATCTTGAATCTACTAAAAACATCAAATTTATCTTTCAAGAATGTAACCCATCTCATCCTAGAGAAATCATCAATAAAAAGTATGAAATACCTTTCTCCTTTCAAAAATTTTGTTCGAGTAGGTCTGCACAAATCAGTATGTACCAGCTCTAAAGGCCTACACGAAGAATATTATTTAGACTTGAAACATATCCTAGTTGTCTTTCCAAACTAACATTCCTTGCAAACTGTACTTGCAGGCTTGATTATCTTAGGCATATCTCTTACTACATGCAATGAGTTGATCTTCGGAAGATTGTCAAAGTTAATGTGACCCATTCTCATATGTCATAGCCAACATTCACTTTCTTTTCCCAGAAGACAAGTTCTCCCATTGGCATTTATATACACCTAAAAATGGTCTAGATAAATCTAATTAATTAAATACAATTATTTGATTAATTAAAATTTAATTCATCTACTTATAAATAAATAGAAATATTTATTTAGATAGTTAATATTCTATTTTCTATCTTAATTAAATAAAAAAATTCAATAGTTTGTTTTATTTAATTATCTAATTTTTCTATCTTAATTAAATATTAAAAAATTAATTGTTTTATTTAATAATATATCTTCCCTTCGAAATTGAATAACTCAAATTTCCAATTGAGCACATGTCTACAACATTTCTCTCGATAAAGTTGAAAGCTTCAAGTTGTATTCAAATTTACTTTATCTTTCCAGCCAATTTTGGAACAAACTTTAAACAGTTGGAAATAGTTGGCTTCATTCTTCCATAATTTCTTCCTGATCACTTGGCAGAATGTTTTGCTGAGAGAAAGCATTTCCTCTTCTTCCTCACCAACTTCTTCATCTTCTACCATTGATTTATCCAGATCAAATTGGAACCATTTCTTGTTGCCACATCATGATTTTCCTTTGAAAATCTATAAAAGCAACCTCTTGCTATAGGAAATGGATCCCACTTTTAAGCAATTCTACTCTGCAGGAATCATATTAGAGAAATTTAGCATACAAAATTTGAGTCATCAGTAATTTAGAATCATATATAAATCATATTATCATTCATAATCAGTACTTTCATATCATTTGCATCTTAGTTTATAATAGTTTATCAGAGCATTTCATATCAGGTTCACATTATCATATAGCTTTCATTATCATTATCATATAGATTTCATTATAATTATTGTATGGCTTTCATTATCAATCATTTCAACATAGCATATAATTTAGTTTATCATTCTCATTCTCTAGGTTGTCATTTTAACAATCACAATGCACACAATCTGAGAGCCACTTTGATTTAATAAATCCTTGGAGTTAGAGAGCAATGGAACGACTTTAGAGATTTTATTATGCTTCAAAATAGATTAAATCTATCATTTGAATTCTCTAATAGTGTTTCATTAAGGTGTGTTATTATTCCACTTACACATATTTTCCACACACATAAAATGGTGCCCACCATGGGGCCAAATCCCCATGATTAACATTTCTTTGGAAAGTGACTGCAGATTTGATGTGATTTTGTTTTAGCGCGATCGAGAGTTCTTACGACACATCCAACAGATATTTCAGCGCATCCAAATACTGTTTCGGTGCATTAAATTGTTATTATAGCGTGTCTGATAATTATTTCAATGCATACGTTTATTAATTTAGCGCATCTATCAATTCTTTTAGCGCATATAAGGTTTAGCGCATAAGCTTAAAGTTTTAGCGCATCTAATTGTTTTTATAGAAAAAAAAAATTGAATATTAATCACTATTTTCTATGTTGCAAGTACAGTTTTTGGAAACATTTACGCCAGTCAAAGACAAATATTATAAATTACTAATGGTGTTTGCAGGGTTTTGAATTTATTATTGCTTTCCTTTAGTTAAGTTAGGCATCTAGCTTAAGTAAAAGGATAATTGAACCCCTTGTTTACTGTGGTTGAAGTGATAGGCTTATGCTCTCCCCTTCATTGGGTGATCAGAATGCTAGACTCAATTTTCATGTTTTTATTAACACCTTTAGAAGGCCTGCCATAGTGGGAAAAATTACTCACCCTATAGGAATAACCAAAGCTAGGTTTTCCAACCCACTATAATCAGAAAGTGAATTCAGGGAAAGTCCACAATTTGATGGAAGTGTGCAAGATAACCATCCCCAAAGCCTTTGTTCTAAAGGTTGGGAGGCTCCTAAGGGATTTTATCTATTTCCACACCGAACGGAAACCCTATCTATGAACTTTAAGTTAGAATCCAACCGTGTCAGTTTCTGAGCACTTTCTATATCACAGTGCAAGGGGAGGGAAGAATCTACCCCCAAGACACTCACCATATAACTATCAGAGACCTTGGCCAAAAGTGGAGGATTCAACTTTGGTTAAGACTCAGGAAAGGAAAAAACATGGGCGCCCTCTAGGGGGTGACACGGTTGTGTGAGATGACATAGTTTCAAGTTGTGGGTTGTGGTATTTTTAGTGAACATTTGAGATAGAAAAGTTCTTGAACTATCTTTATTGTGTTATACCAATGGAAATTAAAAGAATCAGACCTAATTCTAGAACACAGACTATCTGTTTAATGCGTAGAATTGAAACAACTATTTACGAACTTGATTTTGTGTGTGTAAATTCATTTTTCAAAGAATCATCCAATCAAAGCAATCAATTTCCAAAATCCAAAAACAAACAAATTAGATACAAGGTCATTAATCAAAAAAATTATACCCTGAAGACAAACAATTCACTGTTTAAACCAGAATAAACTATCAAAATATTGCATACTTCCAGAATAGCGCATTCACTCTTTGTTATAGCGCATCCAATCTGTTTAACAACACATAGGAGGAACAATCTAGCACATAGGAGGAACAATATAACTCATAGGAGGAACAGTCTAACACATCGGAAGAAAAATTTAATGCATAGATGGAATAGTATAGTGCATCCAACTTATTTAATAGCACATCTGTCAATTCTTCTAGCGCATATGAGGATTGTTATAGTGCATCCAAAAAAGTAAAAAACCATAGAGCTATTTTTACTGTCTATCAGACTTGTAACACTAGAATTCAAATTTTCTTTAGAAACAACAGCCTTTCTAAATCAAACCAGAGTCTTGAACCTTCAAAAACTAAACCTTACAAGTGAAATTCTTCAAATTAAACTAAGATCTACCATCCTAAAGTGTCTAAAACAAACACATCTGATTAAAAGCTACGTTTCATTATTAGGATCATCATCCTACTTCAAGAAATGAAGTTGTATAATCATATTTATCAAATTAGTCTAATCAATAGAATTTATCATTCTATTTGACTCAAGTTAATATCTTTGACACTGTTTCAAACCAAGATCAAAGTTTAGTGGACAATTGTAACACTTATATGCCAGTTTTCACAAGGTCACAAAGACTAAAACTTCAAGAAGAGGAAATTAAAAATCAAACAAACATGTTTGAGGTTGAGGAGAATCTAATCAACCAATCCAATCAGCATGATAATGATGAAATATCCGAAGAATATCTACAAAATATGCAACAAGACCCCAAGTTCCATTATGGAGAAAATTTTGGAAAAGGATGGGGAAAAGTATCTTTTAATGTTAGCTGATCTAGGTGTTAAAATTCCAAAGGACTTTGATATTAATAGACTGAAAGAAACAGCTAAAAGAGTTGAGACTGAACCACAAAATACAAGTGAAGTGAATGCAATGAAACATCAATTACAAACTTTACAACAACAATTCCAAGATATGCAAATAGGAACTACTACGAGATACTTGCTACAAGATATTTTTCCATATCCTTTTGCTCAAAACGTGAACATGATTCCATTTCCAAAACACTGTAAATTCCCCAAGTACAATAAATACAATGGAAAAATAAATCCTCTTAACCATGGAAGGGAATTTGGAGCTATGAGCGTAGAGTTTTCCCATGAAGATACATACTTGATTAGGCTATTTCCACGAAGCTAAGGTGGACAATGTATGGAGTGGTTCTCTAAATTAACTCCAGGAATTAGATCCTTTGAAGATCTAGTTAAGAAATTTATAACTCAATACTCTTAAAACATACAACATGATATCACAATGAAGGATCTTTGCAATACTAAACAAAATAAAGGTGAAACATTTCTCTCATTTTTGCAAGGATGGAGAAGGTTGTTTACAAGATATCCATGTTCCATACCTGAAAAGGAAAAGATGGAACTATTCATTGATAATTTAAACGATGAAATGAGTTATAGACTTGAACTACAATGTCCACCTACATTTGAGAAAATGATCGAAAATGGTCTCAAGATAGAAGAATATTTAGTCAAGAGGGGAGTCCTAAAAACATATAATGAAGGATCAAACAATTCTAATTCCTCTAATCACAACAACAACAACGATAAACCCAAGTTTTGGAAAAAATATAGAAATGTTGGAAACAATGAGGTTGTGACTGAAACACAAAATGAAAAACCAATATTCAATTTAACAGTAGTTGCCACTAAGACAACTCAAGACAACAACCAAGGTAGCAATCTAAATACAAATCAAAACAGTAATTTGAACAACGTTGGATCTAAATCACTACCATTCCAAAAGCCATCAAATCAAAAGAAATTCATGCCTTTAGGACAATCATTGGAATCGACATTAAAGGAACTTATTGAAGCCAAACTTGTAATATTACAAGAGCCACGAAATTGGGATCCACAAGTCAAACCATTTTGGTGGAATGGCACACATTACTGTGACTATCATAAAAACAAAGGCCATAAAACAAACAACTATTGGCAATTGAAACATTTGATCCAAGATCTGATTGAAAACAAGAAAATATTTGTTGAAGGACCACAAACAAACAACGATCATGGGGCTTTCAAGAATCCTTTACCAAATTATGACAAAGGTGAATCATCATCTTCAAATAGTAAAGGAAAAAATGTAAACTACGTTTATGACTCCACTATCCTCCATATCGAGGTAGTTGAAGATCAAACAAATAACGATCAAATCAATGATGAACATGACCTTGTTGCTACTAAAAATAAAATAAATGAAATTATTTCTGCTAGCAATCGTATTGATAATGTGATTGCAGCGGATTATCAAACTCATAATATAGATATTAATGACAGTAATAACATCATTATAGTTGATCATCAAATCACAAACATTGTTGCAAATGAAAATCATATTAACATCATAAAAATTAGAGAGAATAAAGAATATCAACCAGTCAATGTGACAACAAGGGGACACGCTAAGGTAATACTGAAAGGATTTGCATCTAAATCATTTGATGCTCCTTCTACAATCAAAACAACTGTTGCCCCTACAAATCAATACAACATAATTGATCAGTTGAAGAAAATAGCAGCAAAAATATCAATATTAGACCTCTTGAAAATATCAACAGCACACAAGGAGATCCTAGAACAAGCTCTTGTTGCCACAACAATACCCAATAACTTGGAAGTTTTCCAGTTCTAGGCTATGGTGGGACACTTAACCGCTCCTCACTACCTATCCTTTTTTGAGCATGATGATGTATCACTAAACCATCCACACAATGTTGCCCTCCACATTGAGGTTCTCATTCAAAAACATTGAGTCAAGCGTGTTCTTATAGATGGTGGAGTTGGTTTGAATATATGTACTTTAAAACTGACTCATGCACTAGGATATTCTGATAATTCTATTGATGCAAGAAGGAAAATCACAATAAAAGCATATGATGATGAAGGGAGATCTTCCAAAGGATCAATTGTCTTACCTATCCAAGTGGGACCAATTGTGAAAGAAATAGTCTACCAAGTGTTGGTCAAAGACTTGACATATAATATACTTTTCGGATGTTCATGGATTCACAAGATGCAAGCAATGTCATCCACCTATCATCAGTCCTTGAAGTTTCTTGTCAATGGACAAGAAATAACCATCTTAGTTGATTCAAATAATCCCCAACAATGTAACATGCTTAAGGCAGCTCAAGATACTTGTATCCCTCATAACAGGGAAGCTAACACTCCAAATACAAAAAACAATGAGAGGAAAATAATTTTTTTGTCAAAATGGGTTGAGAAGAAGGACCGATCAAAGGATAAAGGTATTGCTGATCCAAATATATCAAACAATGAAAAATCTTTATCAAAGCAATTCAAAGAAAAGATCTAGTTAACAGACAAAGGCATGGGAGAGTATTCCATTCAACAATCTTTATGTCTTTCACAATTGTCGCCTTCACCTAGAACTTATGGACAACCATCAACATCAATGCAACAATTATCACAACCTATCATAGTTTTTGATGGCAGATTTGTAAAGGCTGGAACTTTAGTTGAAAAATCAGAAGATAAGGTTGTGTTGAATTGGCTCTACAAAGACGAGGAAGCATCTACATCAGCAAACCCCAACATACAAATGGGTAAATATGGAAAAGGAAAGACAATCCTAGAGAAGATGGGGTATGAAGGACAAGGACCTATTGCCAAAAGGAAATAGGGAAGTTTGGAACCTATTCAACCTCTTGCACTCCATGCAAAGGACAAGACTGGATTGGGATATACAGAGGAAACAAAAGAAGAAACCAGCCAGAATTTTTTTGAAGGAATCCTACAACTAAAGCTAGTAATGACTATGAGAATGAATCTAATGAGTATGAGTGGGATTCACTATCAGAGGTATCATTTGAAGACAAAAAAATGGATGTAATACAAAGGTATGCATCTACATGTGAGGAGGGACAAAGCTCAGGGACTAGAACCCTTGTGTTTGGATCATAAAATATTGATGACTCAAGCGAGGATGAACAGACTACAAGTGACATAGATTACTTTGAGGAGAGTAACATCATAACCCTTAATATCCCTACTAAAAAAATTGATGACATTGATATTCGGACTTTCACTGCTATTGACCTTCATCAATTCGATGACCTTTTACCCTTACTACACCCCGAGCGTATTGACTAGGAATAAACTGAGCCTTCTAATGTTCCTATCTTTATGAATGATGATGCCATCGTTAAATTTCTTTGTTCCAACAACCTTGGCACAAGTTCAAACCATAAAACTCATAACGAACCTTCAAGTTAGGAGGGTGTTAAATCTTCTAGCTACAAAAATGAAAATATGAACAAAATATCTAATGGTGAAAACCATTTAATGGCAGTGTTAGATCTAGAAAAAAGTAAAAATAAAGAGCACATTTAATAGCGAAAAACTCTCTGAGGCACTGAAGGATGGGGCATTTGACACTCTTCCTCAACATTATCATGATATATCATCGGTGTTGGTTGAGCTAACTCAATATATCAATGTGGGAACAAAAGACAAAGTAAAGACATTACATTTGGCAGCATCAATGACTGAGTAGGAAAAGCCTGAGCTCACCAAGTTCTTTCAAGAACGAAAAATCAACTTTGCTTGGTCTTACTCTGATATGCTGAGATTAGATCCAGAACTCCTGATGCATAATATATCTCTACCTCCTAGGGTAAAACCAGCCAAGCAAAAGCTAAGGAAAATGCATTCGCATATTGCCTTGTTGGTGAAGGCAAAACTCGAGAAATTGTTAGATGTTGATTTCATTCATCCAATTGATTATGTTGAGTGGATATCAAACATCCTACCATTTTTTAAGCCAGACAATAGCATTAGGATATGTACTGACTTCAAGGATCTTAACAAGGCATGTTTGAAGGATGATTTTCCTTTATCGAACATTGACATTATTGTAGAATTGATAGTTGGACACGCCATGTTATCACTTATTGATGGCTTCTCAGGTTATAATCAAATCAAGATAGCACCAGAGGATCAGGAGAAAACAACGTTCACATGTCCATGGGGAACATTTTGTTGGAACGTGATGCCTTTTGGGTTGAAAACTACAAGGGCTACATATTAGAGAGCAATTACCACCATCTTCCATGACATGATAGATACTTTTATGGAGGACTATGTGGATGATTTATTGGAAAAATCATATACCAGACAGGGACACCTTGAGATCCTAGAAATTTTTTTCACTCATCTAAAAAAGTTCAACGTCAAATTAAATCCCAAGAAATGTGTGTTTGGTGTAACATCAACAAAGCTTCTAGGGTACTGCTACCTATTTTTAGCTACAACTCAAAATAGGTAGAGTTGA
Source organism: Sequoiadendron giganteum (assembly GCA_007115665.2). Lineage (NCBI taxonomy): Eukaryota > Viridiplantae > Streptophyta > Pinopsida > Cupressales > Cupressaceae > Sequoiadendron > Sequoiadendron giganteum. The sequence continues at coordinate 394,226,465 of CM021107.1, forward strand.
ATTACAATTTCAAGCTAAAAGGTACACCAGGTACACAATTTTCTTGCTAAGTATCCATTATTGTGCAAAAGATTGATTTTAGGTAAGTTTCAGTTTTATTATGCAAGGACATTTAAAAGAATACCATGAAATTGCTATTTTATTCATAATGTAGTACAAAGGATCCCACACAAGCTATGGGAGTAACTAAAATAACTAAGAACATATGATTAAAGGAACATATGAAGCACATTATACAAGTGAAGAGGAAAAAATGAACATAAAAGGAAGTGTGATCTGTCATTGCTTGGAATGATGAATCACGAGTTGCAGTTGTGGAGGTGTCTTCATGGTACAGTTGTTTCAATTGTTTCAGCTCCTTCCACCTTCACTCCAGAAGTTACCTGCAAAATTGTAATGGTTGTATTAGAGCTCGAGATCAGACTTCTCCTTATATTCATTTATCAATAGGAATATAATCTACTTCCTATGAGGCATTCAAACCCATGATCAGAGTTAACAAACTTTCAAAAGCACATATATTCGTCATATTGGAAGTTTTTGCTTCACTATTCTTGCTAATTTGTTTGCTTCATGTGCATGTATAGAAAAAGTAATGTTGTTGTTTTGATTCATTTAATATCAACATGTGGGTAAAATGTGGCTCCCATAAGGGTTGAGCCCAGCATGTTGTCCTCTTTGTTTCTTAGAGGGGTACGAGTATAAATCCATATGTGAAAGATATAGGCAGCCATTTGATCTCATTGAGATAAGTATTCATCACTCATGAAATTTGGTGGGTTAAGATCACTATCATAAATGATAAACATTTATTTCAAGAAGTCATAATATGAGATTTTTTCTATCCTAGGATATCAAGGTTAGAGGTTTCATTAGATATTCATGATAGTGCTTACAAAGTATCGTAATGGATAATCATTCAGAGGTAGAGGTTTACAAGCATAAATGATAAGTAGGACAATTTGATAGCCAATGATCTTGCAGAGAACAATTGAGCTTCATATGTCTTAGGGAATCTCATGGTATACCTTACTAATCTTCAAAATGAAAGAACATTGGTGATGAGAAGTCAATATGAAAGGACGCGACTGCCTGGAGGGTTCATAGTCAATATATTCGTAGGGAATGACCCAATTATCACAATGGGTAGTACTTTTCACTGAAGGGAAACAATGCTTTAATTTCACTATGATAAGAGTTACAATGCATAAACAATTTCCACTTTTCCATGGAGAGGGAAGGGTATAGTAAGCCTAAGAGAGGATAATAGTTATTGATGGCATTGCAAATAATAAGGAAATACATGGCAACTACCAAGCAAACAAGACAGTAAAGAATTGACAGCCATAATGATTAGTTTTTGTGAAAAGGATATACAAAGCAATCATAAAGAGAAACTTTAATGCCATGTAGTTTCAAACTTAGAAATCTTACAAATGACCAAGATAGCAGAGTGATAACCATGATGGATTCCATAATATGGAGGGCTCTAAACAGTGACAATTCTCATGTCAAGTCAAGGAAAGTGAGCATTTCATAGGGTGTTTGAAGTGTTTGTGATTTTGTACCATCCTTTTTTATGGTGGGGTTACAAGAATAGGAAAATGCTCATGGGGTTTTCATAAGCCCTGATCAATATTTGTTACTACTATTAGACAAAGACATCAGATAATACATTCATCACTATCCTCAAAAGAAGTAATAGAATTAACAAAACAACAAGGTTATGATCACCATTTACAATTTATTAAGGATGAAAGTGCATGCTTACCCATAGTAATGAGTATGTGGTGAGTATGTGGTGAGTATGTGATGAGTGAATGTCATATATGAAATGCAAAGAATAGTTCAGTGAGACTATTAATAGAACAATGAGGATAGTAAAAGTAGAGATAATAATAAAGGTGCATTGCTTGCTATAGTGAAAACACTTTCATGGAAGATTGGATACTATCAAGTCATTGCTTTTCTTTGTATAGTCATTTTGAAGTGATATGACTAAATGAGGGCATGACGGAAGGTAGCAAGGAGGTTAGTGGTAGAAGCGGGCGGTTAGTGGTAGAAGCGGGCATTCTTTATTACACGGGAAGAAAGTCCCAATCAAGCTACAACTGGTAAATAATGCATGAATAAGTAACAGTGATCTTGTGCCATATGTGATAGGTGTAAACCCTCAAGCATACCTATAGAATAAGGAAAAAATGGACCTGGAATGTACAAAATGAGACCACGGCCTGTGTTTTTCTAATTAGCAAGCAAATAAAAAAAATCTAGAAGGTCGAGCCATGAGGAACCCAAGTGAAATTAATTAAGTAAAAGCAAGAGAGGAGCATGAGCATACATTTTTCAATACACAAACCCTCAAGCAATGATTAAGAATACTAATGAAAAACCGTGCCAGGAGCAAGCAAGAAAAGAGGGTGTCTTTAAAACCCAAGTATCTAAAATAGAATATACAACTATGGCTTTCCTATGACAGAGCAAACTCAAATATTTGTGAACCCAATGAGGTCGCAGCCATATGTGAAGCCAAAAGAAGAAAATACACAGAAATATAGAACATTCATCTCTTTACATTATTGTTGAGTTGAGTAAGCTCGAAAAGGCATGATTATTCATAGGAAATGAAGGAGGATGCAAACATTAAACCCACAAAGAATTTACCCGAGCTAGTAGTGTGTTTTTTTCCATTTAAGAGCTTCAGAACTTCAAAATGACTGCCATTGAATCCTCTATCCAAGCTTCAATCTAACCCTTGCTGGCTCATGCACAGAGCATTAAGCCTATGTCGGCGGTGGAAATCTTCAAAAATCTCAAACAAAAAATGAAATGCTTCATTTTGTTTTTTTCTTTGTTTTACTTTTAGGGTTTGAAACCCTAAGATGTCGATGGGAGGAGGCTTTTGCCTAAGTTTTTAAAATGTGTAATATGAGCTAATGAGACCTATGGGCTTTATACCTTGATTAATTTTTATTGAATGGAGCCTTTCAAAATTTCAAAGGAGTAGTCAACCTATATTTATTTCTTTTCTTTTCCATTTTCTTCTTGAGATGTAAAGTATTTTAATTAAGTGATATTTATAAATCACTTAATTTAAATGTTATTTTTAATGCAAAATAAAACACTTAAAAGGTTGTCAAGATATGACCAAGTCTTGAGGGAGAAGATATGTTTGAATTTATGGCATGCCATGGATATAGAGGAGGTTTGAAATAGTTTTCCAACATGAGGAGGGCATATAGGGGTGTTTAATTGATTTTTGGAGCAAATAGGAGCTTTTGGACGGTTGTTTCATGTGTCATCATGTTGGACCAAGTCATTTTTTACTTTTTCACTCATGTGGAGCTCATTTGGAGGGAATGTAGTGGCTAGATTTTAGGCCCTTTTGATGCATCCAACCCCAATCAGTTTGGGAGTCCTATTCTTATAGAATTTTGGAGGGAGTTGATTCATATAGTCACTTGAGTGACTCTTTTTCATTCAGTTCTTACTTGATTATTTTTCTGTTTTCTGACACTTTGGAGTCCTTAAAGGAAAAGATAAAGATTTGTAACTCATTTTCAAGCATATACAATAGTGTTTCACCATGAAATAAATGAGTATAAGAATTTTACCTTGTCAATCTTTCTATAAATTGTGTGTGCATTTGTTTAAATGATGCAACTGTTACTGAAAATTTTCAATTCCTCATGGTTATGTCTTATCTTAGCACCTTTTTGCAAAACAATATATGTTCTTTGCAAGTTGTGGGTTGTGTTTGAAATCCAAGTATTCTCTAGTTGTGAAGAATCTTTTCCTTCTTGGAGTATAGGCAGATAAAACCTTTCCATGAAATATTTATGTAGGAAATATATGTGATTGAGTTGTGTATGACAAGTCCCTTATCATTGACTGAATATGTGTGTATAAACTATTTTTTATGCTCCTTAGTATTATCTGGTGTACCACCTTTTTGTTTTCATTATCAATCTTTTGGTTTATGTACTCCTTCTCCATTTTCCTCGGAAGTCAGTAGTGTAGGTGACACCATACGAAGCCAAACTTCTCCAGAGGTTGACCTCTATTTATAAGTGACCCACAGCTTTAGAGGTTTTCCCATGTTTCTCTAAATTGTTGAACGTCGGGTTCAACAGGGTGCAATTTCAGTAGACAATAGGTACATAGTTTCAGAGAAAGTTATTAAGGTTGATCCCGCCAAGGTCAAGGCTATTATGGAGATGTCACCACCTAGAAACATTAGTCATCTACGGTCTTTGTAGGGAAGGCTTCAGTCAATCTGAAGGTTCATTTCTTAACTAGCATGCAAGAGTCATCTGTTCAATCACTTGCTACATAAGAATGTCTCTTTCAAACGGCATGACAAATGTGAAACCACTTTCAATCAACTAAAGCAATATTTGATGTCTCCACCAATATTGGTGTCACCTACAGAAGGAAAGCCACTATTAATTTACATAGCAACAATTGAGATTTCAATGGGTGCTCTATTGGCACAAAAAGATCTTGTAGGAAAGGAACTAGATATCTATTATATCAACAGAACTTTAAATGGTTATGAGATCAATTACACCTTCATTGAGAAAGCTTTTTTGGCGGTAGTATTTTCCACTCAACAGTTGCACCATGATATGCTAACTCACACAATTTAACTCATAGCTAAGATCGATCCACTGAAATACTTACTCAGCAAAATTGCTTTAACAAGAAGGCTAGCCAAGTGGGTCATGATCTTGAGCGAGTTTGATATACAGTATGTAGATCACAAAGCCATCAAGGGACAAGTGATAGTTTATCAGTTAGCTGAAGCAACTCTACAAGATGATCATCCAATGAACATTGAATTTCCTAATGCAGATGTTCTTACCAACACACCACAACAATAGATGCTATATTTTGATGGATCCTACACGCACCATGGATGAGGTGTTGGAATCTTATTTATCACACCTCAAGGAAATACTATTCCAAATTCCTACAGACTCATCTTTCCTTGTACAAATAATGTAGTTGAATACAATGAATTAATCATTGGCATCAAAGTAGCAGTTGAATGGAATATCATAGAGCTGCAGGTCTATGGAGATTCACAACTGGTCATTAATCGGGTAAATGATGATTATCAAATAAGGGATGAAAATTTGTTTCCATATAATAAAATTGTGGATGATTTCAAAAATTACTTTGTCCAAATCAAATTTGAACATATACCAAGGGTGGATAACAAAGTTGATGATGTAATGACAACAATTGCTTCTCTCTTGTAGATACGGAACAATGAAGACATTATGACTTTATGGTGGAACAAGTGTCTAATCCTACCGATGACAATCCTGAATCCCAAGTGATATTCCATATCATTGACCCTGAAACCTCCATCTATGGGAAGATTTATACTTACTTGAAAGACAATACCATTCCCCCCCCCCTGATCTTTCTCGAAACCAAAAAAGAAATTTGATTCGCCAATCCACATGACATACCTTGATTTTCATCATACTTTACCATCGAGGTCTTTATGGTACTCTCCTCCAGTGTCTAGAATGTAATGAAACTGAAATAGCCTTGCATGAGATTCATGAAGGTATCTGTGGAACTCACTCAAGTGTTCTAACTCTAGCAAAGAAACTCCTCCATTTAGGGTATTACTGGCTGAATATGGAGGAGTCTTTTCAGTATGTAAAGAAATGCCAAAAATGTCAAATCCATGGCAACCTTATACATGCACCAGCACAAGAACTACAACCCTTTGCATCAACGTGGCCTTTTTATCAGTGGGGACTGGATCTGGTAGGTAAAATTCACCCTTCTTCATCCAATGGACATAAATTTATCATTACAACAACAAAGTATTTTACAAAGTGGATTAAATTTGTACCCCTAACCACGATCACAGGAAAAAAAATTTCATCCTTTATCTTAAATTATCTTATGTGTCGGTATGGTATTCCTCAATCAATTATCATCGAAAATGGTTGACCTTTTAAGAATCAGGATGTCCAAGAACTGTGTGAGTGGTTTCATATCCAGCATCACTTTTCAACAATGTACTATCCTCAAGAAAATGGCCAAGAAGAGGCCTCAAACAAAACTATTCTAAAAATCTTAAATAAAATCATCAACAATGTTGGACATGATTGGCACATTCAACTGAATCCCGCTTTGTGGGCATACCAAACCAGTATCAAAACACCTACAGGAGCTACACCATATGCCTTGGTATATCGATCAGAGGCTATTCTACCTATTGAGTTTGAAATACCATCACTCCATGTGTCACTAAAATGAATCATTTCAGATGAGGACTGCAGAGTGTCTAGACTTCAAGAGCTGGAATTGTTAGATGAGTGTCGTCAACAAGTTGTGGATCACTCGAAAACATATCAATAGAGGATTTCCAAAAGCTACAATCACAGATTCAAACCAAGGGAATTTCAGGTTCGTGACTTGGTATTAAAGGAAAACCCTCGCAATCAACAGGATCATGAAAAGAAGGGTAAGTTTGAACCAAATTGTCTCGGTCCCTTCGTCATCATATCAATCTATGGATCAAGCACTTATAAATTGTCCACACTTGAAGGGGATTTTTTCGATGAACCTATAAACAATATCCATATCAGAAATTTATATACTTGATCTCATTCAGTGCATGGTGAAATTTTTGCAAAAATACAAAATAAAATAAAAAAAGACAAATACAAAAAAAAAGTGAAAATAAAAAAAACTATTGCCTTGATGAAAACCTAGCAAATAGATGTCTTGGTAACACCAAAAAAATTATAACATCTGAAAAGTGCAATAAAAACAAGTAGTGAAAACCTAGAAGCGGACGCTATTTGTGATAGACTAGTTGTTCCATCTATTTGAGTACATCTTGGTCTTCTACTTTCTTCATCATTCTACTTATCATCGAAGAACCTCATATACATATCTTGTAAATGTGGTTGTGTCTCACCCTAGATTGGGGGAAAAATCCTGAACTCACTGTGGGCAATAAACTATGGGCTTAAACAAATAGACAAACAATAGTATGACAACACAACAAACACAATAAACGTAGGGAAACCCAACATCGAATAATCAAAAATCATCAACAGATCAAACTATCCAAATCAAAAGCTTAAATCAATCAATAAAATCAAATCTAAATGGATGATATTATTTTGATCATGATTTTACATCTTTAGCTTGAGTGTTCAAATGTTGTACTTTGATTTTTGTTATCATATCTTTGGAGCAATTCGATGATGTATTGAACTAGAGAAGCAATGAAGAAGTTAATTTATCTTTGTCTGTTTTATGTGAATTAATCAATATTATTATGTGAATTTTCGTGAGATGTGTTCTACCAAGTATCACTAATGACATTCGGAATTTGCATAGGAAAATGATTGATTCTTGTCTGTTTTACACAAGAAATGCTCAGGTAATCCCAATTTAATTATACCTAAATGTTTGTGTTAACTTGCAGTGTCAAAAATCATGAAAGTAGTACTCAGGTCATCATGGTCTAACTTATATCATCAATGCTTGTACTCACTTTCAACATTTTAAAGGCTCGATGATGATAAAAAGCACAATAAATGGATTATTAAGATGAAAACTTTTGCATATGTAGATTTGCATACTTAAATTAGATTGCATTCATAATAAATTTGCATATGTAGAATAGATTGTTTCGAGGTTGGCAAAGATTGTAAAAAACAATGTTATCTCTATTGTTTAAATAGACTAAGTATACTTGACATAAAAAAAAACATCATCATTCTCATGTAGTAGCATAATCATTTGCCTGACGCATATTAGAGGACAATATACATTTGACCATATATTTATATTATCTTATCATTCATTCATTTATACATCACATAATATATTTTTCATTAGAAATATATCAAAATCAATCATGTATATAGTGGAATTACCATTGCAATTATCATATCATACATTTTTCCATACATCGCATCATATATTTGCATCAAAAAATTCAAAAACAAATTGCATTACATATCATTTGCATCATCATAAATCCATTTAATATCACATTCACATCATTCATAACACATATAAAATCATTATACAAGCATCACATATCATTTGTATTATCACATTAATCTCATGCATATTCATATTAGCATCATTTTACCATTGCATCCATACATCATAATTTCATCAATGCATATTCATAACATCATCATCATATAAGAATCACATGACATATAGAATATAGAAACTAAAATGCATATATCATAGACAACCATCATGAAATCATATAGAGCACATATAGATCAAGAATCTGTTGCATATCATATAAATCTCAAAAATCATAATGTCAAAGTATACAATGATGTTTGAATAAATGTCAAGAGATACAATATCAACATGGTAGTGAGTCAAAGTCAGAGTGCACATCATCAAATGTCTCAAAATACATCAAGTAAGATCATGGAAGTTATGAGGTGCTCCCCCCAGACCTCCCTGGTCTTGCCAGACCTCCTAGGCCTAATATACCTATACCTACTGCACCTGTACCTAGTTCTGGACTAGGATCTCAACATGGTGGTTGTCACACCCATACTAGTGGTCCAAGAATGGTTGTGTGTTGATCTAGACTCGACATAGCTGACTCTCTGCTTTGTGGGCACAACTGCATGATATCAGATCGTGTAATACTCGACCTTTCTCACAACCCATGTGAACTCTCTCATCATGTCCCCAGTGGGGTCCCCTCCGCTACTCTCTATATTCTATCAACTAAGGCCACTACCTACTTGCCCTATTGTCTGGCCACCTCTCTCTTGGCTGTCAAGGTAGCTACATGTGCCTATTCCTATACTAACAATGTTTGGACCTGTGCTAACCGATCCTGCAATGTCTATACTTGCACCTATAAAGAAGTTATTTGTGTTTGCTACTGCTATGAGGGTAGTCCAATATGCACGCATTTTTGTCTTGCTACCACTAAATACCTCCTCTATCGAGGCACCATGATGTCCCTAACATAAAATGATACACCACCGCCACCTCTACCACCACCACCCCCATCTCCATCATCTTCGTCGTCATCATCTCCATCATCATCACTAATCTCTACCTCCTCCTCCACCATCTCCTCCTCCTCGACTCCATCTCTCCTCCTCCACCTGTGACCATGTACAACTACCCTCTCCTCCTCATTTAACAGGGACACCAACTCATCTGGACTAGAGATTTGTGGGAATGGATGTAAAAACAGATACTGTGGATACTCCTCGAATATCCCAGCCTCAACAACCTCTGGATGATAATCCCAAATAATAGGTTGTAGACCTTGGTACTCCTCCACTACAACATCAAAATCCAGGGTGGGCCCCTACTTTGAAGCATCCATTTGCAGATTCACCAAAGGCTCCTATCATCACAAAATATCACAAATCAGTAATCTTTTCAAGCAATCGAAATCAATCAGCCTATCAATCTAATCAGCGACTTTGATTAAATCTTGTGAGCATCAATCTATAATTCAACCTCACCTATCATGATATTAATCAATCAATCTATCACTCAACCTCGTATATCATGAGGTTTATCAATCATTCAACCTCGCCTATCATGCGGTTAATAAATCAATTTATAATCATACCTCGCCTATCATGAGGTCAATTATCATCAATCAATTATTGAATCTCACCTATCATGAGATTAATAATCATCTAAATCTATCAGGATCATCAATCAAAATCACATCAAAGGTTGATGCCATCGAAGAACATTAAAATCAAGGAGTTTACTGAAAATTTTTTTTTTTTGACTTGGATGCGCTAAACCAGTCTATCAAAGCACTAAAAAAGTCAATGCGCCATTGAAATTCATCAATGCGTCAATATGTTGGATGTGTTATTTTAGGCTGTCAATGTGCTAATATAGGTAGTCAATGTGTTATTCCCCTAAAAGTGCTATTTCATTCATTAGATGTGCTAATCTAGCTTATCTATGTGTTATTCCTATCTATGTGCTATAACATCATATCTATGCGCTAAAGATACCTATCCATGCGCTAATTTAACAAATGCACTATTTTAGGAAGTCAATGTGCTAGAAATCTAATTATATGCGCTATTCCTATCTATGCGCTAAAACAAAAATTAAATGCGCTACATTGGGTTGTGAATGCACTAGAATAAGGAAAACAAAATTCAAATGAGAAAAACGTGGGAAAAACGAATGGCACAAATTATGAGAAGGTTTTTCGGGGTATGTACCGGAGATCCATACGTTGTCGGGCAGTTGTGACATCGCACGCACTTGAATCAGTGTGTGTGGTAGGGAATCACCATCTTGCTCCAAATGCACAAATTTGCTCAATCACTCTCAAATTTCAAAATCAAAATGCACAAATGAGCTTCTAACACTACAACAAAATAGGAAATTAGTGTCGACTTTTATGTCAAATTTTAGTGTATTTCAGACCGTCAATTGGAGCCATCTCATAGCACAAAATTCAGCATAAAAGTGTTTCGACACCGGATTTTGTGTCATCTTTAGCGCCCACTTTAACGCCAGAAATTTGGTGCCAGTAATAGCATCCTCTTTAGTGCCAGGAATAGCGCCAAAAAATGGCACCGAAAATAGCGCCTAAATTGGTGCCCAAATTGGCTTTTGGTTTTGCTTTCATGTCTGCTCCCATTTTTGCTTCTAGTTTTGCTCCCATTTTTGCTTCTACTTTTGCTTCCACTTTTGCTTCCAGTTGTGCTTCCAGCTTTTCTTCCACTTTTGCTTCCACTTTTTCTTCTGGTTTTGCTTTCGATTTTGCTTCCAGTTTTTCTTCCAATATTGCTTCCATTTTTTCTTCTAGGTTGCTTCCAATTTTTCTTCCACTTGTGCTTCCAGTTTTGCTTCCAATTTGGCTTCCAGGATTGCTTCTAGTTTTGCTTCCAATTTTGCTTCTGATTTTGCTTCCAATTTTGCTTCCAGTTTTGCTTCCATTTTTGCTTCCAATTTTGCTTCTAGCTTTCCTTCCAGGATTGCTTCCAGTTTTTCTTCTAGTTTTGCTTTTGATTTTGCTTCCAAATTTGTTTCTAGTTTTAATTCCAATTTTTCTTCTAGTTTTTCTTCCTACGTTCCTTCCAGTTTTGCTTCCAATTTTGCTTCCAATTTTGCTTCTGCTTTGATTCTAGTTTGGCTTCCATTATTGCTTCCTTTTTTTCTTCTAAAAATGCTTCTTGTTTTGCTTTCATTTATTAGTTTAATATGTTTTAATTCTATTTAATTAGTTAAATATATGATGCCTCTTAAATAACTCATATGATTATAGAGTAAATAATTTAATTATTTAACTCATGATTAAATAACAAGATAATTACATATCAAAAAAAATAACAAGATAATTATTATTATTTTTGCTAGTTAAATCACTGCTAAGGGGTAGCACCCTGTATTTCTTCACAAAATATTATACAAGAGTTCCCAACCAAAATTTACTTGCAGGCCTTTAACAAAATGGCCATGTGTTTCAGACACCTTTACCCTACCTACCCATGCTGATACATTTTCAGTTACAAAATGGCATGCTTCTAGACTCAAGCAATGCCAATCGAGACTGACTCCTATCCGCTACTGCTTTCCCCTGTTTCTACTATATCATATGTATACCAAAATATAACTTTTACTAGGCTGGGAATTTTACAATCTTCATCCTCATTTGTCTTTATCTGCTTCCTGTAGGCAATGTAGTCTACAATCACTAGGCAGTCAGCACCACAATTCTGGTGGGTCAGACCTTTGGATTTTTCCCTTGGGTCCCTGATGTCATCCTTGCACTACTCTTCTCCTGAACCAAAGTCCCAGTCATCGTCGTCCCCTGCCACAATCTCATCCGCCAGCCCTTCACCCTCGACATACCAAATTGCCTAGCCTCGTGGATGATTTGTCACCAGATTGGCTACTCTGAGCAGGAAGAAGACATTTCGGTCATGCTCATCCCACAACTTCTCAAAACCCTCTAGGTTGATGTTTCAAACCAAAGGGAATTTCATGACATCCCTAGCATGCATCTAGAGCATGTAGTCATTCTAGGGCATTGGTATTTGTTTATTCTCATCTACATTGTCAAGGGTTGCATCAATATCCCCCAACCAAGCATGGACAAAGTCCATCTTGTTAGAGTAAAGATTTTAACTTAATTATGTTGATTAAGTTACCTTTATTCCCTTAAGATTTCATGTTAGTTTGCATAAAGTGACATTTAATAATTATAATAATTATTAAATGTTTTCCTATTAGGGCTTCTTTTAGAGTTTTTCCTATTAGGGTTTCTTTAGGGTTTTTCCTATTAGGGTTTGCATGCTCTCATTTTATAAGGATTGATCCCATTGTATTATCATATCAATTCATTCTCTCATTTTCTCTGATATATACATTTTCAGTTTTTAGAGAACCCTTGCTTGTTTGTCTCCATCTCTTCTTTTGTGATAGGTTATTTGCATGTAGGTGATCTTCGGTGTTTGTGAAGTTGTATTTTTTCAACTTCTACATGGTATCAGAGCTTCAGACCTGCTACTTCCTATACTTGTTTTGAAGGTTTTGGAGCTTCAAGGGTTTGGGGTTTGTTTTTTTTTTTTATCAAGGGCATACCTGCAATTTCAAAGCTTTTTGATCCCAAACGGACCTTGCCATTATGTCTGCAGCGGTCCAAAACCCCCTAATTCGACTATTCATTTGTCCATTTTGGACAAAGTTGAATTTTGAGGCAAAAAAAATTTTGCCGTACGGTCGTCCATCTACGCGCGGATCAGAGAAAAATTACTGGTAAAATTTTTTTATTTGTTTCCGAATTTATTTTTCATCTGCATTTTTTTAAAAAAAATATTGTAAAGTTTGTTTTTTGATTTTTTTTTTAAATCAAAATCAAATTAAAAAAGGCCTTTTAAAGGCTTGCCAAGGCCTGGTCACGGTACCCTGCGCAGGGTACTGCGCAGGTTTGTACCTGCACAAACCTGCGTAATGTACCCGCGTACACAGGTCACCGGCAGTACACAAGTTGTCGGCCTTTTCAAAAAAAAATTTATTATTATTTTTTTATATAAAAAATTAACTTTGTAATTTTATTTTTATTAAAAAAATAATATTTCATAAAATAAGCCCTATTATGCTTTTGCGATGATGACCATTTGGCCATCAAATTTAAGCCCCACATTTTTTTTCTACAACGGCTGTATGACCATCAAATTTAATGTAGCGTTGGCTTTTTTCCCCTTTGGACCTATTTTCTTCTAAAGGTCGTAACTTGGGCATACAATATCGTTTTTTGGCAAACAAGATATCGTCGAAAAGCTGGTTCTGTCATCTTTCCAGTGGTGTGGGTTTCATCACTTCCTTTTTCTATTGGTGCATTCTACAGTTATTTTTTTGGCTATCCTTCATGTATTTCCAGTTTTTTTGTCCTTTGTGGGCATTTTGAGCATCATTTGTAAGCAATCTTTTATGTAAACACACTGAGATAAAGTGTCATTCTATTGTACATGTATTTTTGGGGATTTTGCACATAAGGTTGTGCCATATTTTATACTCACACTGTTTTATAAAGTGCCATGGGGGGTTGTGTAGTTTTCCTTTGTTTGCCATCACACCTTTGTTCGGTGAGTGTCCCTCCACAACGACAGTGGATCCATATGATTCCAGCCTCATGCATGTATGCTTTGTTTTGCACACCACTTTTTCAATTGCAGGTGCTTTTTTGTGCACTTTCAGATGTTTTTTCTTCTTCCTCATGCACTACAGGTTGTTACACAACATTTCAATGGATTTGTCAGGCTCTCCCAGTTCAGCATTATGGGGGTTATTATATTGTTCGTGCTAATTCTTCCTTGGTTTCGCCTTGGAAGGAATCTTCCATTCTCGGTTGATCAGTGTTTTAGACTATTGGTACTTATGCCATTTGTATCTTCGTTCCAAGTGTTTGCCTTTGTTTGCCATCCGATTCAAGTAGTGTCGTTTGGGGCACTCATGTAGATTGTTGTCTTCTTGATCCTGATCATCCTATCTTCAGCGAAGGTTCTTCAGCACCATAGCATTCATCTTTTGACAGTTGTTTGCAGCTTCTTCTGCTTCAGTGATGTTCTTCTTGGCTTTCTACATCTCTTTTTGGAGTAGAGCTTTTCCCATGAGGTTTTCTCTATTTCTCCATTTTACAAAGATTTGGTTGTATTTGGGTACCTGATCTAGCCTAGTTGTCGAAACCCATGTTTTCCTTCTTGTATTGTAGTTACCTTTGCTTTCTTGTATTTGTTTGTAGCTGCACTGTTGCTCATCTTAAGGGGGGGTGTTAGAGTAAAGGTTTTAACTTAATTATGTTGATTAAGTCACCTTTATTCCCTTCTTAATATTTCACGTTAGTTTGCATAAAGTGACATTTAATAATTATATTAATTATTAAATGTTTTCCTATTAGGGCTTCTTTTAGGGTTTTTCCTATTAGGGTTTTTGTAGGGTTTGCATGATCTCCTTTTATAAGGATTGATCCCATTGTATTATCATATCAATTTATTCTCTCATTCTCTCTGATATATACATTTCCAGTTTTCAAAGAACCCTTGCTTGTTTGTCTCTATCTCTTCTTTTGTGACAGGTTATTTGTATGCAGGTGATCTTCGGGGTTTGTGAAGTAGTTTTTTTTCAACTTCTACACATCTATGTGAGCTTCTTCCCCATCTCTTTTGACACACCCATATGTAGTAACACTGCCAAGAACATGGCCGAGATTTTTGAGTTTTCCTTGAACCTATGATAGGCCCTCATGAATTCTGGCCCCAAACTTTTTTGGTTGCCTAGAGAATTGGTGGATGAGATGACGCCAACAAAGCCTACAGTCTTTTGTCTGCGATCTCACCTTTGAAAGATTGTTGTAGCTTCTCAGTGTTCAAGAATAATGGAGTCTCCATTATTCTTGTTGCTACCACTTCCCACGCCTTTCCATTGCTCAGACTTGCACTAGTTCCTCCGCCTTTGACTCTGCCACCTGCTTTTGGAATACTCCTTTGCATTTATTAGAAATAACACCAGCCGATGCCTTTTATTGACAGTGACCTTACTTCCTTTTTATGTGTTTTTCATGCCTTTAAGGCATGTTTTCTAGAAATAACAAGATAATTATTATAACAAGTGAGTCAATTATCTATAATTTAATTGAATTTGACAACATCCATCCTGAGCAGTAAATTAAAATCATCATACGTAATAAATATCCATCTAAAATTAATCATCGACCACTTTTAATATATATAAATTAACAAGTCAATACTGATAATATCATCATCATATATAACTAAAACAAGACAAATTCAAATATGCCAGTAGATCAATAACATGTCAAAATGATACATGTCAACCAGTTGACATAATTCAAAATGATACATGTACAAATGATATAAGTAAAAATGATAAATTATGTAACTCAAATTGATACAAGTCAAGAAAATACATGTCCAAATGATATAAGTGAAAATGATAAATTTCAATATGATACAACTTAATAATATGGTATTTTAGGCCATGAAAATGATAAATATGATAGTAACCATGAAAAGAGGCATCATAAAAATATATCAACAATGATCCATGATGCAGTCTATATGATCATGAATGTCATTGGGTACTACCAGCAACTGCCTCATCATAATCACCACTATCATGATCATGATCATCATAACAATATACCAGCAATGATCCATGATGTAGCCTATATGATCATGAATGTTGTTGGGTACTACTAGCAACTTCCCTATCATCATCATCACCATCATCATCATAATCATCATTGTCATCATCATTGTCATCGGCCTCGGTGTCTTTTGTATCTTTGTCATCATCATCCTCTGCCATGTGATCTGTATCGGTAGAACCAATATTTTCTGGATCTATATCATGATGAGGATCATCTTGATCTTCTGGAAGACCCGTGTTCTGCAAAAAAAAACATTTAAAATGACAATTTATTATTTATTTCATGCAATAATTTAATTTTTTTGTTATATATCTAAAATTGAAACATATGAGATGAAACCATAATCAAATTACATCCTATCAAAGTACACATACCATAATAAAATTTCAAAAAAGTTAAAGCTAATATGTGATTCCAATTATGTAATACATGCAAAAATTATAATAAACGTTAGTAAAGATCATAAAAGAAAATGTTATACAATTAAACTATCAACTGCAAATTCTATTACATAACCTTAAGTCCCAACCCTTTGCAAAAGAATGAGGAGACTACAAGAAGATTGGTTGTAGGGGGCATTGGTACAGGAGATGGACATGGCTCTTCCAATCCATCCTCTGAGATGGTTTCATAAATAAATGTGGAAGATATCTCCGTTTCTAGAGAGCACGTGATTCAAGTTGATACGAAAAATCATCTTGTTCTGGTACCCATATATGGCATCATGGTTCCATTTCATGTAGCAACCATCAAGAGTGTTATAAGAAAACAAGATGGATGGATTTATTATATAAGGATAATTTTCAATGTTCCACATACCGGCTTTAATGCCAACTACATGCCAACATTGAAATTCCCTAGCAGTATTTATGTTAAAGGAAATTTCCTTTAGATCTAAAGATTCAAAGCACATCAACCATGTGGTACAAATGATTAAATCCCACAGATGATCTGTAGCAATGAAAGAGTCTGAAAAGGCAGAGAGAGCTACACTAGTGACTCAAGAGAAACTTCAAATTTCAAAAACAAAGGCAATTAGGCTAGCAGACTTGTGGATCAGGCCAACATTTGGTGGAAGAAGAAGAAAGATGATTGGAACTCTGGAGGGCCACCATAATGGATTTCGGTATTCAACCATGAGAGTAGAAGAGAGAGCTGATATCATGTATCAAAACATTAAGCATGCATTCTTCCAACCTATGGAGAAGGAGATGATTACTTTGCTTCATTTTCATTTGCATAACCATATCATGGCGTGGGAACCAAGAAGACCAAGGATGTCTACTTTTATGTGGAGGTAATGGATGTGGTCCAAAATTTAGGAGGGGCAAGAAGTTCAATGTATGATCCTGATGAAATTGAGGAAGAACAACAAGAGAGGGACGGGAAAAATAAAATCAATGCAAAGTTTCAAGGATTTTTCAAGCAAGTAAGAGAAGTATGGGAACAACCTCATATAAAATATTTTGAACTAGAGTTTGATATACCATTTAGAGAGCTTGGTTTTGATGGAAGAGGAAGACAGATGATTACTTTGCTTCATTTTCATTTGCATAACCATATCATGGCATGGGAACCAAGAAGACCAAGGATGTCCAGTTTTATGTGGAGGTAATGGATATGGTCCAAACTTTAGGAGGGGCAAGAAGGTCAATGTATAGTCTTGATGAAATTGAGGAAGAAAAGCAAGAGAGGGGCAGGAAAAATAAAATCAATGCAGATTTTCAAGGATTTGTCAAGCGAGTAAGAGAGCTATGGGAGCAGCCTCATCTAAAATATTTTGAATTAGATTTGATATACCATTTAGAGAGCTTGGTTTTCATGGAAGAGAAAGAAAGATGATTACTTTGCTTCATTTTCATTTGCATAACCATATCATGGCATGGGAACAAAGACGACCAAGGATGTCCAGTTTTATGTGGAGGTAATGGATGTGGTCTAAACTTTAGGAGGGGCAAGAAGGTCAATATATGATCCTAATGAAATTGAGGAAGAACAACAAGAGAGGGACATGAAAAATAAAATCAATGCAAAGTTTCAAGGATTTTTTAAGTGAGTAAGAGAAATTTTTGAACTCCATTGATGCTATTCCTCAATATTTTCCTTATGGCATCAAGGAATGGTTGAACTGCATGGATATAAAGTATTATGAAAGCAGAATAAACTTGAATTGGCAACCAATTTTGAAGACTATTACTGATGATCCATAAAAAATTATTGAGATGGTGGTTGGGAATTTTTGTATATGGAAGCTAGTGATTCTAATTCTGATAATTCAGAAGAGTCAAATCAAAGATATGGACCCTTTGATGTAGAAGAGGAATCAAAATCAAATGAGGAAGGTTTAGAAGATGAATCTCTTGTGGATTTAGATGAGGATGAAGAAGAAGAAGAATATTATGAAGGGGAGGAAGGTAAAACATGGGATGAACTAGAAACCAAAGCCAAAAATGCAGATAAGGAAAAAGGAGATGAGATTGAAAGTGAAGAGGAAAGGCAGTGATGAAAGGTAAAAGCTATAGGGATCTCTCGGGCACCTGATATTAGAGATTCAAGAGGAATTCCTACCAAGAGGCATAAAGTCAGATGAATTAAGTTCATCTACATCCTTATACTATTTATTCATGAACATAAATGGTTCAGGTGTTTATGCAAATGATGCATATATGTTAACTTGATCAGTGTTGTTAGTTTGGTAGTTTGACTTCTATGACAACCAACCATTAGTCCATTTTGTGCGGGAGCACGTTTGTGTTTTTAGTTAGCTTTTTTGGATAGCTCTACTTGGTGTTAAGGACATTCCATTTATCTTTTGAATGTTAAGGAGTCTAGTATTACACACTTCTCTATATTGATCAGATCAGGTTGCAAGTTTTTTACTACTAATTAGTTTATTTATGGATGTTTTTTAACTTGGAAGACATGAATTTATTGTCTTTTTTTAAATTAGATGGACAAATTAAGTGGTTGGTTAGCTACGCCAAGTGATGTAGACTACAAGGATGTGTTAGATCTATAGGATGCCTACCAAGATGCATCAAAACATTCTTACATGTTAAAATAATGGTAGCATCATGAGGAAGGATGGAAAATATGCATGTGGATCACTTAGTAGAATGGCAACATGAATTCAAGGAAGCACTCCTTGAGATACCATGTTTGAGAGAAAAGAAGATAAATCAAATCAACATGGGACTAAGTTTCTCAAATGATATAACTCATAACTTAAATGAGGACAATTAAGAGATATTAAAAGACAATGGTCATTAATTAAAAGATGCGATAAAAATAAGGCATGAATGTCACCCACTACCCTTTAAGGCAAACAATATTTTTTTCCTCAACATGAAATAATGGGACAATTGAGTGGGATCTAGGGCCAACGAAGAAGCACTTTAGAACTCATCCTACGCATTAATAAACAACTCAACACAAGAAATGCAAATTGAAATATTAACACAACAATATCCAAATAAGTTATTGAAATTGAAAGTCAACTATTGATACCTCATTCTCCATCCAGATTAAAAAAT
This sequence comes from Sequoiadendron giganteum, assembly GCA_007115665.2. NCBI lineage: Eukaryota > Viridiplantae > Streptophyta > Pinopsida > Cupressales > Cupressaceae > Sequoiadendron > Sequoiadendron giganteum. The sequence continues at coordinate 394,245,695 of CM021107.1, forward strand.
CGACCCACTTTTTTCTTTGTAACTTTTCCTTTTCAAATTGCTTTGGATGCCGACTATATTTATCCTCCTATCAAAACATGGCACATGGACTAGTTAAACTAATTGATATGCAATCATTTACTTTTTCCTAGGGAATTAAAAAAAATATCATTTAACATATTAAATATACTTACAAATTTACAGATCAAGGCCTGTAAACCTTTCTGGCCACTGTGATGCGTGGCATAAAGTTTTTGAAGCCTAGACTTGGAGGCCTTGTCCTGAAACATACTAATTCAAATTAACTATGCACAAATAAAATTTAAAAATCATTTAACAAATTTGATATAATCTTATGAGAAAATTCAAATACCTGCATACTCTCCTCACCAGACTTCCTCCATGCTTCGAACTTCTCATATTCTCTTACAAGCTTTTTTCATACTTTGACACTTACATCAAGTGGAATTTTTTTGAGCCTTAGCTTGGGAGGGATTTTTTTTATCTTCTTTGTTTGGTTGCACCGAAATCTTGCAATTTTGAGATATTTGTAGCTTTACCTTCTTCACAGACCAACATGTGCCATATTCAATCTCCATGTCATTGATAATTTCTTTTTGCAAGTGTATGGGTATCTTTGATAATGGAAAATGTAGATGGTCTTTGAACTGTTGATGGCATGATTCCTTCAACCTATGAACAAACCCTTTTCCAGCAGTTGTCATTCAGACTTCCACTAAAACCACAATGTATCATATGTTGCTATCAAAGGTACCAAAGCAAGATTGAAAACTTGTCGTGGTGGAAGAAGTCTGTGTCCCAGGAGTGGGTGGGATAGTGGAAGCCTCTGATCCCTATTCTATATTCCTAGAGTTTACTGTTACTAATTTCCTCCTGTACCTTTTGCTCGATCCAGGACTGCTTGGGGAATCAATTGATTCCCTTTGACACGGTTGATTTGGTTGCAATGTTTGAGGGGCTACACTAGATCGGTTTTCTATGTATCTAGAAAGCGTTGTCCAATGCACATCATCTAGTTTGTTCATTGCCTATTCCCCTAATATGGAAGCCAATACCTCTTTATCTTTGTCAGTCACGTGTCCCTATATATATAAAAAATAAATTTCTTCTTTTAAATTTAAAAAGTAAAAATGAAAGAAACAAGGAAAACATTTACAAATCTATAAATTGACAATGAATTACCTCATCGTGGCTAGATTCTGCTCCCTTTTTTCTCTTCCCTCTATCGCTTGACATTTTGAGGCTACCTAGGGAAAATTATTTTCTTCCAGTGTGTGGAGGCAAATGAAGTACACACTGTCAAGTATGAAAGTTTTCATCCAATTTGTGGTATGAAATTTTTACCTTGAATGACTCTCTTTCTGGATTTAAACACCTATGAATCAATTCCTTGCACAACTATATAGAATATAAATATATTTGAAAGGATATAAATATATGCAAAATAAAACAAATTTATTGTAAAAAAATCAACGCTTGTGCACCTGTATAGAATGGTAATCTTTGGGGGGTAAAAAGTGTGCAAAGTGTGGTTTTATTGAGAGTTAACATAGATAGGTCCCATGCTCGAGTCGCATCTGCTGATTAGAAAGAAAATGAATGTGTGTGCATAATCAATTCAAAACCACGTACTCATTATTCTGTTAAATATTTGTGGGAACGAAAAAACAAATTGTAAACTTACCTATAGTGTCGCAAAATAAATCAAATTTTTGATCTACTTGCTTGTAGCCCTCCTTCACATCGTTTTTCTATTTTTCGTCCTCTCTTAATTTGCGCTGCTTTTTTCTCTTGTCATCTATTCCTTTGCATGAGTATTTTCTCTTGTCATCTCTTCCTTCTTGACACGGGAAGTTTTAAATTTTTGTTCCTGATTCACTAGTCGGTGCCATAGTCGGCGTAGCAAAGTGAACCTAATTTAGTGTCGCCTTTCAGCCAAAAAATTTAATTTGTTTGGGACACAAAAGGTGGCACAAAGTGCACCTAATTTAGTGCCTAGCACAACAAAATGATGTATTTTGCTTGGAAGTTGATAAATAAATTGATCCTAAATGACTTCATCTTCATATGTTCCAAGGGAGCAATCATGGTTCCCTATTTTATCTATTCCTTATCCCATGTCAATTTTATGGGTGAAAAACTAATAGAGGTTAGATTTGTGAACTCAGAAATGACCCCTATACAATTAGATGAGTCATCTAAAGTGTGAAATATATGTCAAATATATGTCTAAAGTGAGGTTTTGTGTTGGATAGCATATTAATTGAAATGATATAATTGGTGTACTAAAAATTATTTACTATGTTGTGTATTATAGGGGCGAGACGATGCAATGGCAATAGATCGTGTCATGTCAAATGAGGAGTACACAACAGCTGAAGTGGGACATCAAGTACTCAAATTTTGACTTTAACTTATGAAAAATGATCTGATGGAATTTTGTGAAACATCCATCTTTTTCACAGTGTTATTGAAATTTATAATGTATTATCCAATCTTGACATAAATTAATGCATGTTAATTATTTTAGATGGATATTGGAGTAAATGTAGAGCCTGGGCGTTCAACTAGAAAAAGAGGAAGATATGTACGTGGATGTGGACCTAAAACTATTAAATCACGTAGACAACAATGGGTGTTCGAGGATATGACAATGGATCTTGCAGACACAACAAATGACTAAACCAAACAAGAGGTTGGTCAGGACTATAGTGTTGTGCCTTTTGCACACACGCTCCGTTCAGAACGAGGACCCTTTTTTCCCTCTTTGTTTTTTGGTCCTTTTCATTTTGCCTCATTTTGCGTACCCATTTTTGTGCCCCGAAACAAGGGGTAGCATGTTTCCCAATGCCATATTTTAAGTCTCAGGTTATCCTGGTTTTCCTTGTCGAAATTCTGGCATCAGTGGCAATTTTCGGATTTCCCCTCCCGGGTTTCCCCTTCCAGGTTTCCCCTTCCAGATTTCCTTTGCCGGATTTCCTCTGTCGAGTTGCCTCTGTCGAGTTTCCCTCGCCGGCTTTCCCCTGCTGGCTTTCCTGTCGGTCTTCGTTGTTTTCGAACGGCTGCCTAGAGATGGCTTTCCGGACCCCAGACCCCAGACCTCCCGCCGCCTCTACGTTTTTCGAGCTCACCAACCAAACCTGCAACCATACGGAAGAGTTAATGCCGCATTAATGGTAGTTCTTCTATAAAAACGAATTTTTCGGCCGCCATTATCATTTTCACAAGTGATAGAGAAAGTTGAAGAAATCCCGGTGAATTTGGTTTTCCTCCTGTCTCGAATTTTGAAGTTTTTTCCCAACGACCTCCGCGCATCCAGCAACTTGTTCTTCGGATTCTCGAGGTAGGTGTTCCGTCCGTGCACCCTCGCTTTTTATTTTTGCGAATTTTTGGATTTTCTTAAAGGGAAAATGTAAAATGAAACCCAAACTAGGTAAATTTGCACCCTCCGCACATAACCCATGTTTTAAAAATCTGAAAATCAACCGTTAGATCACCCAAAATTCGATCTGGAACCTCCCCGCATCGCGGCTGTTCTTTGAAATGGCGCTGGAACCTTCTGGGCCCGGGTCTTCCCGTGGCCATCTGTACCCCCCTTCTTCATTTTTTAAACTTGTTCTTTCTTCTTCAGATTTCCATCTCCGGAATTCCCTTCTCGGGATTTCATTGTGTCTCCGCCGTTCCAAACGGCCCTGCCCGAGCGTCTTCCCGACCCTCAAACCCCGGACCCTCAAGGTCCATCCAAATTTCAAACTTCGCAATTCTCTTCAAATCTGCCCTCGGAATTCGATTTCTGGAATTCCGTTCTCAGAATTTCGTCCCTCTTTCGTCGTTTCAAACGACTTCCACCTTGCAGCTTTCTGGACTTTGTTTCCTGACCGCAGAATCTTCCATTTCTCAATCGAAACTCTCGACATTTTCTTCCTCTCAGACTTCCGCCTCCAGAATTCCTTTTTTGGGATTTCGTTGTGTTTTCACTGTTCCAAACGGCCCCGTCCGAGCGTCTTCCCGGATCCCAGACCCCAGTCCGCTATCTGTCAGAACCTGAAACCTTGGTTTTATTTTCCTCCGAGCTCCATCCAGGTTCTGAACACCAGAATTCCCCCCTCAGAATTTTGTTCCTCCTGCGTCGTTCTAAACGGCGATTTCGGAGCATCTTCCTAACCTCTGGGTCTCGGTCCCTTGTTCGCCACCCGGTTGTCCCGAATCCTCTGGCTTCTTCCGAAAACTTCCTCCTGGGTTTCCTCTTTCATTTCACCATTCCGCACGGTCGACCCGTGACCGCTTCCCGACGACAGCAATCTGAGACCCGGATTCCATCGCCCGGAATTCCGTTTCCTCTGCGCCGTTTCAAACGGCTTCCCTACGATGATGCCTGAACCTCCAAATGGGGCATCAAATGACCTCCAAATCCAAAATAGATTTCGACCCACTTGCTAGAATTTGGTTTTCTTCCATTTCCAACCTCAAATCTTCAAATCCAACCTCGGGAAATGCATATGGGAATTCCATTCTCATTTTTCCCTTTCAAACAGCATTCTGCCAAGGGATTTTCGGCCCAGGAACTCCAGATTGTTTGCACTGCCCTCTAATGGTGAAGTATCTAGCTTCCATGATTATTAGGTATGAATTGTGATTGTCGGACTAATCTTGACATGCAGGTATTTTCCGCTAGCCATTTTCTCAAGTTCATCGTTACTAATTCCCGTCTGTTATGCAGGATTTATGGAATCTGGTCCAGAGACTTCTGGTGCTTCCAGAAAAGGAAAAGGAATAGCTAAGCCACCAAGGGGAAATGAAGATAAAGAACTGATGAAATATAAGTTCCAAGGGGTCCCTATTCAATCCAGGATCACTACCCTTTGGAGGGATGTTTCAGATACCAACATCGGGCAAGTCGATGTTGATGAATTCACGCAGAGGGTCAGAATGAACCCGAAAGCAGCAAATGCAAAGTTGATAAAGAGCAGTGGACTTGCTAAGGCTGTAGGTTTCCCATCGGCCCTAGTGGCCCCAGAGTTGGTGATGGCATGTGTGGAGGCATACCAATCTGATACCAGAACAATTGTGGATCATAAGGGGAATATCCTTGCAGATATGTCTCCATCGGGTATAACGGAGACCTTCCACATTCCCGCCTTCAAGAGCATGGAGGTCCCCACCATGGAAGACTGTAAGTAGGTGTGGGAACAAGACCCATTGGATTGTAAAAGGCTTATCAACCAGGCTAGTTGAAGGAAAAATGGGCTAGTGCTGGGAAGCTTCCTCAGGAGCTCTACCGTAGTGATTTCTTCGAAGACTACCATGACCTTGTAACGCTGCTCAGCCGAGTCATGGGCCTTCCCAACGCAGTTTTCTTTCAAGAATGGATGTTCTATTTCATAGAACAGATTCCCTAAGGTAAGGGTATCGCCTTCTATTGGGGCGAGATAATCAGCGACTACTTCCACGAGCAGTTTACCACTATGAAGAAAACTAACAAATTCTTCATGACCTCTTACTTGGTGTATTCCCTCGCCAATCGGCAATATTATCAAGGGTTGACAATGATGCCTAGTGACCCATCAGGGCCAAAGCTCAAACCTTATGACAAGTACACTTAGTTGCAATTTAGGAATTTCAAAAGGAACTACAGTAGGGTGAATGACGTGTTCATTGCCCACATAATCCGAGCAGTAGGAGGGGATTTTCATAGAAGGACGTCCCACAGTGCTAGGGTCCTCCTCAGACAATACACCTTCTAGTACATACAGTTCCCAAGGTTCACATACATTTGTGCCAAAGGATTCTCAGACAAACCAAACAAGTTGCCCCGGTACCCAAATGACCGGATCATTCTCTTGGAACTGACTCGGCAACTGCGACATATTCACAGTGTCTTGAGTGAAAAACATTTGGCAGGCCCCATCTACCCCATGAACCTTGGTCAGGGGATGTATAAGGTCCACACTTCCGAGTGCGTGGGATATTCGGAAAGGGAGCTGGCAGAGTATAATTTTGAACAATACATAGCGAGGCCACAAATGGATCCCTATGGCCATGTCAGAAAGGCACTGGGGCACAGATATGCCCACCTCCGCAACATCGAGGACTTTTGGGCCAACTGCAGGGATGATCTTGAAGTACGATTGCGGTATTATATGTGCATGACTGTCATCCATGTACGAAGGGTGAACTTATGCCTGGTCTCTAATCAACTGGAAGAGGATGAGGATGCAATTGTGGATCCAAGTTATGATGCAGTTTCCAATCTGTTGCTGCCCGCTATCAACTGGGATGCACCGGAGCTCAATGATATCAGTGTGCTCACCAGGGCCATCGAAGTCCGAACGAGAGCATGGATTGACGAGAAGGTGGCCCAATTGAAACAATAAGGGGTCGTCCTGACATACACCAAGATTGCAAGTGAATATGTAAGTGAGCCAAGTGGCTCTGAGGGTGAGGAAGCCGCCACTGCAACTGGGGAGACATCTAAACCCCCACCATCTCTAAAAACCAGGAAAAGAAATGAGGCTAGCCAACAACTGGCCAAACCAAAATTCTATGCCCGTAAGTCTTCCGAGCCGGAGCCCTCTAAGAAGAAAAGAAAAACAACAGGAGGCACCGAGACAATGGTGATGCCCAAGGGTTCGCCCCTCGGGATCGCAAGCAAAGGATCTAGCTCTTTTGGATCTCCACCCATTGTAATCATCGTCGCCACCCCGCTTGCCTCAATTCCAGCTTCTACTTCCTGCTCGCCTGTAGTGGATATCTCCATCCACCTTGCTCCTACTCCTCCAATATTGCAAGTCATTCCCGTAGATTCATCATCCGCCGCCACCTCGCCAATGACCTCTTCCTCCATGTCTCCTTCCCTTCCTTCTGTTTCCGTTGCCGCGACGCCAGCCCCAAGCCTTCCAGTGTCTTTTGTGAAGTATATGTAGAATGTGCCTTCCAAGCTTTCAGGGATGCTCACCAATCCAATAGTCCAGGATGCGATAGCTTAGGCTATGGCCTCCACTCCAACGACATCCCCCTCTACTGAATCACCAAAGATGAAGGCGACCATGCAGATATCAGATGAGCATGAACGATAGCAGTTAGAGGTTGAGAAGGCACCGGAGTATGAAGAGTTTGAATATCATGAACATCCCTTGTTCGAGCGTCAGAAGATTGACAAGGTGGCCTATGAGTCTTCCAGTGAATCCAGTGAGGGCAGTGAGGACCTTGATGTTGAACTGATCCGAGAATCGAATGATCCCGAGCTCAATGCGGAGTGGGGCAAGCAGCTCAAGGAAATTGAGGACAAGGAGGCCGAGGACCGGCTTACACAGGAAGAGGAGACTGTTGCTCCAGAGATGGAAGGTGATAGGTCTCCAACCGAGGAACATGGCCAGACTCCAGGGCATGATAAGGAAACTTTCCTCCATGACGACAAACAAGCAGAGAGCCCCAAGAACCATCAGGATGCTATGAACGAGGAGGAGGATACTGAGAAGAAGGATTCACCCAAGGAGCAGCTACATACCGAGTCCCCCGCTAGGCATGAAACATTCAAACAAGGTTCTGATGAAGGAAAGGAAGATGCAGGAACAAATGAGAAGGCTCTTGTCGTCAGAATAGTTGAACTCGAAAAGGAGGACAACGGGACTCAAAGTGAAGCGCCAGGGAAAGAACCCCAAACACCTAATTGGTTGCAAAGACAACTCAAGCAAAAGACTCCCACATTGAAGGATCCCAAGGCAAGGCTGGAAGCCATCATGGCTAGAGCACAAATAAGCACCAGAAAGGACAAGAAGCTGAGGGTTAGATCGAAGATAACCATGGATGCCTCAGGATCAAGAGCAATTCAAATAGCAACGTTGATGGTTGGGGAACATGGCATAACTTACAACATCTCCACCATCGACCTGGGAGTGCCCACAAGGGAGCAGAAGGTTGAGCATCTCCAGGAGTCGGTCGCCACAGTAGTGCACCTTATCTAGCAGGATAAGATCTCCAAAGAGGAATTAAAGGAGCAGGTGACTGATCTAACAACTTGTATTCATCAGTGGTCATCTCCAGATGAGCAGCCTACAACATCATCGGGCCCGCCTCAGTTGTTGTCCAGAGAACAAATTGACAAACTCGAAAAGAGACGGAACTTGGACAAAACTACGGAAAATTGGTTCGGCAGGTTTTGGACATAGGGAAAACAGGTATCAACGTGGTTGTCCAGGCAGCAAATAGGTTCCTAGAGGTTCAAAAAACTCTCGAAGACACAAGGCAGATCTGTGAGAAGTTCCCTAAGAAATACGATGCAGCCTACCCGAAGATTGAGGCCATTCTTGCGTTGCCGAGTGATATCTAGGAGGACTTAGCCTTCAAAGACGATGACCACTGGTTGGTGGATACCTGGAAGCGAGACTATAATCACCGAAAGAGAAGGATGGAGCAAATTTTGGAACGGATAGCACCTGACATTGAATGGGCAAGGGAGTCCAGAGAGGAGTGTACTCAATATCTCAAACTGATGACGGGGTATGAGGTGCCTACGGTCGAGATCAATCCTGAAAACATCAAGCCCCACTTCTCAAAGATTATGGAAGATGGGATGTCTGCCGAAGTCACCACTGAGTTCATGTGTTTCGCGGCCCGAGCCTTCATGCAATCAAAAGCTTGCAAAGAGAATGATGCTAAGTATGAGGCAGACTGGAAGAAGCTTGGCAGTAATTCCTAGGAATGGAGTTACCAAATCCTGAAATCTGACATCGTGGAGGTAGATACGCTCTAGTCCCTGATCTTGAGTTTCATGGAGTATGTCGCGGTGAAAAAGCGAGAGGGCAATCTAGTCATCGACGAATAGTTCCTTGAAGAATAGCTACAGCAGGGGGAAAATGGCTAAAAGACAAATTTGCTACAGTACTGTCACTAGATGACGAATAGGGAAGAGACAAGAAAGTATTTATAAATGTAATATATTTGGGGGTAGGTGAAACCCTAATGTAAAATGAATCTTGGCCACATAATAGAATTGAATCTTGGCCACTCATTTTGTTTTTTGAAAACTATAAATAGGGCTCTCCTCCTCTCATTTTAAGGGAGTTGAGTTGTTGTAAAGGCATGCTGCAGAAATTATAAATAGCAAATACAGTCATTTTCTAGTGTATTTTCTGGGTTTCTCAATATGTTTCATGATTCCTCTCCTTTTTAGTTATAGTTTTGCTTTAAGTTACTTTGTTGTTCTAGCATCTTCATATTAGACTTGGTAAATTTAATATGTTATTTCTGGTTTTGGAGATAGTTGTTGTGTGTATGCTTTCCTTGTCCATACTTTTGGTCATTTGATGAAGGTAGATGACTGTGCAAAGTTAGTCTGGACTTTGATTTCATTGTTGCTCATTAAACTTTATCTTTATTCATGTTTCCATAATGAATGAATGATGAACATCTGCAGTCCCTAGAAGATAGCACATATTTCATGATATTGTGAGAATTCTGATTAAGTGAAATCTCGTTTAAGGAAACTGTCCACAATAGGAACCTCCATGATCACTGTTCATCAGTAGTTGTAGGTCCAGGAAACATCTTTCTTCCTCACCCTTTTATTTTTTCCTTTTTTAGAAACAACTTGTGCCAAGGTTCATTGCACATTGTAAAGCCAAATCCAGCAAAATAATGGAGTCTAAGACTATTGCCTGAGCCTGCAGCAAAGCATATCAATTCCAAACCTCTAGAACTCCATTTATCGACTCAATTCCCCTACAGCTTCAACCACGTAAGGCCGCCTTGTGATTCCATCAAATCACATAAACAACTGAAATATTCCAAGCACTGTCAAGACCTGACATCCGAGAGACCTTGGGATAGTGTTCTGCAATCTGATTGTGGAAAATTGTCTTTCAAGAGAGGTGATGCACCTACGCATTACCTGTGTTGTGAAGTGCATGAAAACACCATCAACATATAGTACATGGGATGAATACTTTGAGAAAATATATGACTAAAGTGAGGTTTTGTGTTGGATGGCATATTTTTTGAAATGATATAATTGGTGTAGTAAACACTATTTAATATGTTGTGTATTATAGGGGCGAGACGAGGCCATGGCAACAAATCGTGTCATATCAAATGAGGATAGAACGGATGAAGCGGGACATCAGGTACTCAAATTTTGACTTAACTTAGGAAAAAATGATATGATGGCATTTTGTGATACGTCCATCTTTTTTCATAATATTATTGAAATTTATAGTGTATTATCCAATCTTGACATAAATTAATGCATGTTGTTGATTATTTTAGATGGAAATTGGAGCAAATGCAGAGCCTAAGCGTTCAACTAGCAAAAGAAGAATATATGTACGTGGACATGGACCTAAAATTTTTAAATTATATAAATGATAGTGGGTGGAAGAGGATATGGCAATGGATCTTCCAGACACAATAGATGATTGCACTGAACAAGAGGTTGGTCAGGACTATAGTACATGGGATGAATACTTTGAGAAAATTGTTGTTTGTAGATGTTTTATATGTCATGGAAAGAAACAATTCAAACAAGCAATTGTACAAAGAAATTACATATATGATGAGCTTCCAGTTGGTAGTTTGCCTCCTACAATCGATTCAAATCCAATAGGAATTATGGTAAGGAATTTTCCAATTTGATATAAATAACATGTATACTTCGTTTAAATATTGTTTTATATTATTTAAATAACTAATTTTTTTCTCAATGGATACTTGTAGGATAAAGTTCTTAGTTTAAATTTTCCTGGATCACCGACCTCCAACCTAGAGGGAAATGATCATTTATCAGATGATACATCTAACAAAAATATGTTCCAATATACCAGCTCAGAAGATGAGGAATCGATGAAAACAAGTCACAAAACAAGAACCAGTTTAAAGATGCATAATTTGCTCAAAGACAGGAGGAAGGTGGACTACATACCCTATGAGAATTAATTTGATGGATATGATTACTTTCCCCTGAGTTTAAGATTAATTTACAAAGAGACATTTGATCATCGACTATATTGCACTTGGCCTAGTGGTCAACAGATGCCTAGAGTGTATGAGGTGTTTCAATTTTGGGGATACAGATACATGATACGACCCTTCAATATTCATGGAGTGAATCTAGGCCTCTTTATTGTCCAAAATTTACATGTGGGATCTAAACATAGAAACAATTCAGAACAAACCACTAGGAGATTAATGCCATATTATGTTCCATCATATTACAGTGGTGAATGGAGAAGGCTAGCTATATATAAGCCTAGCATGTCAGCATATGGTCTAAATTCAAATATGTATACACATCGTCTCCAATTAGAAAGTGGAAAATAAATTAATAGAGGTCATCTTATGTATATAGATGGACGTGCATACACACAAAAATATTGCAGGATTTATAATAGTAGTATAGGAAGAGACCCTAATGTAAGACCGAATTGTCAATTTGTCGAGGTTATAAATGATAAAGATGGAGATATGGAAAGAGAGGTTGATATATTGATAATGGTTGAGGCTATTAAGGACCTTACCATTGGGTATGAGTTATTCATTGATTACCCCTTCTTAAAATGCACTCCTGCACGAAAGAAAAGTGAAGAATAAGGTCTCTCTAAGGATGTTCCTAAGGGTAGAAAACCAAAGAATAATAAATGAGTGTGGACTGATGTTTTATAAACTATGTTGTCAAAATCATGTTTTATTTAAATTATTGTATAAAAAAGGTAGTCTATAAAATAATTTTCCATTATTCAATTGATGTATATATGTTCATACCATTTTTATTTTTATTTTTTAAGCCATATTTAATTATATTTCTTTGAAATTGATACATTTATGATTTATCCAATTGTTTCCAAACGTTAAATAATGCTTGTGTTTGTTGATAGGTAGAAGATGTTGATGAAACACATACTAATACCCATGATCCAACTGGGTTATTAAGATTTAGACGGGATGATCCAAACCATCCTTTAAACCATACCAGGGTGAAAAGAGCAAGTTTGAAGAGATTACTACCACTTGAGAATTTTGAAGAGCTGATGAGATGCCACCTATCCTTAATGATGATGATCATGATAGTGAAAATGCAATGTATGAAGAAGGATTGAATGAAATTTTTGGAGGTTTCTTTGGGGATGGAAACAATGATGACAATAATGATCATATGGCTTATAGTAACGATGATAGTAGGGGTAATTACCACCAACGTAATGTTGATGATAACAACCTGAAAGACTCCATCAAGCAAGCAATGAAGAAACCCATGTTCAAATCGAGTACAAGTAGAACCTCACAATTGGCATGCACATTAATATTATTAGAAATCAAGTCACTATTCAGTTGGTCAGACAAAGGATTCACTACACTACTAAAGTAAGTTGAAATCTATTTCTTACTTTCCATTGTCAATTGGTGTACACAATTCAAAAACATTCATCGACCTATTTTATATTTCTTTAAGGGGATTTTAAAACCATATATTCTATATAAATAGTCCTAGTATAGATTGACATATCAAACATGTTCATCATAAGTCAAACATTCAATTGATTTAATCTCTGGCAATCTTACAGGGCACTAAAAACTAAAATATTCCCTGAAGAGAATGTGTTTCCATCAACTTGTAGAGAGGTGCATTTGTTGTTGGTTGAGTTGGGGATTGAATATAAGAAAATTCATTCATGTAAAAATGATTGCATTTTATACAAAGATGAATATCAAAACAAGGTAGAATGCCCTGTATGCAAAGAGAAGGGATATCGTACAGATGTACGAGGTCCTACAGTTCCAAACAAGGTTTTACTTCACATGCCAATTATACCTAGACTTTAATGAACATTTCATTGCAAGTCACTTGCACAATTGATGGATTGGCATACAAATAATAGGAGTAAAGATGGATTCATGTGAATTCCAAACGACTCCAAAGCAATGGAAAACATAAAGGAAATATGGCCAAGAAAATTCAAAGATGAACCCCGTAGTATCAAGTTTGGTCTTGCAATTGATGGAGTGTGCCCATTCTCTTTCCTAAGCTCAAATTATAGTGTTTGGCCTGTCGGATTGATAGTATGAAATACTCCCCCATGGATGAGTGTTAGAAAGGAGCATCTTATGCTGACTCTCATTGTTCCAAGAAAACATCAAATTAAAAACATGGATGTTTATCTTGCACCTTTTATTGATGAGATGCAACTACTATGGAAAGGCATAAGAATGTATGAAATATCACATCCTCCACCAAATAGCTCATTCATGTTGTATGGTGTGCTATGTTGGACTATTCATGATTTCCTAGGACTTTGTGTTTGTTATGGTAAGATAAAATATTTACGTATTTACACTCATAATTTATTTTCATCCCAACTTTCATACTTAGTTTTTTTTTTTTTTTTGATGTTATTAACATTACTTGTTGAATTGCAGGGCTTCAAACAAAGGGGATATTTGCATTTCCAAGATATGCAGAACAATTTCAAGGGCGGTATTCTAAATATCTACATAAATTTATTTACACAAACAACATGGTTTTTCTACCACTAGATCATAGGTTTAAAAATCGCCTAAAGAATCAATTTGATGGAAAAGTTGAAAATAGAGGCCTTCCCATGATTATGAGTCTAGGTGATTGGCTTAAGAAGTATGAAGATTTTGAATTGAAAGCTTGGGAGGATTTTTTTGATCAGGGTGATTCAATTCAAGAACCAAAACAAGTTCTAGTTAATATGCCAGAAGGAATGAAAAGGAAATCCATATTTTATGAGCTCCCTTACTAGAAGGATCTATTAATATCTCACCTATTAGATCATATGCACGTCTTCAAAAATATCCCTAATTCTATATTTAGACATATATCAGGCAAAGAGAATGACACCTTGTCTTCGAGGAGAGATATTGCTCTTTCGCATACCAAAATTGATAGAAAACATTTGTGGCCAAATAGGGAAAATGAAACATATACAGAAGCTCCATGGATTTTGAAGAAAAAAGAGCTAGACCAACTCAAAAATGTCATTCATTCAGTAAGGACGCCTACTGGTTATGGGTCATAATTGGCTAAAGCTTTTACAATTGATGGACATATCACAGGATTTAAAACACATGATTTTAATAATTTTATAAAGGTATTATATATCATCATTTAACATTTATTGGTAACATTGATTAAGTACTAAATATATTTTGATATTTTTTTGTGTGAGAAAAATTACTAATGACCTTTTCATAAATGTGTTTGATAGCATATCACACCACTGGAAATTAGGGGGGATTCCTTCCTTACAGTTGACTTAAGGAATGCCATAAGTTGATTGTCAGCATTTACAAGGTATGTGGTTATATGAAATGTTCATGTGTGAGAGACATAAATATATTATATTGTAGTTTAATTTTTGACTAAAGGTTCATACTAATTTACTATTTTTATATTAGGTGGGTGACCTTCAAGGAGATCCATGAATATGAAGTGCCAAAGTGGAAGAAGGAAATTGTAGAAATTGTATGTGTATTTGAGAAGGAGCTCCCTACAAGTTTTATGGACCTACAAGTCTATTTACTTATACACCTAATCGATGACACTGAATTGGCAGGTGTCGTATCAATGAGGTGGATGTTTTTCTTTGAGAGGTATATGAAAAGTCTTAAAAGATATATCCGACAAAAGGCACATCCAGAGGGTTGCATGGCTGAAGGGTATGCATTGAATGAAGCATTTTTCTTCCTGTGTGAATTGCTTGGTAAGGATTTTGAAGATGGGCCATGCATCTAGGATGAAGAACAAGCATCAGATATTATTGATGGAGAAAAACCACAATCTAATGGTGTTTAAGTACAAATTAGTAAGTAAATTCATGATCAGTGTGGTTATTTTTCTTGCAATCATTAATTTACTCTGTAATTTATTTGTCAAATTAACAACATGACATTTGGAGTTTGAAATAAACATGTTGAAATGTAATAGGTGTAGATGAAATTTCTGTACTCGACAAGTTCATTTTGTACCACATGGACTTTATGAACAAATGGATTGATTTGTATGATAAAAAGAGATAAGTGTTAGAAGCAAGGAGATAGTTTAAGAGATTGAACCCAAGGAATACTCCACTTCCCACTGATTTGCTTGGGGAATGGGGCAAAGATTGCACACTAGAATGGGTTACTGAACAAATTCAAAATCAAATAGAAGATGCAGGTATAGATTCAAACATAACAGAAGATGAAATCAACATGTCTAGAGGATGTGAAAGAAAGGTATAGTTAGAATTTTACAAAATATTGTTTCCTTACAGTTTTGACACTATTAACTATTTTAATATTCGTCATTATATTTTTTTCACTGAAATAAATGGTCTTTCACAGGCCAGGAAATATCCAGCAATGTGGGCATATGGTTGACATTATCGTGTAGAAAGCGTAGATGTAAAGAGATGATCCTTCGATTGTGGCATCATGGTTGACTTCAAGCAATCCAGTCGATCAAGCTCAAAAGATAAGAATATAATTGAAGGGAATCTACAATATGTTGGAAAAATACAATAAATTATTGAGTTGGGTTACCGCTCTTTTAAATGTTGTATTTTTAAGTGTAGATGGTATGAAACATTTGAGAGGACACGAAGACATGATACCTATAGTGGATATTTTTCTATAGATTCCTCATGCTTCCTACTGGAGGATAAGGAGCCTTATGTTCTACCAATTCAATGTGAGCAGGTATTTCTTTAACTCAAACAAGAAGCAATAGTGATCATTTATCTATTAATTCATAGTTTATTGTGAATATATACATGTGTTTATTAATTAGTAAAATTGTTATAACATATGTTTAATATACGTATTTCGTTCATGTGTAGGTATTTTTCTATGAAGATATTTTGGACACAAAATGGATGTTTGTCATACATTATGATCCAATATTAAGACATGTATTTGACGATGCATTAGCAAATACAGAGCAAAACAATGATGGCCAACAAAATGAGAGAGAGGGATTATAGAACATCAAATAAATTGGCATCCATGATGATGTTGAAGATGGTTATGTTCAGGCACAAGAAAACAACAATCCAGAGTTAGATCACTAACTCATTTGACTGCAAAATCCAATGAAATTTCTAACGAAAGATGTATAATTAGATGTATTGTCTGGTACTTGTGATATTTAATGTGTAATTTTTAAATTTTTTAAATTTTATCCCTGACGTTCATCAAAATTTTGATGAACCTGAGTTTTCATCAAAATTTTGATGAAAATAAATAAAAGTGACGAAAATAAATAAAGTGAGTTTGACTATTTATTGCGACAGTGTTTTGCTATTATTGCCAGGTCGAGGGTAGTCATTATCTTTTTCCAGAATTCATTTGTGAAGTCATATTTGTACTTCTAGGTTTGAAAAACATATTTTAAAGCAACATCTCATCAGATTTCATTTTTAGACTTGTGCATTTTCAGAATTTCATTTCTAGATTTTGTTGTGCAAGTTCAATATTCTGATTTTAGGAGTCTAACGGTTGGAATCATAGTAAAATCAAAATTTAATAAGTTCTGAAATTAGCATTTTAAAGTGTTTTTGGGGTCATTAACTTCAGACTATCTTCTCTTTTGTAGGGGTGGTTGCATGCCGATTTTTGTGTGTGTAAAATATCAGAATTAATAGATTTTGTTACCTATCTATGCTTAAAAATTATTGGAGTGTGAGTTTGATATTTTTTGAAGATCTAAATATTCAAGCTTGGTAAAGAAAAATCATGCCAGATAATATTAGTCTAGAACAAAATAAAGAGACACTTGATAGATTGTGGGCTAGATTGAAAAGAAAGGGTGATGGGAAATGTTATTGTCCTTGCAATAATTGCAAGGGCTTAAAAACGAGAAGACTTTTAATCACAACAACTAAGAAACATTGTAGGCAACATGGTCACATTGAAGGGGGACATGATTATCGTCCATTGGTAAGTTGTTCATTATATGTGTTTATATTGATTGAATTTGTAAATGTTTATATCATTTTAACATCTTATATATATAAAAAAAATCACTTGATCATGATCATGGTTTATTTGTGTTTATCATTATTATAAAGGTGGGGCGCCCTAAGACACATGATATGGATTATCATGGCTTGGAGAATGTGGTTTTGCAAGCAGAGGAACATGGAGTTGTGAATATTAAAGATGAAGTTAATGATACTATGGAAGAAGATGATCATGCGCTAGAAAACATAGTTGAAGATGATGGTACAAATACATTGATCCATGACACATTTAGTGGCACAGCTAATCATGATGATCGAGATGACTTTGATGATGTTCATGATTTACCTATACTTGAGAAGGCATACGAGCCCCTTTATGAAGGCTCCCAAACAACTCTTCTCTCTGTTGTATTGTTGTTGGTGAACTTGAAGGTTATGAATGGTTTATCCAACATAGAAATCTCACGGATATTAAGGTATGTCATATATGTCATCTTTTTCATCTATTTTAATTGTTGTTAGTTCATCACTAGTAAATAAAGGATGAAATATGTACCATTAATATTCTTTATATTAACAAATTATTTTTTGTTATGGATTGATTGGTGAATTTTTGTTACCACCATCAAATATTTTACCTCACTCATACCGAGATTTATCTGGCATTATGAAAGATATTGGAATGGAGTATCAAGCAATAGATGCATGCCCCAATGATCATATTATATATCATAAACAACATGAATTTGCAACATAATGCCCAGAATGTCATATCAATAGATATCGAACAGATCAACTAACAAAAAAGGTGCCTCGCAAGGTTCTTCATTATATTCCCATTATTCCACGTATGCAACGATTATTTAGGTGTGAAATCTTAGCACAATTTATGGATTACCATGCACGGAATAGAAGTGGAGATGACATTCTTCGAATGCCTGCGGATGGTTCTACATTTAGGGACATGTAGGAAAAATGGCCACACTTTAAAGAAGAATCTCATAATCTCAGGCTTTCATTGGCAACGGACGGTGTCAATTCATTTGGAGAGGTAAGATCTATTTACTCGGTGTAGCCTATTTTTGTTATCAACAATAACATTCCTCCATGGATGTCAATAAAGAGGGAGCACATAAATTTGGCAATGATTGTTCCAAGTATTTTCTTACATCAATTTTCTTTAACGTAGTAACATCTCATTTGTCTTATTTGTTGCATAAGGACTTATATTTTTTTTTCATTTAATAGTCATGTACATTAATTTATATATATTGCAGTAAAATGGTTATAATAATTATGTAATGTTTATGTTCATTCAACTAGGTAAGTACCAAGTTAAAGATATGAATGTATATATCGAGCCTCTTATCGACGAGTTACTAAAGTTATGGAATGGCATCACTATGTATGACTTATCTAGACCAATAGGACAAAGACAATTTCAATTTCATGCAATGCTTGTATGGACAATTCATGATGCCCCAGGGCTAACACATTTTTGTGGTATCTTATAACGTTCGACTGCATTACTTTAACGATATTTAATTTTATGAAAAATGGCCACACTTTAAAGAAGAACCTCATAATCTCAGGCTTTCATTGGCAACGGACGGTGTCAATCCATTTGGAGAGGTAAGATCTATTTACTCGGTGTGGCCTATTTTTGTTATCAACAATAACATTCCTCCATGGATGTCAATAAAGAGGGAGCACATAATGTTGGCAATGATTGTTCCAGGTATTTGTTTACATCAATTTTCTTTAACGTAGTAACATCTCATTTGTCTTATTTGTTGCATAATGACTTATATTTTTTTTCATTTAATAGTCATGTACATTAATTTATATATATTGTAGTAAAATGGTTATAATAATTATGTAATGTTTATGTTCATTCAACTAGGTAAGTACCAAGTTAAAGATATGAATGTATATATTGAGCCTCTTATCGACGAGTTACTAAAGTTATGGAATGGCATCACTATGTATGACGTATCTAGACCAATAGGACAAAGACAATTTCAATTTCATGCAATGCTTGTATGGACAATTCATGATGCCCCAGGGCTAACACATTTTTGTGGTATGTTATAACATTCGACTACATGACTTTAACGATATTTAATTTTATGAAGTAGATATCATGCATGTTTTTTAAATAATCTATACTCACATACCAAGTAATTGTAGATGAATATCATTGATTGTTTTATTCTAGGGTGGTGCTTATGCAGTGAAAATGTTGACCATGGTGGACCATTGATGTAATCCAACACCTTATTTGACTATGAGAAGCATAAATAAAGTTCTTAGCGGTTGTTGATTAGAACACACCTATTAAAAACCATTTGCAAACAATTCCTAGCAACTACCCTTAGGTGGACAAGTAATTAGGACATAGTTGGTCACAACCAAAGTAACCAAAGATAATAATTATAGATTTAGAGAGCAACATTATCCTTGTGAAAAGAGGATTTGGATTTCAATCGTTTGCTAAATTAAAATGAATTATTTTATTGAACATCTTGGGAAGGAGATATCCCTAGTGGAACTTTAGAATTGCTAAAATGGATGGCATAGTTGGAGTTGTTGGATGACAACTTGAAGCTTGTAGAACTCATTAATCTCTTGTTTCAATTGATGAGTAGCTATGAATTCTTGTTGCTTGGAGGTTTTGACCATATCAAGAACTTCCAAAGTTTGTTCCATACTTGATCATGTGTATCTGTACTATTTCTTCCTCTGTGGTTGACAACTTGGTTTAACTTCAATGAGTTGCGATTGTTGAGCACACATCACAATTTAAAATGTGAGATATTGTTTGTGTAAGTGATACTTAATCGAGTACACAACTGCCAAAAACATTTCCATTTGAACCTTCAAAAATAAGTGATTTGAATAGGGTACCAAGTTTTCTACATTTCTTGTGCGAGCTTCCTTAGCCAGCCTTGGTTTATAGCTATGTAGATGTACTCTATGTAGCACTCCTCAACCATATTCTAAATACACAAAGGATCTTGTATGATCAAGGCAAATGGTATTTATCTAATCCTTTCACTATATCTAACATTGGCAACATTAATGAACCATGGGTTCCAAACTTTGAGTACCAATCGGATTAGTAGGATTTGACCTCGAGAAATGTATAGAAATCATTATTGGTTGCCCCTTGGAAGGGCTACATGGCTCAAAATGTGTAGGAATGGAGGAAGTGATTTCTACTTGTGAATAGAATTGCTCAATGCCTAAACTCTTATCTAATTGACTCCCTTCCTCGATTGGTCATGAAAGATTAGACATATGTAGAAGCTTTCAAATATCATGCATAAGATCCATTGGAGGTATTTCTACTATTTCCAAGGGAGATCCTAACTTATCAAGCAACTCTTCAATGTGGCAGACCTCATTGCTAAGGGGAAGAGTTGGTGTTGAAGATGCTAAAAGAACTTGTACCTCTAGTTCCTTGGATTCCTCTTTGCACTCACTTTCATCTATGACAACTTCTTTAGATGTCGTGTCTTCTAATATATGTTTTCTTTTCTTTGTAGAAGTACATGTGTCCTCTTATTGGCATACATCAAAATATTGCACTTCTTGAGATTTCCATCAAAAAATGGAGTTACACAATGGGTCGTAGGAAGAATGGGGTAGTGGCTTTCCGTCTACTACCTAAATGTATATTGCTTCGAGGAAGAGACCTATGTAATATTGGATCATATATAATCCTTTATGTTTTATGGAAATAAATTAATAGATTCTGGTACTCAACAACTCTCTCCAATTAGATACTTGCACTTTATTGAGTCCTATTGTTTTATCTTGATTGCAATATTTAAAGCTCTTGTTGCTACCACTAATCTTCTTTTAATATAATCTATAATGCATCTCCATTCTTCAATAGCCAACTATTATTTCTTGAGGCCTTGGTTTCCCTTTATCCTTGTCTTACTTAGCTTAGTGCTAGTGTATGCATTGCCAAGTCTTTCTATTCTTGTGAACTATTGATGGCGGGTTCTTGAACAAGGGGGTTTTTGTAGGCTATGTCAAGAAATTGGAAATTTTTTGTAAGAGTGAGTAATCCACACTTCCTGGTCCATGTACCATACATTGACTCTTTCTTTTCTTTGTTGTATCCAGACACCATTTCAACCAAGTAGGGTTTGAAGTTGCATATGCTAAAATAAGACTTTAAAAAGTGTCACATGAATGGCGGGATCTAGGTTTAAGATCGGGATAAGGACAAAATTCTTATGTGGATGGCTAGGAATAAGAGGTGTGATTGAAATGAGTAGATAAGATTGAAAGCTAGTTTGATTTTTGAGAGGGTGTCTAGATTCAATGAATCTAGATAGGAGTTAGTTAGACATGTGAAGGGGACATTTGTCACATGATGGAAATTTTAGATTATGATCTATGTGAATAAGTTGAAGGGCTAAGATTCAATGGACAAGGATAAAGGTAAAGTGGGATTAATTGAATAAATAATAAATATTTATATAATAATGGTATGATGTGAAGTGAAAAATAATTAAATAAATAATAAATATTTATTTAATTAATGGCTTATGATAAGGCTAAAATTAGGTGTGGTTGGGTAAGGTTAGATTTAAGGTGTCTACAGTTATATGGTAGCCTTCAACTCATATCCATGAATTTTGTTGCTCATCACAATTGACACTCACTAGCACTTAGGATTTCCCAATTGAGGTTTTTAGAATTGATCCTAACTTACATGATGTAGGTTTTTGTTTTTATTCCTTTTCTCATTGAACTTAGTAATTTTGTTTGCATTATTTTATTTAGAGGAGTTACATTTGATGATGTTGGAATTAAATGACCTTTGGCATTGTCATGTTTGTCAAAAGCTTTGTCAAACATATTTTTCCAAATTTTTGGTCTTGACATTGAAAAGGATGAAGTGGTTTTAATTTGTTGTTTTTTATCCCTTTTAGTTATCACTACCCAAACAAAAGCCAAATTTTCAATCACAAAGAATTTGCTAAAACCCTAGTTAGGTGGAATAATTCCTTTTGTGCTTGGCCCTTGAAACTTCAATGTTTCACCAAACCCTTGAAGGGATTGTTTTCCCTTCTTATTTGGCCTCTTGGGAAATACAAATGAAAGTTTGTTGTCTTCAATGATTGCCAATTTCCCTAAAAAAATTGAAGTATATGGAAAGTGTTATCATAACCCATACAATTGAATCAATTGTTGCGGACTGTACAAACAAGTTGTCAAACTTCAGCGTATGTTGAACTGCAAAAGCTTTTCACCAAGCTGTTTTCAGTCCTTAGACCATACAAATGAAAATCGGTAATATGCTTTTGTTGGATGAGCGTCTATAATGGGCTACAAGTGTCTGACATCAATAATTGTTCCAAACTCTATAGTTGGAGATGAAGCACCAACCTATGTACTATATGATAGCAAAATCACAAAAAGAGTATAGAACGACAAGGAAGAGTTGAGAGTTTTCGAATTGTATGTAGGTAACACCAAAAGTTGTACGATAGAAGATGGACTAGTAACGAGCCATATGGCAGAAGAAGGCACATTTTTAGATGTAGACTGTATGGTGGTTGGGACCGTATTTACTAATCGCGTGATGTTATACAAACATTTTGTGTGGAGTGTATGACATGACTTGAAAACCTTTCACCATCTTGGGAAGATTGTACAATGGAGGAAGAATTAACAAATGACTATAAAGGAATATGGTTATCTTTTTAATCCATTGAACAATGGAGAATTTTGGACAAGCGTATGAGAGAACATCATTTCCTTTTTCGTTTGTAGTGTAAAAATCAAATAATGGCCATAGAGATGTTTGGATTTTGACAATGTAATAAACATGGCAACATGGATTTTTTATAACATTGGTTAGGGAAACAACTTTTTTTTCTGTTTTAAATTGTTTTTTTTTTTAATTTCATTAGTTTGAGTGGCATCTTCATCAATTTCTTGATTTTCTAAAGAGTTTGGTTCTTTAGTTGAAATGCCAAAATCAATCAAATGAATAGTTTCCATTTGTTGATAATTTTTTTAATATTGCGCCATTCACATCGTCTTTCACACTCATTTCATCAAAATTCTCTAAGAATATTGACCCATTTTCTATTATTTCTTGAATTTTAAATGGTCCTATTTGAAGCATTTTAAATTTACCTAGTTTTTTCTCATGTTGACTTTTGTACTTGAGAAATAATGCACTAGATTCAAAATTGATTATTTGTAAGTTCTTGTCATTCCAATGCTTTATCCTTTGTTGCTTCACTTTTGTTGAGTATTGTTGCATTATTCTTTGTTTCGCGGTCTATTCAGCTGTAGGAACTTTTCTTTCAACCTCTTGACATCTCTTAATTAGTTTTCCATTGCTATCTCTAGGCTTGGCATCATGTGCTCTATTGATATTATGGGTTTTTGATTGTTCATTAGTTGAAATGGCATGTGACTTGTAGCTACCTTATATATCATCTAGTATGCCTATAATACCACTAAACTTGCAACTTGGCCCTTGAGTCGAGAACTGAACCTAATAGCACCTGATACAGACTTCATGCTTTCCTCCTTTTAGGATAAGAGCACCTGGAAAGGTATTATGCTCATGTTGTTGCACCTCTTCATGAGATATTTGTATACTTACCCTTGCAAACCTATGTACAGATGAAGGAGAAGCAGTCAACTTGCTCATTTTGCACCTAAAATCAAAACCTTCGTAGAAGCAAATGCTACTTACTATAGAAGCACAAAGAATTCTAGAATCTTAATTGCTTTGGTGAAAATGAAAAGCCATCACCCATATTTATTGAGAAAATTGATGAACGATCATCAATGCTTCAATTGAAGCACGAGCGAGCGAGTGATTATTCATTGGTGTCTATTTCACCGTTAATTCCCAAGTACATGGAAATCGGTGTACAATTCATCATAATTGCCAGGAAGTAGCCCCTCACATGCATGGAGATCAAGCTTATATCCTTCAAAGAGCTTGCACCATTAATGCTTGTCATTTGCAGAGCCTCACTAACCATCTTATGGCCAATTCTATGTTTTGAATATGATTCATTGATGCACTGATGCGTTGGCTTATTGAAAGACTCAAATTGAGTCAAAATCATTTGAAAATTCCACACTATTGCATGGTGGGCCCATCGGCCAATGATGCTTCCCCCAGTTAGAAAATATGTGTACCACTCGTGGGCCCCATCCAACCGCTTTATGCTGCCAACAGAGTCCACGTATCGCCATTGTGTAAACCGTGCAAGGAGTTAGGTGATACCATTTAATATTTTGTGTGGTACGCACGCTACAGCTCAGATTAAGACCCAACGATACATTAGAATCGTCGATCCTCTGCAATGGGAGATCAAGCCAACAATGGGAAATGGGTCCCACTTGAATTGAAGGATGTGTGGCACAATCGTACACACAACGCAACCCAACCAAAATTCATTTTTTAATACTACACGACGTGCGCGCAAGGGCTTAGATTTCGATCATTAAATTTGATGGCTTGGATTTTTGCACGCTCATATTGTTTATTATAAGGAAGGGGCGATGGGCTAGGTGACGGGCAATGACCCCTAGAATAATTAAAGACTTAAGACATAAGTATTTAAAAGATAAAATATTTCAGGCCAACCATAAAATATTAAAATTTAACAAACACCCGATGACTAATGGGCCTAAGCAAGGAGGCCAATAAAGACAATGGACATAATGCCATAAGTAATAACTAAGATAACTGATGACCTCCAATACACCAAGTCAACATGAAAATATAACACAAGGGTTCAATAATTTTGAAAAAAAAATGAACAAGGGTGACAAACCTGTAAACCCTAACATATGACCATCTAGCACAAGGGTGACAATGATAATTTTTGCATGGAACCAGCCAAAAAATTATAAAATTTCAAAAGCTCTATCACCATGCATGTGTAAACCACCTATACTTGATGATATAGGTTGTGTAGATTCTATGAATGTACATACAATACCAACATCATTAAAATATTATGAAGTCTTGGTTGATAATTTAATGGAGTCTTTGCAAGGGTTTAGTGGACTATTCAATTATGAACCCTTCCTCTAAATTATGTGGTCTAACACCAAGTTCATTGGATATTAGTGAGGCCTTATAGGAACAACCACACCTCTAACTTGGCCTTTGACACCCACTTTATAGTTTCTTAGTTGGTAATCACTTTGGAATTGCATGATAGCAATCTTAGTAAGAGCCTTGATGTCTTCATTAGAAGGTTTCTCTCTCTTATAATGTTGCCTCATTTGTTCATTGAGTTGATTGATTTATTTGTTCAATTACTCTTATGGAACACAATGGTTGTCATGATCATACTTAAATAATTCCTCGACCTCATATACATCGAATTGATCAACATTAGCATCCTTGTAATACTTAGGTGCACCTTCATTTTCTTGGAATTATTTTTCTTCAAGTGTCGCAATGACATATTTTGATTGATTGTGAGGTAAGTAACATATGTCACACTAGAATGAATCTTATTTAAGATTCACATGATCATTCCTCAAGGGATCAAGGGGGTGTTTCTCTTGGTATTTGTGGATATTTTATATACCCCATGCTCCCTTTGGGTTTTTTTTGATATTTTGCTTAACTTTCAACCACGCCCAATGATTTTAAAATCCTCCATGCCAACCTTTTGGTGATCTCAACTCACTGTCGCCATGTGTCATTAAATCGCTTATCGAAGTGAAGCTTCCCTTTCCTCCTCCTCTGAGCCTTGTTCTACCCCCATGTGTCAATAGATCGAGTGCACTAGGCATGCTTTCATATAACTCTCCTTCAGGCCCCGATTGCGTGCCACGCAGCCTTCGCCCGTGCAAACTTTGGCAGCCCCTCAAGTGGTGTTGATAGTAGGGATGTTGCCACATTTCTTCTCATCACAAGTTCTCATCACAAGTTCTCATCAAAGGATGGGGAGGATGAGTTTTGGGCTATAAAATACTGCCACGTGTCCCTTCGACGCATCTTCATTAGGAGGAGTGCTGCAAAAGCCAAGCTGCCATACTCTACCGTGTGTTCTAACTGCTTTTGCTGGGAGACCACACTTGTTTTCATAGGGTAATCCAGGACCACTACCATCATTTGCAGTGAATGCATCTAGCTTGTGAATGACTGGGTTCATGCTCAAGAATCTTTTTGTTACAATGGTCATGATGAATCATTGTTGCAAGAATCATGATTCATGATGGGGAATCTTTTCTGTTACACTCCTTCAAGCGATGCATGCCCCTAGCTATATATACTGCTTCTTCTTTCTAAGAAAAGAGGTTTTTCTATTTTTATCAAGTTCAGAAATATCCACAAAAGAATTAGGAGGACACTAGGCCTTTTATTTTGTTAAAAATTTGTAAAGACTCACAGACTGTGCCCTTGTAATTTGGCCTTTCTATTTCTTAACTATTGGATGACATTATACTGTGTTGTTACTGAATTGTTTGTTTGCAACTTCAATGATTTGAATAGAATGTTGATTTAGAACCATGTCTTTGACTTCTTTTTTTTCAGTAAATCTTTATGCAAATTGTTTTATGTTATAAATGAATTGTCCAGGTCTTTCTCTTTTATGTTTGTTATTTTAGAACATAGCAGATTGTTGAATGGGCCCTTAGACTGCATCTACAAGATAGGTCTATCATGCCTCACATCTAAGTTTCAGTGCATCACCCTAGTTAGATCTTTTATTTTTACATTTGCTTCCATTTCCCATTCAAAACCCCAGTCATAGAAGAAGCCAACTTCTTTAAAATATGGAGGTTACTTAATTTGGCACAATAGGTCCCCCCTAAAACTGAATTTTCCACAAAAGGTTGTTACCTTGCCAATTTTTGGCATCAACAATTTTTTCTTTTTCCTGGCACACCCGATGGGATCGTGGAAGATATGCTTAAGCCTTAAGCAAGTATATGAGCCATCGACCTATCACAAGATCCCAAATAGTAAATAACCCTGGTTTATTGGTGACACTGCTAGGAACAATACCAGCTGAAACCCATTGCGTGAACGTTCAAATTCCTCCACCAGCCATGATACAGATCGCTAACTGAAACTATGTGGCTTGGGACATCGAGAGTCCCTTTGTTGCCCCAGTAGCACTTGTCATTTGGGCCCCCATTTTGGTCTCTGCCCTCAATTTTATTCCTAAATTCACCAGAGATGGCTCAAGAACACCATTCGAACATCTACAAGATGTGCCAAATGTGTGTTTGGTAGATGGAGTTACAGACCAAAACATAGTGTTGAAGTTGCTCATAGCTTCTTTCAGAGGAAAATAATCAAACTAGTATCGCACTCTGTTGACTAACTCCATCAATACATGGGATCAACTTGAAGACCCCTTTTATGAGAGATTCTCGAACGACGGTGATAAATCTTCCCAGTATCACCAGCTAGAGATCATCAAGCAGGCTTCATATGAAGCCCTGACTGACTTCAACGCACGGTTCCACATAACTTGGCAAAGAGTTCAAGCTGCAATCCGCTTGCCATCCAACTTGGCATTTATGTTTTACCTAAATTCCATCAACGTCGATATCTTAATGATGATCCAATCATTCAGTGGAACCACACTACCAGATGCATATAACATCACAATTAAAGCAGAGAATAATATGATTGACGCTAGAAAATTGCCACCTCGACCCATCATGCCTATATTCCCTGAGCTACCAATTTCTACCCAGGTGATGCCACCTACCGCACCAGCTACTCCTCCTCAATCTATGTACACATACGCAAGCACACCATAGAATGTCACACCTAGTTCTTCGAAGGATGAGATGAGTGACATAAAGGAAATGTTACAAAAATGGCCAACGAGATAACTGTCATCAAGCACAACCAGGTTATTCCTCAAAAATTGACCTATCAAAATTATCAGGGTGGAAGGCCCTCTTACCAACAAAACCATTTCCAAGGAGGTGCTCACACAAATCCTCAAGCACAAACAACAAGTCAAATAGTGTCAGTACCCACTCCGCTATAGAATGCCAACCTAAGCTCAAATAGAGAGCTGACTGCGGGGCAAAACAGCTTGGTCGACAATGGCAACCCTTGGTGTTTCGCTTGCAACACTTCACATATGCCTTGAAACTGCCCATGTGGCAATCTACAACAAAAGGTAGCAGAGCAGCGCAACCAAGGCGCAACGTCAGATAATGGGGGTTATGCATATACCTCCCTGCAAATGGAAAATGTGGTAGTCACCTCTCAAATGCAAGGGATATCTCTGGAACAAGAGAACGATATAGCTCCCAACAATGCCCTCTTCTCATGGATGGAAGGAGAGGAAGTGGTGTTCATAGTCGAAGCATCCACTTCTAAGACTCTGCAAGTGCAATATGATTACAACACCTGTTCTAAAGAGAGATTCACAAACAAAATAGTCATCCCATAATTAGTCAGTCCCCAGCCGAAAAGCGCTCTCGACCACAAATCTAGTGCCTCTGTAAAGGTATCACAATGTCCATCGCAAAAGGAAATCATAACAATAAGAGCTAAAGAGAAAAAGCCTCCAAGACCACCACCGTTTGATGTAGTGGAACAGTTAAAAAAAAACCGTTAATGTTTCCCTGTGGGAAATCTTAGCCATTCCGGAGCAAAAGACATTGCTACAGAGGGCTCTCCGAGAAGATCCAATCTCTAAACCAAAGGAGCAATCACTTCAAGGGGAAAATACCGATCAATCACCCCCGGCCAAAGTTCTCACAAATACTACAAAAGAGGTCTCTACTGAGGATCAAGAGGAAGAATCCATAGTCAAAATCAGCAAAAGCAAACCAAAACCAAAGCCATTTTTCTTAACCCTTATTGTGGGTAAGAAATTACTACATAACTCCATGATTGACTCTGACGCTAGCACCACTGTCATGCCCAGGAAAATAGTTGAAGCCCTAGGAATAAGCTACGAACCTTTGAAAAAAAGAGTCATGCAATTAGATGGGAATATGGTTAATACTGTGGGGATCATTAAGGACCTTCCATTAACCCCGTTTGCTTGCCCCAACATCACGGTCAAGAAGGATACCATGATCATTGATATTCCTCGAATATTCAATCTATGCTTGTCCAAGGAATTCACTTCTAAAGTAGGTGGATACCTTTCCTTAGATTGGTCACACCTAATTATAAAGACCAAACATAAATTCAAAATGAAGCTAGTGTTTGCACCTTTGCATTTAGAACATGTTCTGGATGAACCTAAGACAATATTTGAGTGCACTCACACTTCCATCACCAAGAAGGAGATGTACTATACTGAGCTTCTAGAAGATGAAGAAATCACCAGAGATCGGACTGATCAAGAAGAGGTTCTCCTAAGCGAGTTCATTGATAAAGACCCTTTCGACAATTATCATGCCACTGGATTAGGAACCTATGTCATTTATGATAAAGACCAAGCCATCTTGAAGGTGACATGAGAACCCAAAGGCATTTCGACAATAGGATTGTGGTCGCTATGCTTCAATGGTGCAAAATGCAAGATCGGTACAGAAGCTGAAGTATACCTGACTTCCTCAAGCGGCAAGAAGAGTGTCAAACCTTTCCAATCCCAACTTTCTTGTTCCAACAACAAGGATGAATATGAAGGCCTCATACTAGGTTTGAGCCTAGCAAATAAAATGGACATCAAGCACATGAAGGTGTTTGGGTCTTTTGAGCTAATCATCAATCAAGTTCAAAATATCGATACTGCAAAGAATGTCCATATGAGACCCTACAAAGATAGAGTTTGGGACATAATTAAGAGCCTTAAGGTTTTTAATATTTAAATTGTTCTTCAAGAACAAAATGCTGATGCAAATCGCATGGCCGAAATCAAACTCCAATTCAAACTAGCGCCTGACCCAATGCATAACCGACGCTCTGTGTGAATGATATTTTGACCAGCAACTCTAGATGGTGGTCAGAGCTAGCAAGTATTTGACAACATTGTACATATTGCCTCATTCAGTTCACAGTCGAAAAAATCTATTGACCAACTCCAATCAAGAATTGTCGAAATCGACGACAAACAAGACATTCAGCAAGGATTCCATAAGCTTCCAAAAGGTTTGGTTACTCTCAAAAATCCTTTTGATTCTGACAATGTAGGAAACAAAAAGAGGAATTTTATAGCAAATGGAGGTGAATATGCAAATTTTTAGATCAGGGATGGGAGAAAGTTCAAAATTATAAAGGACATCCAACATCAAGGAAAATAAAGGCTTGTCCACCTTCTAAAATAAAATAGCAAGGGAACAGTGGCCTGGCCATATAATAACCTCAGAGGATGTGATCCCGACATCATCCAACCAATGATAGAATTGAAAAGGGAAGCCGAATCAGCTTGCCAAAAGAGGTCGGCGAGCCTCGATATAGAAGCATTGATGGCGCAAAGGTTAGTAAAGCTAGTTTAGTCGTGTTTTGTCTTCTTAGTCAAGCCTAACACGTGGATACGTAACTTGAAACTAGTCTGAAAGAAGAACGAAGATATCCACTTGTGTATTAATTTTTACGACCTAAACCAAGCGTCACTAAAAAATCATCACTTACTACCCTCTATGGGGTTAATTGTGCACAATATAGTAGGTTCAGGTGCGCCTTCTCTATTAGATGACTTTTTGGACCAAAGCCTGGATGGTAAGGGCCTAATACTAAAATTCGATAATCAGATGACAAGACCTGGTCGATACAAGAAATACGACAGCCTAAGGGAAAGTTCATTCACAGTAATTCAGTACAGGCAATCTGAATCATTTGAATCAGAAAGCATAGAGGAAAAAGCAATTAGGGGATTCCCGTTAGGGGAATTCACCTTAAAATTTCTATAGAGCTCATTTTGACAATTCTACCATGTAAATATGTAATTAGCGTGGTTGCTTTCTTTTGTGTTCCTTTGTTTTTTGGACCGGTATTTCTAATCTGTGATGCAATAGAGATTTAAAATGTGATGCAAAAAATAACAAATATGACAGAAGAGACAAGAAATATATAGTAAGACATAAATTATAAAATATAGACCATATTTTCATTAGATTTATATATACTTCAATAAGTACAAGTATCAAAATGGCCCAAAAGCCACGCTTTTAAAAAGTATATACTTATATATGTTTTTATATTATGAAGCCTTTTTCAGGCTATATACAAAAAAGACTAACGTGTTGTAGTCTTAAAACATGAAATGGCAGAGAAAAGATTCAGTTGTGAGAACAAGCAGCAACAACAACATCCAGAACCATGTCATCTTCAACAGCAACGGGGTTAGTGGCACCATCCAAGGAAGCAAAAGGTGGCAGAGGGAACACCAAGTTCCTAAAATTAGTGTACCAATCGATGTTGTAGAAAGGCACCATGTTATATATCCAAAATAGGAAGTAGCAGGCATGAGTGACCTTTTGGTGATGGACTTCTCATGACTAGAGGTGAAAACCGCTCAGAAACGACAACCATAGGACGAATGCATCTTCTTCAATTAACCTACCGAGCTCACTCATGGTCGGGATTCCACCACCAAATGCAGTGTTTGCCACCACCTCCCCGAGATCGTTCAAATACTTCTGTGGAAATATTTCCTTCACCAAATGAATGACAAGTGGCTTAGGGATTTGAATATCTAGCATCGATGACATGAAATGAGAACACATATCGGTGTTAACCCTATACTTGTCCTTGAACTCAATGCAGTCACGTCCCATGACCCATTTTATGGTGATAATGGCCAAAGAATGTTTGTTTTTGGTCATCCTTTTCAGACACCTAGTCAAATTTTTGCACAAAAAAGCCATTTGAGGTTTATGGGAGGTCAACCTAATTGGGGTATCCATGGCATCAGATGCTATATGACTGTTAAGCAACAACCTATGCAAGAGGTCTAAGTTTTTTCTATGCAAATACTACGTAGACTACAATTACCAAATGCCAAGCCAATCACCTAGTGTTAATTTTGTTAAAAAATGCTAAGTTAATTTCCCTACTACCTAGGTGCCTATTTATAGATGCAAGAAGGGATAAGCGTGGTAATTTGTATACCATAAGCATGAGGTTAACCAGGTACCACATTGAACATTACACCAAGGCTCGCTCAAGACTCTCACCCAGTTGTGACTGTAGGTACTAGTTGTTGCGTACAAAATTAAGGCAAGCTAATTTATTAGCACAAGCTGGCTAGCAGTATCGAACGCTAGTCCATTCAGTCGAATGTTGAGGTGTCATCCTGTAGGTGTTCCTCAAACTACAAGAAAGGATGCGTATCTATTTGATTCTTATCACATGCTTTGGCGAAATCATTTCATTTGTGGTATTAATTACCATGACATACAACACCTAGCCTGCTTTTAAATTGTCGGCTCAATTTCCAAGGAAAATCATGTCAGGGGTTGCAAGTACCTTGGGTAATTATGATCCTTGTCATTTCAAAATAGCAAGTAGTTCACTTCGCACAAACCAAAAAGGTTGGCAGTACATGTCGAATTTAATACAGAAAAAGCAATCGTCATCTACCACGCGAAGGAGGACAAAAAAGCTAAGTATTGGATGTCATTGTTTTAAAGCAAAATAAGGCTTTTTGAATACATAATTAGTGTAGAGAATTTTCAAAGTGCAAAATTACTAAAGGACGCATGAAAAATCTTAGAAATTTGAAGAGAAATGGAATCTACAGCCCCTGAAGTAGCTCAGAATCCACAAATGAGTGAGCCAAGTGAAACTTCTCAAAGCTTGGCTGATGCGATACTCACATCACCCATGGTCAATATTTTTTAGGAGAATGAGTCGTACTCTACACTTGGAATCCGAGATAAGCTGGAGTGGCCTCACACGTGGACGACCAAGAAGGGTACTCTTATGGATGCAAATTTGGTAAAGGAAGAGTGGGATAACATCTATGACCCCATCTACAGAATAACCCTAAGAGCCTAAGGGAAGCTTCTTTCGCTAGAATGAAGAAAGCCTTCAAAAATAAATTATCATATAAGTAATGGTTCTACAAACTCCCATAATATATGGTCCCTTATGTACACCACTACCCATAAATAATTCACGAAAGTATTTGATGCTTCAATTAGGCAACAGGTGCCATTGAGGGAAGAAGGCTGAGAGTCATGCTAACTGCAAAGGCTCTTAGGAACATGTTGTGCGTTCCCAAGAATAGTACCAGAATGTTGCCAATGGAGCCCTTCAACCAAAAAAAGGGTTCAAAATTCTAGAAGGGTAGGAAACAAGCCCTCAAATTTTATAATGCAAGGCCCCAGGACTACCAACAATCGCTAAAAAATTTTAATCGTCGTGCTAGCTTCATAAATGCGGACTTGAAGGATGCCTTCTCCATGATGGATTTTGTGTTTGGGTTGGACGATGATAACATCGTGTCTGAATCTTAGTTGGGCTTGGGTTTTCAACTAAGGAGGCAGAAGGACCCTTTCTGGTATGATTTCATAGAGATGACTATTAAATATATGAAGAAGCAGATTGTTGAGTTCAAAATTATTGGTAAGTTCAATATCCTTATCTTCTTGCCTACATGTTTCTACATTAGAACCCCGATTTCTTCAGGGAAAAATGGAATTGTCAATATTTGATGATAAGAAGCATCGAAAGCCATTTTTGGTATGGACTCCCATCCTCTCTTCCACCTATGATTTTTATGCCTTCTTGGAAAAATTCTTGATTATGATTTTGTGCAACTTAGCGAAGATGGTGACTACTATCTCCTTTCGGGTGACCAAACCGACTGGATGCAATCCCTGTTCCCCAAGTGTGGCTGGTTCCTCGAGGAGGAATTCACATGCATCCAAGTGTGTGGCTTTTGTGAAGAACCAATCTAACTCCCCACATCCCCCACCCATTAGGTATTGGCCCTTGAAGTTTTCTGACAAATGGCTATTAAGGATTGGAACTTTTGCTTTGACCTAAAGAAGAAGAAAAGGGGATTCTTTGAATGCCTAATGAACTACAAAACAATGGTCATGGTAAAAAAGAAATCAGCGGAGCTACTAGAGGCAAAGATGGAACACCTCAGGCTTGTTTTCATCTGCAATAGGTGGGACTACAACCCCGAGGATGATTTGGGTGACATGTTCATCAAGGTAAAACATAGCCCTCAGCCTTATTGGGAAGCATGGTGAAATCTTGTGGATGATATCAATAGATTATGAGTGGACTTGACGCTCATGCCAAGGGATAATCGAAGGCCGCCATGGCTCAATTTCTATCTCCCTGTTGGGAAGGTAGACAATTTTTTTTGTATGAGTACTACCCTCTGAAATAGCTTGGTGAGGGAACAGGGTTAGAAGCCATAAAAGATCGATGATTTCTGGATTTATCACCAGGAGATCAAAAACACCATCGTCATGTTCCAACACCCATTGGTTTTTGCCAGCGATGATCAGTTTGATACCCTCTAGAATAGATAACATACAGACTTTGACATGAGTGATGCAGAGGAGCCCAACCTTGAAGATTCCCTACCACGCTCTGACAAGGGGAAGTAAAAATAGAAAACAACAATGCAGCCTAGCACAACTATCATGAGTGTGCAGATGAATATTTCATGATCAAAACCTTCGCAGTCCCAAAATCATACTGCAACAAAGCCCCGAGAAACAAAGCAATCTATAAGTGTGAATATGTGAATAAAGTTAAAACACTTCTTAATACAACATTATATCAATGATTGAACAAATTGAATCAATTCAAAATAGTAATCAATTGAAAGCATCATATTGTTCTCTATCCTCAAAGATTTATTAAATCAAAATTGCTCTTAGATTGTGTAAGCAAATAAGACTGTTAAAATGACTATTTGAAGAACGAGATGATGATAATGCAATGCTAAATGATAAATCAATTAAACTAGCATGATATTGATGTGAAATAGATAATTGTAGCTACAGGAGGCAGCCATGGTTGCAAGCTTGATTGTTTGATGCTTGATTTGTGAATGCTTGATGCTTGATGTCTAGATTCCTACAGAGTAAGAGTGCAAAAGCTTGATTATCTGGATCCTTTTCTTGGTTCAATGAGGTTGTATTTATAGAATTCCTGGCTATAGAAATGCATAGGGAAAGCTTTGAGAGGCTTGGATTCAATATAGAGAATTGAATGGTGAGAGATGGAGGAGATTGAGAAAAAGATGGAGATTGTCTCTACCCATGAAAACACCAAGCAAGAGAAGAAGAAGGATTGATGGAGGAGGATTGAGAGATTAAATTCCAAATTTGTCTCCAAAACTTCCCGTGAAGTTTCAATCAATTAATTTTGACATATTTTAGACATGATTTAGACATAGGATATCTAATTCGTTTTTGAGAGAATATAGATGGAATATTCTTTGTGCAATAATTCAAATATTTTGATTTATTTAAATTAGCAAAAGAGGGATAAATAATTTAATAAAATGAACTATAAGATAGTTGTTTATTAAATTAAACAGAAGAATATGGCAATTAATAAATAAAGTGTTTTGTCTTTATTTAATTAATTTAAGATGGATGTGATAGAATAAAATAGGGATGTGATAATTAAATAGAACAAAGTATTTAATTTTGTTTATTTAATTAAGATGAATATTAAATGTGAACTATATAAATAGATATTTCTATTTATTCAATAGTAGAGGAAATTAGAATAATTAATCAAATAATTTGTATTTAATTAATCGGAATGCTCCAGACCATTTTTAGGTGTATACATTTTGCCCCTCTTCGAAGAGATGTGTTTATGCGTTACTTCGAAGAAAATTTTTGCTGCTACTGTCAGGATCGATGATAATAAAAAAATAATATTGTATGCCCCAGACATTTTGATTTTCAAATGATTTGGTGATAATATGCCCCCTCAGGAGATAAATTAATGATGTGATGATTTGTAGAATTTTTCAAAAATTATGATTTTATGATGTTTTGATGAATAAATAATTTATCTCCCGACAAAATGATGAAAAAATAGAACCCTCAGATGAGTTTTAATTAATTTCATGGATAAAATTAATCAAAATGTAATAAAATCCACCAAAAATACCTTTCAAAAATTATAAATAGTGCTAAAAGGTCATTTTCAAATCATATGTGCTTTTTGAGTTCAAAAATTCTTAGTAATAAAGACTTTTGTGCCAGTTGGAGTGAGATATCTATCCCCTACCACACTCACCAATTTGAGCGCGTTTGACGTCACTGACGGTCGCCTGCGTATGGACCTCCGGTATGTACCCCTCGACCTCCTCGTAATTCATGCATTTCTATTTTTTATACTTTTTAGCATCTAGGCGTGTCTAGATTTGTTTTAGCGCTTTCAAGCCGCGCTGTAGCATTTACATTCCGATGTAGCACTTCCAGTAGGTAGTCTAGTGCTTTAAGTTTTAGCGCT
This sequence comes from Sequoiadendron giganteum, assembly GCA_007115665.2. Lineage (NCBI taxonomy): Eukaryota > Viridiplantae > Streptophyta > Pinopsida > Cupressales > Cupressaceae > Sequoiadendron > Sequoiadendron giganteum. The sequence goes on from CM021107.1 coordinate 394,282,040, forward strand.
TGTGTTTAAAACTCTAGCGCTTCTAGTCGATAAAGTAGCGCTTTCAGTGGTTTAGCACTTAGGAGTCAAGAATTAGCGCTTTGAAGCCAAATTTTAGCACTTTGAGACTTTCAACGTTTTGAGTCGGTGGATTAGCGCTTTCAGGGTCTGTTCTAGCGCTTCTGGTAAAGCGGCGCTTTGACGGACTATTGTAGCGCTTTGATGCGGAAAAGTAGCGCTTCGAGACTTTAAGCGCTTCGGAGTGCTAAAATAGCGCTTTCAAGGTTTTAGCGCTTTGGGTCCCTGATTTAGCATTTTTAACTGATAAAGTAGTGCTTTTGAGTTTTAGCGCTTTGGAAGCCTGTTTTAGCGCTTCTATGTCAGAATTAAAGATTTTGACTTAGTAAACCTTGATTTCGTCAATTCCAATCATGTCCATTCTTCTGATTGGTATGATTGACAATCCACATTCTCGATGTTGGATTTGATGTTTTAAAATAAGACTAACTCTCATGATAGGCGAGAAGAAATCCTATTTCTTGATGAACCTCATGATAGGCGAAGAAATGATTCAATATCTGATAAATCTCATGATAGGCGAGATCTAGATAATGTTTTGATGAACCTCATGATAGGTGAGGTTTGTTGATGATTTGAGAACCTCATAATAGGTGAGGTTGGATGTTCGCCTATGAATTTTGATTGAAAATTCATACCAAAGCTTTTGAAATAGACTTGATAGTAGAATGACTTTTGATTTCTTGACATAGTTCATTGATTGTAGAATTTTCGTTATGATGATAGGAGGATCTGGGTACTCTCCAGATGCAAGAGAGGTTTCCTCAGACTACAGACTTGATACCTCATCTAACACTAGATGAACTTCAGGTGATAGGCCATTGTGGCCTTACGAGTTTGCTTGATATGCCCTAGATTAGGATTAATTGGGGTTTGTTGACTGCATTGGCTGAAAGGTGGCATAGTGACCACAACACCTTTCATTTACCCACCGGTGAGATGACAGTCACACTAGAGGATGTGTGGCATATTTTGCGCATTTCGTTCATGGGGGAGATTGTTACTTATGATTCTCATGGGACCAGCAGTAGAGATGCTCTCCGCAGAGTTTTTCAGGATCAGGACATAGAGGGTTCGAGCGTTCGATGGCAGAGGATCGCGGATTATTATGCGACACTACCAGCAGTGCTAGTTGGATTCATTGGAGGTTTCCTTTGCCCTGATCATAGGTCAAAGGGATTCCTCATCGGCTGGGGTAGGACTCTTGAGAGCATGATTGTACATGGTACCAGATATGCATGGGGGATGTGCATGTTAGCACATCTTTATCATGATCTACACTCAGTTGTGTACCTAGGTGCACGTAGTTTATCTGTAGGGATGACCCTGTTACAGGTATGGGCTTGGGAGCATTTCGCTATTTGTCGGTCATTTCCAGTTGCAGATAGACCAGCCGGCAAACCGTATGTTTTCAAATATAGAAGTCGATTCACATAAGCCCAGATGGGCAAGTTAGAGCATTGGAGACGGGTGTTTGATGATACTGAGACAGTTATTTGGAGTCCATACCTTGACTGCGAGGAGTGGGATGAGGATGGTGCAGTGTTGGGGTTCTTGTGTGATTCTATGTATCTCATCAGTCGGGCTCCATTTGTATTAGAGAGATTCTTGCTTCGTCGAATATACAGACAATATGGCATTGTTCAGTGCATGCCACAGGGAGTAGCCCACTATGCACGGCGATGGATGGATATTCCTTATTGGGGTACCACACTGTCATATGATGTTATTGTAGAGGGATATAGGACACTACAACCATCTCCTTGGGACATGCGGAGAGATATCTCAGAGGCAACTGTGACAGAGGAGTACGCCGCATTCCTGGTCCTGGTCCCCCATCCTCATATTACTATTCCTGATGAACCAACACCTTTACCTGTAGAGGAGGATGTGGCAGAGGGTTCTGCAGGCAATGGGGGTGGAGATGATTCTTCATTCGGCAGTAGCTCAGAGAGCGGCAGCAGAGACAGTAGTAGCAGTGATGATAGTGATGGTGGTGGTGGAGGATACAGAGGGGCGGGACCAGCCATCAGCAGTGCTCCTTCCTTTAGCAGGCCTCGCAAGAGGCAGGCAGTGACAGTGCTAGCAGTCAGGCAGCAGAGACAGATAGCTGGGCTCCAGGCACAGGTCCAGACTTTGCAGGGGTAGTTGGTATAGGCTCGGGGTATGTTTGTGCAGACTCAGACCCAGATGCAGGCACAGGCATAGGCTCACGCACAAGCCTCAGCACAAGTATAGGGACAGTTAGCTGCTATGCAAACACAGGTTGATACCCTGACAGCGGAGCGAGACAGTGCTCGACAGATTGCCGAGAGGGCACAGGAGACAGCTGAGACTCTGCAGAGATTGGTCGATGGCACCTCCATAGGTGATTATATGAGAGAGGTTTTGCGGGTTGGCCGAGAGGCTGAGTTCTACAGAGGCCGATATCATGACGTAGTGCTTGCCGAGCGTCGAGTCAGTTATGCCCCGTCGAGATCTGGGCAGACTCATACACGGACAATCAGTGAGGGGGTGACAGCCTCCATGCAGAGATTCCAGAGATCCGGGTCCTTCTAGGGGTGGTGGTGGTATAGGTCCTATTGGGCCTGGTCACTCTGGCAGTAGCAAGTCATAGATGCCATTGTGATCTGCTATGATGTATATTATGATTATAGCTCATTGTTGATCATGTATTTTGTAAACCAAACTTCATTGTATACTTGACATTTTGTGATATATATATGAGATGCAGTTGATGTGATATGACGATGGCTTTATGATTTCTATGTGATGGATGCTTTTATTATATGATTTTGTGATGATTTAATTCTAAATGTGATGATGCATATGAATGATTATTTATTTTAATGCAATGATGCAATGATAAATGCATGTGTAGAATATATGATATATGGATATATGATGTGATGTGATAATATGTATGGATGGATGGATGGATAAAGGCTTTTTATTTTATGGAATGATTTTATGATGGATGATCTTTGATGGGTGTAATGATAATAATGACATGATTTTATTTATTAAATGTATGGATGGTAAATGATGTATGCATATGATGTTGGTGATAAAAGATGTAATGAAAGTAATGATGTAAATGCACGATATATTTGATAAATGTATATCTATTATGATGCAAAAATCTATATGGATGATGAAATGATGAAAAATTTAATGATGAGATGATGATTTGTAACTATATGGTAACCGATGATTTTGGATTTTATGTCAAGTATACTCAGTCTTATTTGTAGATTAGATAATCATTGATTGGAATCCTTTATGCAACAAATACTCTGCAGATAATGAATTTATTTATGAATTCAATCTAATTTAATCATGCAACGATATGCAAAACCGATGTTATTTTAACAGTCTTTTTGTGCTTGGTATCATCATAGAGCTTTTATTGGATATTGAAAGTGAATACAAGCGTCAATGGTATGTGTTAGACCAATGACGACCTGAGTACTACTTTCATGAATTTTGATATTGCAATCGAACACAAGCATCGAGGTATAATTGAACCGAGATGACCTGAGCATTCATTGCGTAAACAAGCAATGATTAATCATTTCAATGTGTGAATTTTAAATGTCATCGGTGATACATTTGCATAGCACATCCCCCGATAATTCACACATTTATATGATTAACGTATAGACAGCAAACAATAAAAAATATCATTCTTTTTCTTTGTTCCTCTAGTTCAAAACATCATTGAGTTACTCCAAATAAATGATAATCAAAAAGTACAATTTATCCATTGTTTACTTAGAGTGTTCCATTCATTATTCAGATTTTAGATCATCCAACCTGATTTTGACATCTGTTTGGATTTTCGAGATTTTTGACTAAAGACCTAACCTAGTAACCTATCTTAGGGGTCTCGGGGGTTGATCAAAGACCACGTAGTTCGACTGACACAGACCTATGTTTTTGAATGTTGCTTTTTCAGACTTATCTTTTCGACATGTTTTTGGATTTTTGATAACGATATGAATGGTTGATACTCTTTTGATGATTATTGATGTTGCGCTTTGATCTTTGTTTTCGATTTTTCTGCCATACTGTTGTGTTGCCCTTTGGTGAAATCGATACGTTTGTATTGCCCCTAATGATATTCAGATGTTTCCCCCAAGCTATGGAGTGATATGTTGACCATGTGACACGATTTTGTTAATGGATGTAATGATGGCCAGATGAATGATATGATATGAATTGATACTGACTTTTAGATGAATGATCCTAACATATATCCAAATAGATGGGAAAGTTGATCTTAGAATCACATACGATGCCTGTTTCCAAGTTTTCACCATATGCTTTGATTACACTCTTTGTGTTTTTGTATTTTTCTCATTTTTTTGTGTTTTTTTTTTTTTTTTTCTGTGTTTGCCAAGATGCCTGTTTGCCATGTTTTTACCAAGGAAACAATTTTAAAAAAATTTCCCCGTGCACTAGGAGTTTTAAGCATAGAATTTTCTGAGATAAATACTGTTGATAGGTTCCTCAAATAGATCCCCTTCTGACGTTGATAACTAATATGCTCCTGATCCATACACTGATACAATAAAGGGACCAAGCCAGTTAGGCTCAAATTTTCCTTTCTTCTCCCTATCCTGCTGATTCCTAGGGTTTTCCTTTAGTACCAAGTCACCAACCTGAAAGACCCACGGTTTTACCCTGTGATTGTAACTTCTTGACATCCTCTGTTGATAAGCTGTTAGATGATTAACAGCTTGTTGACGATGCTCGTCCAGCAATTCCAGTTCCTGCAATCTAGATACCCTATAGTCTTCATCTGAAATGATACCTCTGAGTGATACACAAAGGGATGGAATTTCAACTTCAATGGGCAATATGGCTTCTGATCCATATACCAAAGCAAATGGTGTAGCTCCCGTCAGTGTTTTGATGCTTGTTCTATAGGCCCATAATGCAGGATTAAGTTGAATATGTCAGTCACGTCCAACATCGTTGACTGTCTTTTTGAGAATTTTGAGTATTATTTTGTTTGAGGCCTCTGCTTGGCCATTCCCTTAAGGATAGTACGGTGTTGAAAACTGATGTTGGATATGAAACTTATCACATAGTTCTTTGACATCTTGATTCTTGAAAGGTCGTCCATTATCTATGATTATAGATTGAGGGATTCCATATCGACATATGATGTAGTTCAAAATGAAAGAGGAGATCTACTTCCTAGTGATGGTAGTAAGAGGTACTACTTCAATCTATTTTGTGAAATATTTTGTAGCTGTTATAATGAACTTGTGTCCATTAGATGAAGATGGATTGATTTTTCCTACCAGATCTAGGCCCCATTGACAAAAAGGCCATGTCGATGTGAAGGGATGCAGTTCCTGTGCTGGTGCATGAACCAGATTGCTGTGAACCTGACATTTTTGACATTTCTTGACAAATTGATATGATTCTTTCTCCATGCACGGTCAATAATATCCCAAACGAAGGAGTTTCTTAGCTAGAGTTATTCCACTCGAGTGAGTACCACAAATACCCTCGTGAACTTCTCGTAGGGTTGTTTTAGATTTGTTGCGTTCTAGACATTGGAGTAGGGTACCATCAAGACCTCGACAATAAAGGACATCTGTGATTAAAGTGTGTCGGGCGGATTGGCGGATAAAGTTTCATTTTTGGTTCCTGGAAAGATCGGGAGGACGAATATCATCTTTCAGGTAAGCGTAAGTTTTTTCGTATATGGAGGTTTCAATGTTTTCTAGATGGCATATGGTAGCGGATTCTGATTGATAATGGGAAGGACATGATACTTGTTCTACCATAAACTCATAACAAACACGTTTCTCAAGCAATTGTAGTAGTGAAGCAATTGTAGCCATGGCGTCTGCAGCTTTGTTTTTAGCTCTTGGAATTTGATCAAAGTTGATATTGGCAAAAGACTGTTTTAGATAATCTATTTGTTGTTTGTAGGGCATCAACTTTTCATCTTTTGTTTGATACTCGTTATTCACTTGATAAATGACTAGTTGAGAGTCCCCATATACCTGTAAGTCCTTGATATTCCACTGAATTGTTGTTTTGACCCCAATAATCAATGCTTCATATTCTGCCACATTATTTGTACACGAAAACATGAGTCTATATGATTTCGAAATTTTGTGTCCTTGGGGAGAGATGAACAAGATTCATGCTCTTGATCCTCGTTGTGTATACGATCGATCAAAATATAGTATCCATTGGTGGGGCGTTGCTGTCATAATGTCTGCATCTGGAAACTCCATTGTCATTGGGCGATCATCTGGTAGAGGAGCTTTAGCTAGCTATTCAACGATTGCTTGTCCCTTGATTGCCTTTCTTTTGACATATTGAATGTTGAGTTCACTTAGGAGCATAACCCATTTCGCCAGTTTACCTGTTAAGGCAGCTTTACTTAGTAGATACTTCAAAGGGTCAATCTTTGCAATTAACTTGATTGTGTGAGTCAGCATGTAGTGTCTCGGCTGTTGAGTAGCGAACACCACTGCTAAGTAAGACTTCTTTATGAATGTATAGTTTATTTCATATCCATTTAAAATTCTACTGATGTAGTAGATGGCATGCTCTTTCCTTCATTATCCTCTTGTGCTAAAAGTGCCCCCAATGAGATATCTGTTGTAGCAATATACAATATGAGGGGTCTTCCTTCTGTTGGTGGCATGAGAATGGGTGGCGACATCAGATATTGCTTGATTTGATTGGAAGTTGTTTCACACCCTTCATCCCACTTGAAAACTATATTTTTATGCAATAGATGGTTAAAAGGATGACTTTTGTCTGTCAGTTGGGAGATGAATCTTCTGATTGATTGAAGTTGTCCTTGTAGTGATCTGAGCTGGCTAATATTCTTAGGAGGTGGCATCTCCATAATTGCTTTGACTTTTGCTGGATCCACCTCAATTCCCTTTTTCGAAACAATGTATCCTAGTAGTTTTGCTGATGTAACCCCGAAGACACACTTCTTAAGGTTTAATCTGACATTGAATTTCTCCATCTGTGTGAAGATTTTGTCTAGGATATGCAGATGTCCTTCCCTTGTAGTAGATTTTGCTAAGATGTCATCCACATAGTCCTCCATGAAAGTGTGCATCATATCATGGAAGATTGTCGTCATTGCTCTTTGATAAGTGGCTCCTGAATTTTTTAGACCAAATGCCATGACGTTCCAGTAGAAGGTTCCCATGGACATGTAAAAGCCATCTTTTCCTGATCTTCTGGAGCTATTCTTATTTGATTGTACCCAAAGAAGTCGTCCATGATTGATAACATGGCATGCCCTGCCGTCAAGTCCACAATGATGTCTATGTTTGGCAGTGGAAAATCATTCTTCAGGCATGCTTTATTGAGGTCCCTGAAATCCGTGCAGATTCTGATGCTATTGTCTAGTTTTGAAATAGGTACTATGTTCGATATCCGCTCAGCATAGTCTATAGACCTTATGAATTTAGCATCCAATAATTTTTTTAATTCTGACTTTACCATTAATGAGATGTGAGGATGCATTTTTCTTAATTTTTGTTTAACAGGCTTAATTCCTGTTGGCAAAGACAAATGATGCATAAGCAGATTTGGATCTAAGCCTGGCATATCAGAATATGACCAAGCGAAGTTGATGCTTCTTGCTTTAAAGAAATTGATAAATTCTGGTCTCTCTTGATCAGTCATTGATTCTGCTAGATGTAGAACTTTTGCCTTCTCTTCTGTGCCAATGTCCACCGATTGTGTAGGTTCGACTAGAACTAATGATCGCTCATGATAGTGTTCTGGGAGAGTGTCAAATCTTCCATCCTTCAGTGCCTCAGAAAGGTTTTCACCATTGGATGCGTTCTTTATTTTTACTTTTTCCAGATCTAATGCTACCATAGAATGGTTTTCACCATTAGATATATTTCCCCTGTTGTCAATTTTGCAACTGGAAGATTTGACACCCTCCTGCTGAGTCATATTGTTATGAGTATTATAGATAGCATTTGTATCAGGTCTAGTATGACATAGGAAATGCACGATGGCATCATCATTTGCAAATTTTGGTACAGTCAATGGTTCGATAGGTTCCCAATCAATAAGTTCTGGATGGATTAATGGCATGGTATCATCGGATTGATTTAGGTTAATGGAAGTAAGGGTGAGGACAGTAACATCATCATAGTCATTTGTTGGAATATCAAGATCCATGATGGTACTTTCTTCCAGATTGTCTAGTTCGCTCGAGGTCTGTTTGTCCCCACTTGAATCATCGATATTTAGTGACTCTCTCATTATTGGTCTAGACCTAGAGCCTTGGCCCTCCTCATGTGTGGGTGTATATTGTTGGATGATATCACAATGAATATCTGTAAAAGATACATTAGATAATGAATCCCATTCATACTCATTGGAATCGATTTCAGAGCAATTTCTTAGTTGAAGAATTCTTTCTACAACCTTCTCCTTGAGTTCCTATTTTTCTTCCTCAGAATATCCTAGTCCTGGCTTTTCTTTTGTGTGGAAAGTAAGTGGTGTGATAGGTTCTGAAATTCCCTCCTTTCTTAATCCCACAGGCCCTTGTCCTTCATAACCCATCTTTTCAAGAATAGCCTTTCCTTTTCCATACTTATCTATGTTGATGCTAATATTTTTGATACCAATCTCTGATGTTGATGTTTCTTCATCCTTGTAAAGCCAATCCAGGATTGCTTTATTGTCTATTTCTTCTGCTATGGTTCTGGATTTTACAAATGTTTCTTGAAGAACTGTGCTAGGTAAAGATGTTGGAGGTTTGATCATTGATGGTTGACCATATTTCCTAGGAGATGGCATTAACTATGATAAGTTAAGCGATTGCTCCATTGAGTACTGTCCCATTCCTTTATCTGTCAACTAAACTTGCTTTTGAAATTTGTCTGATAGAGAAGTTTGTGTATCTGGATTATTTGTTTCAACATGACTTGTTTCCTTTTCTTTACCTTTCTTTTGCACCCACTTGGTAGTGATGTTTCAACTTTGTTCGTTCTTGGATGATGATGAACTTGAAGCTTCCCTGTTGTGAGGGACAAAGGTGTCTTGAGATATTCTCAATGTGTCACAATATTGTGGATGATTATAATCAGCAGCCATAGTCACCTCTTGTCCGTTTACTGGAAACTTCAGGCATTGATGGTATGTCAAAGGTACGGCCTGCATTTCATGAATCCAGGGTCGTCCTGAGAGTATGTTATATGTCAATTCTCTTTCTAATACTTGACATGCTATATGCTTCATCATGGGTCCCACTTGAATGGGTAATACAATTAAACCTTTGGATGATCTTTCCTCCTCATCATATGCTTTGATGGTCATTTTTCGTCGAGCATCAATAGCGTCTTTGGAATATCCCAGTGCACGAACTAATTTGAGGGTGCAAATGTTTAGACCAGCTCCCCCATCTATTAGAACTCTCTTAACACGATGATTATGGATACATACTTCGATATGCAATGTTGTGTTATGTGGATGGTTTAATGAGACATCATCTTGTTGAGAGAATGATAGACAATGCGGGGTAGTCAGATGTCCCACCATAGCTTGGAATTGACAAATATCCAGATTATTTGGTACAATTGTGGCAACTAATGCTTGTTCAAGAACTTCCTTATGCAATGGTGACAACTTAAGGAGTTCCAGTATCGATATTTGTGTGGGGATGTTTTGCAATTGATCGACAATATTATAATGAGATTGAGGCGTAACCGCACGTTGAGATCCTACGCCTTTTAATACTACCTTGGCTTGCCCCCTAGTCATGACGTTTGTCAGTTGATGTTCTTGATTCTCTCGAGGGGTGTTTTTCATTTGATTGATAACATCATAATGTGATGGAGGTGGAACTGCATGGGTGGAGCCAATTCCCTTTAACATTACTTTGGATAGTCCCCTAGTTAGCACATTGGCGGGTTGATGTTCTTGATTTTCTTTGATTTTTAAGACATTTATTTGATTATTAGAGTTCTGCGCGCTTGGGAGTAAATCCAAAGAGGTAATGTTGTTGGTTTTGTTTTCATCAATGTTATCACCAACTACATGATCATGTTTGACTTCAGATAGACAAATGATTGTTATGTCATAGACATGATTGGCGTTCTTTCCTTTGTTGTTTGAGGATGATGCACCTTTGTCATAATTTGGCAAAGGATCTTTGAAGGCCGAATGATCATTGTTATTTTGAGGTCCTTCCACATACACTTTGTTGTTGTCCACCAAATCTTGTACTACATGTTTCAATTCCATACAGTCATTTGTTTTATGACCCTTGTTATTATGATAGTTGCAATAATCAGCGTCATTCCACTATGATGGTTTGACTTTTGGATCCCAGAACCTAGCTTCACGTGCAATGAGAAGGCCTCTGGTAACTAGTTCCTTCATTGTTGATTCCATTGTTTGACCCAAAGGTGTGAACCTTCGCCGATTTGACGGTTTTTGATACGACTGTGGTTTTATGATTTCATTGCTTTGTATGGTATTTGACTTGACATTTTGCTCGTTGTTCTGATTGTTTGATGTGGACGCGGTCAAATTAAAAACCGGTTTGACGTTTTGGGGATCATTTGTTGTCTCATTTGTATTTCGATTCTTTTGCCAAAATTTTGGCTTCTCACCGCTTGAGTATTGATTTGAGGAGTTACTTGTATTGTTTGTTTTGTCATTAAAATGCTTGATAACTCCTCTCTTGACTAACACTTCTTCAATCTTAAGACTATTTTCTATCACTTTCTCAAATGTGGGAGGACATTGTAGTTCCAATCTATAACTCATTTCTTCTGTCAAGTTTTCAATGAACAATTCCATCTTTTCCTCTTCAGGAATGGATCTAGGATATCTAGCGAACAAGCGTCACCATCTTTGGAGAAAATATAAGAATGTTTCACCCTTGTTTTGCTTTAGATTATAAAGATCCTTGATTATTACATCATGTTGGATGTTGAAGGAGTATTGAGAGATAAATTTGTTGACTAGTTCCTCAAAAGTTGTGATACCGGATTTTAACTTTGAAAACCACTCCATGCATGATCCTCCCAAACTCCTTGGGAATAGTCTCATTAAGTATGTCTCTTCTTGGGTAAATTCTAGACTCATTGTTTTGAATTATTTGATGTGATAAATTGGATCCGTTCTACCAGTATACTTATTGTATTTCGGGATCTCACAATGTCTTGGAAAAGGTATCAAGCCAACCATTGCATCGAAAGGATAAGGACAAATGTCCTGTTTCGCATATCTCTTGGTAGTCCCTTTCGTCATATCTTGTATTTGATGTTGTAACAGTTGCATTTGAGATGTTAAAGCGGCAACTGGATCTATCGTTTGCATAGGTTGTGGTATCTCAATCTCATTCATTTCCGGTGTTTCTTTCAAACGGTTTACATCAAAATCTTTTGGAAGTTTTGCCCCTGATTCAGCTAACATTAAAAGATATTTTTCCATGTCTTGTTCTAGAATTTTCTCCATAAATATGTGAAACTTGGGATCTTATTGAGCCACTTGAATATCTTCCAGAGTTATTTCATTCTTATCATTGTGGTTCAGATTATTCCAAGGATTTTCTTCTGCCATTTCTTGTGATTTTAAAATTTCTTGCTCTAAGAGTCTCTATTTTTGGTACCTAGTTAAGATTGACATACAAATTTTTGCCCTTTCTTCTAAAATGTTGATCTTATGTGTGGGATAGTGTTAATTGAACCTTTTTAAACAAAGACGAATAAGATGACTGATCTTATTGATGAGACAATATTTAAAAAGTTTAATCACCATACTTCGTTTCGTGATGAAGGATGATAGTATCCTGATAATGAAACTTCAGTGTAGTAATTGATTGTGTATTTGATTTTTTACACTTGTGATTTGCAAGATCTTGTTTCAGTTGATAAGTTTGAAAATTTGTATAAACCTTTCTGACTTTGGTTCCTAGACAGTGATTCTGATGAAAAATGTGGATAAAATGACAGACTGATGGACTGGTAAAAATTTTGAACTCTCTGTTTTAAAAGCGCTAAAACAAAGACTAGAAGCGCTATTTCTCAGAAGCGCTGGAACAGAGTCCAAAAGCGTCGAAATAGGTGACATAAGCGTTATTTGACAAAAAGCGCTAGAACAGTGCCTGGAAGCGCTGTAGAAAATGATGGAAGCGCTACTTTACAGAAATGTTGTAACAGTGCATAAAAGCGTTGTAGAATTTGATGAAAGCGCTATTATACTGAAAGCGTTGAAAAATAGACTTGAAGTGCTGAAACAGTGCCTAAAAGTGCTATTTCACAGAAGTGCTAAAACAACGACCAGAAACGCTAAAACAGGTTTTCCAGAACGCTAAAAAAAAGAGAAGTTTACGACTCTCTATTGTAAAATCTGATTTGGCCTTGTAGCATACTGTATTAGGGATTGCAAAAGATAAGAAGGATGAATCTGTTGACTACGGTTGTGGAATTATGTGAGAGCTCTTCTTTGAAAGAAGGTTCATGAATAGAGCGGTTCTACCGCATAATCTAATGTGTGACCCCTAGCAAAATCGTGATATCGATGAATGAATGTTCGATGTTGTAAAAAGAGTTTCCGATTTTGATATAGAAAACGTTATCTCCTCAATTTATTTCTATAACTGAGAGGTTTATTGGGTTTTGTGACTTTGACTTTTCTCTTGACAAACGTGGTGGACTTCCACTTTCGCAGCATGGATTATTTGATAAGACTTGACTTTGTTGGTTTTCAGGATGATCTTTAATTTGATTTTAATGAATTTGTGAAAACACGGCAAGCAATTGTGGATAAATGTTTTTAACTGAATAGATCGTGTATGTTCAAGAATCACAAATGATCCTTATTGATTTTGACGGGTTGTTTTGACAATTGTACACAAATCAAACAGACTCACACTTAAGGACAAGTAGGTCATCATTATACTCATAGCCCACATCTTGAATTACGTTGACTCACACAGCAATGTCACCCCCTAAAGGGCGCCCGTGTTTTTGTCGTTGTCAGGCGCGTACTCAAAGTGACGGAAGTGGATACTGAATCCCTTGAGCAAGCGGTCCTTGGTAATTATATGGTGAGTGTCTTGGGGGCAAATTCTTCCCTCCCCTTGCATTGCGAGTATTACAATGTATGGATACTGACTCGGCGAGAAACTACTCTATGGTTCGTAGATAGGGTTCCATTCAGTGTGGCAAATAGATAAACTCCCTCAGGAGACCTCCCAATCTTTAGAACAAAGATTTTGGGGATGGTTATCTTGCTCACTACCGTCAAGTTGGACTTTCATCAACAACTTTCATTTTTATTATAGTGGGTTGGAAAACCTGGCTTTGGTTGTTCCCACTTAGGTCGTTCCCGTAGGGTGATTACTTTTTCCCACTACGACAGGCCTACTAAAGGATTTAATAAAGCGTAAATGACATGAAGTAAATGTGAATCTGACACTTTGATCACCCAATTAAGGGGAGAGCATAAGCCTAATCACCACAAGCACAACATATAAGTTTATCTTGTTTTAAAATCCCAAAAAGAAATTTTCTAATCTATGTGAAGGTGTTGCTTCACAGAAATCATGATGTTCTTTTTAACTTCTACTGTAAGAATGTGATGACTATCCTAGGATTGATAGTTTTGCTTTAAGAAAAACAAGAAAGTGATTATCCTAAATTGATCAATTTTAGAAAAACTTTGAAGTGACTATCCTATGTTGATCAATTTTAGTAAACTTTGAAGTGACTATCCTAGATTGATCAATTTTAGTCCAACTGTGAGAAAAAAATTAAAATATGGTCGCGAATGCATCAGATCCAGACTGATTTTTACAAAAGTGCTGGAATATTGCACCGAAGCGCTAAAACAGTTACCTGATGCGCTAAAACCCAAAAGCGCCGAAACAGGACCCCGAAGCGCTAAAACACCCGATGTGCAAAAATAGTGACCGGAATCGCTAAAGTCGAAAGCGCTAAAATAGTGACCAAAAGCGCTAAAACAGCGACCAGAAGTGCTAAAACTTTTAACGGAAGCGCTACAAGAAAAACACGCCGAGAACCTGCGTGACACTTTCTAGAAAATTGTAATTTTGATAAAATTGGGGTTAAGGCCCCACAGTGGGCGCCAAACTGTAAGTGTGAATATGTGAATAAGGTTAAAACATTTCTTAATATGACATTATATTAATGATTAAACAAATTGAATCAATTCAAAACAGTAATCAGTTGAAAGCATCATATTGTTCTCTATCCTCAAATATTTATTAAATCAAAATTGCTCTTAGATTGTGTAAGCAAATAAGACTGTTAAAATGACTATCTGAAGAACGAGATGATGATAATGCAATGCTAAATGATAAATCAATTAAACTAGCATGATATTGATGTGAAATAGATAATTGCAGCTACAAGAGGCAGCCATGGTTGAAAGCTTGATTGTTTGATGCTTAATTTGTGAATGCTTGATGCTTGATGTCTAGATTCCTATAGAGTAAGAGTGCAAAAGCTTGATTATCCGGATCCTTTTCTTGGTTCAATGAGGCTGTATTTATAGAATTTCTGGCTGTAGAAATGCATAGGGAAAGCTTTGAGAGGCTTGGATTCAATCTGGAAAATTGAATGGTGAGAAATAAAGAAGATTGAGAGAAAGATGGAGATTGTCTTTACCTATGAAAACAACAGGCAAGAGAAGAGGAAGGATTGATGGAGGAAGATTGAGAGATTAAATTCCAAATTTGTCTCCAAAACTTCCCATGAAGTTTCAATCAATTAATTTTGACATATTTTAGACATGGTTTAGACATAGGATATCTAATTCGTTTTTGAGAGAATATAGATGGAATATTCTTTATGCAATAATTCAAATATTTTGATTTATTTAAATTAGCAAAAGAGGGATAAATAATTTAATAAAACGAACTATAGGATAGTTGTTTATTAAATTAAACAGAAGAATATGGCAATTAATAAATAAAGTGTTTTGTCTTTATTTAATTAATTTAAGATGGATGTGATAGAATAAAATAGGGATGTGATAATTAAATCGAACAAAGTATTTAATTTTGTTTATTTAATTAAGATGAATATTAAATGTGAACCATATAAATAAATATTTCTATTTATTCAATAGTAGAGGAAATTAGAATAATTAATCAAATAATTTGTATTTAATTAATCAGAATGCTCCAGACCATTTTTAGTTGTATACACAATCAACAAAAGAGGTGGATGTAGAGAACTAACCACCAAGCAAAAGACAACACATTGATGCAGCTTCAGGAGATTGTGATTGGCCAAGGGTTGGAGACGGAATCGACCACTTCAAGTATCTTTCTCTCCCTCTCTTCTCGGCTCACAATCTCTTATTTCTCCCACAATCCCTATGGCGCTCATCGCTCCAAATGTGAGCCTATCTTTCTATGTCCCCTCTACAATGGCAATGGGAGGTTTCTCCCAGTTCTCTCATATCAGATAAATGATTTTCACTTCCCCTCAAGTTGCCCGTCTCTGGTCGGAGCCCCATCGGCCTCCTCATTTGCGCCTCATCCGTATCGATGGTTGTCTCCCCCTTGGTGTCTAAGGTCATTGTCCTTTTTGCATCCTCTGAGTCATTTCCAACTCAACCTTTGCACCTGTCAGAACCTATTACATCTCCATTTCCACCCTCATTCCCCATAAGTCCCTCCACGCCTCCGTCACCTGGGATTTGGAATATTCCTCCCTTTGCTTTGTTCATAGTTCCCCTTCCAAAGAAGAAAACATCTGAGGTCACCTACCTCTCATTCCCTTTCATTTTCCCTCCCGATGCACCCTTTGCAGGCGAATGCATCAGATCGCCAAGTCAATTCTTGTCACAAAGCGAGACAACAAAGCAAGCTCGAGCTCTCTAATTCTAGAAGCAAAAAGAAAAGGATGTCAAGAAGCCAACAGATCTGAGAGTCTAGACAATTTATAATGAGGCTCAACAATCGTTGCATTTCGCAACCTTGCACCCCAATGTTACCAAACCATAGAGAGAAATGTAACCTGATGACTATGGCATCCATGCCATCAGACTGGACTTGCGTACTGCCCAACCACAGGAAAAAGTCAAGCTAATAGAGGAGATGCAACAGGTGATGACCACTGATTTTCTTAAGTTTGGTCATAAATTGAAGAAGGTAGAGGATGAGCTCAAGGCCATTAAAGGAAGGATGGAAGTCTTGTTGGCCAAGGAGAAAGCACAAGAGGTAGAAAGGGCACGCTTCACACAAAATGCGTAAGCAAAACAGGCTAGCTTGCAAAGGGAGCTCAAAAGCTTCCAATCCTAGGAATCTAATCAAGTAGCTAAGCTGTAAAAAAGGAATCAGGAACTATCAGACAGGTTGGCCCAATCGGAAGAGGAGGTTTAGCAAAAGAACAAAGAATTGTAGCAATTACGTGCTCAGTTGGAGCAGGCAGTACAAGAAAAGGAGGTAAATCAAGCGAGCACATAGGATTAATTTCAAGAAGACCTCCAGAAGATCAAACTTTCCCTGAAGGAAGAGTCTACAACCCGAAACCAGGCTAAAGAAAGGTGGTTGGCCGCATAGGGAGACCTACAAGAGAAACTCTCCTCTGCTGCAGAACGAATTACTAGGATAACACAAGAGATTGGGATGAGGGATGTAGAGATTAATCTCTTGAAGAATATTGTTCAAACTCCTGCTCCATAGTCAGACCTTCGCTTAGTAGCCCAACAATTGTATGCTTCCTACTGGGAGAGAGTCAAGGATTTATGTCCAACTCTCCATCCCATGCTTCAATTCATGGCGGAGGTGATATATTTATGCAAGGACGTTCACGACATAATGGAACACTTCCCACAATTCATAAGGGAAAAGGTTTCCAAAGAAAAGAAGCTACTAGGCAAGCTATACATCGTGCCAAGCGAGGATCTGGTTCGAGCGGGGGTTGAGAATCGAAGGTCAACCGCTACGACCGCGAAGGATTTTATTCGCTGCCATGAGGCCACCCTCCATGATCAACAATGCTTGATCACATTAGGGAAAACTATGGACATCATATGGGCAAGGTTCTCTCAACTGACCCAAATAGGCTTGCCCTCTCCATTTCTTTCTGATGAATTGGTGGCTACCACAGAGCAAATTGCAGCCAAATTTGAGGAGAGAAAGTAGGATTTATCAGTTTTTTCAAAGCTTCAGCCAACCTCCCACCACTAAGGACATTAAGGGTGTAACTCATCAGATCGCTTTACTACTTTTTTAGCTTGAGGTCGGATCCAGAATATTTGCAAAGCTACATTTTAAGGAAATGATCGATCTACACGAGGTGCACTGGAGTTTGCCTACCATATCAATGCCTTTCAAGGTCGACTGGCTGCCCTTGTAGATCACCCTTTCTAGGATCAAACTTCAATGCTCAATGAATAAGGCCTTGGTCATAAAACCAAAAAAAATTGGGTTCATCATTCCGTAGGTGAAATGCCGTTGTTAGTCACCAAAAGTTGTGGATATTTTATATACCCCATGCTCCCTTTGGGTTGTTTTTGATATTTTGCTCAACTTTCGACAGTGCCCGATGATTTTAAAAGCCTCCATGTCAATCTTTCGATGGTCGCAACTCACTACCACCACGTGTCACTGAATCATTTACAAAAGGGAAGCTTCCCTTTCCTCCTCTGAGCCCCATTATGCCCCCACGTGTCAATAGATCGAGCGCACTAGGCCTGCTTTCATATAACTCTCTTTCGAGCCTCGACCGTGTGCCATATAGCCTCCGCCCGTGCAAACTTTGGCGAGCCCCTCAAGTGGTGCCGATAGTAGGGATGTTTCCACATGTCTTCTCATCGCAAGTTCTCATCAAAGGATGGGGAGGATGATTTTCGGGTTGTGAAATACTGCCATGTGTCCCTTCGACGCATCTTCATTAGAAGGAGGAGTGGTGCAAAAGCCAAGCTGCCATACTCTGTCGTGTGTTCTAACTGCTTTTGCTGGGAGGCGACACTTTTTTTCATAGGGTAAGTTAGGACCACTACCATCATTTGTAGAGAATGCATCTAGCTCATGAATGACTGGGTTCATGCTTGGAAATCTTTCTGTTACAACGGTCATGATGAATCATTGTTGTAAGAATCATGATTCATGATGGGGAATCTTTCCTATTACAGTCCTTCAAGCAGTGGAAGCCCCTAGCTATATATATTGCTTCTTCTTTCAAAGAAAAGAGGTTTTTCTATTTTATCAAGTTCAAAAATATCCACAGAAGAATTAGGAGGATACTAGGCCTTTTATTTTGTTAGAAAATTATAAAGACTCACAAACTGTGCCCTTGTAATTTGGCCTTCCTATTTCTTAACTATTGGATGACAATATACTGTGTTGTTATAGAATTGTTTGTTTGCAACTTCAATGATTTGAATAGAATGTTGATTTAGAACCATGTCTTCGACTCTTTCTATTCAACAAATCTCTATGCAAATAGTTTTATGTTATGAAATAAATTATCTAGGTCTTTCTCTTTGATGTTTGTTATTTCAGAACATAGCAGGTTGCTCAACAGGCCCTTAAACCGCATCTACAAGATAGGTCTATCGTGCCTCACATCTAAGTTTCAACGCATCGCCCTAGTTAGATCTTTTATTTTGATATCTGCTTCCTTTTCCCATTCAAAACCCCAGTTATAGAAGAAGCCAAATTCTTTAAAATTCAGAGGTTACTCAGTTTGGCGCAATAGGTCCCCCCCTAAAACTGAGTTTCCCACAAAGGGATGTTACCTTGCCAATTTTTGGCATCAACAATATCCTTGATTTCTACTCCTTGAGACCACTTCCTTATCATTCTCTTTAGGGTCTTTTAGACCAATCATAAGTTTGAGGTCTATTATGCAATATTTGATCTTTATTGAAGTGTGTGGCACCATTGTTATAAGGCATACATTTCTCATTCTTTGTAACATTATACAAAAGATCTTTCATGGCCCCCATTAACTTGTTCAATTTATCCTCAATGGTGAGGGGCTTACTAGAAGTTGTTACACCTAGTTTTTGAAGTTTTACATCAACACTTTTGCTATCCTTACCAAATTTTCTCAAATTTATCTCTATATTAATATCCATGGAATAAGCTTCCCTTAATGTTTGAGGGTTCTTGTCTTACAAAAAGTATCCCAATTTTGAATCAAATGATCTACAATATATAACATGACACATTGGTACATTCAGCCTAACTTGGCGATAAACTTTTCATATTGTCCTAATGAACTTATTGTTGAAATCAACAACCATCTCATTTACTATTTTCCTAATAGTGGAAAGCTCATGGATTGCAAACTTTGGATCTATGTGGAAGTCTTTTGTACCATGAGTCTATGTTTCTATCTAGAAGGATTATCCACCACCCTTTGGTGCTCTCTTCGAGTGATTACATAGAGATATTCATCACAACATCCTCACATTAAATTTTGTTTTTATTAATTACATAAATGAAGTGCCTCAAATGATCCTTACCATTAATAGTGTTGTTACCTTGTAATTTTCCTCCAATCTTAGCTAGAATGAGAATAGGATAACCGAGAATTCCATAAAATTCAAGTTGCATGTATCTTTATAATCTTAATGGCACTCTTACTAGTGCATATATCTAAGCATGTCTCTTGGGGTTAACCTCCACATAATATCCTACATTTTGTTGTTGAAGGTTCGACTAATTTTGTTGTAAAGTATGCATAGGATGATTAGGGACATTCTATCCATTATTTTGATTCACATTTTGATTTTGAGTATCATTTACTTTTTGTTTCAGTGATTGGGTCTACTAGTCAAATTGAGCTTGTTGTAATGAAATATATGCTTCTATATCATGCTTCCTTTCTCTGATTTGGTCAATAATATCTATATTTTGATCTAATTCCATTTTCCTATGCTCGTTTTATAATTGATTAGCTAGATCAACATCATGGAATAAAATTTCTACTTCATGCTTAGTTTTTCAAAATGATGTAGGATAATTTTTGTGTAGACTTCCTCTTAGATTTCTAAGGCACAACGATAAAATAAAATTCAAGTTTGTGTTTTCTATATGCAAACCTTGGGTAGCTTGTTCATTTCCTACTAGTCCTAATTCTATTATTAGGTAATTCATCTAATGTATATGGGTCATAATCCCTTAATGTTTAATCTTTGTTTGAAGTACTTGCTAAGTAGTAGTTTGAGAGTTATGCAAAGGAGACTCACCCAAATTCTTCGATCTCCATTGTTCTCATCATCTTCTTACATTGGGAATAATTTTATCAAGCATTTCTTAACTTTTGTGCTACTAATCTCTTTCCATCTCATAATTTAATTCTTAGTCTTCCCTTAACAAAGTTGCCACTCTCTAAATCATGAGAGTGTAATCTTTTTATCAACAAAAAAATTATTTTCAACCAAGGAAAAAATTTCCTAGTTGCACTATACTTACTAATTAGTTTCCGCATTCAAACTAAATTATTATTTTAACTTTATCCTTAGAAATGGTGCCAATTTTTTGTTGATATGAGTCGTAGACCACAAATCCCTAAGGCTGTATAGTCTCCCAAGTGATATTAAGGTTGGGAAATTCATGACCAATTATTGAGGTGGGTAATACCTACTTCAATTTTCGATCTACGAGGCCAAGGGGTTTCCCTAAGATTTTGGATTGATTGATAACAAAAATAATTAAATACTTGTCTTGTGAAAAACTATACCCTTTACATAATGTATCCCAACACTAGTGTCACTAGGTGAAAAAGTAAAACTTAGGTAGCCAAGTTAGTGTGACTATTCTTGCAATGTTAGGGCATTATAAGAGGGAATATTTATATAATTATTATTAGTATGACATGTTGTAAGAGAATTTCCTATTGTTAGGAAATTATGACAAACCAAGCACCCAAGGTAGAGAGTGTATTAGTAGGAAATCGTGACAAGCTATAAGAGGCTCTAAGAGACTGTGTTTAGCATGCTAGTGGATTCCCAACATGAGGCGTACTAGAATTTACCCAACTTTGGATGCCACACTTCTTATATTCTCATGTGGTATGTAATATTTATAAATGCAGGTGCTTAAGGAGGTAGAAGTAAGTAACTTCACAAGCACACAAATGTTGTTAGATTGAAGACACAAAGGGATTGAAGGAAGATTGTTATATTCTACTCTTTTATTGAAGATAATACAATATTGACCTCTTTTTGTTGGTGGAGTTTTATCCTAAAAGGATTTCTTTATGTTACATATTGCATTATGTGATGATTTCATGGTATTGTTGATTTCTTATGTTGCACTTGTTTAATTCCATAATACCCTTCGTAAAATTCTATAATTAAGTAGAATTTGGATGAATGGATTTTCATGAACATCAAAATTTAATTTCAAATTTATAAAGTTATTTTTAGATTTCCATTTAAATTGGTTTTACCTTATATTCCTAACAATGCTATACATAAAAGGGGTATAAAAAGCATTGTATTTTGGTGGGAAGGGTAATTACTACCTAGGAAACATGGGCTAAAATTAAAAATCAAGATAAAAGGATAAAATATACTGTGCAAGGGACTTAAAAGGGGTAAAAACACATTCTTAAATGGAAAAAAACTCTCAAAATGGTTTATTTTCATTATTATAGTTATAAAGTATCTAGATTTGAATAAATTACATATTTTAAAATGCATACTTACCATATACATATCTAAAATATAAACTAAATTGAAAAATAGGCCTTAGTAAAGATAATTCAATTTTCTAAGGTAGTAAATGTAACATATTAAAAGAAAAAGATAGCATGTACCACAAGTTAGAAAACTTATAATTAACAAATGGTTATCCTTACCGATGCTCACATGTAGTATGAAATTAATAATTTACTAAATGATATATGTTAGAGGTCGGAATCAAACATTCTATCTTGAAATAATAATGAATATGATGAAATTGTATTTATGTAAAAGTTACCATTAATGTATATATATTTTTTTCCTAATGATATTTTCTCGAGATATAAAATTCCCTTAAAAAGATGATATAATAAAAAAATTACATTTTTAGACAACAAAATAATTGGTACAAAATTTGTAAATAATAAAACAAAAAAATTACACTAGACAATAATTTGTTTGACTCAATTCCTTACCCAAATTTGTAAACGGCTGAAGATCACCAATTTTGGTTATATATCGAACCTCGTATGCCTCTATTTCTACATGTTTTTCTCCAACCCATTCACCTAACGTTACTCTCATCCAAATATGTTTTACTCCATAATCGAGGGTTAAAATTATGGTGGTTGCATGCTAACAAAGGGGTCATGTAGAGGATAATTACACTTTGGCACAAAAATATATGGGAGGTGGCACACCATGTGAAAAATTAGTTCAAGCTTTAGATTTACCAAAGAAGTATGTTACCACGCATACATAGATATCAAGTTGGTCAAATGTCTCATTAAATTAATGATCTATCAACTACAATCAATAGTTCTCATGCACAACAAAGGGTAGCGTGGAACAAAATAAATGTTCATTATTTTTATAGTTCATTTTGTGAAATATAAGACATTAGTATATATTTAAATATATAAAATATCAAACTGTGATAAGATAATGTATGATATTCAAATCTATTGCTTTTAATCTAAACTAAGAATATTTTATTCAAAAAGGAAAATGAGTCACATATTTGTAAGAATTATTTTAAGAAATAACAAACTTTGTCTTAGATGAATAGAGGAACTTTAAAAATAGATCCATAATAGGATTCCATTTTATGGGTCTAAAGCAAGGTTAATATCAAAAGGACACCAAAATCCATTAATAATATGAATCCTACATGTGTTACAATCATTCAAACTCCATACACCCTTGTGATAATTTGATAGAAAAAGAGTGAAGCCTCCCATTGCCTCTACCTTTTTTGAGGGGGGTAAAAATAAAATTATATTAATAATATATTGAAATACAAAAGCACAAAAGACTTCTAGATGGTCATATCCATCACAGTAAATAATAGGAGAATCCCTTCAAGGTTCTTTTAAAATCAACTAACAAAAGATAGGAAAAACCCACAAATTTAATCATAACTTCTTATCACCAATCCCATCCAACTAGAATTAATTTCTTTGATCCCCATGAAGAATTTGTAGGACCTATGATTTATCTTGATCCAAATCTTCCTAGTCTTCCACCTGCTAACTAGGCACACTTTCATAGGCCCATTGGGCCAAGCAATCAACAACCTTATTCCACTCTATAGGAATGTGAGCAAAGGATGCAACTTCAAATTTCATGGCCAAATAAAGGATTTTCTTAGCCACCATGGCAAGTTTCCAGGAGGAGTTCTACAAAATTCTTGTTATTCAAAAGGGAGACCAACACCATAGAATCAATCTCACAGATTATCCACTTCCACCCTTTAGCATGGGCCATTTCAAAATAAAATAGAATATCTAAAGATTCCATTTGGTTATTAGAGTGGAAGCCCACTTCTTTAGAAAATAAAATTTGAACGAAATCGGTATATCCTAACCAATTCCTGCAAGACTTGAGTTGCCTCTAAATGATCAATTTGTGTAAATTTTAAGAACATCATCGAGAGCACGAGACCACTTACATGTATGATTCACCTTCCCATATTTTTAAATTCTAGAAATAGACCTAGATTGTGAAGGAGAATGAAGGTAAATATCCAAAAGAGTGGCAATACATTGATCTGAGGAAGTGATAGGGCCCTCATTAGAAAACATGGCCTCAATGGTCTCCTTAAGCCTTCTTTTGATTTTGATCCAAACTCGAGTAATATAGCTCCTTATATCCTTGAATATATAGTGATTTCTTTCTAACCAAATTTCCTAAATAATAAAAGAGGGACCAATGTCCCAAACTTCCAACAAAAAAGAAGTTGAAGCAAGGGGCTGACATAAACTATTCAAGAACTCGTATAAAGAAGTAGCATGAATATAAATCCTATTCTAAAGCTACCACCAAAACATCCATAATTCCTTTGAAAATGGGCATTAAAAATAGGTGTTTTGTAGTTTCTTCATTTGAACTACATAAAAGCAAAAGGAAGGCCCTTAAAAACCTCTTTTGCAGATATTCTCCTAGTTCAAGAACTTGTTATGACTCAAGAACCATGTAAAAAAAAAATATTTAGGTCAACCATTTTTGCTCCAAATTATTTTCCACTTAGGCCACTCCATATACATGTTATTTTTCACATCTAAAGAAAGATAGTTGAGAGAAACTAAGTACTCTCCTTTGGGATTATGATCCCGAGAAAGAACATCAAACTCCTCCAAAGAGCTACAAGATCTATTAGCCATAATTGAAGCTAAGGCATCCCTATGTTTTGAATATCCTCTTCTAGGCCAACTTTTTTGCTCCTTCCAAAATTGAAAAAAGATCTTCTCAAAGGATAATAAATCATAAAGTCAACCACTTTGGACCATCTCACATACACAAAAATACTATGAATTGGTTGTAAGTGATGAAAAGAGAAAGATATGGGAGGAGGATTATCCCATGAATCATCCCAAAATAAAAGCATTATTGCCTCTATTTCCAAAATACAACTTGCTTAATAAGTGAAGCTCCTTTCTTAATAGTGTTCCAGATCATAAAACCTTTACCACTTAGATCCATTCATGGAATATCTTCATCCATCACCCTGCCCAAGTATTTGAAGTCAAGTATCCTAACCCAATGCAAAGTAGGATGCTTACACCATCTCCAAAATAATTTGGTTTCCAATGACTGAAAATTGAGCTCAGATTGGTGGAGACCAAGGTCCCTAGTTGTCTCAAATCTACGATATAGTTCCAACTCACTAGACTCCATTTGCGTGAGTCTAGGTTACCTACCCACAAAAAATTCTTAGATAAATCATCGAAATGCTTGAGATTTTTTTGGGAGCAACTAAAAGAAGAAATATATAGATAGGAAAATCCTACAAATTTAATTCTAGAAGAATCACTCTACCGACAATAGATAGCCACCTGAAGGTCTAGTGGCTAAATTTCATATGGAATTTATGAAGAATTTTCTTCGAATACTAACTTCCAAGATTACCAATCAAGAGGGGAATTCCCAAATACTCAATAGGAAAGCTACCAATTTAGAAGTGAAGAATTTTCATAATTCTATGTTGAATAGCCCCTATAGTATTGAAGAATAGCCTTCATTAATATTTTGACCTAAAGCAGATAAGTAGATGTCCAAGACCCTCTTGAAATTGATTTATTAATCAATTTTAGCTTTCTCCAATAAAGCAATATCATCCACAAATTACAAATAGGTATGCAAGTCAATATGATTAGTCTAGGACCAACCTTGGATAGACCCACTCGTATTATGAAGCCTCACCAATATTCTTAAACCTTTTTCTATTAAAATGAACAAATAATGAGATAAAGGATCTTATTGCCTCAATCCTGTGGAGGTAAAAAAGAGATCGAAAGGTGTGTCATTAATGAGAACAAAAAAGGAAGTTGAATTGACATAACTCATAACCCATTCTATCAAGCAAAAACTAAATCCAAAAGAAAATAAAATTTTGTGCAAGAAAGGCTAACTAACCCTATCATAAGCCTTGGATATATCAACCTTGATAAACATAGCTTTCTCCTTAGAGCGGGACATAGAATGGATAACTTCAACAACCACAACAATACCATCTAAAATTTGATGACCTTTCACAAAGACACCTTGCTCTAGTGAAATGAGGTCATCTAGGTATTTCTTTAACCTCACTACAATAATCTTGGTGATTATCTTGTAAGTAACATTACATAGAGAAATAAGACAAAAAGGAAGAAGCTCCTTATTTCTTGGGGATTAGAGCAATAAAGGTAGATTTAATGGATTTAAGAATTCGGTTATTTCCTTGAGATTCTCTAGCCACCTCTAACAAGTCATTCTTCAAATTTTCCCAAAAGACTTGAATGAAATCTGTAGGGAAACCATCAATTCTAAGATACTTACCTTTCTTCATCTGGAAAACAACTTCTTCTAGCTCATCCATAGATATGGGAACCAAAAGAGCATTGTTCATATCTTCAGTCACCAAAGAAGGGATGCAATTAAGAATTAGTCTTTCTACTTCCATGCCTTGGGTAGCCTACTCTAAAAATAAAGAAAAATTCCTAACAACTTCCTTGGAAATATCTTGAAAAGATGATAATGATCACCATTTATCAAAAGAAGAGATGAAAGAATGTTTCCCTTCTCCTTTCTTCCATAGATTTGTGAAATAAAAAAGTATTTTTGTCGCCTTCCTATAGCCATTCAGTCGTAGAATTCTGTTTCCAAAAAAATTCTTCCCAAAATTTGGGCATTCTATAAGATTCTTGGAGCAAAAAAATTCTTCTTGTAAAAGATCCTCAAACAAGCCGTCCTCTTTAATCTAGAAAGTAATATCCTCTAATTACTTTTGAAAAAAGATTTATCTTGAAAGATGTTTCGAAATGAAGATGCGTTCTACTTCTTGAGCTTGTATTTAATAAATTGAAGTTGCTTGAAAAAGGAATACATTGTTGTTCCAAAGGTAGGCTTCCCTTCCAACCACCAAATCTCCACGAGCATGAACAAATTTGGGTCTCAAAGCCACATGAGTTGAAACTTGAAAGAAGGGTGCTTTGGGAGAAAAAAACTAAGGAGGATAATTTTATGGGCTAATGATTTGATCCCTTCTAACCCAAAATTTATGAGAATGAGGCCTAACTATTGCCAATCCAATGATCATAAACCATGAATCTATCAAATATTTCAAAAATTGAATTATTTCCACTTCTTATGTTGACCCAAGTTAAATTTTCATTTCTCAGCACAACATCCACTAGATTACGGAAAAAAATACTTTCCCTCAATAAATGAGAAGATGGGCCAAGATGAACAATGGGTCCTTTTTTCTCATCCAAACTTACTATTGCATTAAAATCTCCTACTACAATCCAAGGGAAAGGAGTTGAAGTCCACATAAATCTGATATGGGTTCAAAGTAAAACTTTACCTAGGAGATATGAAGGTGCATACACATTTGTAAGTAAAATGGTCTCCCTAGAGTTGAAACAAGAGGCTACCAAAGAAATTGAATTCCTGCTTCCCATAATCCAAGTAGAGGTGATATTACGGGGATTCCATAAACAAGCCACACCTCTAGCATTACCAAAAGCCCCAATACAAAGACATTGGCTGCCTCTCCAAATTCTAGATGAAATCATTGTCATCTCATCAACATATAATTTTATTTCTTGAATAAAAATAGTATTTAGCCTATATTCACGGATAAGGTCTCAAGTAGTTGAGAGATGCTACTCAAACCCCTTGCATTCCAAGACAACAAATATTTTAGGGGATTAAAAAAGTGAGTTGATTGTCTTAATGACACTTGATTCCACTAGGGACTCTCCTATCAACTTGATCTTTTTTCAATCCTTTTTCCTTCTTGGTTTGGACCCCTTATCCAAACTTCCTTTTTTCATATTTTTTGTTGAAGGCCTAACATGAGGGAAGCTTTCTTTTTCCATTTTCTTTAACCCCTACATCTTACAAATTATCTGTTGTGATTATTGTACTCATTGACTCTTCTTGGACTAAATTTAAAGGAATAGAATCCACCTTAATTTCTTGTGGTTACAAAAATTCTCAAATTCCATCCACATTTCCAATTTGACTAGAAGCAAGAATTGATTCCTCTAAAGCTATGAATTGCATTTAAAAAGAAGGAATTGACATAGAGGGGATAGGATTTTTACTCGCTCTAGAAATAGGAAGAAGAATATCCTAGTTGGTCTGGACCCACTCACCGAAATTAATCTCCTCAAAGATATCAAGAACAACAAATCTCTTACTAGAAGATCCTTTGAGAAAACCTTTATTTTGGTGAATGTCAGACTTTGTCTTTGATTGGGATTTTATAGGTATGAACCCTTCATAATCATGAACATATGACTAAATTAGGGCATTTCCTTTGGCCTTTAGATTATTTGCATGCACCTCAAGAATATTATTAAAAGGTTTAGTGTCCATTTTTGTGTCATTGAATATCCAACAAGAGAAAGGAAGAGCTTCATGGTCAATTTGATGGATCTAATCCATGCTACCCAACTTCATCCCTAAGGACTTGGGGAGAGGATTGTTTAGATTAATATCCATACAAAGATAAGAAAATGTGGCAATTTGCTCGTATAGATTACAAAATATCAAAATGCCAAAAATCCATTGGAAGCCTTGGTAGCTGAATCCATATAGGAATTTTTTAGGGTAAATCCTCTATAGGATAAAAAATAACATGCCATGGTTTAATGAATAAACCCACTTGGTTGTGGAAATGGGGGCCACCTTTAAAAATCATATTTAAGTATACCACTTGAGAGAAAATGATAAAGAAATAACCATTCACTACCAGGATGATTTCCATATCACCTTTAAGATTCCAATTCTTTCTAATCCAACTCTCTATAAAGGACATATAGATCCTAATGCCCATAAAATTATAGCTAATTGCATGCTTTGATAGATACTAGACATTGTCAATGATGGTCTTTAGATTTATAACCAAATCAAGTTGATCAACAATTTTCTCCTAGATAGCTATTAGTTTTTGGATGAAGCCTCTAAGACTAGATGGATTTGTGTTCTTGAGTTGCATGCATTAAAAAATCACAATATTCGCATTATCAAAAGAGAATCTCAATTCCATTAGTCACCTCTTTAAACCTGGACCCTCAAAGGACTCGATATTGATAGCCACCACAAAAGTACAAGGTAGAAGAAATAACAAAACTTAAATGAGTAAGGTGTGAGAGAAAATTCCACTCCACCACACCCTAAAACACTTCAAAAAATAGATGATTATCATTGAAGAAAAAAACAAAGAAAAGAACCTTCACAATGTAGCTAATGAGTAAAGGGAGGCTACCAACAAAGATTAAAAGCCAAAATTAAATGCAAAAAATCTGAGCATGCACTATAGGAAGACCACCAATGCATAAGCTCTCGCATGCACATACATGCAAGAGCCAAATGACTCCTATCCTCACACATAGGGGAAGAAATCAAACTCCAACTCCATCCACCATTCCTTTGCACCATTTCATCTACTTATAATTCTAATGGTTTCTCCAATAATTTATATTTTACATGTTTTTATGGTCATGGGTGATGTAAATTGTTCAAATAATAAACAAGATAGTTAATAACAATAGGAAGGTAAGCACTTTAATATGATGATCTTGTATTTGTGGTTGGATAAAAATGGTTTTATCCAATTAAGCAATTAAATACAAATACTATTACGATTTAAAAAAAGTTTTAAGATATTGAATATGCCAAATCCAAAATAATTCTACCTTACATTCAATAATCCTAAAGTTTCTTTACTTGTTTGATGTTATAGATAAAATAATCCATAATATTAAATATATTCAAATTTAATCACATACCAAAGTTAGTTTATTCCAACGAGATTTAGATTTTTCATAAGTATTTTACACCTAAAGGAGTAGATGTGTGCCTAACCTATAACCTATTCTCTAAAACATCAAGGGGATTTATTATGAAAAGTATATTGCATTTGTTCTTAATGTTTGGTTCAAATCAATAGAGAAGGGAAAACATTATCATCAAGTCTTATTTTAATCATCCAAAATTTTAATGAGATATACACAATATATCATTTTAAATAAGAAAGATTAATAAAGTGGACAAATACTTTTGAATAAATACTCACTTTTCAATGTCAAATAAGAATACATCATGCACGAATAGTTCAAGAATACACTAAAAAATTAAAATTTAGATCCTAAAATACAAATATGCCACGAGAAACATAAAACACTAAATAGATTTGTACTTATACTACACATATTGCAAAATACTACATAATGTCATGGAAATGCTATAAAGTGGTTTTCAAAACCCTAGGAGTGCTACACTATGATATTGTGTGCCTATGCCACATAAAGATAATTCAACACACGGGGCACATGTGTCACACTAGGTGCCCATATGCCACAAGATGGTGTATGCCTATGCCATTAAGTAATGCAAGTGCATTACGAACTAGGGGTTCAATTTTTTAGGCTTCTTTGAGTGTAGATACATTGATGATGAGTGTAGATACATTATTTAATAAAACAAATACACAAAACTGGGTAAGATGTTAAATCTACAATGAAATCTATAAAACCTTCAAAAAATGCTAAACAAGGATGAGAATTAGATTAGGATGTAGTCCCATCAGGTGTTCCAGAATGTGAAAATTAAAAGATAGTGGAAAATAATAGGAAGAAAACAAAGAAAAATATTCCTACTCTATACCTAGCTACAACTTTGATAGGGCAACACAAATGTAGACATATGACAAAATGCAATAAACTTCTTACCAGACAAATCTTTGTTGACCTAATTTTTATGTTCAAGATTATTGGTTGATTGTTAAGTTAACATAGTTGCCCAATTTTGTAACATATTTTTTTGTATCCAATTATTTTTCTTGAAAATGACTTGTAGATTGGTCAATTTATAGATTTTAGATAGGAGTGATGGATGGTTGAGATTATATTTTATGTAATGGAGGGATGAGGTTGAGCCATATGTAGGGGAGAAGGAGATGATGGCCCGTGACATCGTGTGATCAATGCACATGATTAGGGTAATGATTGAGAAGAGATGGAGGGTGGAGATTGAAAATGGTCTTTTTGGAACCTTGTGCACTCCGAGCCTTGCACATTTGGAGCTTTGTGCAAGATTGACTTTGTTTGTTATGTTGAATTAAGTAAATTAGTTGACTAACCCTCATTTATATATTCATTCAATGATGAAAGGGATTTTAGAGAAATTAATTAAATTTAAGTATTATTTATTTATTGGGAGAATGATTGATTTGATTGAATAAATATGGTTTATTTATTGAAGGTTGGAAGTTTAAAAGAAATGTTGAATTATATTA
The DNA here is from genome assembly GCA_007115665.2 of Sequoiadendron giganteum. Classification (NCBI taxonomy): domain Eukaryota; kingdom Viridiplantae; phylum Streptophyta; class Pinopsida; order Cupressales; family Cupressaceae; genus Sequoiadendron; species Sequoiadendron giganteum. Next base: position 394,313,031 of record CM021107.1, read on the forward strand.
ATTGAATGAATAATTATAATTTATTCAATTAATGTTAGAAGAAAGGTTGGATTGGTTAGTTAAATAGTGAAGACTTATTTAATTAACATTAGAGGAATGATCAAAGTTAATTAGTGTTAGAAACATATATGTGGGGCAGGTCTAGTGTGATGATAATGAAAATGTGGGAATACATTTTAGGTGTCTACAAATGGAACTATCCATCCCTTTATTTGTCATAACAATCCTTATATTTTACTTTGGCAAACTTTTTTTATCCATATCATTGCTTCTCCATCATAAATTTCTTGTGCATCAATTAAGACAATTGCCTTTTTTAAAAGTATATATCACAACTTGAGCGTCATCTTCAATATCAATCTTTTAAACCCTCTTTACAAGGTAATATTAAACCTAAAAAGAGAGCCTCCCATTCAACTTTGTTATTGGCTTTAGAATGAAGAAAATGAGATCCACCAGATAAGAAAGCTTCCCCTTGATCTTGCACAACATAACTAGCTCTTGCTAAACCAGGATTGAGCCTAAAGGCACTATTAAAGTTCAATTTGATACCTATCATTCGTCCAATCACACATTGACATCTTCATAAATTTTTACTCTCTCAAACCATTCACGAGTTATTACATCAAAATCTAACGATTATTATTTTTTGATACCCAAAAATCATCAACCTAGTATTGTAGATTAACTATTACAATGATCTAGTACAAGGTAAGCCCTTGTAAGCCATTATACTTTGTATGGAACACAATAATCCCAAACCATGCCTTATAGACTAATCAATGATTAAAACTTGAGACTTGATAAAGATCATGACCTTATTGCCATTCACTCTACCATTCCAACAAAACCTTAATAATAATAATTTATTTTTTATAAAAATAATATTATAATCCTATTTTTTTAAAAAAACTAAATAATTTGAAATAATTAAATATCCACCTTCCATAATCATCTTATAATTCTTCAACTGAAATAAAAATAGGTAAATTGATGTGATTCGAGATATAACGTTAAAAACTACCATAGAAAAAAAAAAAACTCACTATTATGTAGAAATCTTGTCTCTAATTAAAAAAAGGTTAATGAAGATCTACAATTGTTAATAAATTATTCTTTGTACTTAGAAAACCCCATAACGACCGAACCGTACTTACTAGACATAAACAATCTCTCTTACTATTGTAGATGTTTCCCTAGGTACCCACTTCCCAAATATGCAAATAGAAATATATTTTGTTTTATAACATTTTATTTTTAACTCCAACAATTTCTTTCTTCAAAGCCTGTCCGAACAGAAAGTAAATGCACTCGACCTACGTTTCCCGCTCTATGAAATTCCGTTAGGCGGCTTCTCTGAATTTTATGCAATCCGGAGGTCAGGGTTTCGAATCCTGTAGTCTTCTTTCAAGAACAGTTGCTTCGTGAGTAGCAGCTGCGAAAATGTTCATAAAGCAGGTTAGCTTTTTTATGCTAGCTATATAACCCTTTTTTCAGCTGGTAAATTTTAATTAAATTTCAGTAGAGTGAAAACTGAGCCCAGCTTTACTATAAGTTTTTGTGAAGCGGCCCTTAGTTCTGCTGAATTAAGTATATTAGGTTATGCAAATTTCAATTCATAGTATGTCTAGTCTTTAGTATGAATATCATAAATTTTTTTCCTGCGTTTGTTTTTTTATTGCATTTGCCTGGTTCTGACTGCAGGGTTGCGTGCATTTTTGTCGTTTACTGTGATAATATATTTTGTCTTTTGGATGCGTTGTATTTGATGTAGCAGTTCTCTGGCTCGGCGACTGTAGGGTTACATATTATTTTCTCAAAATTTTTCACCAATTCACGTGTTTAGAGTTTTTATTATGACTTGTAATTTCTTATTTATTTTTGGTTTCAATTTCTGGTCGTAGTTTTCTATTTCTGTAGGGTTTCGCAGACTTTTATCTTCAAAAGTTTAACAGTTTATCTGATTAGAGTTGTTGTTATGACTGCTTAAATCATCTCTTGGCGTTGCATTTCTTGTTGCTGTTGTCTGGCTCAGTAACTGTAGGGTTGCATATATAATAAAAAAATAAAAATTATTATGTGAAAATATTTCCACTAGTTTTTGTATAGAGATGTTATTATGGTTGTTATAACCCTTTACGTTTTTTTGGTGTTAAAATTCTCATTCTAGCTGTCTGGCTCAGTGACTAAAGAATTAGCAGTTATATACTTATTTTTAAAATTTAAACTATATTTTTAATTATTTTTGTGTTGAAGGTTGTTATTATGACTTTTATGTTCATTCTTGTTGCAGATGTCTGGCTCAGTAACTGCAGGGTTACACAGTTGATTTTTAAAAATAATTGCAAATTAAACTACTTATGTGTTCAGTGATTTTTCAGGGTAGGTAAATTGTGGCCATGGGGGCTACTCCCATTGTATTAACTTTCAGGGAAAAAATATATCTTATGCTGCCCTTTATCAGGCAAGCAGAGTTGACAAAATCCCTTTATAAGAGGGGATATTACAGGTTTTTCCACTTGATTTCAAAGGCCAGAGAAGATAAAATCTGGCCTTGCACTACTTGCATTTCAAAACATTAGCCTATTCTGTACAGTGAACAAAGCTTTGTCCATAAGCTACTAGCCAGGATATACTAGATGGGGGTGTAGAGAGCCCCCCAGATCTCCAGTCTTCATCAGCTTTGGCATTGTCGACAAGAGCAAAACTTCACTCAATCTTCTCTGCAGGCAAAATCTCAGTTACAGATTCAGGAAATCCACTACCATCCCCACCTTTTTCTTGCAAGCCTTTTCATTTCTGCCACTGGAAATGGTAATGAACATGATCCAGGGTGTCATCATTGCTTCAGCATTTATCAACATAGCACTGTGTGGGGAAGGAAAACCATATCAAGGCACGCCATTTTTGCTCCAGTCCACCTAACCACTCTTTCTTTATGAGAGCCTGCCCTATTATCTTAACTGTACCATTCTTCTCTTCCAAATCTAGGAGGACACCAATAAACATTGAGACAATGTTCGTGCTGATCCTGTATCTGTGGTCAGTGATCAAGATTTTGTGTCCAGGGCCATCTTTATTGCATGAACTATGATTACTGCATTTGTTTTGAATACATTTTTAATGTGTGTCTGTTATACCACTGAGAAAAGTGTTTTGTCACTTTTTGGCAATCAAGCACACATTGTCTCCATTTTGTCGATGTGAGCAGAACCTTTGCCAAGATTGTGAGAGAGGAATGAGCATATTCTCTATTCTGCCATCAAAACTATGTATTTGTTCTCTTATGCCTTCCAATTAATATCCTGTCAGCTCCTGCTACTTCACATTTTTTTCCATGGATGTAATATCCCTTTAAGTTTTTTTCTTATTTTGCACAAATTCACCTAACCCTAACCAGCAATGAATGGTAATTCAAAATATCTACAAGGGCTGTGATTTGTTACCACAGAAAACAGCGATTCCTCCATGAAATATGTCACTGTTTTAGTATTAGTTTTGTCTTCAAAAAACTATCAAATTCTCTTAGGTTGTTGAGCAGTGAATTGTCCTTAAATCAAAAAACTCTAATATAAATGTAGTGATTTAACCCTAAGTATTGGGGCTGTTTTCCAACCTGACTTTGCCCTCCAATCTGTCCTAAACAGATCTAAAACTGCCGCAAACTTTCCCAAGAATCTAGCAGCTGGAACCTTAAGCTGCTGTGCCTATTTTAAGTATAAAGTTGCCTTTAAACATAGTTGCCGCAAGACTGGTACTGGTACTGATACGGGAGACTGGTACTGGTACTGGTATGGGAGATTGGTACTGGTACCGGTACGGCTTTTTTTTGAAAATAGGAGATGGGGATACTTGGAGACGCCATTTTTTTTAATATAAATAAAAATTAAAAATATAAAAAATTTAATAATTTATAGAAAATATGATGACATTGAACTTTCAAAACAAGAGCAATAGTAAAGTTTAACAATGAACATTAACTTTAAATACACAAATGTCATTGCATCAAAGAGTCAAAGAGTTCATACTTCATATTTCATAATCATAGTTCACATTTTGATTTGACATTTGCATATTTGATATTTAATATTCGATTACATATTGAAATTCAGAAATATTGATATTTTGATAGGCTCATACACAAACAAAAAACAAAAATCAGAAATCTATCATCTACACCAAATCATGATCATCCATGTCAAGGTCCTTAGCTATGATGCTCTCCAAATACTCATCACTCTCTAACTTAGGTTCCTTTGTTGGTAGTAGAATTGGGGGTAAATCACTAAGGCCATCTTACCTGGCGGCGGCGGCGGCGGCGGCGGCTAGAACTCTAGCATGGCCTTCCTCAGACGTCAACGCAAGCAGCAATGAGCAATGTTATCACCTAAACTATGGTTGGGAGTCTTAGTCGTGTCAAACAAACACTATACATTATGCTTTAATTTTTAAAGTTTCAAATGTTATAAAGTTTTTAGGTTTTTTTTGCGAGAGATGTCATTTTTTGCAATGGGAGACGACAGGGTACTCGGGAAACTCCGATAGAAGTCTCCAGGCGGTAGAAGACGTCTCTGGTATCGGAGACACGTCTCCGTCTGAGGGGGGGAGATGTGTCTCCCTGTAAGAGACGTCTCCGGTACCGGAGATGCGTCTCCGTCTCCGAGGGGGGGAGACACGTCTCTTGGTAACTATGCCTTTAAATATGTTATAAACTATGTTACCCCAAGTTTCTAGGATGGGGATGGTAGGGGACGAATTTCAGGGACAATGATTTTTTGGGCCATTTTTGGGGATGGCAGTGGACAGCAAAGGGGACAACTATATAAAAAATAGGAAAATTTTGAAATATTCATATGATAAAATTGATAAAGCATTCATCATATACATTATAGATCCTTAATACATTTGTGTTGAATTGAGAGTTCACATGACAGTCAAACAAATTAGCAAATGTCAAACATAATTGCTTTCATAATTCATTGTTAATATGTGTTGGATATTAAAAAATAGTATACAAGTTACAACAAAATGCCTAAAGGCTGTAAGTTTCACTTTCAATTACAATATGAAAATACAAAAAAGAAAGTACATTGCTGTCCCTAATCTGTATCTCCCAACATTGCATCAAAATTGGAGTTCTCTTTTGAATCACTGCCATTATGAGGGTTTGCCTCATCCAATGGAATCTCAACTGATCCCTCGTGTGCCTCCTCATCAACTTGGGTAGTGTCTTCAGGGTCAACATCCCATCGTAAAGCTAAAGTCCGTTGATGCTTTGGAGTTTGATGATCTCGAAGTCGGAGAGCACTATGCATGGCCACTAACTTCTTCGCTCATCTAGAGGTAGGCCTATTCCTCTTGATGGAGTGGATAAAGTTGTATGTGGATCAATTCCTCTCCACAACAGAGGAATTGGCAACCTGTGAAAGGAGGGGAATGGTAAACATCCTCAACTATGGTGCATCTTTCCCGTGCCATTTTCACCATCCCGTAGGGTCAGTTTTAGCTAATGTAGCTCTATCTATCTTCACCTTTGGTTTATTTAATGTTGGATCGCAAAGATTTGTGAAGGCAAGCCATTGTGTGCGAAGTATTGTAGACTCTTCAGCCGAATACATTTTTTGAAAGGCTTTAATTATCCCTTCTTTCACCTCTTTGTCATCACAAGGAGGCAACCTTCCAACCCTTGGTGCATACTATTTGAGATTTAGAGCAAAGGTTGCCATATGAAGTGGGGTGTTCATAGTGTTCAACCTCTACATCACAATGGGTTTAATATGTTGCTCATATAATCCCAAAGTAGGATCCTTAGCCAAAATTGTTTTCTTTATCTTTCCAAGCATGCTGTCAAATGTCTTGTATCTCTTCAAGAATTGGAGAGTTTGTATTAACATATCTAATGATATCTACAATAGGTGAGATGAAAGAGCAAACATATCTGCAAAATGCAATCAAAAATTTCAAAAGAATTAATTGATAAGTTAGAAGCTTCAAAAGTTGAAACATTGAGAAATAAAATAAAAATATTAAAATCAGAAATTTAATAAGCAAATCAGCAATTTAATATTTAATAAAATCAACAGTTTATTGAATAAAATTTGCAATTTTTTACCTCATAGTGGACCACCTATCATCATCTAGGATCCTTTGTTTGATAGCTTTTCCTTTAGTAGAGCATGAATTAGGCCATTTACTCCACTCCGAATTCACCATCATCAATTGCAGAGGCTCATACACATCAAGCACCCTCTCCAATAAAATGAAGTAATTGACATACATTTTTTACATAGGTTTGAGGAATTCCTTGTTTGAAAATGTCCTAAAGAGAGTAAGTGAGGTGTGTGTTGCAAGGTGTGCGCCCTTGGTCTCCTTGTGTTGTGCAGCGTAGCGCTTGGGTTCGTGACATGGCTAAACCGCCTCCTGTGGATTCATTAACTTTGACGGTATTAATAGGTCAATCTTTTGGTGCAACGACAACCGTCTGTGCAACAATTGCTATCAGAGCCTGGGTCACCGGTTCGAACCCCTCGCTTGCGTTGGGGGGGATTGTTGCAAGGTGTGTGCCCTTAGTCTCCTTGTGTTGTGCAACGTAGCACTTGGGTTCGTGACATGGCTTAATTGCCTCCCATGGATTCATTAACTCTGGTGGTTGTATCGGGCATTAACAGGTCGATCTTTTGGTGCAACGACAAGCGTCTGTGCAACAATGTGGTGGTTGCAAATGAACATTTGGATATCTCTTGCTTTTGCCACCATTTGCTTCACCCAATCTATTTTCCCTATGTTTTTCAATGCATTGTTTGATGCATGAACACAACATTGTTAGATTTGATTGTGAAGTCACCCAAGATCAAAGTGATTGAAGGAAAGCAAGACAAGAACCCAAAGATGAATAAACTTAGTACTCTCCTAGCACTGAACTAGCACTTTTGAATAAGTGAACTAGTGAACTTAGCATAGGGAGAGGTGAGGGCTGATTATATAGAAAAATAGAGGTGAATAAAACCAAGAGGAATAATAACTCCCTTTACCCATAATAGGTGGGAGGTTTTACATACTTGGTAAATGCCAAATACATGGTTATGCCTACTCAGGTAAAGATAGAAAATGGTTATGGGGAGGTGGCAAATAAGTCCAAAAGAGGGTGTGACATTCAACTACCCAAATGTGGGTGTGAATGACACATGTGAATGCTGGATTTGTGCCACATGTCCTCATCCTAACCATTCTAATATAACCTAAGCAAGCTTAATAATGTGTGTAGGAAAAATAAATATTACCTAACGTAAGGAAAATAAAAAACCTACACTAACACCCCCCCTTAAGCGTAGGTTAGGTGGGTGAAAAGACACAAATATGGGTCTTGGCTACTAGGCCATGTTAGGTACACATGTACAAAATGATCTTTCACAATCGGAGAAAACGAGAAAACCTAGTGGGACAAAACTCCTCCCCAAAAGAGAGAAAAGAAAACAAGTTTCCCAACACAAGAAGAATCCCATGCAAGGAAGCAGTCCCCTTTAAAATAAAAAGGAGAAGAAAGACTATGTAGCCTTCCCTCAAGAAGTCAACTGTACCAATGGTTGATGCTCGAAACCGGATGTAGAAGATGGACCACGATCATTGAACAATGTTCCTCCCCTTAGGAAGAAACAAAACCAAAGGTCATGAAGAATGTCTTCCCATTCCTAAAAGGAATATAAGGAAAGAAAGCTCAAAATGTAAGAAGTCTTTGAAAACTGCTCATTTGTCTCCATGTCGATGCCGAAAGCTGCCACCATCAAATTAGGCATTCTAGGCCACACTGATGAAGATGACAATCCGGAACCTAGTAGAGATGTATGTAGGGCAAGATCCAAAGACTCAAATACCTCCTCTGAAGACAAAGGTGCCTCCTCTAAATGCTGCTCAAAAGTATCCACAATCATGTCAAATTGTGATGAATGATCATGTGGAGAATGAACAAGAGGATCCAAAGGTTCCTCCACAACAACTGAGGAAGAATCAACTTCATCAAAGAGAAGATGAATGTCATGAAGAGTGTCTCCCAAATCTGAAATATGAGACTCTATGAACAAACCTACAATGTCTACCAAGTAGTCATCCCGAGAAACTATATCTGGAAGATGATGTGTTTCTTGCTGCACTGAATCACAAGTAGCCAAGGATGTAGCAACACAAGTATCCTCAGAAGCAATAGTAGATGGAGGAGAAGGAATGCAAAGCTCAAGAATTGAATCTGATGTGAGAATACCCAAGTTCAAGTAACTAAAGTTCTCAAAATCAAAGTTCACACTAGGAGTGTGATCAACAACCAAAGGATCAAAATCATCATCAGGTACAAAGTCTGAGAAGGTATACATCCAAGATGCATGATCAACCATCCCAATAGCAATTATCTCTTTGCTCTCCAAGTCTTTGATGATAACTTAATCAAGCGTGAATTCCACAGTCTTCCCTGCTCCACCATGAGTGATCTGATAGATGGAAAGAAGATTATTTGTCAAGTGAGGTACACATAAAACATCATTGAAGGTGCCATCCCCAATATCAATAGATCCTCTCCCACTTACACTCATGTAAGTGTTGTTGCCCATCAGAATAGGTGGCATAACACAAGGCTCAAAAGAAGAGAATATAGACTGTGTAGAAATCATATGATGAGAAGCTCCAGAATCTAGGAGCCATTTCCTTGATTCACGACTTGTAGATGCACAAAGAGCTTTACCTTTATTTTTCTTCGACTCAGAAGCAAAGCCTGCATGACCTTTATCCTTGCTAGATCTTGATTGTTTAGAATGTGAAGAAGAAGAAGTAGACTCGAACATTCTAGAAGGTAGATCAATGTTGTTCTATTTAAGAAGATGTTTCAGTTCATCAATATCCTTCTTATAACAAGAATGTTCTTCATGTCCAGTCCTCTTGCAATATGAACAAGTAGACTTCTCCTTCTTAGATGAATCCTCCCTTGAAGAGTATTTTTGCTGTGCTTGATCTGTGTGTGGATTTTTCCTAGATTTCTTTTGTTTATTATCAGATTGTCTCGACTCTTTCTGTCCCTTAGGCTGACCAACCAACAAAGCTTGAGTCTGTGATGGCTTTATGAGACCCATAGAAAGAAGCTTCTGTTGTTCATGTATTAACATCTTAGAAAAAGATGCAAATGAAGGCATAGCATATGCAGATCCCATAGTTAGTCTATGAGTATGAAAGCTAGAAACAAAAGTTGCAAATTCAGGACCAAGTTTATTCAGTACATTATAGATTAATTGAATGTCCTTTTTATCAATACCACAAGCTTTACATTGTGCTCTCAGATCATTGACCTTAGTAATATAATCCTGGATGTTGCCAAAGTTCTCAGGATCAAGGCTCATCAATTCATTGTCAATCTGATAGCCTTTGACTTCATCTGTTGTGCCATACAAAGATTTTAACTTTTCCCAAGCATCATGTGAATCTGTACATGCTTCAATTTGAAACATAAGATCAAAGGAAACAAAACTACGAAGACATCCAAGAGCTTTTGTATGTTCAAGCATCCATTTTATCTTTTCCTTATCATCTGTAGGTTCAACTACCTTCTTTTCGACATATGGAGTATACCCAAGTTGCATTAATGCATTCCATGCATGTTGATGCCATGATGCATGATTATAAGGTGTTAGCAAAGGAACCTTAGAATGATCCATGTGTGAAGGAAAAGAAGAGCACAACTGAACAGATAAAAAACACACCCACACAAAGAGATAACCCCCTCTTTTTCACTCAATCAAGAATCCCCCCCAACAAAAAATGATTTGGCACTTTATAAATCAGTGCGTTTACAATGTTGGAGTTGTTTTCCAGAGTTTTACAATGTCCAAAAATGGACTCAAATATTGAAAGTACAATCAAATCTCAAAATGAGAACCTCAAACTAGCACCAATGTGTAGTACTTGGAAAAATATTCACCTTAAAAAAAATAATCACCTCAATTCGAGGTTGTACGTGAAAGTTACATCCATTTGAAGTTCAAAAATTATGACTATCCTTCAAATCTGATGGGAAAACTGATTTTTTGAAAAACTGAGATCAGTTGAGAAAAAACAAATCATACCATTGTGAAGAGCGTGAAATTCTACCCCAAATAAAAAAAAATTGCACTCACAAAGGCCTCTGTATGCTCGAGAACGAGCCCTTCGAAGTTCAGGTGCAAAATTGAAAACTTCAATGGTGAGGGGGTCTTGAATTTGAAAAAATAACCTTCGCCAAATTTGGCGAAATTTTGCTAAATTTGGTGACAATCGCCAAGTATAGAGAGTCGCTAGTCAATTTTGAAGTTTCACCAAATTAAAATACTCGCAACTAAATTTAGTCTATAGCCAAAGTTGGAGAAAATGCAAAAAAACTGCTAAATATAGCAGAACCACCAAATACAATAGAAGTGTCAAATCATACAAAAGCCGAGGAAAGTTGCAGGTACGGATTTAGGACGTTGGTACAATAGTTTTAAATGTTTAAAATTTAAAATTTCTGAATTTGAAAAAAAAAAAAATTAAAAAGGAGGGGGGCCGTAGCCACACCCCTAAATCCCTTTATAAAGGGATCTCAACCATTTAAAGCTGCTGCAGCAAATTATGAGGTGGCGCAACAAGTATGAATGCTTGCGTACCTTTAGTACCACCCTGGTACTAGGGCCCAACAAATGCCTTTTTTTTTCAATTTCTTCAATTTTTGTTTTTTTTGATATTTAAACAAAATGGCTTTTACAATGAAGGATTTTTAAAACTTGCAATTTTTTTTTGAAATAATTATATTTTTTTTAACGCAGGAAAATATTATTTTTTCCTCAAAAAATGTGCCATCCATGTGTAGGTGGGGCCGTACGGCTTCACTTGCTTTTTTTTTTTTGCCTCAAATTTGACTTTCTTGGTTTTTGACGATTTGGTAGTCAATCCTTAGGTTTTGATGCCTTCTGAGTGTGATGGTGAGGTCCGTTTGGGCTGAAAATGCTCTGAATTGACGGCTACTTTATGGAACCTCTTCAAAAGCCTCTTTCTTCAACCCTTCACAGATCTTGCACTTGATGTCCGATTTGGACGAAATAAAATCCAATTATGACTTTTCCGATTGCTTTGAACTCAATGGTGAGCTCATAATGTCTCCAAGAAGATTGGAAATACTTGCAACAAAATGCAATAGAAAGGAATCCCCTAGAAACTGAGATCTCTAACAAGTGTTTCTGATTCTCCAAGTCATCATTGGATGCAAGAGAACATCATACTTTGCTTTCAAGAATGGATTGAAACAATTGCTAACCCACAACTCACAACCAACTCTGATACCATGTTAGATTTGATTGTGAAGTCACCCAAGATCAAAGTGACTGAAGGAAAGCAAGACAAGAACCCAGAGATGAATAAACTCAACACTTTCCTAGCATTGAACTAGCACTTCTGAATAAATGAACTAGTGAACTAGTGAACTTAGCATAGGGAGACGTGAGGGCTGATTATATAGAAAAATAGAGGCAAATAAAACCAAGAGGAATAATAACTCCCTTTACCCATAATAGGTGAGAGTTTTTACTTACATGGTAAATGCCAAATACATGGTTATGCCTACTCAGGTAAAGACAAAAAATGGTTATGGGGAGGTGGCAAATAAGTCCAAAAGAGGGTGTGACATTCAACTACCCAAATGTGGGTGTGAATGACACATGTGAATGCTGGATTTGTGTCACATGTCCTCATCCTAACCACTCTAATATAACTTAAGCAAGCTTAATAATGTGTGTAGGAAAAATAAATATTCCCTAACATAAGGAAAATAAAAAACCTACACTAACAAACATGGGGTCCAAAATATGTGCTTGTAAGCATCCTCCACCATTATACAGATCAATTTGCACACACATGTTGAATCAGTGACTGCTTGTACAACATTTGAGGCCCCAACCTCCTCTATGGCCTCTCTCAAAATGTTAAATTGGAAGTCTGCATGCTTACGTTTCCTTGAACAATTCATGACTAAGAAAATAAGAGTCAATTGGGCATGTGACTATGATATTGATGAGTGGCCAATGTCTAATATCGGTCCACCCGCCCATCACAATTGAACAACTCGTTCTAATCCATGTTTGCCTCACATCCTTCGTTAGCAAATTAATCTTAAAATATTCTTTTTCTAGGAGAGTAGTGCATAGTTTTTGATCTCCAAGGCTAACAAATGAGGGACCAATAGAGGCAACATCTTTGATCATTTGTTTGAAGTAAGAGGAATAGGCCACTTGAAATGGGATGGCACGGGCATACTTTTTTTGGGCAATGGAAGCCTTTGTTGCATCTGTTGCCTACATAGTAAACATACTTGCAACAACCTACACATTAAACATACTTTCAACAACCTACATATTAAACATATTTGCAACTGCCTACACATTAAATATACTTTCAACTACCCTTAGCCTTTCACTACTACTAACCTTCCTCTTTCCTCTTGTCGCAATATCACTACTACCAATACCAAGCATGGATGGCATAGGCATATAGATGATTGTCCACTTGCAAAAGAATGTTTTTAGCATTGTCACACCTTTAGACCTCATTTCTCCATGTGCAATGTATGAGTCTCTATTAGGATAATATTTAATATATATCTATATAGTAGTTAATGGTCAATAATGTAATTAGTTAGTTGACATCTTAAATGTCTTTAGTAGAGGTTGGTAGACATCTTAAATGTCTATAGTGGTAGTTATTTGCAGTAGGTTAGTTCATTTAATATCTACAGTGCTTTGCAATCTCTATATAATGTAATCTCTCTTTTTGTTAATACAAGCAATTTACAAGCAATTTCCCAACTAAAATTGTTTCATGGTATCAAAGCAATTTCCCAGCTAAAATTGTTAGGATAATATTTAATATATATCTATATAGTATTTAATGGTCAATAATGTAATTAGTTAGTCGACATCTTAAATGTCTTCAGTAGAGGTTTGTAGACATCTTAAATGTCTACAGTTGTAGTTAGTTGCAGTAGGTCAATTCATTAAATATCTACAGTGCTTTGCAATCTCTCTTCTTGTTAATACAAGCAATTTACAAGCAATTTCCTAGCTAAAATTGTTTCAGTCTCTACCATCTCATCCTCCTTTATGCCTTTACAAACCTTAACTCCATGGCCTGTAATACTCAAGAAATGAGGTTATACCCATGTGTAGCTCCTAAAATTTGTCTTGCAAATGTGACACAACCACAACCTACTTTGTCTTGAATTTTTCTTTTTGGTATCTAGGGCTGTCAGAAGTTGGAGAAGAGGTTTTTTTGGGTTGAAAAGGCTCTTTGCATAAGGTTTCAAGGCAATGGAAGGGCACTCAAATGGATTTTGTGGGTGTTCACCTCCACCCCCAACACTTTCACACTTTGATGAGGCTAAAACTCTTACATTTATTTCAATTTCTTCCACTTCATTGTCACTATTGTCATTCTCACTATTGCTCATGTTGTTTTTGTGAGACATAATGCAACTTTAAATTGAAAAATGAAAAAACTGAAAAAGTTCAAACATTTCTTATTTTAAGCTTTGAAAAAAATTAAAAATAATAAAATGAGTTACATCTTTCAAGAAATTGTTGTCTCACTACCAATGAAGCCTTAGATTCAACCTCTCTTCCAGTTGCTCCTTCAATCCTTGCTTAAAAATATATTTTTCCTTCAAACCTTGTTGCAATATTTTTGCACAAACATAAAATGAAATTGCATTGAAATGAGGTCGTTTTTCCTCATTTAGGGCAAATTGGGGTGTGAGGGTCCACAAACAATGAATAAAAGAATGTTTTTTATACAAAATGTGTTGCTTTTACATGGGGACAACTGACTGCCCCCTTTTATCTTCTACCTTGTCCTCAAGCTTCATTAATGTCTCCTATGTTTTTGAAGAATTGGGGACGGCTTGGGGATGTCCCCTAGGCATCCCCTCATCCTTAGAATGTTTCAAAAACGGGTACGTGCCAAAAAGGGTCAAGTATGTGTCTTCGGGTTTCCCTGGTTATAAACCAATTACAAATTGCCACGATCCTTCGCCAAGTCGCCCACTGGAAACCCTAGATGGTGGCGTTGAAATATATAAAGATATATCTTGATTACCAATTGGAAATTTCAACAAATCTATACAATGGTGATTTTGTGTGAAATCACTCCAAGGAATTGTTGATTTTCGCCCTCCAATTCTCGACCTAGAGGGTTTTTGCATCTCTTATCAGATTTTGAGCATGCCTTGATCCTCTTTAATGAATACTTTTATCATAGGACAACTCTTCTAGTAGTCCAATTTGTTCCTCTAGAATCCCCAACCCTTTGATGTCTTTCCAAATCCATTTAGGGATATTGTTGACACTCCTTGGATGCAATATCTAACTTTTAATCCCCAAGCCTGCACGATAATAGTTTTTGAATCTTCAAGATCAACTCTCCTAGCTAGCATTGAATAGCCATTCCACAAATCATTCCAAAAGTTAGCATTGTGCCCATCTTTGACATATCATTTTAGGTGGTAGATGATGATATCTTTGCACAAGAGCATGAAATTCCATAGGTGGGAGCCCTTAGGAGGATTAGTGATTGTAAGGATATGGAAGGGGTTGATTGAATCTAGATATTTATGTTGTAGAATTTTGGAGCACTTTAAGTTAGGTTTTAGGAAAAGCCCCCATATTAGTTTGGTACCTAAAGTTTCATTTTGAAGGGTACTTTGTCAACCTTGCTCCAATGTGCTCCTTGAGTGTACACAATGTGTCCCATCCTATTGGGGGAATTTGTCTAGAATATGAATTTCCTTAGTGTAACAATGTTCTCATGAGCTTCTCCACATCATTGGTAATTTTGAATGGGATCTGGAGGCAAGACATAAGGTAGATCGATATAGTTGAGATGATAGACATTAACATCATATTTTCCTCGACAAAGGAGAGCCATTTTTTGTTCCAAGACGCCATTCTAGTCTTGCAGTTATTCAATAGGTTTTCCTAAAGAGATGTTGTACTCAACCCCTTTTGAATAGAGAGATTCCCAAATATTTGCTTGGGAGTTTTCCAACCCTGTACCCTAAGCATTCAATAATTCGTCTTTGCAAGCCCAATCTTACATTGAAGAAGAATATCTTAGATTTCTTTGTATTAATGATTTGCTTTAAAGCTGTTGTGTATCTTCCAAAGATGCTTTTCATTCACATTGCCTCATTCAAGCTAGCCTCATAAAAATAATTGCATCGTTTGGAAATTGTTGGTGGAAGATCCCATCTACACCATTAGTAACCTTAATTCCTTTCATAGGCCATTGTTGAATGCAACTTGAATTGATCTTCCAAGCACTTTAGCCAATATTATGAAGAGAAAGGGAGAGATGGGGTCCCCTTTCCTCTAGATAGTTCAAAAAAGCTAGTTGGGTTCCCATTAATTAATATTAAATATTTGGGGCTAGAAATACATTTGAAGGTCTAATCAATCTAGTATTGGTAGAAGCCAAATGTATCCACAATTTTCAACAAAAAGTAATAGTCTACTTTATCACAGGCTTTGTTGATATCAAGTTTGACAATCATGAATGCTTCTTTGTATGAACAAAATGTAACACTTCATGAGTTATGATAATGCCATCTAATATATAGATCTGTAAGGGACAAAACCACTTTGCTTCTTTGAAATGATAAAAAAGAAATAATAATTTTATCCTATTTACCATTTTCTTTGAGATAATCTTGTATACTATGTTACATAGTGAAATTAGCTAGAAGTATGCTAAGGAGGATATTATCACCTTTGATATTAAGGCAATGAAGAGTGTTATTGAAATTGTTCAACATTGTTTTGTGTTTTTTAGATTCCTTAGCAGCCTCCCATATTTCCTTGCCAAGAAATCCCCAACATTTGTGGAAGAAACTATTGGGGAAGTTTTCTGGAGCAGGGTCTTTATTTGGATGTAATTGTGAAGATGCTAGTATGATTTCATCTTCCATGATGGGTGCCATTAACATTTTGGTTTGTTCCTTCGATATCAACCTCAATATGAAGTGCAATAAATCTTCATGATTTTGCAGATTTGAACCATCCCAATTGTTCAATAGTTCTTCAAAGAAGCCATTTGCTTCCATACTTACAGCCTTTGTTTATCTAATGAGCAGGCATCATGTGTAGAGATAGAGGAATTGTGGTTTATACTCTTTTCAGCTCTTGTTGAATTGTTGAAGAATCTGGTACCGTTGCTGCCATCCTTCAGGCAACATTCCCAGGATTTCTCTCCAAAAATTCTCTTCCCTTGCTAGTAATTTTGTATGTTGGAACATGAGTCCATTTTCTCTGTATAATGTTTAGTTTCTTGCTGCAATTATCTGGGCTCTGTAGCTGAAGTTTCAGACTGTTATTTTTTATTTGATAATTTTTTTCACTCAATTAACAGGCTTAGTCAGTAGCACACAATTTTAAGCTTGGATCATTGTGGTCGTTACACCAACTTTTATTTATTTGCAAGTTCCCGTAATTTACCTGAGACTTCACTCACCTAGGGTATGTCAGTAGGTTTCTAAAATTCACGGTGTACTGCTATAAGAAATTCTGACTATTTTTATTTATTTAAGTTTGCAGTTATGTGGCTACAGCTTTATAGTGTTGTATGGTAACTTTTCTTTGTCTATTTTGTTCTCAAACAATTTATGGATATTTGCCATTTGGTATTGTTGTCTTGGCATGAGATTTTCTGTTACTTTCCTAAAGTGCTTCTTTGAGGAATATTTATGCATTACAGAAAGTTAATTTTTCAGTGATGTTTAAGCTAAACAGAGCCTTGAATGGGGCTTCCTTCCGATGCTTTACTGACTTCATTTTAATTGGTTGGCTGTTGGTCCAAAAATTGACTTAGATTAGGAGGGGATATTTTCCCAGTCCTCATTCTCACTTTTAAATATGTACTTTCATTCCTGAGTTTGGGAAGAACCTGCACCAATGATGTTGGCTATCTTTCAAAAGGCTGGGTAAAGAGATCAGCGCGAAATTTCCAAATTGTCTTGCATTACACTTGCATATATCCTCCGGGAATCCAAACATATATTTGCTATGGTGATGGAAATTTACGTGGGTCTAACTTTTGATCTCTACTCCGCATACAGCACAAAATATTATACATGTATACAAACATGCAGTGAATGTCAAGATGCTAATTAAAGTTAGCAAAACTAAGCTGTGTTGAAGTCCTTAGAAATTATCTTCCTTTTTTTAATCCAACTAGAGATATAGCTTTAAAATTGACAATAAATATAATCACTTTTTGACTTCTGCCTTTAAGACTACTTTTATGCATGAAATTGCTTACTCAACTTGGAAATTGATGCCTGATAGCATGCCAATATTCAAAGATATGCCTTAGTTAATACAGTATGTTCTGATTTTTTCATTCTGACCTATCCTGTATTATTTTTTGTTGCTGTATTTACCTATTTTCAAAAATGTATTCGAGAATAAGTTCTTGAAAATAACTGCCAATGATATTATTTTGTAGTTTTGGTGTTTCTGTGTTTCTACAGCTTGGTTTTGGTTGTCTCTGTAATCATGTTCAGAAGCATGCTAATGGATGTGTGTGTGACATCAGTATTTCCAACAGTGTTATATTTAAGTACAGACACGGTTATCATATCATGCTATAGGCTAATTACTAAGTAATGCTCTCAGGTGATCATTGAAGGTTTTAAAAGCTACAAGGAGCAGGTGGCGACAGAGCCATTTAGTCCCAAGCATAACTGTGTAGGTAATGATACTTTTTAGCCCATTGTATCTCTTAGATAAAAATGTTGTTAATTTTTACAACTTCTGGGTATCTTAAATTTCATTTTAGCAAAGTTTGAACTGCAATATATATGCTTTATTTGTATAGAATCTTTATCTTTAAAAGGTCGTGTGGAGGACATGCTACAACATTACAGTCAATAAAATAACAGAGCGGAGAACAAAAGATGAGATTGGCGAGGTGCAAGGGTGAATGCTTTGAATCACTAAGATAGGTACTATACCAGGTCACACGTAGAACATTTTACCTGTAAGTTTGAGGACAGATACATGGATTGCTAACTATAAACATATTCATATGTTTGTCGTAGGCAATAGACACATTGAAGAATGAATGAGGAAATTAATAATCTGTAGTTGTACATATAAAATGAAGAAGTGTTGGAGGAAACTTATTGCATTGAGAGATAAATAATTGAATGTTTTAATACCTTGTAGACAGCTGTAATATGTCCAGTTAAATTGAAGCTCTTAAAAGCATAAGCTCCTATAAGAAAGAGATGCAATGTGAGAAATGAGAGTGATTTTTGGCTTTTGATAATCTTAGTTCAATAGGAAGTGCAATTGACAGAACAATTGGGTTGATAATGATATATTTGTCCCTTTTCACAAGTTTATCTTTTTAACTACCATTTTCTATTGCTATTTAGGGTAGGGACCTTGACACCTTGAAAACACGATGTGAAATATAAGAATAGTAAACCAAAGTGGGCGAGTCATTTTTTTAAGAAGCCTAGCAAGGAAGAATAATACCTTTATGCATAAATGGATCTATTTTTGATTTTGTTTGATATTTATTTTATCTCATGCTAAGTTATTGAATCGGAATTGGGGATGGGTACAGATTTGTGTGTATGTTACGCTAGTATGGAAATTAGTTTTGGGGGGTTGGGTATGACCATACAAAAAAATATAAAAATCATATATATATATATTTATATTTATATATTTAAAGTTAAGTTCAAAATACCACACATGCTAAACAAAACTACTATCAATATTTTAAAATTGAAATATAATATGCTAATGTTTTTAAAATATTTAATATCTATACATAAAATCAAAATGTTATATGTATAAATTATAAATATTTATAACAACCCTCATTAATGGGGATGGTAGAGTTAAGTCGTCTAATCTTAGAAATGATGCCATTTGGATCCCCTCAAATCCTAACTGGGTCAAATTGAATTTCAATGGGGCCTCAAAAGAGAACCTCAACATTTTGGGTGCAAGATGGATCATCGAGAATGAAAATGGAATGGTTATTGGTGGAATGTCGAAAAATCTCAAAAAAGGCACACATAATGAAGCTAAAATTCAAGCCCTCATATTTGGCCTTCAAATATACAAAACTTTCAAATGCAAAAATGTGGAAATAGAAGGGGACTCTATGATAATTATTAATGCAGTGAAAAAGAGAAAATCACCTAATTCGGAGATCAGCAACTTATTATTACAAGTTTGACCTCATCTGTGTTGTACCCCAAATTAAAATTTTTGCTACACTTAGGCATTTTGAAGAAATGGTTAAAGTCTGACAATCTGGGTCGACTCAGGGCGATCAAATCAACAAAACCCAGATTTCAGTTTTTTGAATAGAAATTTTAGGAAAATTTCTATTTTTAGCAAGTTTCTAAAACTAGAAACTTTTTCTAGGCTTTTTTGGGTTTCTTTTGAAACGGATATTGGCAAAATTTTCTAAAAATGGAAAGTTCGACCATTAGGGTTGAAACTGATTTTGATTGGCTCAAAATACTTCCTCATCAGGCTGGTGCAGTTTGAATCTCAAACTGATCAGTTTTGCCCTAGTGGGTCTATTCTGCTTTTTCAATTTTAGAAAGCATTTCAAGAACTCTGAAGCCATTAATGGAGGCCAATCAGCTGCCAGATGTTAGATGCAAACATTGGACGTGTACACAGAATGGAGAAAGGAGGAAAGAAGCTGTAAAAGTTGAAAATGGCGAAATTTTGGCTAACATTGCTAGCCATGGGCGCCCTTGGAAGAAATAGGCACCCACCTTTTCAGGGCATTAGATGATGGAGTTAGGGTTTGTGCACCCAGGCAATGTTGTTCAAATTCTTCTTAGCTCCGCAGTGAGTCTATCAGTTTAGTCATTTGACGAATCAATCATCTAGAATTCAAGATTGATCGAAGAGGTCTCAACCAAGAAGCAAAATGTAAATCACGAAAAATGTCAAAGATATTCTAAGTCTGGTGAACATGGATGCCCTTGGAGAAGATAGGCGCCTAGGGTTTTGAGGCCTTAGATGGCAGTTTCAGTAGTTGTAGTCTCTAGGATCATCTTGTTGGATTCTGCCAAGCTATCCAACAGAGCAGTCAGCCAGTCGATCTGATCAGTTTAGCTTCTGGAATTGAGAATTCATCAGAAGATTAGAAGACAAGCAAGAACTTGAAAACCATAAAATGGCTAACACTGGTAAAGATAGGCGCCCCTGGAGGAGATAGGCACCCAACATTTTGAAGGATCAAATGAAGTTTTAGCCAAAGTTGTCTCCAAACAAACTTCATCAAGTTCGCTCAGGCTCTGCAACGGGATCATTAGCCAACTCGTTGGATCAATCTGGAAGCCGGAAATCAAGATCAAATAGAGGTTGAAAATCAAGAAAAAGTTGAAAATGGCGGAAAAATGGCTAACTCTGAAGAAGATAGGCGCCTCTAGCCAAGAAGGGCGCCCATGATGCCATGCCTTAGTCAAAATTTTCAAAATTTCAAAATTTCAAGAAGATGAAAAACGTCCAAGTTCAATGCACAGGCTCAGGCTAGGGTTTGAAGAGTTTAAAACAAAAGAAAGCAGATTTTCTCATCCTAAACTTATTTAAGGTGTCATTGTCTTTTATTTTTCATAATTTTCTTGTAGGTGGCATCCAAGGAGAAGAAGAGCAAAAACATAAATTTTTCTTCAACACAGGATTCGAGAGCCAAAACTCAGTGCTTTTTCACAGTTCATTATATTTTCTAGATCAGCATTCAGAGAGGCTTCTTTTCTCATGCTTTTTTCTTCCAAAACATCAATTTTCTGGAGGAGGAGGTCAAAATTTTCCATTTTCAGCAGTCTGGGTCATATCAACTTCTAGTTCTGAACAATTTTGAAGAAATTTCAGATTTCAAAAAACTTGCTTTTTCTTTGCATGTCCTAGAGAACATCTGGGTCCTTCTAGAACATACTTCTGAGCAAAACCCAGATCACAGCTTTTTTAGAAAAATTTCAAGTTCTAGGGTTTGCTGCTTTTTCAATTAGACTTCAAGATTTTCAACATTTGATCAAATGGGTTCATCCAAAATGTGCTTCTGAATAAAACCTAGGTGCTAGCTTTTTCATGCTTTTTTTGAGGAAATTAGGGTTTGCTACTTTTCTAGTCTACACGCAAAATTTTCCAAAACAAACGATCTGGGTTTGCTTGTAATGAAATTATGAACAAAACCCATATCTCATAATTCTTTTGAAAAAATTCATCCTTTGAAGAAGAAAATCAGCAAGCTAAAATTAGAAAGTGTGCAAAACTTGTCTGAATATAGGCAAGATTACAGTCAATCTTCAAGTTTTGCAATATGGAGTACACTTCCATTGAGTTCAAGACCATATCAGTATGATATCATGACTTCATCAAAACAGCTGAGACTGACTTGCACCACATCAAGCCAGTATTCAATTGACGTAGTCCAAATAGAGTTTCAGAGTGTTGCGTTGACCTCACGACTAGGAGGATGAGTCAGAATTGCGATGATGTCAGTGGGGTTCGAGAAAGCGGCCAATGAGAATGAAAATTTCCTGAGATCAATTGCTGATGGAGAAGAAATCTTAGAAAAACGAAACTTTGTCATAGATAGTATTGATGCTCTTGACAGATATGCAGTTTCCCGCTTTTTGGCGGATGTGATCAAGATATAAAGCAACTTTCATCTAGAAGCTTTCTTCCTAGCTTTCTTTCTATTCTCGTCTTAATTCTTATCCACTCTTTGGAGAAGAGAAAGAAAACAAATGTAATAGTTGGCATTTCCTGTTTTTCATGCTTTCTTAGGTGGTTAGATGTTTATCTTCTTTTAGTTTTAGAAATAAAGCTTGCATGTTGGCAAGCCTTAGTTGTAAAAGTGAGGAGATTTTAGGGTTCCCTACTCTGCTTAGTTATAAATGAGGGCAACCTTTGCCCATTTTTCTTTAACCATGCTAGTGATAACAAGACGCTGTGCCTCTCAGTGCCTTCTCATTGTTATTTAGTGTTGTTCGGAACTTGGATTGTGATAGTGAAATTGATGAGCTTATTTTGGCCTTCAAGATTGCTATTCAGTTTTTGTTCGATCTTGTGCTAAGTGTAAAGCTGGTTTTGATCGCATGTTGCATCTACTTTGCTACAACTTGCTGTCCCAGAAGTGTAATCTCTTTTGCCCGAAGTTTGAGAAAATAAAGTCTTGTGCTTGCTTTGCTGCCCTGATATAAAGTCTCAGATTTCTATCTATTTTGTTATGCTTATATGATCTCCATTTCAGCTTGCATTGAAATTTAGTAAATGTATGTTGGAAGAAAGTTTATTTAAGTATCTATGTCAGAGAATCAAACTTTGTTCATTTCTAACTCTCTTGCTCTGCGTTTACCAGAGAAGTTAGAAACGTCCTTAGCGTAAGCTAGTTGTAGTTGATAGTTTTTATAAAAGAGAAAACCTCAACGGCAACGTCAAGAGTTCTATAACCTTGTGTTCTCGCAGCTGAGACAAAAAGATAGGCAAATTAGTTTTAATTTACTTTCTTTAGCATAATCAGCATATGAGGGAGCTTCCCCTCCGAATTTGAAGAGCAGCTTACTGCACATAGCTGTCCGTTTCCAAACCGCATACCGGAGGTGCGATTTGAAATGCCAACAATCTGGACAATTTGGAGAATTTTACTGTAAATCATATATTCAGAGAGATAAATGTTGAAGCAAATTTTCTTGCAAATGATGCCACGATCATGAATGAGGAAAGCATCATTAGTTCAAGCCTAAGTCCTTGGCCTAATTTGCAAGAATTAATGGGTAACTAAGGATAGTTAAAGATAGCCGATTCCTAGATACAATATTAAGGACAATTATTACAAAATATGTGGAGCTGATCATTTGAAGCTGAAGTTAATTCCATTATCTGCTGGGTTAGTTTGGCTCTTTCCAAGCAAGGAGCCTTCAAGAATTTTGTCACAGTTGACTTTTAAGGCTTTTTGTCTAATGATGAAACACCTTTATCTTGTTTTTCCTGCATTTTCTTCGCATTCAGTTCATATTCCCTTCTACTCTGGATATACTCTAGTGTGTTTGAGTTGCAATCAAAGGTAAATTGTTTTCCTTGGTGGTTACAGTGAACAAAGGATGAAAAGTATTTTTAGTTCAACTAATGGTTATGTACTGCATGCTCTGGAATGGGTTCTCAGGGAGGATTTTATGGTTGTAGATGATAGATATCATACGAATACAGATGTGGTGTAGATATTTATTGTGGTGCTTTTGGACCCTGGTGAAGATGAGGATACAATTAAAAGGTTTGTAGAGCTGTTAGGAAGAAATTTCAAGGGGGTCTAGATGTTATAATCAATGAAGCAGTCATCAGAGCAGGTCTCCCTCTAGTCAATGGAATTCTGCTTGAAAACAATAGAGTTGTCTGGGCCTCATGGAGGCCCGTTATTTCAACAGTAAAGCCAATGAAAGAAGTAAGGTGTAGGGCAAAATCTACAAAAGTGGATGCATCTGAAACAAATTATGGAGTTGCTTCCAAGTGAGTCAGGAGCAGGTTCCTAGTTGGGATGAATAAGGTCTTTTGTGATGATATCTATTTATACAGCTTAGGTATAGCAGTCTAAATAGCTAATGATAGCTTATAACTCAGTTCTCATAGGAAGAAGATCCTCTTTTTGCAAGAAAGGATAGAAGATAAAAGATAGAAGAAAGGAAAGAAGATAGAAAAATAGCTCAGGAGATTTTGTATCTCTTCTCTTGAAAGATGTTATACTCTGAAATTGTAAACTTGTCATTTTCAATATAAATATAAAGGGAGCAGTCCCCATGACCGCAATTTACCCATTTTTTTTTTATAACAATATATGTTATAGTAATATGTCTATAAAAATATAAAAAGTTGTCTCCTTTAGAGAAAACATAGTAAAGGAAAGATCTATGGATGTTAATCATCATGTACGTTATAAAGTGGTTTTCATTTTTCCTTTTTTGTTGCAATTATATTCACAGTGATACTTGGATTTCCCTCTTAAGACTCTCATGTGCCCTCATGATTGGTAATTCCCAATAGAGAATAAAATATGCAAATGGTGTGAGATCCCGTGAAGTTTTCAACCCCAAAATGCCCCCGCTTAAAGGTTCCCGAGTCCCCAACTAATAAATGCCCATTCCACCCACATACAAAAAAATACACCTTTAAAAATTTGTGGGTGTAGGGTTTAGCATAGCTGCAATAGTTGTTTAGGGTTTCCTGGTTAAAGACTCAAACAGACATTTTGGATTCTATCTAGATTCGTCACGTCAAATTTAGAATCACCCAGGTTTGAGCTGCAGTGCTTCCAGGCGAATCTAACTGCCCCAGATCGTACCTTGTGCGAACCTATAGTCAATTTCATTTCATTCCTGATTCTGATATGACTCGTACCTAGAAACAGCTAATTTTCAAGCTGATTCAGTAACATGGATCTCATGCTTTATCATCAGAAAAGAGGATGAGTTTATTTTGTTAGAACTGGTGGTTTGGTGGTGGCAAAATATTCAATAAGAATTGGACAAGATATCTGTTGTGCCTTATTAACGTCATGTATTTTAGTATTGATTTTTTTGATTGGTGCTCTTGGCTTAATTATCAAATATAATCTGCTTATCCTTGGGCACTGTTAAAATTTATTATGTCTTGTGTGCGTACAACTACATCTATTTATCTTTGTTGGCCTCTATATACGACTTATAGGATGACCATACATGATATCTTCATTTAGTGTATATGAGTTGTTCGGGGTGCCAAGCATTCATTGGATACTACAATAATATTACAAAAACAGCAAACAAAAAGTTAACAAAGATTGCATAAAAGTCTATTAAGAAATAAGGAGCAAAGTTAACCCAGTCACTACTTACAATGCAACTCTCCCTACTACCATAATGGAATGCCCTTTCTTCAGCTACAGAAAGCAGCTGTTGACACTTAACCAGGCCCTGTCATAGCTACAGAATACGACTAGCGGCTACTGAAATGTGTGCAACAGACCCCTTTCTTTAGCAATTCGGCTCTAACCCGATTACTCCTCTTTTTGTTTTTTCCCAATTTCCTTTTTCTTCCTCTGCCAACTCCAAGATGATCCCAAAATATAATCTAACGATTGGGCATTCAGCATTGGATATGTGGCTCTGTGACTTCATGTAAAGCCTTTGTATCTGTTGCTCAGTTATTGTCTTCATCTTTTCTCATTTCTGGAGTGTAACCATTGTGAAACTCTCCTTTCCAGTTGTTATGAGCAGTCAGGGTTATTGCAGGTTTTCTTTTTCCTTAATTTGTTTTTCTCTATCATCATTACCTTGCCCACGACATCTTCACGATGCTCCTAAATTGAAGAGTTTGAGTCTTTCTCAACTAGACTGAAGGAAATAAATAAAACTAGATTACTTACCTTTGAATGGTTCTTCACTGAGATCACCACAAAACTAATGTGCCTGGTTTTCTGTAGTAGCATGCAATTGCTGTCAACCGTAGTGACTATGTAGCTGTTCCAAATGTCTTTTCATAGCAGTCATGCAACTGTTGCTATATCTTTCTGTAGCAGCTGCAGAACTGTTCAAGTATCTTTTGGCAGGAACTGAGAAGGCAGCTATAGAGTGAATTTCTGCAGGAATAATCATTGTTATGGAAACTCATCCTCAGTCAGTTCTACAAAGTCTGTCAATGCTTGTGCCTGGAACTCACCAATTTTTTTGGGTGATGCAAGAATGCTGTTTTTCCCTACGATGCTTCTCTGTCAAAAACTCCAAGTAATACAAAACATCATCTTGTGCTTGTGAAGCCTGATTGAAACCTTCTACAGTGTAATCTAGAGCACATATTTAACATACTCAACATATATTCAATGTGCTCACCTCTTATTGCTTCAGAACTCAGGAATCCAGAGCATCATCTATTTCTTCCTTTCCCTTCTTAAGTACTTTTGGTTTCTAATCAAGGAGCCAAGAATCTAATTCTTTAGTGTCATTTAAAGGTAGTTGTTTGTGGAAGACATAGATCTGCTACAATAAATATTGGAGAGATATCAATGTCTTCAGGCAGTCAATCTCATATGTATTCTCAGAAAATTGCAGAATTCTATACGGTCTAATCTTTTTCAAATTGAGCTTGTTCTAGGCTCCTTTGGTAAACATCGTTCTTCTTAAGGGAATACCCAATCACATATTTGTAATTATCTTCTCTCATCTTTTGATCAACATGCTCCTTGTACCTTTCCATACTTTGAATCAACTGCTACCTCAATTGTTTATGCACTTCTTGCATATGCTCTACAAAATCTTCTTCTTCAAGATTCATCACCCACAAATTTGTTAGTCCTCAACTTTCTGACACTTCTGTTCACTGAGTTATTGTATGCAAGCTCAACTTGTGGTAAGGCCTAGTCACAATTCTGAAATTCTTCCTTTCCCTGCTTGAAGTCAGCCATGTTGTTTGTGCCTCATGTAGCCCATGGTACTTTGTTCCAACTTTTCCTTTACTTGTTGATGCACCTCTTGATTCTTTCTGGGTTTCAATCTATACACTGCCTTGTTTGGCAAACTAGATCCAGGGACCAAATCCATATGATGCTTGATGCTCTTCATGTGTGGCAAACCATTTGGTAATTCATCGGATACAATCTTAGCATACTCATCGAACAAATCCTTCAATTCACTTGGGATCTCACTTGCCTTAATAGCCATGCCTACATCCATGGGTATGGGAATAACAGCAAAATATGCTCTCTTTCTTAACCACTTCTAAAAATTGTTTTCTGGAAATAGTAGGAGCGCTGTTCACTTCTTCCTTTGTTCTACATTGGGTTTAAGGTCTACTTTCCATTCTTCTCAAGGGTGTATTATTTTCTTGACTATCATGAATGGCCTTTCAATCAAATTGCCAAGGCCTATTCAATGTTGGATTTCAAAATTGTTGACCTAGTCTCTTAGAGTTGACACTCAATACCTTGACAAAGGAAAGACTAATTAGATAGGAGAGGCAAGACTTATCAACAAAGAAAGAAAGAAAGAAAGAAATTATATTAATGTCTTGGGATGATCAAAAGTAGGTCATTGGCACTCAAGAAGAGTACATTGGTTTACAAAGAAAGTTCTAGGAGGAGAATCCTAGAGAGGCTGTACAAAGGGGAAGAACCAAAAACAAAATATAAAACAGCAGGGAACCACCAACATAGGTGGTCAAGAAACCAATACAGATAACCAAATAGGGGAAATAAAAACCACAAAGAGCATAAGCTAAGGAGTATTGGAGAGAGAAGGCCTCATTGAGTATCACAATTTTGGCAAGAAATGGAGGAGTCATTGATGTCATTTGTAATGTCCCCTTCTCAAGCCTAGTCAGCTATAGTGACGTTTAGCCTATTCCTGAGTTCCCGTAGGCTAATTGGCAATGGTTAGGGGACTCAAAGTTTCTTGGAGAGCTCAATAGCAAGGTTTCTTAGCATCCAATGGTGTGTTGGCATTTTGTTGGTGTTTGAGATGGTCATGTCCTTTGTTGCATTTTTGGCCATTTGGGTTGTTCTCCACATTTCTTGGAGAACACGACTATTTTTAGTAAGTGCCCGTTTTGGCACTAGGCATCTTCCCTTGTCATTAGTAGCTTTTTGGTGTGATCAGTTTCCGTTTTAGATGTCTCATCGGTGCTTTTCGTAAAATGATTGGAATTATTTTAATATTTACACTAAAGTTATAAAGAAATGTATTAGTATTTACTTTAGTGTTAAATATAATAAAGTGAAAAGGTTGAAAAGATAATTGATATTCATTATTGTGTATTTACAAAGGAGATGAATACTCCTTGTACGGAAAATTACAAGACGATGTTTCTAAAAAGAAAACTAAAGTAGATAACTAAAAGTTGCTAAAACAAACTAAAATAGGAACAAAAGTTACTAAAAGCTAACTGAAATAAACTAAGTTAACTAATAGTAAACTATCGACCAATTATAACTAAGATGACCATTAAATATTACAATAATACTTTAATACCCTCCCTTAATGATCATCCTACTAACTAAACCAAATTTATGGATGACCTTTTGGAAACATATCATCGGTAATTGATAGTTGGAGAAGCATAACTGCCTCGCGATTACTGGTCCTTTCCCACATAACCATCAAATCTAGACATTGACACTCGAAAACTGTGAGCTTCCTCTGCTTCCAGCTATTATAAGCCTTTCCATCAAACCTCTACATACTTTCTAACATTACATTAGTCAAAGCAGCCATCCCTCTCGTTTCCCAAAAACCCGAAAAATGAGGTAAATTTTGTGATCAACTGGCACAAAACATTGGACAATCAGCTGGTACAAAACATTGGACAATCAACTGGCACAACTCCCACGATTAAAAATTGTCTAAAAAGAGACTCAGGTTCAGCAAGAGTTTTCCAAAAAAAACCTTCAAAAACCTCTTAAAAAGCAATATAGAAAAAATCTTCAAAAAATTCTGAAAACTTCAAAAACTTTTGAAAAGTTCAAAATACTTCTGAAAAAGCAGGAATTTTTCAGAAAAACTTCTAAAACAAAAAACTCTGAGAAAGCAAGATTTTTTAAGAAGAACTCTTCAAAAAACTTTGAAAAAGCAAGATTTTTTTTCAAAAATTTACTGAAAAATCAAGACTTTTTAAAAAAAAAAATCTTCAAAAAACTCTAAAAAACAGCAAATCTTTTACACATTTTTTTTCAAAAACTCTTCAAATCTTCAGAAATATTCTTAAATATTCTCCAAATCAGATCACGAACTCAACCCATGAAAATGTGCATGAACAGATCTGTGAAAATCTTCTTCAAAAATCTGCGATTTCATGCAAAAGAAACCCTCAAATCTGCTTCAAGAAAAGCCTCAAAATTTTTATAAAAAAATCCTCCAAAAAACTTCCGAAATAATTTTTCAATTTTTCGGGTAACCATTAATATTTGATTTTAAAAAAAAAACCCGAGCAAAAACATCTAAGAATTTTTTAAAAAATTCCTAAGGAAAAGAACGAATTTTTATTACTAAAAAACTGCCAAAAAAGTTTGAGCCTAAGCTTTCATACCATGAAATGATAATTGATATTCAATATTTCCCCATGTTGGATTCCTAGGGAAAAAGGGGACATAAAGTTATTCAAAAAAGGAAAAAAACACTTTTTTGGAAAAAAGCAAAAAAGTGCTCTTTCGAAAAAGCAACGAAAAGCTATAAAAGGAGGTGTGGGGCTCTCATTTGTATTATTCAAGTTTGCACGCATAACAAGATGCTGCTGGAGTGAATGGAGAAGTTCTTCCAAGGATTGATCAGGGATGAAAACCCTCATCAAATGATTGGTTTCGGATTTGAGAGACGAGCCCTAGCTAGTCTAGAGTGATTCTACCTCAGGAATCACCATTGTTCTTTATAGAGTTTGCAGTTGGGGTTTACAGTATGAATTTTTTTGTAGTTTTCTGAGTGCATGAGTTTTGGGGTTTCTTTGTTATCTTTTTGCAGGGGTTGTTATTGATTTTCATGAAGATTTGAAGCTTTCTATTGACTGGACGTACACTAGTGGATTTTGATTTATGCCCTAGCTGGGTTGCACCTTTCAAAGAATGCATAGGGAAGTGTGGCAAAGGGATTGAATGTTTTGAGATCAAGTGTAAGGTGATGTTAAGTGCTGGGCGACACCATTGTGAGGGTTTTAAGGTTGTTTGCAGGTCAAAGGAAATTCCTGTGTCAGGCTGTACTCTTTACAAAGAAACGTAGGAGCTGGCATGATGATTCCAGGTGTTTAGAGTTGAACAAACAGTTAATGATGAGGTTGTGACTTATCCCTGCTGGTCCCCCCCTGTTTCCCAACGCCTCTGTATGATGAAAATGTCTGGAAGTGTATTGCAGACCCAGAACTTGCATATTTCTCTCATTTTGTGGCAGTATAGCAGTGTTGGGTTGATGATTGGTTGATTGGTTGATTTGTGGCTTTGTGTGTGTCTTTAGCAAGTTTGGAAGGTGTCTTGGGATGCCATCTTGCTGTTACAGACCTGATTCATGCTCAGAATTGCATAGCAGATCTGTTCCTTGATGTTTGGTAGCCTTTGCAACAGTGTTGAGTGTGTTTGGAGGCCATTGTGATAGTGCTGGGTTAGTTGCAGATGTTGGTGACAGTTTGGTGTTGTATTTGACGTGTTTTGGATGCCAAAAAGAGTGCCATTCAGTGCCAGGTATGACTGAAAGTTGTGGTAGACCTTTGGTTGTCAATTCCTTTGCATTTTGGCAGTGATTGTGCGGAGCTGGGTGTTCATAGTGGCTGTTTGCTATCATTGGAGGTGTTCCACATGGGTTGGACTGGGTCCTTGATGAGCTGACATGGCTGCCATTACATGCAACTTCATAACAGCAGTCCTGCAACAAGTTCTACGTGACCTTCCAGACCTGTAGCATTCATCTTCACCTCTTCCACCGAGGTATTTCAAATTGGAATTACATGTATTGGCACCACCTGTGAGTTATTATTATTCAAAAAACAATTGTAACAGCTGTGATGTGTGTTTTCAAAAGTTTATATCAGACTTTAATGATAGCAATCTTTCCATAGTTGCAAGTTTATGTTATGATTACAGGGGAGTGCCTAAGGCCAAGAGGGCCAAACAATGCACTTACCCTAGAATCACACTGAACATCTAAGGCAGAAGTAACTTGTAATATGTCTGTCCTTGTGATTGGGAGCTGGTTGGAGTGGACTATACTTTGTGCTGTTGAGAAGAAGCAAAACCACAGTGATGAGGGGGAACATGGTGGGGTAGAAGTTGTAAGAAACATTTTCTCACAAGTCTACCAATGTTAATGTGTGAAGTAGCGGCATCTAAAGCTTGCTTACAATTGTTGGTCTCTTGGATGTCTTGGAAGAAGAATGTGATCAATCTCAGGGCTCTTGGATCCCTAGAGACTCCTTGCAAGGATCTATGTCGAAGGGTGATGACCTCCCATAGATAAAGGGCTAGGCACCAATAGTCTGGATATGTAAAGAAAATAGAGAGATTGTTGTTTAAGTCCGAAGGGTGATGACCTCCCATAGATAAAGGGCTAGGCACCAATAGTCTGGATATGTAAAGAAAATAGAGAGATTGTTGTTTAAGTCCTTTTAGAGGCAATAATATCTTCCTCAAATCTCATAGTAAATGGGAAATCTAAAGGTGGAATGCTCTTCAATCTCCATCTCTTGGAGGGAGCAAAGGTGACATATCCAAACTTGGCAAATAATATGATGTTTTGTCTCAAGCCATAGTAGTTGGGAATACACCCTTAATTGGTCAAAAGAAAACCTCAAGCTATGTGACCAATGATGTTGGAGATATTGAAGATTGCATAAGTTACCATCTTCTACTTGCAAGAAAAGTTTTGCATAAAAAGCAAGCTTCAAGTTGAGTGGTAAAGAAGGGAGGTCTAGATTATTTGGATGTACTATATGTAGATGTCCCTCCTAGCAGCTTTAGTGATGGTCTCCCTCAAAGGAAGGAGCCAAGTAGGAGCATCCAAGGAATACATGAAAGGAGGGAGCCTATCAATAGAGATGTTGATAGAAAGGAGCAAGCTAGTCTTAGAGTACCAACAATGATGTCACCTAATGGAACCCAATGAAGCAATCCTCTCAAAGGAACAAAGAGCTAAGTGTGGATACTTTCTTTGATTAGAAGTTGAATCCCCTATGGATTTGAGTTGTGGTGGAGACAGTAAGTCAGAGGATAGTCTCAAGAGGCAATGCTTGGGCAACAAATTGGACTTGGTAAATGCTTTGAGGAATAGTTTGCTTACAACAAATCATCTACTGTAGCATGAGAGTTTGGATGCACTCAGTGGGAGCCTAGTTGATAAATCCCAACCATATAAAACTATAGGCTTGATGATGGTATCAAAAAAGAGTGGATGGCTAGGTACCTGGATAAGAGTGAGCAAATTCTGCTTCTACTTTGGGCTTTGCTAAACTCGAGAGGGTGTTTCTATGAGGTCTCTAGACAAGACAATTAAAAAGAAATGTGTTAGGTCTTAAAATGACTACTACACTTCTTAGAACACACAATACTCACAAGGCTAGGGTTGTCATCATGTGGGTATAATAGTTCTTCAACAGAATTGTGGAGGATCTTAAGCTAACTCAACAAGAGTGGGTTATGTCTTTTGCACTTCGAGCTCATCTTAGACTCAGGAGGGTGTTCCTAGGGGTATACTTGAATAGGCATTCAAATCTTAGAAGGTAAAGAAATGATAATGTTTGATAGCTAAACCCAACCTATTTGGTTAACCCCAAAAGTTGTCACTGGACTAAGCAAATTAGTTATCTTCAACCCCTTATATAGCTAATAGGACACCTTGGACAAGTTTGCAAGATGGAGTGAGTTTCATGATTCGTTGGAGATATTTTCCCTTGTCCTTGTAAGTGATGAAATCATGAACACACAGATTGGAACTGGGCTGTAATAGATTTCATATTTGATGTTTTAAAATGAAGACTGGAACCACACTAGATATCAGTGCCTATTCTCAGGCTACAAAGTCAAGTAAAAAGAAGAAAGAGCTATGAACACCTTTAAAGCTGAAGTGATCTACTTTTCAAAGAATCAACATACATTAGCTTTCATATTCATCTACTTAGTAATCCAACAACATTACTCAAACTCATATGCAAACACATTGAAGAGTTATTGCAACGTGTACAATAAACTTAGAATCCTATCAAATTCCTCTAAAAGTGATGACATTTGCAGCAACAAATGTGTTGAAGAAAACATGTTAGATTTGATATATCTTCCGAGTTAGAATAACTGTATTGGAGACATAAACTTGAAACTAATGATTACAATATTTTATGGCAGTTTGAAACTTTCCCCGCTTTCAAAACTAGTGATCCGTGCTTAATATTCTGATGAGTGCCCTTTTGAACATTCACTTGCAAAATTCTCTATTCTCTACGCTATACATTGATCTTGAAAATGAGCGCTCATTCCCTAGAAATACTCATGGAAGAGTAAACACTAGAAAATGATCATTATAGTTGCAAAAGATCAAGGGCCAAAACGAGATCCCTCCAAAACAAACTCCTAAGGTCATCGAAAATCTCGTACATTAAATGCAGGTAGTTGGGAGAAGCATCACCATTAGTGTGAGTTGGTGGGAGCAATACGTTGTCGAAAAATGCATTCTAGGAGACCTGGCGGTGTATCGGGCTTTTCTCTAAAGGTTTGCTTGGGAGAGAAATGTTAAAATTATCACAACCTCAAAATGGCTCGACCTCATTGGCTGTCGAACATTGGGCTTGATGTCTATCGCTAAACAATCAAGCCCCAAAATAAGGAGGGGCAATTGTAAAATTTTGCCTAAAAATTCATCCTTTGAGTTGTGGGGAATCAGCCTTTGGGCATGTGCCATACCCTATACTTAAAGGGAAAGAAAAAGGGAATAGATGAATTGTTGGAGACATGACACCCAAAGGACCTAGGTGGTTTTGACAATGGGAAATGGGTCAAAGATCGGGGATTGGGAGGAAGACTTAAGCCTTATCACAAAATAAGACAGAAGTTAGGAGGGAGACTTGATCGCCAAAGACCGAAGACAATGACATCGGGGTTCGGGGATCGGGAAGAAGACTTATGCCTTATTGAAAATAATGGTAAGGATTAAGGAGGATGGTAGACCCCCAAAGCCCGAAGTTTTAAGACTTAGGCATATTTTGAAGGATTCCATCAGAGCTTTGGCAATTGGTGGAAGGATGGAGAAAGGAAACATGAAAGCGATAAAGGTTAAGAGTTAAGGTTGATGACCAAAACTTGAAACAATTATGCTTAGGCGATTTTTGATGATTGTGAAGGGGAAAGAAGTAGAGCTCGGTAGCAATAGAAATTTTATGAAAGCATGTGGACAACCGAAAACTTGAAACCTGAAAGGGAACACTTTAGCCAATTTCGGACTTTCAAGGCATAATTCATGCAAGGTGACCCATGTAAGATTTCTTTCATTGATTATCATTTGGGTGAAGGATTAAGGCATGAACATGGGAAAGGACTCAGGCAAAAAGGCAACTGCAAATCTGAGTTCCAAGAAAATGTAAAAGATTATTTTTGGCCTATACAGTTGTGCCCTATGGCTGCCACAACAGACTTACACTAGCATGACTCTCTAAATGTATATCTGATTTGAGCTCTCCAAAGATTCAGCAAAACTTATGAAACTAAATGATGCGAATAGGTAGGGTAGGAAACCAAAACTAACACAAAACAGAAATGAGAAATGCTATTAGACTTTAAATGTTTTGGTGGACGGTTAGTCTATTGTTGATCAGTGCCTTGATCATGTGGGCAATCTAGTCATACATTATTCCTTAACACAAACATATCTGCGACATCAAATGTGAGAACCAAGTAGACACAAGAAGACCATAAGTGTGACCCTATGACATTCAAATGTATACCAGTAGAGATTAGGTCATTCATTAACAAACATACTTCAAGTATCCATAATTGAATAGGAAAACTCCATTTAATGGATTGGAAGAAGCTGCACAAAATACAGTTTGGAGTAACTTTATAACTCCCTATGAGAACTTACTAACCAATACAAAAGCATGACAGCAAATTTAACGTCAATACCATATATAGCATGCTCAAGCCCTGGATTTTTTGCAGATAACTATGGAGACACCTACATAATGAAGAGGATTCTGCATTCATTGGCTTCTTGGTCTGCAGCATATGCAAGCATGGAAAAATTAAGTTTGAATTATAAGGTCGATGTCTTAGATTAAACTTGATCAATTTACAGCAAAACAAAAGTCCTATACCAACCAACCTCTTCAAAAACAGAAAAAACATGTATCTATAGAGCTCTCCTAAACTACCCAGAATGCACAGGATACTGCCATCTGTCAGAATCTCCAGACTCATCAATTTACATCAGCTTGATGTTTCAAAATTTATTCTACTTGCAGCACAAGAACAAAATCAAATCTGATCTCCAAGCATACACAAGTAGGGGAATCTTGATTGGAATTAAACACTGATAGATCAGGAAAGATAATTAGTTCGGTCATGTACAACAGCTCCTTGATCAAAACAATTAACTCTAATGTGCAGGGAAATCTGATTAGAATGTTAAAGAGCAGGAGAATTCATCTCAGGATTCACGCTTTGCAGAAATAGAACTGAATCTTATATAAAATCTGGCAGAATAATCAAACTCCTTCAGACAATTTCCTGTTGCACCAATTTTATGCATAGGGATCATCCCACATATGATTTTGGACACTCGCCTATGTCATAAGATTTGATTTTATCTCAACTGTGGGCATACAAAATGATTTGAAATCAAATCAGATTTAAGGAAATAAGATTTTAGAATAGCCCCTACATCACTTAGCTCAATTAGATATTCCACAAAGATTTGATTTTGGGTGACTATTCAACAATCAACATGGTCTTCTTTCAAATTCTTATTTAATCTTCTATTGTTGCTTCAGACTTACCTGCTGAAAAAAATATTAAGATTTGATTGCATGCTAACATACAACTATTGAAATCTGCTTGATTGCCTTGAGCCATGTGAGCTACTTGTGTATTAATCTTGTAGCTTCATGCCAACATCTGTATAGACAACTCAGAAGATTAAAAAGACAAATATGGATATCTATCATGCCTAGAAGTGGACTCACCCATGAATTTGAGTTTGTGTAGCCTCTCAACACAAGCTCAATCAATGGATCCCAAGCTAGCCCCCCAAACCTTCGAGCTGTACAAACTTGTGAGAGAGAGAGAGAGAGAGAGAGAGAGAGAGAGAGGATCCCAAGGAAGCCCCCCAAACCTTTGAGCTGTACAAACTTGTGTGAGAGAGAGAGAGAGGATCCCAAGCTAGCTCCCCAAAGCTTCGAGCTGTACAAACTTGTGAGAGAGAGAGAGAGAGAGAGAGAGGATCCCAAGCTAGCCCCCCAAACCTTTGAGCTGTACAAACTTGTGAGAGAGAGAGAGAGAGAGGATCCCAAGCTAGCCCCCCAAACCTTTGAGCTGTACAAACTTGTGAGAGAGAGATGTTCGGAGACCACAAGCTGGTAGAGGTAACAAAAGTAAGCAAGGGCATCATAGTGAGAGACAGCAACATCATCAAAAAAAGTAGAATGGCAATAAACACCTCATGTAAAGTGCAACCATCATCCCACATTAGTGTGTTGCCGAAGAAAAATCTCAAATTCATCAATGCAGATGATGAAGAGGGTAGGGGAGACCTCATGTAAAGTGCAACCATCATCCCACATTAGCGTGTTGCCGAAGAAAAATCTCAAAGTCATCAATGTAGATGCTGAAGAGGGTAGGGGAGAGAGTGTAATGTCCCTTTTTGATTTTTTTCTTATATTTCCTTAAATATAATGAAATCTAATTCATAGTATAACTTGCACAGTCAATTATCAATAATTTTTTTCTGATTTTATTGCTAACTTAATGGTTTCTGTTAAATTTTATTTTTATTGTTTTGAACACTCATAAATCAGCTTAGATTTATGTAAAATATTTGCTCTTATATAATTATTGAATTACTTGAAGTCTACGGCAATTTGACACACTGAAATGCCTTTGGAAAATAACTTCCATTTTCGTTGAATTGGGGGTTTTGTCCACCAACTCTACAATGAAAAGAAAAGGGTTTTCATCCTTTAAGTCTTAGGCCTCGAGGGTTTTCCTCCTCAGGTTGTCAGAATCATAGTTACGAGACTCGGACTTGGCTCAGACTCGGCTAGGGTGACTCGACTCGAGGCTCAGGGACTTGGCTCGGTGCAGACTCGGCAAAATAAAATAAAAGTTGAAAAAAACCTAGAAATTTAGAGATTTTTAAGGATTTAAAACTTGTTTCAAGCACCCTTTATTGAATACAACAAAAATAAAAGCAAATTTGATCACATACACAAGTATACAACGATCACATAAGTATAAAGTACACAAATTGTAGTTGCGCTGCTGAAGGAAATAACATACTTAGATATATAAAATTAGTCAAAAGTATACAAAATTCATGGAATATGAAATCCATAACATCAAATATTCCATACAAATATGAAATATCAAAACAATAGCTATAAGTCTATGACTCTATGGCATAGTGGAGCCAACATCCTTCCTACGAAGGCCTCTAAGGGTCCTGGATGATGTTGCAGTTGCAGCCATAGTCTTTGCCTCTGTCTGACTCTCCATTCCACTCTCACCAACAACAGCTATGTCTCCTCATGCTCTAGCCTCCTCCTCAGCCATGGCTACAACCTCAGCCTTTGTCTCTGCCTGGTCCACCCAATCAAGGTCCTCGTCACTAAAGACTGCATTTGTAGCCTCAGTGGTCCACTCAGACTGTGGATCAACCTCCTCTAGATTGATCGGGGTGTTGTTGTGGTCAAAAAGCTTCCTGTATCTGAGCCAAAGGTTGTAATGAACATATACCAAGTCATTCATCCTCTCCACTGTCAATCTATTGCGCTTCTTGGAGTGTATGCGCTCAAACATACTCCAATTGCGCTCACAACCAAATGAACTGCATGGCTGGCTCAATAGACGAATGGCAATATTTTGCAGGTTCTGTGTATCAGAACCAAACAACTCCCACCATCTATCTGAGATGAGAAAAAGAAACAAAATCAATCTCATTTCAAGTTTCAAGTTCAAGTTCAACATTTAATAATAAAATACAATATAAAAAGATGAAAATTATGCCCTTAAATATATTTTTACCTGGTAGTAATGTTGTCCTACTCTCTTTGCACATTTGACGTGCAAATAAGTCTCCTTGTGCCTTAGTGAAGGCATCTATCTCCTGCATTATCTGTGTAGTAACAATGGGCAACATCCGCTCTATCGTCGAGTAGAGTCCACTAAGAATTTCTCTATCTGCACGGAGATCACGACGGAATTGGAAGGTTGGATTTAGGAAACATGCGGCTGCATGGATGGGCCTATGAAGTTGGTTTTGCCATCTCCTATCAATGATATCCCAAATGGGACGATACTTCTCTTCAACTCCACCATAGACTGATCTAATGGCCTCTTTGGCCCTATCCATGCCCTCATATGTGTAGCCCATTGCGGGCTTCTCCCCATCTGCAACTCGTAGGAGAACTAGCAAGGGCTCAATAAACTGCAAAGTGCAAACATGTTTCACAAATAAGTGTGAACAAAAATAAACAAATAAAAGTAAGATATGATTAAAAATTAAAACATAATAAAGAATTAAATTTTACCTTCACAATCTCCTCCACTGGTGTCCAAAACCCTTGCTCATCAAAAATGCAATCAGCCACATCCATCCCTGCAGTGCTTGTAGAAAAGGATGAGGAAGACCACTCCTCACCAACAAACATGCGCCTTAAAGTTGCCTTTGACCGAATCAAGGATTGCAACGTGATAAAATTTGTTGCAAACCTAGTGATGCCAGGACGAGACAATTCCCTCAACCCCGTGTATTGCCTCATAAGGTTAAGCACCCATGTGTGATTGTATACAAATTTGCAAATGTTTTTTGCTGC
Source organism: Sequoiadendron giganteum (assembly GCA_007115665.2). Taxonomy (NCBI): domain Eukaryota; kingdom Viridiplantae; phylum Streptophyta; class Pinopsida; order Cupressales; family Cupressaceae; genus Sequoiadendron; species Sequoiadendron giganteum. The sequence continues at coordinate 394,351,613 of CM021107.1, forward strand.
ATCCACACATGTTTTGATACATGGGAGCTTTCCAAGATCCTCCATCATGAGGTCAATGCAATGGGCAGCACATGGAGTCCAAAATATAGTAGGGTGCCTCTCCATCAATAATCTACTAGCAGTGACATAATTTGCTGCATTATCTGTCACCACTTGCACTACATTCTCTTCCCCCACATCAGCTATCACCTCCTCTATAGCCTCACACAGGCATGCGGCATTTTTGAATTGGGCAAAAGCATCAATGGACTTCATGAAGACAGTGTCACCTAAAAGAATAAGCAAAACCAATTATTCAATAAATTAAAAAACATAAATCAGCCATATTAAATTATTAATCACTAAATCAAATTCAAATTTCAATGCATTGAGGGAAGTACAATTACCTTTGGAGGACACTAGAAAATTAAGCAGCGTCCTATTTCTCCTATCGGTCCAACCATCAATCATGATGGTGCAACCAATCGTCCTCCACTGCACGCACTGCTCCTCTAATTGTGCTTTCACATGTGCCACTTTTTGAGTCAAAAGTGGGCCCTTTAATTCATCTTCAGAAGGGGCTTTGAACCCCGCCCCACATATGGTTATGGCATCAACCATGTTTTTCCAAAAAGGTGACCTAAAACATGTCATAAATAAATTAATAAGTTACATAAGAATTGTAAAATGATTTTTTTAAAGATTTTAACTGCACTAAATTTGAATTCGATAATGAGATACATCTAGATTCTAAAATAATAAAATTTAAATATAAATTTTAAAACAATTAAATGAAAAAGAATTACCTGGCTACATGGAAGGGAATGGTGCAGTAGTACCAAAAGTCTGCAATTGTCTTTTTTGCTGCATCATGTGCGTCCTTGTTCCAACCCATGCTCTCAAGCGATGGTTGGAAACCAGGAGTAGTGCGTGGTTCAAAATATGAGTCCACCCTAGATTGACGAACTCTAGGGCCAATGCTAATACTGCCACTACCACTAGCAGTAGTAACACCACCAGCAGTTGGAGTATGCATAGGCATAGCTGGTGTAGAAGCAGTAGCACTAGTACAAGCACTAGCACTAAGACGGTATGGAGGGATGGAAGAAGCATCTCAAACAGCACCAAGTCCCTGTCCAACTCCAAAACTCACCAACTCCTGCTTCTGTCTCTTTTTCATTTCTTTTTGCATTTCAAAAGTTTCTAATTGCACCTGCATTTCACGAACAGCCTCAAGAGGTTCTATAGGGCAGCCCACTGCATCATGGATGGGTATGCGTGCAATATGGTATTTTAATCTATTTATGCCTCCATGATATATTGTTTTGCAGTATTTGCATTTTGCTTCTCTTTTTTTCATTATGGGAAAGATTTCAACATGTTTCCAAGCAGGGTCTTTTCTGCTTGGGGTTTGAGACATTGTGAAAATAATAATATGCTTTGATTTGCAAGTGAATGTGGCTGCAATAACAAGTAGGGTTTCTAAAATTATTTAAGTTGCAAGTAGGGTTTGTAAAAAAAAATGCAAACTAAAAAAAACAATGATTTTACAAATTACAATGAATTATTTGTTAAAAAAACACAAAAAAATCCAACTAAAATCAAACTTACCTCTTAGATTTGGCTTGAAATGCAATGCAAACTCCTCCCAATCACTGGTAATGAGCTTTGAATGCACCTCCTTGCTGGTATGAAGCTTCCCAAATGATATATGGCCCTGTATTTGTCTTCAAGAGCTTACTGGTTGCCCTCTCTTCTCCTCCTATTTTTCTTCACAACTCTCTCTTCTCCTCCTATTTTGCCAAATGAATGAAATGAGGTTGCTTTTAGGGTTGGGGAGATAATACAAGACAATAAAAAAGAAACTAAAACATAAGTTTAATGTTTTTTTGTTGACTTTATAAACTGCTGTCGCCGGCTGCGTCCAGGGCTCGGGACTCGCCAGGAAGCGGCGAGTCCAGGCTCCCAGGACCCGACCAGGTGTGCTCGGCTCGAGACTCGCCGAGTTTTGGCGAGTCCCGTTACTATGGTTAGAACACAATCTCTGCTGCATAGGAGAAAAATTCAAATATATAAAGATGTCGTCAAAGATGCCTTCCATCTGTCTTGCTTGACTTCTTTTATATCCTTCTCTCCCAAAGGACACCACCCTTCATTTGCTTTTTAGGGACAAATTAATTTTTAATTAACTTTTGTCTCTCTTAGTAACAAGTGCTGCCTATGATTTGGTTTAAACTATTTTTTCCTACATAAAACATCTTGTAGTAAATAAAAATACCCTTGTGCTTTGCAGGGAAAAGGCTGCCTCCCTTAATATAAAATTTAAGGAGGGGGCATTACAATCCACCTTTCCCAAAGTTGCTTGTCTTCAAGCATTTGTAAATTAGGATGTTGAAGAACCGTCTGAATTTCCCATGTAGCATTTTCTTTAGAAGATTTTTCCATTGAACTAGATATTTTGTTTTGTTTTATTTCATAGTTTACTTACTCTAAAATTTATAATGGCTTTAGGAATTAAGATCAACTTCCCTTCATCGTCCAATGGGGGTATCTCTATTAAAGGAATGATTTGACTTCCTATAACTCTTTTTAAATAAGAGACATGAATTACATTATGAATGTTACTATTTTTTGGTAATTCCAATTCGTATGCAACCTCCTTAAGTCATCGTTTGATTCTATATGGGGCCATAGAACCTTGGCTTCAATTTCTTTGCTTTACTCCCTTTTAGTGAAGATTGCCTATAAGGTTGTAGCCTCAAAAAAGCCATATCACATACTTGAATGTTTATCTTGGCTTGATGTTGATCAACATATAATTTTTGCTGATTTTGTGCTCTTTGTAAGTTCTTTTTGAGTGGTCCTAGAATTTTGGCTTTGCTTAACTAGATCTTTTGCCTTTAGTACTTTAGTATTTGCGATAACCAAATCCACAAATGATATGGCATCATAATCATATAAGGCTTTGAAAGATGTCAGTCCAGTGGACATATGGTATGTGGTATTGTAACAATACTCCCTTAAGTAGAGCCATTTTGTCTAGGCTGTTTGATATCCGGCTATGTAATTTTGCAAATAGCTATCAATCCACTTGTTGACTATTTCTGTTTGTCCATTAGTCTACGGATGGTAATTGGTACTTGGTGATAATTCAGCTCATGTTAGTCTTGCCAAAACAAATTGTGGAATTGACAATCTCCATCACTTACTATGTTTTTTGATAATCCATGTAACCTAAAAACCTCTTTGAAAAATAATTTGGCTACTTGAGGTGCCTTAAACTTTGTAGCAATGGCAAAGAAATGGCTGTCCTTAGTAAGTCTATCAACCGCCACATATATACAATATTTACCATGTGACTTAGGGAGTCTCGTAATGAAATCTAGAGATATACTTTCTCATCTCTAGTTTGGAATTGGTAATGGTTGTAATAACCTTGCAGGAAAGACATGTTCTGTTTTATTCTGTTGGTAGATAAGGCAATCCTTGGCATACATAAATGTGTCTCCTTTGAGGCACTTCCATGAAAAATTTGTCGGTAGGTCTTAAGGTAACCTTCATGCCCTACCAAGGGTATGTCATGCTTTAAAATCTTATTTTTGATCTTTGATCCTGGGGTAATATAAATTCTATCTTTATATAGAATAAGGTCATTTACTACCTTATATCTCTCATCAGGGATCTTCCATTCCAAGATATTTGTAACAAATGTGTCTTTTCCATATTCTGTTATTATGTTAGCTTTCCGATCAAGATAAATTTGTGATATTGAACATAAGTAAGGCCTTCTTGATAGAGCATTAGTTACCACATTATTCTTCAATTTCAAAATCATAGGCTTGAAGCTTGCTTACTCATTTTTGTTGCTTGTCGTTTAGGTCTCTTTGGTTAAGGGAAAATTTCAAACTATCGTGGTCTGTTTTGACCTAACATTTGCCACAAATTAGATATTGCCTAAATCTGTCTAGGGCATGCATTATAGCTAACATTTCCTTATGATAAATTGAATAACTCTTTTTAATGTCCTTTAACTTTTGGCTTTCAAAGGTTATTGGATGTCCCTATAATGTCCTTTTCTTGCACCTGATCAGTATGAGCTTTCCATTAGCCTATTCCAAGGTTCTCATAGGCTAAGTGGAGACGGTTAGGGGAGTGCATCTCAAATTGAGCCGGTTTGGTGTTTGGACACTATTTTTAGCAGTTTGCTATTTTTAGGAAGTGATATTTTTAGCAGCTGGTCTCGACCCTTGTTTCTCCAGCAGTGCAGTGAAATATTTCTAGTCGGCTTGGTGAGTGCTAAGGGTGATTGAATTAATATTAATTATTTGTCACTTAAGTTTTGTTTTAAAGTTACTTTATAACTTAAGTGAGGGTCGTGTGTTCATAAAAAGGTCCCCTTGACTCACGCCTAGCAAAAAGGTGACTTCAAGTTGTTTTTAAAAGCTATACATTAGCCTCCAAAATTGGACGCCAAGTTTGGGGGAGGCATAAGGGAAAAATTAAGAGTAAATTAAAGGGTCTCATGAGGGGGGCGTAGCATCTTGGAGGGAAAGTTGGAATTCGAAAAGTGTTGCCCTAATTCCTCCTCATCTTCAATATATTCACTTTTTGGGCTCTCATTTGCATGTCTTGATTTTGGCAACATAACGTGATGCTGCTGGATTGCTTCCAGGTTTCCTTATTCTGCTGGTTGAGGATGAAAACCCTCCTCTAGTTGCTGGTTTCGGTAGTGAAAGACCCACCCTAGCTGGCTGGTATTCGGATTGAGGATTTTCTGTGATTTTGGCTTGTTGTATGAGCATTTTGGTGATGATATAATGAGGATATTCTCAGTGTTTTGAGAGGGTTTGGAGTTTGTGGTTTGGTTTATGATTTGTTTCCTTTTGGAGTGTGTTTGGAGCTGTCTTGATTCACTTTCAGAGGTCTGATACACTTTTTCTGAGTTCTGGAAATGCACATTTTCTGAGCAACTAGATACACAAAATTGTTCATAACTCCGTGTGTGGGAAGAGCATTGTTTGGGTGTTGATCCTATGAATTCCTCACAGCTGGGCGCCACATTTTGAGTGGTCATTTGCAGCGTTTGGTGAAGTTTTGATTTTTAAAGTCAAATCGCCCCACCTTAGGAGCTGTGCCATTTTTGGGAGTTGGTGTTCAAGGTTAAGTCTGGTCTGCTGTTGCAAGGGTCTGAAATCTGCATTTCTCGGGTCTCTTGTAGCTGTTCATTGAGGAGAAATTGCTTTAGTTTGTTAGCTCCTGTTATAGCTTTCTTGATATGAAACTTGGGAATGTAATGCTGCTCATATATGATTGAAAAATGCACTATACTGGATTGTTATTGGGTCTGAAATACATTTCCTAAAGTCTGATTTCAATTATTGTTCAATGCCAATATGATTTGTAAATGGTTTAATATGAAAGGATGCAAAGACATGTTCGTTTCCTTTCTGTGCAATGATTTATATGAATGCCAAAACATGTTAAATGGAACTTGAAAACAAACACATTCTGCAATCTGCGTCTTTCTCTATAAACAAACGAAAAAATATCAGGGGTGGACATCATAGTCCCTTTTGCATTAATATTGGCCCAATTCCTTCAGCGAATGCATCAGATTCTAGGACAAACGAAAGCGAGAAATTTGGAATGGTAAGTACAAGACATGAGCTTACTACTTCCTTGAGTGTATTAAAAGCTTGTTGATTTGCTTCTATCCATTCAAATGCTCTCTTCTTGGTTAAATTTGTCAATGGAGTGGCTAACCAAGAGAATCCTATGACAAATCTTCTATAATAGCTACAAAGCTCAAAGAATCCTCTTAATTGAGTTAAGTTGGTTGTTGAGGGCCAATCTAAGATGGCTTGTATCTTTTGTTGATTGAGTTTCACCCCTTGAGCACTAATGATATATCCTAAATAGAGAATTTTTGTTAACCAAAACTCACAGTTGGATTCCTTAGCATAAAATGATTGTTACTCTAATATTGCCAAAACTTCGTCCAAAGGTTATAGATGTTCCTCCCATTCTTGTTGTAGATCAAGTTATCATCAAAGAATAATAAGACAAAATTTCTCAATTGATTTCTAAATACATGGTGCATACATGATTGGATAGTTCAAGAGCGTTAGCTAAGACAAAGAGCATAATTAAAAGTTCAAAATACCCAAAATGACATCTGGAAGCTGTCTTATGCACATATTCTTCTCACACTCGCATTTGGTGATACCTTGATGTTAAAATCAATTTTTGAGAAGTATATTGCTACATGTAATTCATCAATTTTAGGAATTGGATATATTTTTTAAAAAGTTTTAATGTTTAAAGCCCTAAAATCTATGGACATTCACATAGTTCCATCTTTCTCTTTTACTAAGACCATTAAAGATGCGGAAGGGCTAGAACTTGGCCTAATAAGACTCATCTCAAGAATTTTTTTAATTGTTTTTCAATTTACTCCTTAAATCTTCGTGGATGCCTATAGGGACTAGTTATTATGGGTTTTGTTCCTGTTTCTAATTCTGTAATATGTTGAAATCCTCTATTAGGAGGTAATCCGGAAATAATGTCTTTAAAAGCCATGCTATGCTTGTGGAAGATTTTTGTATGTCCATGAGATAAACTTTGTCACTTGTAGTGGCTGTAGATGTTACTAAACATTTTGCTGGCCATGCTACTTGTCCACTTCTAAAGCATCTTTCCATTATTTTTGTTTGATATAATTCTAGGGGCTCCACTCAAAATTCCTTGTAACACTACGTCTTTACCTTTTGATTTGAACCTTAATTCCATTGTCTGGTAGTTTTGTGTAAACTCTCCCAAAGAGTGTAGCCATTGCACTCCTAAGACCATATCGGTTTCTCCTATGCCCACCACATAGAAGTCATCTTGCATCTTGTGTATCCCAAGGGTAACCTACAAGTTGATTTTTCTTATTGCATGGGATGGTAAAATTGTCCGCTATAATGACATTGAATTTGTTGAATCTTCTATTTGTAACCCTCTTCTAGCAACTAATGCTTCATCAATGAAATTGTGCATTGCTCCACTAATGCTGCCCATGATTCTGGTTAAATTGTTTCTTCCTTCATAAAACATCTTGTAGGAAATAAAAAAACCCAGTGCTTTGTAGGGGAAAGGTTGCCACCCTTAATATAAAATTAAGAAGGGGTCATTATAGAGAGGACACCCTTTTTTGACCCCAATGGTACTCCTCATAAAGTTGGAGAGATTGTGAGAGTTATAAAACTGCTGAATAAGTATCTCATAAATCCTCCAAGCAGCGGTAATGAGAGAATTGGAAATGCCAATATCATGCACTTGTTGGAAAAGTCGGTGTCTTGGAATTGAGTCAAAGGCGTTCTTGAAGTTGATGAAACAACAAAAGACTATGGAAGATTGGTGGCAAGCCTCCTCAATGATAGCTCAAAGTGTAAAGATGTTGTCAATGGTGTGATAATCTCCCTTGAAGCGAGCTTGCCCATGAGCAGGAAGATTACCCTTCTCCATGTACTCAAAAAATTGGATATCCAACATTGTGGCATAAAGTTTGGTAAATGTATGCTCGACAATTATAGTTTTGTTCTTGCCAAGATTAGAGAGATCCCCAAACTTATAAATAGGATGAATTATATGTTGAGACCGAGATTGAGGACGCTTGAACAAATATCCTCATTAAAAATCTTCGCCAAAGGTGAGGCCAAGGAATCTATACCATATTTGATAAAATTCAGCTTGAAGCCCTTTGTGGTCAGCTGCCTTGTTAGTACATAACTTGAGAATAAGCCTCTTGAGATTACCTGTGGTGTAAAGGGTAGAAGTAGGTGGTGAAATGGGGACCACAATAGTAGGTTGGTTGGGTACATTGTAAGGAGGGCTAGCATAGGAAGCCCACACAATGGGGCTAATGTCAGAGGCTATACTTGCAAGTTTCCTTGGAAGAAGAGTGTGCCAAAAGTGTTTGGGGGAGTGGTGAAGATCAATAGGGAGGGCAAGTCTTTGAGAAGTAAGAAACACTCGCTTCTTGTGCTTCTTGCAATGTAGAAGACAACGATGATCCCTACAGATGGAGGGCACAGAGGGAGGGTCATGAGATAGAAAAAACTAGAGCCTTTGATGGAGAGATTTGAATTCATCATCAAACCACTAGTTCACAAGGTAGGATTTGTGGAGAGGAGGTTGGGGATGGTGTAGATTGTGGGGACAAGATTTAACGGTAGCATCCTAAAGGGAATGATGAGGAAAGTCATTCATGGAATGAGTGGTGGGAAGAGGGAGGGAGTAGAAATTTGTCAAGAGTAGGGAGAGACAGGTTGAATAATTGAGGATGCAGTTATCAACACAATGGGTGGTGGGATGCCTAGTGATAGGGATGTGGTGGGAGGGTGTGGGTGTAAGGAGTGAGAATTGGCAAGAAGGATGAATGACATCGCAACATGATCAACAAGTGGGAGCCGAGGAGAAATAAAGAAGCCATGGACATGGGGTATGAGGGACCTGCATGTGAGAATGTAATCCATGACACTCGCACCACCACCATGAGGAAAGTAGGTGAATTATCAAACTCATGAAATGAAGGGAGCCTATTGAGATCGAGGCTCTAAGATTCCCTTAATTGAAGTCTCTTGTAGGCTGTGACAATAATATTCTTGTCATCTTTGTAAACCAAAATCCTTAAGATTCATCGCATGAAGACATAGCTCACCTCGGCTAGATCATGAATGGGTTTTTAGAGGGTCCTAATGCGGGCATTAAAGTTACCCTAAAGAATGATATCTCTAGTTGTGGAGCTAATATCAAAATTTTGCTTCTACCTTCTAAACCAAAAGGCACAAATTCCACATTTTTGGATGAAGGCCAACACACAACAAGACATAACATGTATCCATGGGCATGACATCACACCAAATTTTATCTTTCTATGACCTAATTTGAAAATTGACTATTTTTCAATACAAGCTTATCCACCATTTTTTTCGACACCAAATTATTTGTGCTACCACTATCAATAATGACCTTGTAGCACTTAAATTGATATTTACAAATATTTCAAAAAAGATTCTTCCATTGCATCTGTTCCTTATCCTCTGTTGTGGGTTTCAGAAGGACCCTCTATATCATGAAAGCCTGTACTTGCTTTGTTTCTTTAATTTGTTCGTCTGATGCAACTGATTGTTCTTCCTCTTGTCCTATATGTGTGATGGCTTGATTTCACCTATAACTGTCATTTTCTGTTTGAGGGCAGTTATAAGCCCTATGCCCAAGCTGTCCACACCTAAATAATGTTCTAGAGAATCCTCTTCCTCTTCCTTTTAAAAATTATGATGTTCTTTCCCCCTGTATTTGGTTGTGATCATGAGAACTGCTTGCTTGTTTGTGAACATGCTGTTCTCTTCCAGCATTTGGTTGATTCCTCCCTCTCAAAAGTCCATCTCTTCTGTTGGTTTTGTTTTGTTTCCTCATTTTTTCTTGTCTTTCATAGCAAATTGATAAGTCTTTCCTTTGTGGTGCAATCTCACCATGGTTATTTCATCTTGAATATTCATTCTCACCCCATTAATATACCTTGTCACTTTTTCTTGGTCTACCTCATGGTGACTTGACCATATTGTGATTTTATAAAATCCTCCTGTGTAATCTTATACAGTCAACTCTTTTTGGCTGAAAATTTGCAATTTCTTTATTCCAGCTTATAATCAGCTTTTGTTTAAACAAGGCAACTTTCTATCCCCATGAGTAATATTTTCTTTACCCTTTATATTTATTTTGGTTTGAACTTCCTTCCACCATAGTGCTACGATTTCTCAGCTTGTTCTGAGCCAATTTTAGTCTTGGATTGGTTACACCATCAAACTTAAAGTCTTTTTCACTTTCTGGGAGCCAATCAATTAGCTTGTTGGGATTCAAAGTACCCGAGAAGCTGATAACTTATGTTTTTTTGTTCATCCTTTGATTCTTGAAATAGCTCTTATGAGCCTATCCTCTCCTTCACGCAACACCAGGTGCTCTTGAAATAGTCCAGCTATGTATTAACACTTATTTGTACTCATCACTCACATCATTCTTTCGTGTAAATTCTCTTTTTCTGTCTTCTTCACTTGCATGACTCCTAGCCAGTCCGCAACTTAATTTAGTCTTCTTGCCACATTGGCAGCTTCTAGTCTACCTCTTCCAGCTGCTCTTATGGGAGGCATGTTGATACCTTTAACAACCCCTCTAATGATTTAGTTGTAATCCTATGCAGGCTGGGCATGCACCCACAAACTGGATTCAGATTAGCTTTGACACCATATGATGTGTACAAGGATATGGGGTTGAATTAATGACAGCCTGTCCTTGCAGCTGTGTCCTCTGGACCTGTAGGCGATGTGTTTGATCACAGTCGAAGCTGTTACACATGGGTTGTTTTTGCTAGCAAAACCCAGAACAAAAAATTCGGCATTGTTGGAGGTTTTGGTGGATGTTTTTGCTCTTCCAAGTTCTTTTGTAAGTGAAGAAGCTATAGGCTATAAAAAATTTCTTGTGACTTGTAGAAGGGATTCCTTTCACATTTTAGGCTGTAACTGTCCTTTTGAGGGTAGTGTATGAATTATAGGAGTGCTAATGCAGATTTCATTGCAAGATGTCCATGGAGGACTCAAGGAGATAGCAAATCTTATAATCAGCATTTGGAGATGGTGGCTTGAGGGATTTGAACCCATTCTTTTGGAGTTTTCACCTACATTGGGTTCTTCCATGTTAAACTTGTGTTCTTCATTTTCATGCAATGTTTATTCTCGACTTACTGTTTCAGTACTCTCCTTAATGCTGTTTTGATAAGACAACTTCATTATAAGCACTCATAAGACTGTTATGTATAAGTTAACTTCTTAAACAAGCTTTTCAGTCTTTTCTGGATTGGAGCGCTTATGATAATAATTCAAGGAGTGGAATATCCACCTTGATAGTGGATTGTTGATGTTTCTTGAGGGATCCTGCTCGCACATGGCTATTTGTATTTGCATTTGGATAATATTTTATGGTTTCTGTGCTTTGAGTTTATCCCCACTGGTGATGTTTGTATTATTAAAGTGTTTGGTTACTTTTTCAGCTCCTAGGGTTTTTCAACCGGTTACTGAAATGCTTTTTATTGTTATTGGATTTCGTGCTTGAGTTCCATTGACCTGATTTGGTCACTCATGGACATTAAAATAGTTTTCTTCCTTATTTCTTTTTCTACATTTGCATGATTGTTGGCCACAGATGTTAGGAAAGGCATTGGGAGGAGTTCCTTGTATGTCTAGGATTGGACATATGGCCCTTCTAAGCTTGAGCTTTCTGTAAAGGACACCATCAAGCTTTGTATTTGCTCTTTTGCTGTGTTTGTGAAATATCCCAACTAGGATATTGACCAGTCTTCTGATTTTTAAAACACAAATTTCTCCCCTAATTTCTGCACTTCAAAATTTCTGCTAAAAACCCTAACATGCTGATGTAAATTTCTGATTCTAAACATGCATTAGCAGCAACATATAATCTTCCCAATGACATCAAATAACATAGCAGATTTGTTTAACCATAAACAAGAATGTAATCAGAACATTTGTTTATCCAAATGTTCAGTTTGCTGCTACAAATTCAGACCTAATTATGGATGCAAAATCACTATGAAATGGGCTCCAAACATGCCCAACAATGGACAGTAGCTTGCTGATATGAAGAAACCCCAAAACATGCAATGAAATGATGATCTATTCTAACCCTAGCTGGGTGAACTGCTCCAACTCACACAAATGCAAGATAAGTGCAAATATATGATAGAAAATGTCTCCAAAACCCTACCACAAGGGTGCGCTGGCCTGCCGGTCTGAATGTAGGCTTTGCAACCCATGAAATCTTGCCAATACCTTCCAAACATGCCAATTTTGCCCCTCCAAAACAAGGCGCTCTTGCAACTTGGGCACTCCACCCTAGGATGAAACCCTAGGTCAAAACAACAAAAAAGCTGCCTTCCTCAAGTTGCCTAGGCTGATATAAAAATCTGAGCATGAACATCTAGCATAAAACTCCATTGAAGTGCAAGTGAACCTCCGTCATGAAGTCCTCCATTGAAGAGCTAGGTTTTCGTCGAACTCCTCTATTATTCAAAAGGGTTTTCTTCCTTGGAATAGTTGCAATAATTGCTGATCTGAAAAAGCAGAATAATTTACCATGATGAAATGCCTTCACAAAGATCCTATATTTATACCAAGCTTGCCTTTTCCCTCCAATTTGGCTGACTTAATTTGGGCCCTAAAATTCGAATTTAATTTTTCTTTTTTACCCCCAAAAAGGGTCGTTCAGCCTCAGAGAAAAATTAAAAAAAAAATTTGCCTTCACCAAAAATCATAATAAATATTATTTAACCTCCTCCTCGAGTGCCAAAAATAAAAAATATTAAAATATTATTTTTCTCACTTATTTTCTTCCTCGCTTCCAAAAAGGGACATTACAGTTTGATGAGGATGTTAAGCATTCTGCTCCAGTTTTTAATGTATACTAGGTCTTTGATCTCCTTAAAGTTCTCTCTGCTGTAAGGAATGGCTACTTGTGGCAAGGGGCATTTCTTTTACAGGTTTATCTGAACGTTCTTTAAAGGATTTCATCAAGCTTTGTATTGACACCTCCCCTGAGTTTGATGAAAATGTTGGCACTTCTGCTCTGGTTTGTAATCTATACTAGGGCTTTGGTCTCCTTAATTACTTCTCGTGGCTGTAAGGAATGTTTACTTATGGCAAGGGGCCTTTCTTTGACAAGGTTGTTTGTATTATGTGCCTTTGTTGTAACTTGCTATTGTCACTTATGCTGCTTTTGAAGTGTCTTATCAGAAGTGCCTATAAGAAGAAAGCTAGAGCACTTCAGTAAAATTTCAGAAAGGTTTAAAATTCATTGGCATGAACCTTTTTACCTTTCATTCTTGTAAGGGAACATGTGGCTTATGTATATTATCTATTGTAAATCCTGTTGCTAAACATGTGGTGCTTGATCATGTACATTCTGAGGTAGAAGGCTGAAGCTGTATTGAGTGGTTGAAAAGTTTGGATCTCCTACACTGTTTGTTGAATCTTCACTTTTTCCTTTAGTCTTGTTGCTGGTATGGTTCTTATAAGATGGAAGATCTGGTAGAAAAATTCCTGCGAGATTACTTAATATTTGTGTACTGGAAGTCAGGAAGCATACATATTCAGCAATCTGTTCAAATACTTAATGAATCTTTTGAGTCACATCATTCTACAGTATTCCTGTTTCCATCTTCATGTTTATTTAGACTTGGGTGATTATTATGATCTCATTTGAAGCAAGTTCTTGTTAAAGTGCAATTGTCTTAATTTTAAGTGGTCTGCAAATATTCAAGCATTTTACAGGTAGTTTGAATTTTTTCTTACCATAAAATTTGGTTATAAACGTTTTCTTCCTTTCTTGGATCTTTATGTTGATTGGGTTTTGCTAATTCTTTTTATTCACATATATATCACAGACATGTCAGTAAAGTGGTTTGGATATTTGTTTTTCAAAATTTTTAATAAGGAAGGAAGGATTGATTTAGCTGTTTGCTATTTGATGGCATCTAATCTATAATTATTTTATTTTGTGGTACAGTTGGTGCCAATGGGTCAGGGAAGACAAATTTTTTTCATGGTATGTAATGGACTTTTTAAATGCAGCAAATAAAGGGGAAAATATTAATATGTATTAAGATATTCTGGCTATAAATATTCTAATTTCTGCACATGAAGTGGAATCTTAAAATTTGTGCAGTTCCATGTAAGCACCTGCACAGAATAGCTATTTTTTTATTCCTTTATTAAGATTTTTGTGTTACCTTGTAATTCTGTGAATTTGCGGTCACTAGCTATACGGTTTGTCTTGAGTGATCTGTTCCACAATCTTCGTGCTGAAGATAGACAAGCACTTTTACATGTAAGTCTATCCTTTGTAATTTTGGTTATTGAATATGCTCAGCACTTGGCTTCTTTTTTTAACTAATCGGATTGATCTTTTAATGGTTTATTATCCCAATGATAGGAAGGCGCTGGCCATCAAGTCTTGGCGGCATTTGTGGAGATTGTTTTTGACAACAGTGACAATCGCATTCCAGTGAGTTCTGGATATCTAGTTTATGTTTTTGATGCCATAGAAGAAAATATTATGGTTTAAGTTTTGGCAAAGCAGTGATGGTGTCCATTATGTACATAGATGCATGCTCACATTTGAAAAAAAATATATAAATCAATTTGATGTCTGTGAAAAGCTAACCAAAATGAAAAATAGTGGTGTAAAACAGCTGTTAAAGCTTTTATATATAGATCAATGTTGCCAAAAAGTTTTATGAACTACAAATATATGTATATACTATATACACACACACATACATATATATTCATATACAGATACGTATATATATATATTTTAGTGAACTACAAATATATGTATACACACATACATGTATGTATGTATGTATCAGATCAATGTCTCCAAAAAGATTTACAGTGTAAGCCAGCTGTCAAAGCCTATTTAAATACCATTAAATGAACTAATTGTACCTTGTCACAAACACACAAGCTATGTTACTGAATCGGCAGAAAAACCTTGTGTACCCAGGTATGTTTTGTTTTGGAATCAGATTCAGGTACAAGATGCCTGCTCAATCTTGTAAATTTTATATATCAGATTAGAATGCAGATTTTAATTTAAAAATCAACACAATGACACTGCCAATACCCTGGGAAAACCCTCCAACTTGAGGGAGGAAAAACCCAGCCAATATAACTCCTTTATATTGATAACAATAAGAGCAGAAATTTGCTTACAACTCATGCACAACTCAATGCCTAACAGATACAATGAACGGCACCTCTCCTAGATGCAAAGATACAAATGATATGTCTCTCCTAGAATCGATCTGCTGAATGGAAAAAAACTCGATCTGCTGTAATAGTGCAAACTCCTCCTTGAACAATGCTGAATGAACTCGATGATTTACAATTTTACACAATGAAGGATATCATTGATATATCCTATTCGCACCCCTTCATGAAGAGATGTCGGCCACAAGAGAAGAGACACCTTCATGAGGAGGCACGAATTCCAAGAAAAGTCGGCCCCAATAAATAATATATATTTATTATGTCTTTTATTTATTGATCTTTTAGACATTAATTAAATCGCCTGTTTAATCAAATTGAGTAGGTAAATTTAAATAGCTCTTAAGCTATATTTAAATTTAATCTTTATTATAAATCTGGAAGTCTTTCTCACGTGGCTGCATGTAAACATCGACACTCCCTCTCAGCTAGAGAGGAATACTTCCATCTGTGTAATACTTATCACTTCATAGTGATGTTAATCATCATGGCTCAATCCATGAAAAGAGCTTATCACCTCATTGTGAAAGCATATCACCTCATCGTGATATTACAACCATCATAGCTACCTCCATAGATGTTAAGTACAAGTGCTCATCACTTAATGTGATGTTCTCACCTCATCGTGACTTTCACCATGGCTCCCCCAGAGAGTGAAACACAAGTACAAGTAAATCATCACGGACTCCCTCACGTGATGTTGTCATGGAGTCACACACATGACATCCACCATGACTCTCTCAGAGGGTGGAATCAAGAGATTTCACCTTGAACTTCTCTTACAAAGAAGAACTCATTAAGGAGGATCACTGATACTGAAACTCCTTCTTAGTTAAGGCTGTATTCTCCACCATACCAAGCTTATCTCGAAAGTACACAAACTTTATCTTGGAGAGAGGCTTGGTGAGAATGTCTGCCGTTTGCTCATCAGTGTTGATATACCTCAATTGTATAGCTTTCCTCAATACCATATCTCTGATATAATGGTATTTGATTTCAACATGCTTTGTTCTGTCATGAAACACAGGATTGACAGAAAGCTTCATACAACTCTGGTTATCACAATGAATGATAGTAGGCTCCATTGATTGTCCAAACAATCCTATAAGGAGCTTACGAAATCACACTGCTTCACGAGTTGCCACACCAGCTGCAATGTACTCTGCCTCTGCTGTACTCAATGCCATTGAAGACTGCTTCCTGTTGCACCAGGATATCATAGCAGATCCCAAACTGAAGCAACAACCAGAGGTACTCTTTCGATCTGTGGCACACCTTGCCCAATCAGAATCAGTAAAACCATGCAGCTCCAAATCCACACCTGTAGTATATCTCAGCCCATATCCAACTGTGCCACGCAAGTATCTCAGGACATGTTTAGCTGTAACAAGATGTATCTGCCTTGGTTCACACATAAACTGACTAAGTGCACTCAGTGCATAACAAATATCAGGTCTAGTGTTAACTAGGTACATCAATGAACCAATCAGCTGTCTATACTTCGTAGAATCCACCAGTTCTGAACTAGTTGCAGCCTCCTTCAACTTATGTAAGTTTGTTTCCATAGGTGTAGACATAGGTTTGCAATCAATCATACCAAACCTCTTCAGAATGTCAATAGTATACTTGCCTTGACTTAGAATCATCTCATCTGGTTTTTGCCAAACTTCTAAGCCAAGGAAGTAATGCATGGGACCAAGATTCTTCATCTCAAATTCAGAAGTTAACTCCTTACATTTTAGAATTATGTGTTCTTCTCCAGTGATAATCAAATCATCAACATACAAAACCAAAATTAATGCTTCACCATTTATTACCTTGAAGTAGAGGTTAGAATCTGCATCATTCTTTGAGAAACCCAAACTCAACAGGTAACAATCAATCCTTTCGTACCAAGTACGAGGAGCCTGCTTAAGACCATACAAGGCCTTCTTCAACTTGCAAACATGAGACTCCTTCCCATGTACCTCAAAGCCATCGGGTTGCTCAATGCAAACCTCTTCTTCTATGACACCATTAAGAAGGCTGTCTTTACATCCATTTGGTGAATCTTCCATCATCTAGATGCTGCAATGGCAATAATGGTTCTAACAGAAGTATAACGAGCCACAGGAGCAAAGGTTTCTTCATAGTCAACTCCCTCTTTTTGTGAGAATCCTCTAGCCACAAATCTTGCCTTGTACTTCTCAATGCTCCCATCAACCGCATGCTTGATCTTGAAGAGCCATTTAGAAGACACCACAGATTTGCCTTTAGGTCTAGGAACAATATCCCAAACATCATTCTTAAGTATAGATTGATACTCCTCAGTCATAGCATCTTTCCAAACTTGTTGACTAGAAGCTTCTTCAACACTTGAAGGCTCTGACTCAATTATATGACTCATCAAGGCTACATAACCGGAGAGCTTATGAGGTCTCTTACTTTCTCTGAAAGTTCCGCTTGGGTCTGCAAAACTTTTTGCCTCCTGCATTATTTTCCTTGCCCAAAGAGGTCTCTTCTTTCCAATCACAATATCTGTAGGCACATCAGTAGGCTCCAAGGGTTCAGCTGGATCATCATCTTCCTTTGATTCTAGAACCTCCCTCTGATTCTCAAGAATATGGCCAACTTCCATATCCTGAGGAGGCTCTTCTTCATCAATCTCCATATGAGATCCCTTGGATCTTCTAAATGCAACATCCTCCTCAAATGTAACATCTCTACTGATCTCAATAGTCTTTTGTTTCAGAATATAGATTCTGTAAGCTTTAGAAATCTCGCTATAGCCTACCAAAATTCCCTTCTTGCCAGAAGGTTCTAATTTTGTCCTCTTTTCCTTAGGTATATGAATGTACACTGGACACCCAAAGATCTTTAAATGACTTACTTCAGGTTTCACCCCAGAGAATGCTTCTTCAGGAGTAATGTTCTCCAAGATTCTGTGAGGACTCCTATTCTGTACATAGACTGCAGTCTTGGATGCTTCAGCCCAAAGAGAAATTTGCAGGTCTTGGTCATGAAGCATGGCTTTGACTGATTCCACAATAGTTTTGTTCTTCCTTTCTGCAACACCGTTTTACTGAGGATTATAAGGAACACTAAACTCCCTCTTAATCCCTGCTTCAATGCAAAAGTTACGGAAAATAACAAAAGTGTACTCTCCTCCGTTATCGGATCTCAACACCTTGATCCTTTTCTTGGACATATTCTCCACCTGAGCTTTGAATTCTTTGAATCTGTCTAATACTTCCTCAGATTCTTTAGACCTTAAGAAATAGATCCAAATCTTTCTAGAGTAGTCATCAATAAAAATAATGTAATACAAGAAACCACTCGAAGACGCAACAGACATTGGACCACATAAGTCAGAATGAATAAGATCTAAGACACATTTGGATCGACTCTTACTATTATGGAATGGACCTTTAGTGTTCTTATCCAAAGCGCAACCTTTGCTGGTTCCTTCATGCTTCTGGTTGAACTTAGGGAGACCCATGACCATCTTCTCCATAATTGGTAGTGCACGAAAGTGAAGGTGAGCCAATTTTTGATGCCAAAGATCACCCAAACTTGCGGAGTCGTGTACTAGAGCTTGAATGGGGTGCGTGCATAGCCTGTAGAGACACCCATGTCTAACTCCAACCATGTTGGCAGTCTTAAAGTTAGAGTTCTTCGCCCATATGAGAACTTTGCCTTCAGAAAAGGCAACCTGATAACCCTTGTCTTCCAAGGCTGATATAGAAACAAGGTTCCGTTTGATGCCTAAAATGAATAAAACATCATCCAACTGTAATGAATCGTCGGAATCCAAATGTAGAGATGAAGTCCCAACTCCTTTTACTGAGTAACTAGCATCATTTCCAATAATAACTTGATCATTAGAATCTTTCATCACCAAATCAGATAGATGTTCCTTGAATCCGATGACGTGGTGAGAGGCACCACTGTCTATTAACCAGGTGTTGGTGTCGGTAGATACATTACTTGATAAAGCTGAATAGAACAGGTATTCACTTGTATGCTTCTGCATAGAGGCTTCATTGACATTAGCAAAGGCAGCCTGTTGCTTAGGCCTAGAAGGACATTCCCTTGCAAAATGACCATACTTGTCACATCGCAAGCGTTGGACCTTGGAGAGGTCCCTCTTCTTCTTAAATGCGGGGCCACCATCAGCTCCTCTATCTCTGTTTTTTTTTGAAATACCCTTTCTTCCCACCTTTCTTCTTTGAGGATTGAGTGGCAAGAACATGAAGATCTTCATTGGCGGAACTTTTCCCAACACCTCTAGCAGCCAACCTAGACTCTTCTTGGATGCAGTTTGCCCTCAATCGATCAAACTTGGGAAGCTTCGATCTCGCATTGATTCCCTGAATATAAGACTCCCAGGATGAGGGGAGACCATTGAGAGCCAGCATGGTTAGATCCTTGCTATCGACCATATGCCCAATAGACAAGAGCCGATCTCTCAATTCGGTTATTCTCATAAAGTAGGCAATGATAGTTTCTCCCTTCGCCATCTTCAAGTGATGAAGTTGTTGCTTTAGTGCAATAGCTCGGCTGGTGTTGTTAATCTTGTACATCTCCTCTAGGGTTTTGAACATCTCTTTCGTAGTCCTTAACTTGGAGATGATAGGAACGATATGATCCTTCACCGAATCAACCAACGTCTTCTTTGCCCTTGTATCTTTCTTCTTCCAAAGGGCTTTTTCCTCCTCTTCCGTAGGCTCAGGGGTGGAGCTCTCCACAAACTCTGCCAAATCGCTTTCCTCCAAGGTGAGCATGATCTTGAGTCTCCATGAGGTGAAGTTTGATGCTCGCTCAAGCCTATTTTCAACCTTAAGACCATTCACCATCTTGACAAGTGAATGAGGATGAGAAAAAATTCAACAAGGTAAGGTTGATAAATACAAATCTGATCGGGATCCTCTTCAAACCCGCTCTGATACCATGTAAGTTTTATATATCAGATTAGAATGCAGAATTTAATTTAAAAATCAACACAATGACACAGCCAATACCTTGGGAAAACCCTCCAACTTGAGGGAGAAAAAATCCAGCCAATATAACTCCTTTATATTGATAACAATAAGAGCAGAAATCTGCTTACAACTCAGGCACAACTCAATGCCTAGCAGATACAATGAACAGCACCTCTTTTAGATGCAAAGATAAAAATGATATGTCTCTCCTAGAATCGATCTGCTGAATGGAAAAAAACTCAATCTGCTTTAATAGTGCGAACTCCTCCTTGAACAATGCTGAATGAACTTGATGATTTAGACAATGAAGGATATCATCTATATATCCTATTCGCACCCCTTCATGAAGAGATGTCGGCCACAAGAGAAGAGATGCCTTCATGAGGAGGCGCGAATTTCAAGAAAAGGATATCATCTATATATCCTATTCGCACCCCTTCATGAAGAGATGTCGGCCACAAGAGAAGAGATGCCTCATGAGGAGGCGCGAATTTCAAGAAAAGTCGGCTCCAATAAATAATATATATTTATTATGTCTTTTATGTATTGATCTTTTAGACATTAATTAAATCGCCTCTTTAATCAAATCGAGTAGGTAAATTTAAATAGCTCTTAAGCTATATTTAAATTTAATCTTTATTATAAATCTGGAAGTCTTTCTCACGTGGCTGCATGTAGAAATCAACAAATCTAGCAGGATATTTTTTCGGGGTGGATTTGTTTAGAGTTGTCGAGGACTGTACCCAGGTGATTCCAACTTAGATGAGGTGTTTTCACAGTGATTCCAGTGGTGGATGAAAATTTCATTGCATTTTGTTTAACTTTTTTACCATAAAAAGTTTGACCAAAACCCTACATGACATTATTTTTCACTGCATTTTCACCAGCAGTAGCAGACAAGGAAGAAAGGCCTGTTTGATCCAGATTCTGACAGCATGGTTAACCCCATTTTAGTTTGCATTTGTGTCGCAGGCTAACTACTGTTTCTCCTGCCCCTCTTCTCCTTGCTTGCCATTGGAATGTTTTTTTATTGCTGTTAGAGTTTTCTTTTTCTTTGACCGAACTTAGACTGTAGTATTGTTTAAGTTTAGCTTTAATTTTAAGTTTTTAATTTAGCAAAAAATTTATTCTATTTAATAACGTTTATTAATAATTACTACTGTTTCTCCTGCCCCTCTTCTCCTTGCTTGCCATTGGAATGTTTTTTTATTGCTGTTAGAGTTTTCTTTTTCTTTGACCGAACTTAGACTGTAGTATTGTTTAAGTTTAGCTTTAATTTTAAGTTTTTAATTTAGCAAAAAATTTATTCTATTTAATAACGTTTATTAATAATTATTAATCTTACAATTAGTTTTAATGAAGTTTATTGTTTATCAAACGTAATCTATTTTTATATAATATAATTGGTAAATACATGTTATTTATAGTAATTAGTATTAATTTGACTATTTATTAAGTTTAATATTATTTAATATATATTTATGATTTAATTATTAATAATACTTATTATTAAATTGTTTTATTTATGTGTTTTTTATGAATGTCATATTAAGTGTTATTTATATTAGTTGGTTTTGAAAAATAGTTGTGTAATTGATATGGTATTCTTGTCCATGTCTGTACAATTCTGCTTTAATATTTCTTATTAATATTGAACATGTAAATTTTTTTTAATATAGTATAGATTTATGTTAATATAGTAGTTTTTAAGTTGCAAATATTTATATTTATGATTTTATATGTTTTTTGTACCAATTTACGCAGCTCCCTACAAAAATTTACCATACAAGTGTATTGTATCCTTGTATTGGCACCCATACCCAATTCCGACTCAATAACTTAGCACACAACTATCATTTAGTTCCTCTCACCTTGATATATGTATCAAGGCGAGAGGAACTAAGTGTGTGTTTATATATATATGTCTTTAGAAAGCTTACCAAAATGAAAATGGCGATGTAAACTAGTTGTCAAATCCTATCAAAATAACATTAAATGAACTAACCGTACCCCAACACAAACACACAACTATCACTTATATACTCAGCTCAATACATTTTGTCCTTTACACCTTTGGATGACAACCACTATTACCCTTTCATCTACCTTATGCCAATACATATGAGAACCAATTGACTCATCCCAAAACCACTGCTTGACAAGCTTTTTCTCTTACAGGATACGGTTGGTTTATTAGCCAATAGGCTACATATAGTGTGAGATTTGAGCTTGAAACAAGTCTCGCACTTGCAAACCACTCTTGAGTCGTCGGAGAACAAGTTTTAGCGGTAGTTTAATGGTAAATCAGCTTCCATTTAATGGTGAAAGCCTCCAATATCTTAATTATCACATAAAAGCAGATAAATATTGATTTTTCAATTGGATGGAACATTCTATTTCCATTTGCAATGTTTTTTGTCAATTTGATGGCAACTTTCTTTTTTTCATTTGCATTGCTTTATGTTCTAAATCTGTATGAAAATATTTCAAAATAAGATAATACTTAATTTCTTTAAGGAAAAAATCTAGATTTGTCTAAGTTTATTTCATTTCATTATTTAGTAATTATTATTAATTGTTTAATCCAGCCACATACAACTAGAATTCGCAGCACATGGCATCCACACGCACCCATGCACAAACACGTACTCTCTAACATATTAACATACATATAGTTTTCTATCAGCATAATCCTTGAACCTTCTTTAGGTGCAAGTGCTAGTCTAGTTACCATGGCCGTAGTTTACTTGTTTACCATTTCTTTACCATTTTCTCTAATGGAGACACATGATTTGGAAGGAGTATTTTGAAAAGTAGTATCATCTCAGTGAGCAACATGTTAGAGCTATTCTGGTCGGTCCAAAAGGTAGTAGGTTGAAATCATGCTAACCTTTCTTATTGTCAATTCTACATCAACATAACCTTGTTTAGGAAGAAAATGTCTTTCCCAGGAGAACCCTCTTCCTCTGTCCATTTTTCCATACCCATATGACCTTGTACTCTAGGTGTAGGTGGATTGGAAAGATTGGATCTACTCCCAAGCTTAGTAAGGGGGTCAAAATCTCAAGAGTAGAAAATTTTAACATTATATAAGGTAAATGAGGAAGAAAATTTCCTTATGGAGTTCCACAAAGGGTTATTGTCCCTTGAGTTCTTGCTTAGGACAAACTATGCCTCGGGGCATTCATTGAGACATAAAATCTCCATGCTTTAAGCACTTACTTTCATTAGGAGGTCAAAACCCTAGAGTAGAAAATTTGAACATTATATAAGGTAAATAGGGAAGAAAATTTCTTCACGGAATTCTACAAAGGGTGGTTGTCCCTTTAGTTCGTCCCTAGTACAAACTATGCCTTAGGGCATCCATTGTGACATAAAATCTTCCTACTTTAGGTGCTTACTTTCATCCGAGGGGGTAATACATCGTTTTTGTGAAACATTGGGAAAAAGAATATTAAAATAACTCTCTCCATTGGGAAGTAGTCCTTGCGAAACATTGGAATGAACAAAAATATGTTTTCAAACTAAATATGAAACTAGTAAATATGTTTTGTCAATCAAGCTTTCTAATCTACATCAGGCTTCTAGATAATCAAAGTAGAATTTCATGTTAAGAAAATTTTGGATGGTACAATTTATATTAAGTCTCAGTAAAACACAACCATCAGGCAATCTAAGCCACATAAATGTCCATCGAAGGAAATCTTTTCTACTTCCTATGAAAGAAGATTAGGTTATCAAAAATATAAGACCAAAATTGTTAAGTTGAATCTTTTCACCACATTCAGTTCGAGGCTACACTTGAATTAGAGAATGTGATCAACACTAGAAGCTCTAGTTGTTTTGTTCTAATTGTTGAGTTAAACAAAGGTGAAAAATAAAGCCATAGGGGCTAAAGAGGATGCAACCCAAGATAGGGTGGAAGGTGTGGGTCAAATGCTTTGCTTGTGTGAAAAGAAAATCTTCTTGTTTGGACATTTGCACCTCCTTTTTTATAAATACAATTATACCTTGTTGCAAACATTGTAATGATATTGGTTCTTGATGTTTGTCATGATGTTGCTTGTACATGGCATTGGGTTTTTGCAATTTATTGTGTATGTAATGTTGAATACGTTTAATATATTTAACACACTTTGTTGCCAAGTTTGCATCCTTTCGAGTATGCAAATAACATAGTTGCATGGAGATGTGTCTCTGATCCCTTGGGATGTGTCTCGGGTATTGGGACATGTTTCCTTGTATCAAAAACTTGTTGGAGACATCCTTGCTTACAGGAGACGTCTCGCTAATGTTTCCTTAATTTTTCATTTAAAAAAACAAAAAAACCCTACGATTCAATGAGTTTCCATATGAAAAGATAAAAATGAATTGACATATTCTTAATTTAAATATGTTATATCAAATATGTAGTATGAACTCTTTTGACTCTTTGATATTTGTGTGTTTAAACTTTAAATTTAATGTTAAATGTAATATCCCCCTTAGTTTTTTGTTTTGAATTTGAGCACAAGAAATTTCACCATTAGCGTTAGCTCAACAAATATATCCAGCTGAAAGGTAACCCTTCACTTTTTGATCACCAAGATCCCAGTGTGGGCAAGGTGAGAGCATATGGTGCGAGGGGATCGTTAGATGAAAACTAGAATTGAAAGCACAATGTTGTAGGCGGCTAGCCGACCATGAAGGGAAAGTAAAGAACTCAACCACTTGTGTAGCGGGAGTGGAATTACAAAATAAACAACTAGGCGGCATGCCGACCATGAAACAACTCAACCACTTATTCAACGGGAGTGAATTAAACAAACTGAAATGTAAATACAACTCAACCACTTCTTCAATGGGAGTGAAAGATATAGGAAAAATAGCGCAGAAATATAAAGGCTGATTAGTACTACTAAATCAGCATTGCAAATATAGCTTCAACTGCACAATCAAATAGAATAATATTTCCAAAACAACTCCAAATTGTTAGAGAATATTCCCTAACCAATACAAAATGTTTCAATGCAAATAAATAGCCTAAATTAGAAATATATTAGATCTGATAAGAAACAGCAAGTAACAGAAAATCAGATCAGCAGGCTATGAATTCACCAAATTGATCACAACTTCGTCAAATTAGCTCTGATTGACTCCAAACAGAAAGCAACTGAAGCCAATGAATTGGGCAATCAAGAACCAATCAGAAAACAGTGCCAAAACAGCTCAAAATAATTGGCACAAATTCCAGTGCACTCAGCCAGAATGGTATGGCCTCTTGAGGAGGTCGACCCCTTCCCAAAAATCAGAAACTCAGTAATAAAATCTGCAAATTGGAGAAATGAGGTGCCTTAGACAGTTGTACAGTTGGCACCAATACCCAAAACCAAAATAAATTCATTCGTGAAACTACAAACAGAAACGTGCTTCAGCCAATCACTTCTAGCAACATTAAAACAGATTATACAACAGAAATTTGCATTCAAATATCAAAATTTAACTCAATCTGCACTCCTGGATGAAGCATAGTCTTCAAAATATACAGGTAGGTACTATCTTTCAAGTACGAAACTGAATGGATGAAGCTAGGAGGTATGCGTTCCTCGAAGCAAGAGCTGTGAATTCAATTCAGCAACAATTCAACATAATTTCATTCATGGATACCAAAGTGAGAACAAGGCATTGAATATATAACTTCTCTTCTTGGAATTCAAATCATTTCTTTAACCTCCAAGAAGGACGCCCAAAGGTTGAGGAATAATAAAATACTATTAAATGCTTTTGTTTCATCTTCCTAGGCGTCCATTTGAGACTTAGGCAAATATTTCACTTTTGAATATTTAATTCTTTAATTGGGATGTCCAAGTATAATTTCCTCTTTTAAAAACAACTTGAAGTCATACTCCTAGGCATAGGGGTCCAAAAGTAACAATAAAATATAATATGACTTAAGTTATAAACTTTCCTTTTAGAGCCCAGGAAGATTGGAGATACCTTTGCGAAAATTGAATTGCCTTATTGCTAGAAATAGACAATGTATTGAACTGCTGAACTGTTGCTAAAGATAGCACTGCCATAATTAGCACTTAGTAAAAATAGCATACTGCTAAAAATAGTAAGTGACTCCAAACTCATGTTAAGCACAATTCGGGCAGCCG
The DNA here is from genome assembly GCA_007115665.2 of Sequoiadendron giganteum. NCBI lineage: Eukaryota > Viridiplantae > Streptophyta > Pinopsida > Cupressales > Cupressaceae > Sequoiadendron > Sequoiadendron giganteum. The sequence continues at coordinate 394,377,572 of CM021107.1, forward strand.
TCGTAACTTACTAAAAATAGTAAGTCCGGAAAAGGTCATCGAATGCAGATGCATATTACACCATTCTGAAGCTCTCTGAAAACCTAGAAAGACCTAGTAACCTTATTGCAAAAATTTTTGTATGCAAACCCTCAAAAGCTCAATTGAAACCTCTTATAAAATAGGAAACCCTAATTTCACTTCCAACTAGCCTACAGGTCTCCGAGAATAGGCTATTAGTCTCTAAAAAGCATAGGGCTAAAATGGGGACATTACATTAAACTTTAACAATGTTCTTGTTTTGAAAGTTCAATGTCATGATATTTTCAGTTTTAAAGGAGAAAATTTGTAAATTATTAAAAAAAATGGCGTCTCCAAGTACACCCATCTCGTATTATTCAAAAATAGACGCATCGGTATTGGTACTAGTCTCCCATACCAATACTAGTATTGGTCTCTTGGCAACTATGGCAAATAGTCTTTTGTTCATGCAATGGATGGTATGTGGATTGAGGCCAATTGTTGTAACTCCAAAGTCTAAACACACCTAGAATAGATTGTGTCTAGAAGGTCTATGAGTAGTTTTATGCAGCTATGTTGTACGTATAAGATTCTCAACTTAGGTACATTTTGAGATTTGCTAATATGGTTAGCAACTTTGCATGTAGGATTAAGGTAGCCAATGTAGTTGGCTTTGTGAACATCATGGCTTATCAAGAAAGGATTATTGTTTAAGATCCTATCTGACATATTTCTTTGTGGGAACCGTAAGTTGACACATGCTCAAAGAAGGTCTATGTAGAGTCTTTTTTTCAGATTCCCTTCTTAAAGGGTGGTTTGTGGAAGGCAATTAATCTTCTTACCTGCGTGTTGGCCATGACTTGTTGAGAAAGGGCTTTGTTATTTTAGATCTCTACCTTAAACAATTGTCCGTCACAACCCAAAGTGGAATGACATACTTGAAAAAGAGCTATACATAGTCTTTTGTTGAGATCCCCTGCTTATAGGGTGCTAGGATTACCATATTTGATATGTATGAACTACCATACAGACAAAATCATCACTGTTTTTGGTAGTTGACAATCTTGTTGATGGAAAAGGATTGTTATGGCTTGTTAAGCATTGGTAATGTGATGTATAATAGTCTTCTTGGTCATAGCTTGACAATGGCACACAACTAGATGTACTTGGGAATGTTATTGTGCATCTTTGGCTAGTAGAAATATATCTACAAGATTGTCACTTTCTTATCTCCAAAATGTCATATCTCTTAGCTATAGTGTGCTTCCTAGATCATGTTTTGATGTTGATGCAAAGATGTTGCCAATTATAGTTAAGTTTGTCCTAGAAATGGTTTTAGAATTTTTGTTGTCTGCATGCAATGCTTTTTGCTTGCTCTCTTGTGATTGTGATCAAGACGAATTCTTGTGTCCACGAGAGTTGAGTGTAGTGGCCGACAATACAACTAAGGTCAACTCTATTAGTCAACAAACTAGTTAGTATTAGTCAACAAACTAGTTAGCATTTCCCTTCATATGGTTGATGTTCAAGTGAAGTTGCTAGATATAGGAGGGTCACCTTCATTGAGGACCATTTTGTAGCTTTCTTTTTTATTTACAAGAATTGAAGGGATGCATGGTCAACATGAATGATCTTTTCCTTGCCCATTATGCTATGCTTCTATTATTGATAAGCTTTGTGAAAGGCACAAAACTTTGGAGTTCCACGGAGTTTGCTGACGGGGGTATGGGATGGGGGTATGGGTTTCGGGGATGGTGGGACCAAGGGCATTGAGGATGATGGGGGGATGGTTGGGTAGCGGGGGGTGGGGGCAGGTGGTGCAAGTACATATAGTTCTTGAAAAATTAGCTATAAAAATGTGTAAGGAATAAGTATAAGAATTGCAAATGAAACTTTTGTATACTAAGTAAAGTTTAAACTAATAAACATTAAAAACATGGCAATGATTGCATTGAAGATTAATAATGGTGGGTAAAGGTTTGTGGGCAAATTAGGAATAAGTATAAGAATTGCAAATGAAACTTTAGCATGCTAAGAAAAGTTTAAACTAATAAACATTAAAAATGGGGCAATGATTGCATTGAACAGCAACAATGGCGGGTAGAGGTTTGGGGGCAAAGCCCCCGGTGGGGTTGAGGGGCAATACCCCTAGCATGTTACCTGTTGTGTTACTGGGCGGGGTTGAGGGGCGGAGCCCCCACCGCCTAGCACAAATTGAGGCCTTCACAACCTCACAAATCTTAATGGCAAATGTCATTTTCACAATTTATCACTTATTTTTTGCAACACTTGGAAGTCCTTGGGACGGTTGGGAGACTCCTTGAAGTCTCAGAAATTTGTGACACCAAGCTTAATTAGGGTGTTCAAGGCAAATCAATTTAAATGAATTGAATCTTCTATGGATCCATAGGGACTACATCCCCACAAAGATGCAGCCTAGATACAAGATACTATGAGTGCCAAACTATCATTTCTCTTGGTTGGCATATAATTTGCGTTGACACCTGGGTGTTCAGAACTTGCAGAACATGCTCTAGTTGCTCCTCCCATGTTTTGTTGAATATTCAAATGTCTTCCAAGTAGATGACCACAAAGGAGTCAATGGAGGGCCCAAGAATATTGGTCTTCATTCTTGTGAACATTGCTAGTAAATTGTTCAAGTTGAATGCCATGACCAACCACTTGAACAATCCTGCCTTCAACATGAGTGTTTTCTTCCAAACACCAATCAACTTGATTGGCTCTTGGTGGGAGGTCAACTTTAGATCAATTGTGGCGAAGTTTATTGTAGCTTTGAACTGGCCCGACAGTTATATTTGTGGGGAATTGGGTGCATTTTTTTCATAATGATCTTGTTTTTTGTCTAGTCAAAATAATGTCACCACATTCCATCCTTTTTCCATGGAAACACGGATGGGCTCTGCCATTTTCAGTGCTTTTCATATGTCAGTCGTCTAGCTCATCTCTTGAATTTGTACAGAGGGCTATTTGGCAGATGGGTACTTGGGATCAGATTTATCAAATTCTTTACATGGCAGTAGAGCATAACTCTAATGGGCGATGTGAAAATGCAACTGCGCTTCTTCATCATCTGATTCACCTGTTGTTTAAATTTTGCAAGAGCCTTAAGTAGTATCGATGATCTTGCTGTCTTTTTGGCTGAATCATTAGGAGCACAAACTTTGCTGTCTGACAAATCACCTTTCTGCATTGTTTGGCATTGATTAAAGATACACGAGTGCAGATGTCCTTTGGTATTGTGTATATTTTATTTCCTGCATTTTTTGTGAGATTTCCTAGCCTTGGCTTGTAGATACTGTGACACTTCCAAATATAGTTCTCTCTAAGCTAAACATCATGGACTTCTGAGGGTGCCATGTTGGAGAGCGATTAATCCTGAATTGTTTTGATGGAATATGTGAGGTAGCACTGTTGGCTGACATGCATGTCTCTGCTCTGCTTCAAATGAATTGCTTTGTATGACTAATGGTGAGATGTTGTTGGCATATTCAATCTCTTGACAATATTTGCTGAATGCCAGTGTAGAACAAAATGTACAGCCTTCCTGTGCACCTACATTTGTGAATGGAAGAGATCCCTCAATTGTCTATCTCTAAGGAAGGCACCTGCATTGTGGCAATACAGGCACATGGATCCACTTCCATAATTTGCTTCTATTAGTTTAGTGCAGACAATTGTGTAAGCGCTGGTGCTGGAACCTGTATTTTGTTTGGCAATGCTTTCCTAGAACAACATTTTCTTTTGGATATCCCACTACTTAATAAGATCTTTTTGTGGCTTCTTAGACACAGGCGTATTTTCAACTGGAGGCTTTTATGCATGATCCTGGCATTATGAATCTTTGTTGGACAGCTTACTGTCAAAGAGGGTGCCACCCTTGGTTTTCTTTGGCAGAGACTTATTGGCAGTCATGATTAATTTTTGCCTTCGTATTTTAACTTAGTTTGAATCTTGATTGCATAGCTGTAGGCTTCTTCTAGTGTGGTGACCTCTAAGAGTCCCATTTCATCTTGAATGTACAAATGCAAGCCACTGCTGTACTTGATGAGTTTGTGCATAAACAGAGAATGCATTATTATTGTCGTGAAGTGTTTGTTCTTGACCTCAGTACAATTGTTTCTGTTTTTTGTAGTGATTGTCATTTTGTTTCACAGGATAGTTTTGTTCGTTGATGGTTGCTACAAATTTTATCTAATTTCTGCTCAAAATATCTTCACACTCAAGTGTTAACTCAATGGCACAATATAGCCGGAGCATGTGGAAAGAAGAATCGCTGCTCTTAACAACAGTGCTGCTATGATATTTTTCTTAGCATACTGATCTCTAAGATCTCCATTGCTTCTTGAACGTACAAACTCAAACCAGTGCCTTGCTGGAGGATTTTGTGCTTTCTATTGTCAAATATTACACATTTTGCTTATAAGTATACAATATATTACAACTATTTTTGCTTTTTGTACTGATCATAATTATTTTCAATGTAATTTTCCTCTTTAGTGGCCTTTACAACTTTTGCCTTAGCTTTGATCAAAATATCCTTGCGCAAGTGTTAACTCTATGGCACAATCTAGCCGCAGTAATTAAAATGAAGATTTGCTGCTTAACAGCTTAACAACAGATCTGCCACGACAAGTTAGATAAAAGTTCAAATATAAAAAGCTCTCTTCAATTGTGTTAGAGAAGAGATATAATGGTGAAAAAGTTAAGGTGTGAATGTCCTCTGTAGGAAGCCTGCTATTTAGTGGTTGATTCAATTAATCTAACAATGAACTGCACCAGTGGTGCCACACCAAAAAAGTCTTGAATGATAGAAGCCTGCAAAAGTAAAATATTGTTATACAAACTGAAAGTCGCAACAACAAGAAAGATTAAGTATTCCTATAAAATAGTGCACTATTTGTTATCTTTCCAACTATAATACAAATACCTTAGAGAAGTTCTCCAAGCGATCATTATCAGGCTAGCTGAAGCCAGACAGACTGAGAATTAGGGGCAATGTTTGAACTCCTAAATCAGTGCATCCTACTGCATAGACGTTCAAATCTTTTTTGTCTCTGGCAGTAGATAATTAAATAATTTTCAATTGTTTTAGATGACATTATGGGGAAGTGGAGTTCTGAGGCGTGCATTATTGTATCTATGAAATCTTGCTCAGTAAACTGTTGATGATTCATTTCTCAATTTAGAGTCATTGAAGTAGAGGTCCATGGTTAAGGTTGAAAGTTCTGAGTGAGTAATGGTTTTCTTTCAAGTCAATAATCAGTTGTGTGGAATGGATTAAAGTTTTGGGATTTCGATTTTTTTCTCAAGGAAATTTCCACTTGTTCATTATCTAATACACTCAGAGTTTGAGATGAGGTAGTTTCAACATTCATCATGGTTGAAATGTGGAATTGTTGAACATGGCAACACCTCTGAAGTGAATAGTAGCAGAAAACACCCACATTGGTAGAAAGATCACATTTTACCATTTTATTGGCATTTTTTGTAGAGAGTGGATCAACATTGATTCACTCTCTCTAACTTCAGCTGACTGCAAATGGAAAACTTGAATTATGTTTTATATGCCTTGGGATATTTTCTTGGAAATAATTGTTTATGCTATGTTTTCTTGGTTTTTTCCAGATTTTTTCACTTGAACATGTTTCATGTTTTTCTGAAAATGGCTACTATTGTCAATACATAATGAATCTCTCAATTTACCTTGTAAATGATTTCATTTATGTTATTTTTATTGTTCTAGGTTGACCGGGAAGAAGTACACTTACGTAGGACTATTGGTCTGAAAAAGGATGAATACTTTTTGGATAAGAAACATATCACGTAGGTGAAAGGATGTCTTTTGAAGGGATAGTTTACTTTTAGTGCCATTCTTCACCAAGCATGCAGTCATTCATATTTTCTTTTGATGCTCAAGTGAGAAAATAATAAAAAATAATGTGCAGGAAAACTGAAGTTATGAATCTTCTAGAAAGTGCTGGATTTTCTCGTTCAAACCCGTATTATGTTGTGCAGCAGGGGAAGGTATATTCATAAACTTGATTGCACCAATCATTTCTGGTTTCTGGAAGCACATTTGTTATGTAAGTCTAAGTCCCTTTGGCAATGTATTGTCCAGATAGCTTCCTTAACCTTAATGAAGGATTCTGAACGATTGGATTTGCTTAAAGAAATAGGGGGAACTCGTGTATATGAAGAACGACGCAAAGAAAGTTTAAAAATTATGCAAGAGACTGGTATGTTAACTTTGGAGAGTTACCTTATTTTGTTCTCAGAAAAATAATTTAATGGCCTAGGTTCTTATTTGGTTTGTTTCTGTTCCGTGGTTTTTCATAGAAAACAAGAGAAAGCAAATTATTGAAGTTGTTCAGTACATTGAGGAAAGGCTTAAAGAACTTGATGAAGAAAAAGAGGAGCTGAAGAAATACCAGCAATTGGACAAGCAGCGGAGATCACTGGAGTACACTATTTTTGAGAAGGAACTCCAAGATGCAAAACAGAAACTTGAGGAGGTAGGTTGACCTATCCTTGCATATGTAGAATAAAAGAGCATTTAATATTTGCTTCATTAACTGTAGTTAGAAGTATTATTTCATGCCCAGTAGTTACTTTTGCTATCATTTTTGTAGGACATTAGCTTTCTGTAATGCGTGGCACACTATGAAACTTTCTACTTTCTTGCTTGACTGGAATAGTGAATTACTCCTGCTTCATTCTATTAGAAAGTGGCACATCATATGTGTTTCTGTAGTGCATTGATTCATGCACCTCCATTCCTTTATACAGATTAATGGTACTATCTGAATTTATGAATTTGAGACTATTTTAGACTTTCATTTAAAAAAATATCATACCGTTGCCTTGCAAGAATTATCATCTGTATACTTTGAATTGCTCTTGTGGAGTTTATAACTAATAACAACTAGTCAATGACCTCAAATTTGTTAGTAAGTCCATTGATTTAGTAAATATAAAAGAGGAGCATTTGGTCTTTAGCTTGAGATATGGCTGTTGTAAATATAAAAGAGGAGCATTTGGTCTTTAGCTTGAGATATGGCTGTTGTAAATATAAAAGAGGAGTATTTGGTCTTTAGCTTGAGATATGACTGCTAAGGCCAACTTCCATCTTTGTCCTCAAAAACTGCACATCAGCTTCTTTGCCACATCTTTCTAGGTTATAAGTGATTATAAGGCACAGGTGATAATAAGATGTATGTTGTATTGATCCATAATATCCTAGATATTATGTTGCTAACTCATCAACATGAATCTGATGTACAGACCATCTGTCTTAGAGAATTATGCTTGCCATCCTTAAAGAGCTTTGGTTAAGATAAGAGCAAATTACCTAGGACTTATGATGCTTAAGTGCTGCAAACTATAACAGGTAGCTGGATGAATGAAAACAAACAAATAAGAAACTGAAACATAAAGAAAAACAATTGATTTACTGTGTAGAATACCACTGTTGGGAAACTCCAGAAGACTAAGGTCTCTGCTTCCTTTGTCACAATCTCTTGGAAGTCTACATTTTCTAATTTTCCATGTAAAGTTCTACAAGAACACCTGCATTTCAGCAGTGCTTTTACAGCTTTCTATGATTTGTAACTTGCTTCTATACATTCTCCTACTTTGTACTAAATGCTTCAACTCCACTAGGATGCACTAAGATTGATTTTACATGACTCCCAAGGGTAATTTTTATACTAAAACAAAGCAAATGAATTGAACAGTTAATCTGCATGACAATAGCTCTTGAAAGGACAAAATTCCAAGTGTTTGATTCTTTTGATCTTTTGTGTTGGTTTGTACAGCTTTGGCCCTAGTGGAAATATAGAACACACTAAAATCAAGAACACACTAAAATCTTCTTGCATTTGCTTTTTGTCATCTGCTAATGCCAATTGTCTTAAAAGTTACTAAGAGTATCTTCAAGCTGCATACTTTTTCAATCTGACCTGTGAATTGAGATTAGTGGCTTAGCTAGATAAACCTAACTTTCATCATTCATTTTGTATTGCAACTCTGCAATAGGAGGCTTTTGGTCCACAAACAGTTGAGACGAGGAAATAATTCCACCACTGTCTCATTTGAATATTGTTTGGCTTTTATGACAATTATCGTTTCACTCCTACATTCTTTCTTATTCTCATCTTCTTGATTTCACTATTGTTTTCAAAAGCACAGCCCATTCAAACTCTTCTTGAGCATTTGTTTCAATAACTTCAATAGAAGGCAACAAAGGACTTTCTTGATCAACTAGCATGGAAGGCTAAAAGATACATAAGTTTTCAATATTCACAACTGAATAAAGATTTCATTTATGTATGAAAGCTGGTATAATATGAAAGTATTTTTGCCAACTTGTTAAGGAATTTTGAATAGACAATCCCGAAGTGGTTTCAACTTCTTTGCGTTACCCTGGAGTTTCTCTTTTCATGCTTACAAGCATACTGTCTCCATTTGGAACTTATTCTCAACTATATGCTGATCATGCTTGGCATTGTACTTCACTTGAGACTCTTTTGATCTCTTTTACACTTGGAGGTGTATTTGACTAGTCTTCTTTATAAAGATTTTAGCCTTGTGGATTTTGGAACCCACTTTGTCATGCTTGTTCTGTGGCTGTATTATCAAAACTTCAAGATCACTTGGAAGTAAGTAACAAAAACATGTCTCAAAAGGAGATCTATTATATTTGCCACTCCAGTTTACTTGTTTGTTTGTGGATAAAAGATAGTTGATATTTTAAGCTTTATATCCATCTTCTCCTACTATGTAGCACAAAGATTTACCATAAATCTTATATCCTTCTGAAATTACAGAACTAGGCTGTAGTATCCTGTTTAATTTTTTTAATTTCTTATTCAAATATACCTAACCTTAACTCACAATTATAGTAGTTTACACATTTATTATAAATATGAAATCCTTATGATTCAGAATTTACTGCTAATAATTAATTCTGTAAATTAGATTTAATACTCAGAAAATTATCTAGAATGATTGAGTTGTCTAATTCCAGCTGCTGGTAAACTAATACCTCATCTGCAGCAATTTATTTCTCAATGAAGCACCTTTTCTTCCTTTAATACTGCCTGATATTTGACCTTGAGAATCACAATCTGCTGCTGATTGTGAAGGTATTTTAATTCAAACTCAGGTTTGCACAATGGTGAACTCTGTGTGAGATCACCCTTAGGAATTCTGTGTTTTCATCCTTCAATTCCAGACCTAGAGGGGTTTCATCCTCAGGCTGGTGAAACCATAGTTCTTGCTCCACAAGGAGTAATAGTCAAATTTAAAGTGAATTCTCAATTTGATCTCCTTATCCTTGCTTGGACTTCATTATATACCTTTTTCCTTCAATAGACATAACTCTTCACATACCTTTTGACTTTTACTAAACTTTAAACTTCAATTTTAATTTTAGTTTATTAATACTTTATCCTTCCTTACAGAAATTGCAGGGTATGACCAAATCCCACAATCTGGCTGCCATCCTTCGTATCATAAATATTAATCACAGATTTATAAATCAGCACAGCATGTTAAATAAACTCTCATTATTGAAAAGGCTACTGTATTAACTTTAAAGGGTTTTATTTACATCTGCCGCTTCCCCACCTTCACCAACATTGAAGTTACAATCAAACTCATCCCTTAAATGCCAAATTCCCAAGATCCACAGGCATGTATGATGGGTGTAGGATTATTCTTGTTTTAGTTTTAAGGAGGAGGCATTAGATAGGCACACAAAATGAATTGGACAGGGAAACCCGGGGATGCGTCCCCTGTCCAAAATGATCAGTCCCTGTCCCCGGGACGGCTGGGCGATGGTCCCCTTAAGTTTCCTTTTTTTGAAAATGTGCAAGAAATGGTTTGGAAACGGGGGGACAGATGGGAGAAAAAAGGGGACGATTGACCTCCCCAGGGACGGCCAGGGAATGCCTAGACGTCCCCCGACCATCCCAGGGCGGCCAGCCGTCCCTTGTGTTTCAACAGCATTTTAAAATTAAAAAAACACATTTTAATAAAAAAGGCCCTCAATTCGTGGCTTATGGTTGCCCCCACCTTCCATGTCGCCCTTATGGCCTTGGCAAAGGTCAAATGAACAAACATCAACCACTCAGCCAATCAATGTACATAATGGAAGCAAGATACACACATGTTAATAATATCAACACTGGTATTCTCAATTAATTCTGAAAAAATTGATTACATCAAATATTTTGGAAAATTTACATCAACCACCACTTTTCTATGCTTGTTCCAATTACAGAGACACTCCTTATCTGAGCTCTACTCTCAACTATAACAACAATACTCATTCAACATATATCTGGACTTAAGGACTCTGATGGCTATTTGACTTGGCCCTCCAAAAGCAAGTTCTAAAGCCCTCATCTTACATTTGGACTAGTTTGTTAACGCAGGAAAGAAACTGATGGGGGAGATGAACCAAATCATCTTCAGGTTGTTATAATCAGAAAACCATTCACTGTAACTGGGAAACATTTACTTGCATGTTCATAATTCAATTCAGAGTATCTACAGGCTGCTGAAAGTACTAATAATCATCACATTTCCTGCTTTGGAAGGCATTAAAAGCCTGTGTGGACCATATGGCAGCAATGTAGCCTTTGGGCATTTTGATATAAGTTTATAAATTATAACTTGGAGGTTGTATCATGTATGTTAATTCTGACTTTTGAATGCGTATTGAGTATTGACAAAAAATGTTGAACAAAAATGTTATAGGTTAAAGTTCTATAATGTATATTATGCATGCTTTATCCATGTTTTCATATGAATATTTAAAATTTCCCTATATATTTAAAATTTTCCCTATATTTTATATAGCCGCCCCTTCGTCGTCCCCATATTTGGCCTCAAAAATCGGAAACTTGGGGACTTGTCCCACTGTTCCTTGTCGTCCCCGTCTCGGAAACTTGGAGTAACACTGGAATTGGAACATTAGTAAAAATATCAAATCGTCTTCATCATTGCCCTACAGTGTCTTCTTTGATGTGAAAATACCATAGTTGCCGCGAGACTGGTACCGGTACCGGTACGGCTTTTTTTTGAAAATAGGAGACGGGGGTACTTGGAGACGCCATTTTTTTTAATATAAATAAAAAATAAATAATTTATAGAAAATCTGAAAATAAATTTAGTAATTTATAGAAAATCTGAAAATATGATGACATTGAACTTTCAAAACAATAATTTAATCACTCTTAGACGCGTCAAATACATTATGCTTTAATTTTTAAAGTTTCAAATGTTTAAACTTTAAACTTTTTTTAGGTATTTTAGTGGGAGACGTCATTTTTTGCAGTAGGAGACGGCAGGGTACTCGGGAAACTTCGGCGGAAGTCTCCAGCCTCTTGGAGACATGTTCGGAGACGGTACTGGTCTTGGAGACGCGTCTCCCGACAACTATGGAAAATACAGATCTTATTAAACTGGTCTACAACAACAAACAAGTAATCATGCCCTTTTCTTTATAAAAGCTATGCTCCTACAAAATCAATGGAGATTCTCTCTTATGGCCTGGAGAGAACTGGCAGTGGCATATGCAATTCCCAAATTTTGTTCTGAAGCTTACTATACCAAAAACCCACCTCCTTACGAATTTTGCAAGCTTAACTTGCATTTTGGCCAAGACACATACTTTTACAAATGTGCCAAAGTCTTTGTTAGGCTGAAGTGACTGATTAAGCTTTCTTGGAGATAATAGTCTTATTTGGCCCTAAAATTTACACTTTTTGCCCCATGTAAGTGCTGAAACTGCTCTAAAAAATCGGCATAATGGACAAATGGCTCTGGATGGGATTTGGCCAAAGCTGAAATTAAGGGCAGTCTAGATAACATATCAACCAAATTTCTAATTGCACTTCTCTTGTAATGATAATCAATATCAAAATTTGTTGGAAACCCATCCATTTATAGTGCCATTCATAGTTTAACTACTTGTGGAGTACTTGTGAGGTTTTTTTGCCCCAAGTTTTTGCTATAAAGAGTTGCTGAGTTGCTGCGGCGATTCCATGAGAGTACTCAGTGAGTCCAAGTGAAAAATTCACCATGTGTAGGGATAGCAGGCAGATGTGGGAAATACACCATAAAAAATGTGGCAAAAAACACTATAAAAATGCAGTTTTTGGCTTTTTAAGCCTTCTCCGCCCAAGATAAATAACCACACTAGCATTTTAGCATTATTTAACAAATTGGAAGGATTTTATAGTGGATTCAAAGGTCTGTGTGGTCTCAAAAGCCTTCATTTGGGCTTGGTGGTGGGGTGGGCCTCACCTTGTACGAGGATAGGGAACATGCTAGGGGTGCTGCCCCTTGACCTTTTGGGGGGGTGTTGTCCCTTGATTCCGTTGGGGGCATTGCCCTTTGACTTCATTGAGGGCTTTGCCCATAAAATTCCACAAGGGGCATTGCCTCTCAACCCCGCTAGAGGTGCTACCCCCAAACCCCCACCGGATTTTCTTGATACATTTTGTAATTGTATTTTGCATAAAATTTATATTTTTTTAAGGGAATTTCAGTATTTTTTAAGTTGCGAAGTTAGAATTTTTTTGGTTTCTTGATTTCAATTGAATTCCAAGTATGCAAACTATGGTGCCATGTTTGCTGCAGTTTTGATTAAGTTTGCAGGTATTGTAGTATTTTATGATCTATATGGATAATGGAATTTTTTCCATTCAATGGTTCTTTTTGTTTCAATTAATTGGATGAATGCGTACAATTCCTTATCATTTATACAATAATTTTAAATTTGCACTTTGATTTTTTTTGTCTTAACAAATGCAATTTGCTTCCTTGCAATACAACATTCCCCATGGTATAATCACTTAAATTTATCTCCATCTCAAATGGTAGTTGCAAATTAGATTTTGCCAAAAATTGGTGCATACTAAATCTTTTGCCTAAACTTCACAAATGCATTTTGATGGTTTGAACTCTAAGGAAACTACGTGCCACTTCTTGTTATGGAATGCAAGAGTTTTGCTATTGCAAAAATGGATTTTATAAACTTTCTCATGTGCGGGACCAGTCTTACAAATTCTGTCATCTTAATGATATTGATGTCTTCGGCCACTTCAAAATTTCTTCCAATTTGGTAGATAAATTGTTAAACCCTACATTTCTAACCACATGTCTCAAATAGATTAGTGATTGTTGTGCAAAGTTGTATTTCTTCTCATTGGATAACTAGTTCTTCCTTGAAACTTGCGAAACTTGGCCTCAAGTGCATTAACTGCTCATCATAAGGCTTGCTAAAACAAATATCTCATTCAAGTAAACAATGACACGAATCTATGAATAGCGTCCATCCCTCATTCATTAATCTTTTGAAGTAGTAGGAGCATTGCACAACCCAAAAGAAAGTACAAGTTACTCATACTAATCTCGCCATGTCTTAAATCCAATGTTTTATGGTGTTTTTGAGATGGGTCTGGCAGGGGATGGCAGGTTATTATTTGGGGATAGTAGGGGATGGTGATATTTTGCTTTTTGCAAAGTCCTTAAGAGACAATAAAGGCTTGATTGGTTACATCCTTAAGCAAGCCTTCATATCATGCCTTATGAACTTTGTCTAATTCCATTTGAAAAGGTTAATATCCCCCAACCTTCCTATTTTCATTCCCACAAAATTGCATTTTAGCTGATGTAAATTGAGTAACGGTTTGCAATAGGCCCATGTGATATTTTTCTTCTACGACATTTTGACATGAAATCATAAACACATGCATGACCGTTAAGGTTAATAAAAAATATTAAAAAGGAAAAGTATAACGTTCTATAAGTTTCATTAAAAAATTTAAAATTAATACCTAACCCCAACTTAGGTTTAACATATCAGCCTTCAAAATTAGTTAAAAAGAAAACTAACCTTAAATCTTAAACTAAAAATGTTTAGTAGGTTAGGGTTAATTACTATAGCAAGTGCAACCTTCAAATTTATGTTTAGTAAATACTACATACTAAAAAATAAAAAAGCCCTAGCCCTAACCCTAACCCTAACCCTAGGCCAAAAAATTAGCTTAATGTTGGAGTTAACATATTTGACTACTTTATAAACCCTAACATAAAAAATCTAAACATAAATATTAATCCTAATCCTACTCTCAAAGCTTCTTGCTCGTACCCTCCACCCCTATAGATATATGGCATTCATGGGTTCCACATTCAAACATCTGTCCTGCATTCATTTGTGAAGCAATAGATCATATATCACCATATTGATTGTTGTTCTATCTTGCAAATTAGGCATATCTTGTCGCATTCAAAAGAATCCTTGAGCTCCTTCCCACTTGTACTTTACGTATGTCCTTGTGAAAGAGATACATGGTTCTTGCATTCTAATTGGAACTATCCTCTTGGATTCATCTTACATCGCTCAAACTCTTTTACCTAGCCTATAGGTTAGGTGGGTCAGATGATTTGATCTTGCGGTGGTGAATAGCCATAGTCTATGGTAATCCTTGACAAGCAATGATTCTTTATTGTGCTGATTGACGCACAAAAACATCACAAGAGTTGAACTAAAACAGAAAAAAGGCCTTACAAGGGTTATCTTTTTCACGTGGCAGCTTGAAAATAAATGGAAGGCATGTGGAAATGGTGAAAATCAACAATGTCAAAGGTGTGCCCTAGTATGCTGATTGCTGACTCATTTGTTAACCTTTGCTTTGAAAGTTTGGCTATTTTTTTGCATAGAGCTTGAAGTTGAAAAAATGATGCAAAAGTGAACACAAAATGATATGTTTGCTACAGTTAGAAATGAAGACAAAATGATAGATTTGTCACAATTAAAATCCTAGCAGCTTGGAAGAGTGTGGATGGTGGTATGTCAGATGACTTTGCACCTCTTTTCTCCCACTATAGGGCATCCACTTTCTTCATCCTTGCTTCTATAGATTGAATGCTTTCTCCTTCTCCCTCCTATAGGGTAGTTTTTCCTTGATCCTTTTTGCACAACCCTTGCATCACTTGCAGTCCCACTACACACTACCATTGGAGCAGGAATCACTCCAACATCCTTGGGGAGAAGTGAACCTTGGTCTTTAACATGAGAATTGAGTGGTCCTACCAATTGACCACAACCCCTTGACATAAATATTGAAAATATAATATATTTACATTATTTGCTTCAATAGATAGACATATTTAGACTCTCTCTCTCTCTCTATATATATATATATATATATATTACACACATGCATTAGTGGATTTTTAAAGCTAAGTTATTGGTTCGGGTATTGGTATTGGAACTTGTTTACTCGGTAATGCTATTTGAATGATTAACAAAGAGTAAATGGAAATATATAACAAAGAATAACAAAATATATCAATTACTCATAAGAATGCACAAAAGATATGTCGTGTATTCATTCATTCATTAGATATGCAATAGTTATAGGATACATATGCATGCGGTCCCTCAGTATGAGTACAATAAGGAAATATATAGCAAGTTGACATTGGTTGAGAACACTAACCATCGATAACTACCAATTGACAACCAACAGTTGAGGACTAATTACAAAACAACTTATTTATTTATTTACTTACCAACAACTACATCAGCCCCTTCAAAAAGAAAGTTGTCTTCCAAACGACAACAAACAAATATGGGAGTTGAACAACCCAAACTACAACTACTGAGAAGGGGGATGAGATACGTCCTTGGATGTACAAACGATGTAGGGGTGGATGTCAAGGAGTGTAGCTATCGAAGCTTATGGACCTCCTCTATGCGCAACTTCAAGTGGTGGTTAGCTACCATTTCACATTCTCTTGCTGCCTTCACCATCTATGTAGCCTCCACTAATTGATGTTTGGTTTGCTGAATCTCTTTCTCCTTTGCTGCCAGCTTGGCCTCCACGACCACCACTCTAGCCTATTCGATGGCAATGATTTATATTTGTTGAGCCAATTGTTCCTAGGATTTTTGTGTGCACTTAGTGAACTCATCCTATACTCTCTATACCATCTGAAGGGCCTCATTCTTAACTGTGTAAGCTCATCAGTGGAAGTGGTTTGATGCTTCAGCCTATAAAACACATCTTTGGAAGGAGTTTTCTATTGCAAACAGGGCTGAAATCACTCGAGCCTCCCTCCCCCCTACTGAAGGCTTGGCAGGGTGCCAAGTTGCCATCATTGTCGGAGTCTTTGCTTCAAGCCATCCTCGAGAAGTGAAGTAGCGAGTAAATTCTCCTTCACAATCTGTCTCTACAATTGCCAATATGTGCTGGGCTTGTCTTGCCACCAACGAAGATTGTCCTATGTTGAGTCATCTCGATATGTCTCCAACCTTGTGTATCACCACCGCCATAGACTGGAGATCCTGTATATGTCGTTGGACCATGCCAAGTGGGTTTGTCTAATCAAGCTTAGCGATCTCAATGATTATCCCCTCAGATCCAACTCGAATTCTCTTCCCTGATCCTCACCTGATGAGTTAGGTGATGGCAACTCTTGTGTAGCTGAAGGTGGTTGTGGTACTTGAAGGGGTCCCCTAATCTCTTGAGTGTGTATAACAATTGGCGGGTTTTCCTGTGAAGGGCCAGGATTCACACCGTTGACAACCATGATTGATTGATCGGTGTCCTACTGCTCGAGTCCCTCAACCATGACTCTTGGAGAACTTGGTGAAGGAAATGTTGGTACCTACATTGGCAACCCAAGTAAATCTAACCAAAGATCAATTTGTGTGGCATCAGTTGGCAAAGTGATATCCCTTGGTAGAGAGACCTCGATGGGTAGTGGGGTCCCACTAACAAAGTAACTGGCACTTTTTTTGGCAATGTTGACATTGTGATTGGCGACACTGGTAGTGTGGTTGGCATTATTGATAGTGTGGTTGGCGGTACAAGCAGTGTGGCTTGCGGTACTGGCAATGTAGTTGGCTGTATGGTTGGCATTAGGACTATTGGCAGTGTAACTGGTGGCCTAGTTGACGTTGTCGGCAATATAATTGGTGGCCTAGTTGGTGTTGCTGGCAAGGTGGGTGGCTGTGGCATTGTTGATTGGTATCGCCTTGTCTATCTCCATCTCTAGCAATGACGGTTCATTCACTGCGAGTGATAACTCCTTTGTCGATGTAGTGGTAGATGTAGAAGACGATAAATCTATGGGCTCCTAATCTTTAGGATTGTCTCCTCTATTGCTTGACTCATCCCTTTGCTTTCTTCTTTTTCTTGTTGGTTGTGTTACCTCCTCACCCGTTAATGCCTGCATATCTAGGGTTGTCCAGTAGAATGTCGTTGGCCATGAAGGATCCAATTGAGCAATTGGTTGAAACTTACCCCATTTCTCGGCAGGTAGTTGAGTATGGATGGTGTCAAGGAAGAGGGCGATGGCATGCTGAGTCATATAAATGCCTTTTTTTGTGCCAGAATCTTTGATTCTTTCGGACAACAATCTTGTGCAATTGTAAACTTTACCGATACTCAATCCAAGCATATAGTCAATCATCCAAATGGCTACATCAGATGCCCTACTCGCACCTGTTAGTCTGCACTTGAGGCATTAAAAACATGTGGCAATAACACGGTCAAATACAGAAATTCCAAGCCAATATTATGGACTGTGGTAATTTTATATCTCTCATATATCTACTTCTTCACAGTCCCAATAACTTCTTTTGGTTAGTAGTGGACATTGCTTATATTTCTGTATGTATTTTTCACCTAAAATAAAATGTCATTTCTCCTTGTCACTTGAACTGTATGGACTTTACTAAGATGCATTTCTAGATTTAAAAGTCTTTAACTTCTGAAGCTAGAATCGCGATTTTCCATATCTTAGAATATGTGTCTGGCAGTGGTTCTTTCAAGATTTAGATAGGTGGGGAGAAAATAGTATCCAAAGGGTGATTCTTCAACATTTTATGAATGAATTTTGCAGTCAGCATCTTTGTAATTGCTCAATTTGCTTTTTGGAACTCTGTGATCTCACATATGGGTTCTTAGTTCTTACAGATTGATAGAGCAGAATTGAATATTTTGTTATTTCCAAGTTTTGTTCAGAATTATTTATCATGTACATATAATATGTATAAATAGAATTTGGTTATTATGTCAGCATTTCTACTTTGATACTCATTATTGCTCAACAGTTTATGAATGCTTTTAAAGTCTGCATCTTTTTTAAATTCTCAATTCTTTATTGTAGGTTGATTAGGGTTTGACTGATGACAAGCTAATATTCAGTCATTTTCTGAATATTAAATGGAATAGTTATAATGTGCATGGATTCTGACTAAAAGTACTCGTCATTGTAATCTGTTTCTACTGTCAAAATGATAGTTAGAGTGGTCTCTTGGGTATTTGGTATTAAAGTTAAAAATGCGCTGAACTTTGAAATTTAGGGAGGGTGTTAGGAATAACTGAAAGTATCTGAAGTAATTTGGTCATTTTTTTGGGATGCATAATATCAGGAAGAGGCACCTATTATTTTATTAATGTCTCTTTTTTTGCAGTCATTGTTCCTGTGCTTGTTGTTGAAGTACCAATGCATAAATGATCTATTAAACTTAATTTGATGCTCTATTTTGGTCTGCAGATTGAAGAAGCTCGCGCTAAAGTATCTGAAAAATCAACTAGCATGTATAATAGTGTTCTTGAGGCACATGAGCGTTTCAAGACATTGGAGAAAGATCTGAAAAATTTAAGCAAAGAATCTCAAGCTATGACAAAGGAGAAGGATGCTGCAGAAAAGCGGAAAACTGAAACAATGAGAAGGCATGCAAAAGTTGAACTGGATGTTAGAGATTTAGAAGAGCGAATCAGTGGAGAAGGACGAATGAAGGTCTGTCATTTAAACATCATTAAATTTGGTCTTTTGGTTCAAATTTTTGTATTAGAGTATGCATGATATCTCTCCCTATTATCTGTGCTTGTTTAATGTTTGTTATTTAGGAAGATGTAGCAAAGGAGCTAAAGAGCTTGGAAAAGGAAATTCAGAAATCGAGAAAAGAACTGGAAAAGGTTAGGCCCTTGCATGATCAGCAATTGCTTGACGAGGAGGAGATAACTAGGGGGTAAGGTGACAATATGTTTAGGTGCCTTTTTCCCTGCTGTTTCAACTTCCGATGATTACTGTGTGTGCATGTTAATGTCAAACAATAGTTGCTAGAATTCTGGGAATGATCCTTAGAGTTATGTGCTGGGAAGATTATCTGTAACAGAGTTCTAAGTATGAAAGGAAGTTATATATTGTGTCCATTTAAATCTAAGATTGAAAATACATAATTGATTTGAAATTTTTAATTTTCTATGCCAAGTGTAATTCTACTGTTGTGAATTTTTTTGAATTATAACTATAGCATATTTGTATGAGGGGAAAAGGACATGTCTAGGGAAGCTGAGGCTGTATAACTATTTATGAGGTTTGACATAGTTTTAAAGAAGTTGTTTGGGAAGAACTCAGACCTTTTTTGTGAAATTTGGTATTTCCGATCCATTGACTGCCCAAAACTGTTGACATCAATGGATATACTGTGAACCCTTTCACTTATCATGAAGTTCAAAATGGAATTACACAAGTTTAATTCTGTTTGCACAAAATGTGACTTTGTATTTAAGTGTCGAAAGGGTAGATTGGTTTAAATTCAAAGTTTGTACTTCATCTGCCTAATATAAAAAAGGTTTCAGAAAACCTACAATTAACTCTTAAAATATACTTATAAAATATGACTTAAGTTATGTTGGAGTCAAGATGTGAATTAATTGGGTTTCTTGACATGAAGACCTAAGGTCAGCAATTCTCTAGCTAAATTGGTATTAGGTGACAGGTATTACAGGTCAGATGTATTCACAAAGTAACCATGAAAAACAAATTGCAGAAGTTTTTGGGAAACTTGCAACCAACCACTGTAATGTTGTTTAACAAGTATTGAAAATAAAGCCTCTTTGAAAATAAATTGACACCATTGACAAATAAGGAGGTAATTCAAACCTGAAGAAGTATCAGAGTTATGCTTGGGCACACATTTGCTGAACTTATTTACTGTCCTTGATATGAAGCTTTTCAGAGAACTTGGATAGAGGCAATCGTAAACAAATGTTGCAGAAGGGGCTTTCGGAAGGACTTCTTGACCATTGAAACATTTTAAGCTATTATTGAGTAGGCTCACTGATGGGAGTATTTTGTTGCTTTTTAAACATCAAAGAGGCCTTTGATTTGGTCCTGAGACAACTTATCCGTGAGTCACATGATATTGATGTCACTGATTCCCTTATGAGATGGTTGTTGGCTGATTTTGGAGTTCACATTGGTTCTTAGACATTGTGAAGAGTAGCATTTTAGCCAAGTAGAGTTTCCCTCTTTTGCCAACTCTTTTGGTATTTACATAGTTGATCTTGAGAAATTTCTTTAGAAACATACTCACATTGATGATGATTTTATATTACATCATCTTTTGATTGCTATTGTATTTCTTATTGATTGTCCTCCTTTCTCACTGTTTCTGTGGTTTACAAAGACAACACGATGCCCTTGTTTATTTCTGTGAGCTTTTGGCAAAGCTTACTAAAAGTTTAAACCGAGGGTGTTGTCTTCAACATACTTTTTTGATTTTCCAAATTTCCTATGAAAAGACACTTGTGGAGATCACAATCACTGGCACCTACTTGGGAGTCTAAATTTGAGGACTGTTTTAAAGTCTGAAGCTTACCTTGAAGTATCATCTTGGCAAGGGGCATGTCTCAATTTCTATTTTGCTTCTTCCAGTGCATGGCCATACCATGGTTATTCATTGCACAAAATGGGTATGGATAAATGTATAAATATTCAACAGAACACCTCTTTCTACAGCAAAAACAAAGAGTGGAATGCTTGTCTTTGGCATATGTTCTTGGCTGCCTGTATGTTTGCTTACACAACTTTGATGGATTGGTGATACTCTATCTTCTCCTTTGGGCTGTTTTTTTTCTCTTTGTAGACTCAATGAACGCCTTCTTGGTACTTTTTCCTCTATTGAAAGTTTGAAAGGCCATCCATTTTTTGGAATTGCTTTGCATTTACTTTTGTAATGGTGGAGTAGTAATATGAGATCTCCTTTTTCATGGATCTGTTGTTCTTACTTCGGAAACTTTGCTTTGGCTCTTTGAACTATTGCAATGCTAGCTTTCTTTTCATTAGAAACTTGTCAATTCTTTGGAGACTTAAATTCCTCATTATATTTTTTTGGAGATACTATCTTGAGCTTTTTCTCCTTTCAAGGTTGCCTTGCTTTAGTTATTTTGGAATGTTCTCCAACTTATTTGCCATCAAAATATCCTAGATCTGCATTTTGAGGCCTTGTTTCAACTTCAATGGGATTTATCATTCCTTAAACCTTTTCCATCATAACCTATCTTGAAAAACTACTTGGAGTCCGTCACCTTCGTATGCTTCCCAAAGCTACCAAGGACTCAATTAAAGCAAATGGAAGAAAGAGCATATGGTAGAGTAATTGCCATTCATATCTGAGTAATGGTTTGAGCATTCTTGGTAAAGGTTGGGCTCCTTTGTATTAAAGGTTTTTCTCTCCTCTTCACACCTTCATCATCTGTTTGGAATTGTTCCAACATCTCATCTTTTGCAAGCAACTCCTATTGCA
This sequence comes from Sequoiadendron giganteum, assembly GCA_007115665.2. Lineage (NCBI taxonomy): Eukaryota > Viridiplantae > Streptophyta > Pinopsida > Cupressales > Cupressaceae > Sequoiadendron > Sequoiadendron giganteum. The sequence goes on from CM021107.1 coordinate 394,399,215, forward strand.
ACTCTTCAGTGATACACATAAAAAAATCTCCATGGCTTGTCAATTGTACTTCCTGTTCTTAATTCATCATATCCAAGTGTTCAAATGGTTCTCTAATTTCCATTTGAATTTGCTGATTTATTTCTTCAGCTCTTGAAGCCTTCCTCTCTTCAAAGCTTTGTCCATGGTTAAGTTATGCAACATTTAAAGTCTACTTCTTTGTCAATTACCAAATATGGAAACAAATATATACAATTGAAATGTGTTCATAAAATCCTTGCAGAAGTCACAAAGAAAACCTTTCTGCTACCATCTCATTTGTTATCAACGTGGATACTTATTGTTAGTGTTTCTTAGATCAGATTAAACAATAAAGCACTTAATAGAACTGCAACACAGAGATAATGAACACAACAAGATACCCTGGGAAAACCCTCCTCTTGAGGGAGAAAAACCCAGCAAATGATTCTCTTATATAAAGTAACACAAGAGCAGAAATCTGCTTACAACTCAGGCCCAACAATGGCCAATGCTTGATACAATGTATTCGCCCTTCTTCTAAATACAAACAATGCAATGACTATGAAATCCTCCTTGAATTCGAGCTGCTGCTATAAGGTGCGAATTCTGCTCATAAAGAATAGTGCGAACTTGCTTGATATTGAATTGAATTTACAATGACAAATGACCTTATATTTATACATCATAAGGCGCCTCTTCATTTAGGTCGGCCACTTTAGGGAAACACAATAAATGATGAATATAATAAAGTCGGCCCAAGTTATAACAAAATATGTGAACCATAAAGGGGTCGGCCCTTTGCAATTATTAGTATTGGAATCATGAATTAAATAGCCGAAGGCTATTCATTTAATTCATGTGCTTCTTGTGCGAATGAAGTGCAGACCATAGCTGCAATAACATCAACACTTATATGCATGTGTTCATCATTATGTGTTGTTTGCAAGCTCTATGCCATCAAAGCAACAATCAAATACTGCAAATAGATTTTTCCTACAGTTGTATTACAGCCATCTACATGCAATTGTATACTTGCCTTCATTCAAATCATATTGTCTACCCCTTCTATGTGACTGCCAGCATTTTACTTTTTGTCTATAGCAGAAGAACAAAAGTACAACAGTGAGTATTTTAGTCTTTAAGTTCTGAGGAAATTATTTGTCAACTTCTAATTGCTGTTATGAACAAGTGCCTTGATTGTAATTAGTTGATCATATACTTCTTATTCACAATTGGTATGAATTTGTTCTCCTCATCTTGATGATGGATCATGTAGTGTGCTTTGAAACATTGATACAAAAACTCCTTGCAGTTTTAGTCGAGAATCATTTGAATTGACTATAATGGACTGTGGAAACATCATGTCTTTAATGTACTTCTGTTTTCTTAAATGCTTGAGATAAAAAGCAGTTGTCTGCATAGTTCGCAAACTCGGACTCGGAGAGTACTTGGGAAAAACTTGGAAAAACGTGGCACCTTAAAAAACATTAAATTTTTTGAAAGAAACAATTTTTTTTTTTTTAATATAAAATTTATGCAAAATATAGCTACAAAATGTATCAAATGAGTTTGATGGGGGTTTGGGGTCAATGAAGATCTTCAAAACCACACAAACCTTCATGGCGCACACCATTCTGATGATTTTTTAAAAGGAAAAAGCCAATGCTTATAATGTCATGTCCCCAAAAACATGAACATAAGATAACAAAGGGATACTTAAATTGATATCATCACAATTATAATTGTCACAAACAATATTATAATTGTAGTTATTATAATCATAGATATTAAAAAACAGATATTAATAATTTAAATATTTCGATCATTACATTAAAAATATAAATATTGGCAATTCCAAATGCTAAAGTAATTAGTAAAGAAAAATAAAATAAATAAATAAATAAATAAATAAATAAATTTATAAATAAATATATAATTAACAATATTATTATCAAATGTAAAATGATAATTATAATTATAGGTAATTGAGGGATAAGAAGATTAGCGCATGTATGTATGAGAATCAGGCCCGTCTAATACACTCCCACATCGGGACCCTTCATGTATCATTTCCGCCACCAGTTATTTCGATGTGGAGCTTTGCCAGAGGAAAAGCCAACCGTACCCTTTAGTTCCATGGTGTCGACTTGGCACTCACATCCTATTGACAATGCACATCGATCGGGTTGTTGAAAGGGCCGCAACTTAGACACCTATATTTCCTACGCCGTCATATGAATGGGTATCCGCATATCAATAATATTGAGTTCCTCTTTAATCAAAAACTCTTTATTTCACCGAACTATCGCATAAGACAAGAGGATCAAAACCTGGCGTAGAGTCATATCCGTAGCCTCCAAAGTATTGCTAAATATGCCAAAGGAAATCGTGGTAAGTTAAAGTTAATAAGGAGACAAATATTATATCAACTACAACAATTATATGAATAGTTATAAAGCCGCGATTAGTACTTCCCCAAGCGATAATTAATATAAATTGTTTAACTAAAAGTCACATCCTTGTAAGACACGACCTTTCTGTGCGAGTATAGAGATATAAAGAGGTAGTAAATGGAGGAGGTAGAGAGAGAAGAGTCATAAAAGAATCCGCTATGGACTGGAGGAGGGAATAGAAAATAGGTGTTCTACAGTAGGCGATTGGACCTCTGAATCAGGTGATGTGATCACTTAGTATTAATATTTAGCAATATCTAAATATCAGAATAGAAAACTCACTCAGGGATATATGCTTAAATATGCACTGCACTAGTTCTAGATTCTGCATTCTATTTACATGATCAATAGCCTACCTTTTAAGGACCATTCAGATGGCGTCCATGCTGGTCTAATCTTTGAAGGTCTTTATGCCTGCAAGTCTGAAATAGAGTATGCATGCCCATGATCTGTTTATTAAGATTACTGCACTTCTGAGAATCAATTCTGATGTCTATAGTGGTCAATGCATTGTCTTTTAGCAATTATATATCTTCTGCAAAAAGAGATGCTGATAGGATTAACAAACTTGCAGTCATATTTAATTGTTCCTCCATTTATTTAGAATTAAATATACACATTAGATGATTAGTACAATGCTTTCTTTGATACTATCATAATTATAATTAGCTATGAATTGAATATGGTTCCTTTCAATATCATGATTGTGCTGTTCTAGGCCAAGATCTTTACTTTGAAAAAAAATGATTAAAGGTAAATGCAAATGTATTTGGTTGTTAAAAGATTGTCTACCGAGTTTTTGCAAACTTACTAGGGAGGTAGGCTTGAGGTAAGTGGTGCCTAAAAACCCCACTTAACAATCCGCTGTGACCATAGAGGGGTGGGGGTCCCACCTAACAATCCGCTGCGGCCATGGAGAGGTGGTAGGCTCGGGCCACTTATAAGCTCCATCGACCCTCCCCAGTAAGTTAAGTGTCTTCTGAGGTGATGACGTGGGTAGAGAAAGCAGGTACAAGTGTTTCCACTAAGCATGCCACTCTGAGGATGGAATGGTCTTAGTTTGGATGTTCAGCTCGGGGCCAAGGGGTGGGTTGTCCTGATGGGACGCTTGTACCGTTGGGCTTAGATGGATAGCTTCGGGCGGATCTACCCATGCCACTCCTCCTCTGTCTTCCTTATTACTTTTGTGATTATGTTTGTATTTGTGGATATCTAGATATTAATGCTAACAGATATGTTAATATGGTGAATACAAGATTCAAATCTAGGGTTATTGAATTAGGAGAACATTCATTTGGGAAGAAGAAACCCTAACCCTAATCAACAAGCGAAATCTAGGGCAAACAAGCGAAATCTAGGAAAAACAAGCGAATTCTAGGGCAAGGCCAGATAAGGCACATTACATATAAGACCAAAAATACAGAGTTTTTTCGTTTCTAACCCATGTTTTTTCCCTCAAGTTTGACATGTTGCTGAGTTAAATGGAAAAACTCGCCGATTTTTTGGTGAGTACTTCCCAAAAGTTGGAAAAATAACTTGACACGCAAACGCTAATAAAAATCGCGGGTGAAAAAAGCGGTGAGTATTCAACGACTTGTTGAGTATGCAAACTATGTTTGTATGAAATAAAAGAAAGCAAGCAAATGGATCTACACACATAAAATAAAGATGTATACAATGATTTAACTTTTAAAAATCTATTGTGGAAATATTCTAGAAGAGGGAAGCTATGCTGCTTCATCTCCATTACCATCTTATAAGTTTTAACAAATCAACTTTTTTATTTTGAGACTTTACATGGAACTTAGGTTTGCTAGCATCATTATGATGCTTAATAGCTTACCTTGTTTTGGATTACTTTCTCATTGAACATGCTTGATTGCTTCTCCCTGTTTTGGCAGCCATCTTCTAACTAAAAAATTTCATTGGAGCAGTTTTAGCTATGGTTTAGTTCACTTTTATCTCCTTTGAATTCTCTTTACTCTCTTTGCATGATCCTTATAGGGGATATGATGCTAAGGGATGAGTAAATGAGTCGAATACCAGATTACAAATGTCAAGGAACTTGAATAGATACCCTTTGCTGTATTTACACTTTTTTGTTTGAAATGGATGAAATTATCTTGGACATCTAGGCAAAACTGCTAGGCTTTAGCTTGAATCCATTGTGGCATATGTGAAACTGCAATGACACGTGCAACCATGATGACAAATGCACAACTGTCATTCAGAAAAGGAATTTACCATGATAATAATGCAACCAACACCTTGTTATAGGTGGTGATTTTAACTTCTAGCAATCTATGAATTAAGAAGTACAACTGATCAAATCAATTAGCTGAATTATAATGATTTTCATAATCTAATTGAAAACATACTTCCCTAATCCCAAGAATTTTTGACATTGAAAGATGAGGATTTACCTTTTATCTTCTCTTACATTGTCTTCAACCCCTCTTGTGTAGGAAAAACTGTAGCACTTTTGGAGTTTGTTGTTTCAAGTAGTAACTTTACAAAATTAGATTGGTCTTGAAGTCCGTTTTACCCCTTCTAGTGTTTTCCAACTAAATTTTATGTATTCAATAGCGTCTTGGCTTGTTCTTGCATCCTTTGCTAGCATGGCTTGCCCCTACACTGACTTGTCTTTTGTCTTTTTTGCACATCATTTGATTCTTGGGCCTTAATCCATGTTGTTGTCTATGGCCCAGGCTGGTCAATTTAGCCATTATCTTGTAACTTTGATGCTTTTAGGCCAGAGTGATGCTTTGCCTTTGTAGATACTTGTTTCTACATTTTTGTTGTTGGTCATATCCTTACAAGTGAAGAAACATCTTCCATTATATGAGTGGCTAAAATTTTAACCTCTTCACCCTTAGCTTGGGACTTACACTATAAACTTTGCAATATACAATGACAAATTGAAATGCAGATGTAATGAGTTGCATTCAATGAAGGTGATCATAGTTGAAAAACTCAGGTTTGTCAATTACTCAATAGGCCCAAATTTTTTAAAAACTCAAGGTCGGGCAAAATTTGGGGAAAAACTCGGCAATAATTGGACAAATTTATTGAACATTTGAAACAACATAATTTTTTAAAATATTCTTAAAAATCACTTTATTGAATTTGTAGAACATATTACTGATTTCCATCTTATACAAGTCAAAATAGAGTTTAATAGATATCATAGACCAAAAAACGAACTCAACCTCTGAATACATATAACCTTCAAGTTTCAATATTAGTAAAAATTATAAATCATAGATTTCATCTACGACTAAAGCCTAAAAAAGTTTGTTGCTTTTGTGTGGGTGTTGTGGAAGTGGATGGTATAGCTGCAATATCCTCAACAAGTGCCTCATCCATAGTGATAGGGTCAAGTTGTGTATGCAAGGAACTTGTCCGTGATGGCTCACCAACCTACCCTTTTGCCTCCTTGTATGTTGGCACATTTGCTTACCATTCAAATACCTCCCTTGCTAATCAACTAACTCATCATCCATTAACAATGGATCCATATAATATTCTTTGGCTCAACAATCCAATCTGAATATTGATCAATATCATCAAGGTCAATCGCTTCATGTGAATCTTGCCCTTGTACCTTCTTTTCATGCAATCGAAGGTTGTATTGCACATAGACAAGGTCGTTTAAGTGTTTTTGAGTCAACATATTGTGCTTCTTTGTGAGAATGGCCTCAAAAACACTCTAGTTACACTCACAACAAGAAGCACTACAAGGCTGGGATAAAATGCGGACAGTAAGCTTTGAAAGATTAGGCATTATGGCACCATAATCTTCCCACCTCAAATCTACAAGCATAACATGTCATTTATAACTTATTAAGGATTTTAGTAAACTTAAAAATTAAATTAAATAGTAAATCAAAATTAAACATATATATATATTTTTACCTAGTTGTAGATTGGATCTCTTACAAATGCAAAAATTTGAAGAAAATAACGCCCCCCTTGCCTTCATATAACTTTGTATCTCATCAAGTGAAATATCCCCCCTTAGTTTTTTTCCAATTTTTTCAACCCAAATCCCGGAGTGGGCAAGGTGAGAGCATACGGTGTAAGGGGATCTGATTACAATATTGTAAATGTTGGAAGTACAAGAGCTATTGGCGGCACGCTAGCCAATAGAAAAAATGTAAATACTAGGTGGCAAGCCAGCCTCTTCCAATTTTTAGCGGGTTACTGGAAAGTAAATGAAAGCAAAGAACTTGGTGGCATAGCCAACCACTTCCACTTTTCAGCAGGCAACAAAATGTCAAAAAGTAAATAAAAATTCAACCACTTATCCATTGGGAGTGAAATACAAAATATTGAAAGAGAAAGCTGATTGGTACTACTAAACTGATGTTACAATATGGTGTTAGATGCAGCACAATATGAGAGAACCAAACCCAAATGAAGCCCAAGTGTTGGGAAATCATCTCAATTGATATTGCAATGACTAGACATCATGAAAATATGATAATATATTGAAATTACCAGGTCTGATATGAAGGAGCAGCAGTCTGATATGGAAATACAACGTGCACGAACTCCAACCAGCAACCTTCAAATGTTCATAACTCAACCACAACTCCGAAAGACCCCAAATTAGTGGCAAATGATGCTTAGGCGCTGGGCGTCCAACATCCAATAGGAAGCCACCACCAAAAGTGCTGCAAATGATTGGCACACAAAACAATGCACCAATCCCAAGTAAGTATGCTCCCCTAAGAAAGGCGGCTAGTATCACAAATCAAGTTCTCCCTCAAAAAATCTGAGATTCTAGGCAAAGGGGTGCCTAGATGCAAGCAACAAAATGAGCCACTACCCATAAAATTCTGCCAAGTCTCCGGAATGGTATGAGCATAAATGTGGGTCAGTAGTAGACTGAAAGAGTACTCCAAAAAACTCCAAAACAGCAAATAAACACACCAAAATGTCTCTAGAAAACATCAAAGCCACACCGAACTGAAAACACAAAAGAAGCCATCACCAATGAAGCCCAATTTGCAACCTTTGAGTGAAGAAGCAATCACTGATCAGCTAGGAGTTGTCTTCCAAACTCGAAATTGAAGAAGAACTAGGAGGCGTCTCAACCTCGGAGCAAGAGTTTGAAAATATTTCGGCAACACTTCATTGTGAGAGAATAATGGATACCAAATGATAGGGAGAGGGGTTCTATTTATAATCTTCAATCCCCAAAAATTCAAATTCTTCATTCCCTCCAAAAGGGACATCCACAAGAGAAGGATTAAAATAATCTTTTAATTTCATCTTGACTTGGACATTGGGCACCCAACTTCTCTTGCAAAATTAAACTTTATGAAATGCAATAATTTATCCAACTTGGACATCCAAAAGAGAACCACAAGTTAAAAACAACTTAAGTCAATGAGCCTAGGTGTGGGGGCCAAAAAGCACATTAGAAATATCAAATAATATAACTTAAGTTATCAACTTTCCTTTTTTGACTCCAAGAAAGATGGAGAAGCCTTTGCCAAGACTGCACTGCTAGAAATAGTAATTGAGGCTGAACTGTTGCCAAAAGTAGCACTTACTAAAAATAACATATTGCTAAAAATAGTAAGTGACTCCAAACACTATTTGAGCACATTCTGGGATGCCATCGTAACTTACTAAAAATAGTAATTCTGTTAAGGAATTGAGCTGGTAAAAACATTCTTCATATTAACAAAAAAGATCATTACAATATAAAGAAACTACAAATTACTGTAGTCATTTAATGAACCATAAAAGTGCCTAACTACTGACATTAAATGACACCTACCAGAAACAGTAGACAAAACAAAATATTTACACATTCATAATTGACCATTAAATATAGAGAATATAATATTTTAACACCCTCTCTTAATGGTCAATCTCTCAAAAACACCAAGTTGCCAAATTTATCTGGGCTCAGAGACTTGGCGAGAATATCTGGAGTTTGATCCGCTGTTGGAAGATACTGCTAAACTTATCCGTCTTCTACCAGCTTGCGGATGTAATGACAATGAAGCTCGACATGCTTGGTACGTTCATGGAAGATTGGATTTTTGGGCAGTTTGAACACCCCTTAATTATCACTGTACAAGGGAGAAGGTCCTGCTTGTGACATGCGCATGTCGGAAAGCATCTTCCGAAGCCAAACTGCCTCACATGCTGCCTTAATGGTTCCTCGATATTCTGCTTCAGTCGAGGAAAGAGCCACTGCCTATTTCTTCTTGCTGGTCCATGTTATAGCACCTGCACCCAAACTGAATACATACCCAGAAGTAGATTTTTTGTCATCCACTGAATCTGCCCAATCTGAGTCAACATAACCAATCAGCTTTGGATCTGTGCATTTGTCATACAGAATGCCATAATCTGAAGTGACCTTAACATATCTCAGCACTCGCTTCGCTGCAAGCCAATGATCAACTTTTGGAGCTGTCATGAAGCGAGAAATGTAGCTCACTGCAAAACTGATGTCAGGTTTAGTGGCAGTGAGGTAGATGAGACTGCCCACTAGTTGCCTGAATGTCGTTTCATCGACCAGAGGTGAATTAGAGTTGGCTGATAACTTCAACCCCTTCTCCATAGGTGTGGAGGCAGGTTTGCAATCCTGCATTCGAAATTTTTCAAGCAGACTCTGAGCGTATTTAGACTGAGAGATAAAGATACCACCAACGGTCTGCCAGACTTCAATACCCAAACAATAATGGAGAAGCCCCAAATCTGTCATGTCAAAATCCTGACACAAGTCCTGTTTGATTGCTGCAATCAAATGTGTTGAACTGCCAGTAATGATCAAGTCATCAACATAGACAACAAGAAAGAGAATATCATCACCAAAGTGTTTGACATACAAATTATTGTCAGAAGGGCTACGTTGAAAACCATGATCAACCAAGTACTGATCAATCTTGATGTACCATGCACGAGGAGCCTATTTCAGTCCATAGAGTGCTTTCACGAGCCTACATACTTGATGTTCTTTGCTGGCTACCTTGAAACCAGGAGGCTGCGTCATGTAGACTTCTTCCTACAAACCACCATTGAGGAAGGCACTCTTAACAACCATCTGATGAATTGTCCATCCGAATTGGGCTGCAATAGCGAGAAGAAGACAAATCATGCTCACCTTGGCAGTAGGAGCAAAAGTCTCCTCGTATTCAATGCCCTCCCGCTGTGTGAAACCTCGAGCAACTAATCTAGCCTTATATTTATCCGAAGTGCCATCTGCATGATACTTGACCTTAGAAATCCATTTGCAGTTGATAGGTTTCTTCCCAGGAGGAAGATCAAAAAGAACCCAAGTGCGATTCTTCAGAAGACTATAATATTCGGTCTCCATAGCCTTTTCCCACTCTGGAATTCCTTTAGCCTCTAAATATTTCCGAGGCTCATAGATGCTGTGGATGTTGGCCATAAGAGCAAAATTGACTATGTTGTGCTGCTTGCTCTTTTTGCGAGCTGATCTACCCTCAATGAGTTCATCATTATGAAGATCTTTGATAGTCTTGAGCCACCACTTAGGCCGACGAGTAGAAGTACCAACATCTGGAGTAGGAGAAACAGTATCTCCTGGGATTTATGGAACAAAGTCATTTGGATATGAATCCCGAGGAAAATCAGGTGGTGCTAGATCATGACTGGTAGATTCCTCATCTTCAGAGTCAGAATGCTCTGAAGCCCTCCCATTAGGGGAACCAAGAGGAAGACGAACACCCTCATTAGAAACCTGCATAGGCTGATCCTCAAGGCTGGTAGTAGGAACAAATGGACCAATAGTCTCATCAATCGCAACATCACGACTGAATATGAGATGATCCGTCTCTACATCAATCAACTTGTATGCCTTGTGATTGTCACTGTAACCAATAAACATAAGTTTCTGGCTCTTGGAGTCCAACTTCGCATGTTTGGCTTTTGTAATCCATTCATGAGCTGTAGAACCAAAGACTTTCAGATGGCCCACCTTAGGCTTACGTCCTGACCAGGCTTCTTCTGGAGTCATCTTCTTAACGGCCTATGTAGGTGACCGATTCAGGAGGTAAACTGCAGTATAAACTATTTCGGCCCAGTATTTCTTGGGGACATTTCTATACTCCAGCATAGAATGAGCCATTTCAGTAATGGTGCGATTCCTACGTTCAACGACACCATTCTACTGAGCGGTGTATGGTGTGGTGAGTTGGCGTTTAATGCCGTATTGAGCACAAAAAGTGGATAAGTCAGCTGAACAAAACTCCCCCCCATTATTTGACCTTAGAGTAACAATGTGAGAACCTGATTCCTTCTCAACTAGGGCCTTATACTGGTGAAATGTACTAAACACATTTGATTTATGTTTCAAAAAATACACCCACATTTTTCGACTGAAATCATCAACAAATAATAAGCAGTACCTGGACCCAGTAACAGATGGAGTGTTCATTGGTCCACATACATCAACGTGAACCAATTGAAGTACCTTGGAGGCTCGCCAAGAATCACCATCCGAGAATGGTGTCCGATGCTGCTTCCCAGCTTGACAGGCTCCACAAACTCCATGATTTTGAGTTTGGATCTCAGGTAGACCAGCAACCAAACCCTCCCGAGACAGTTGAGAGAGATAGTGCACATTCAAGTGCCCATAACGCTGATGCCAAAGTTTGTTGATAGAAGTACTCGTGGCTGCCAGAGCGTACTCCTGAGAATCACCAGAATCAACAAGTCTATACAGACCATGATCCCCAAGTCCCATAGCGATCGTAGTGAGTGTCTCCTTATCAACAATGCTATAGGTGGACGAACTGAAAATAACATCCAACTGGGGAGAATGCCTCATGATCTGGCTGACAAAGAGAAGATTATGTTCCATGCTTGGAACATAGTAGACATCAAGAAAGAGTAAATTTCTTCCTCCAGAGTGAATCTGAACATTGCCCTTACCGACAACTTCGTACTCTTCGCTGCCTCCAAAGATCACTGAATCAGTGAATGGTTCAAATTTGGTGAACCAATCCCAACGATGAGTAAAATGCCGTGAAGCCCCTAAATCAATATACCAGGCAAAAGATTGTACTGGATCTGCAGTTCTCTTGGCCATAAAAGCATAGAATGCAGAGTCTTTTTGCTCAGTGAACTCTACGACATGTGCCTTTTGTTGAGACCCTCCCTGCTTCTTTTGTTCATAAGCCAACCGAATTCGACAATCAACCTTCATGTGACCATATTTATGGCAATAATTGCACTGAACGTTCTTCTTCTTGCTGTCCTGAGTTGAACCAGAGCCTTTCGGTTGAGAAGATTGAGCCTTCCCTTTGTTCTTAGTAGAAGATTTGGTAGAGAATGCTAGCTCTGTGGAGGTGGAACTGGTACTGCTTCCAAACTGCTGTCGCCATCGATCCTACTGCAAGAGCTTGTTGCAAAGATCTTCAAATTTGAGATCAACATTGGTGGAGGTGATATTCAGCGTCTCGATGAAATGCTCATATGAATGTGGGAGACTCTTCAGAGTAATGACCACCATATCTTTTTCCTCCATTTTTTGACCAATCGCCTCCAACTGATCACGAATGTCCTTAATCTTCATTAGATGGTCTTGTAAGGACATTTTCTCATCCATCATGATAGAAAAGAGCATGTTCTTGAGAAAGAAAACTCTGCTCTTGTCGAAGGTTTCATGAAGGGCCTTCAAATGATCCCAGATTTCCAGAGCAGTTTTGCCAGACAGTACCTGAGGTAGTTGCTCATCTATGATTGAGAGTTTGATGAGCATGACAGCTTCTCAGTTGCGTTTATCCCATTTGTCCTGGTCCTTTCCGACTACAGTGGGACGAGTTGAGTTCCCCAAAAGGATCTGATTGAGGCAAAGATATTCAAAGATTGTAATCATGCGTTGCTTCCAGGTGTTGTAATTCTTCCCGTTGAACTTTTGGTTGCTTTCGAGCATTATATTTGTCAGAGATGCCATCACGTACACTGAGGTCGAACTAGTGAAGGCAAAACAAAAACAAAAATTGCATAGATTCAAAGTAGAAACCTTAGCATGGATTTCAAGGCACTTTGAAGACAAAACCCAAAAGATCTGAAGAGTACCCAAAAAATTTCTTCAGTACCCAGTTGCACAAATTTCGAGGCACAAAAATTGACACCTAGAAGAAACTAACGACAACCCAGTTGAGATCTTGAAAAACCCACCAAGAATTTGTAATCGAATTTTTTTTCAGACTTGAAACTGAGGGTCGAAACCCTAGATGAATTTGCAGAAACCCTAGGCGGCTATGGAAGTTCAGAATTTTTCAGAAAAAAGCCAAAAAATCGCGTCTGAGCTAGGTAGGAGATTGCATCCAAAAATGAAGTAAAAAACGCAGCCCAAAAACTCAAAAATCGAGCCAAAAAACCAGGAAGAAATCGTGACCTGGGTTTGACAGAAAACGCGAGCATAAGGAAGGCAAAAACGTGCCCAAATGTGACGAAAAAACGTGGCCAGAAGTCTACAAATCACGCCAAAAAAATGAAGGCTAGATTCTCTTGAAAAAGATGAAAATCGCACCTCTAATAAGACAAAAGTCACATTTTTCTTTAAGCTCGTGATTTTAAAGAATAATATCTAGGAAAATAAGAAGAAATCACACCAAAAAAAAACGTGCGCCAGGAGACAAGACGCGATCACAAGAGGACGTGTGCTTTAGATTCGCGTTTCGACTAGGAAGAAACGCATTTTTTTTGACAGGCCTTCGATTTCTTATGTAAAAAATTGCCCACGAAAAAAGCAGATCAAAAACCCTCGAAAATCTCAGACCAAGCAGCCACGAATTTACACAGCTAAAAAAATGTTTTTCAAAAAATTGAAAAATTTCAAAGAAATTTTTAGAAAAACGAATTTTTAACATTCTTGCTCTGATACCATGTTCAGGAATTGAACTGGTAAAAACATTTTTGATATTAACAAAAAAGATCATTACAATATAAAGAAACTACAGATTATTGTAGTCATTTAATGAATCATAAAAGTGCCTAACTACTAACATTAAATGACATCTACCAAAAACTGTAGACAAAACAAAATATCTACACATTCATAATTGACCGTTAAATATAGAGAATAGAATATTCTAACAAAGTCCTGAAATGGTCACTGATCTAAATGCATGTGACATCCCCCTGAAGCTCTGCGAAAACCTAGAAAGACCCATAAGACATATTGGCAAAGTCCTACATGCATCCCTTGAAATCTCAGAAAGATACCTCCTAGAAAATAGGAAACCATTATTTTGCCTCCGACTAGCCTATGGGCCTTCGATTTACGCTAACGGTCACCAAAACGGACTAGTGCTGAGAAGGGGACATTACATCAAGTATGATGTTTTGAAGGTTCTCATCATCAACCTAGGATAAACATAACCTTTGCATCTTCTTTGAAAAAAATGGGGTAAAAAAACCTTGGGGTTCAAATAGTAGACAACAACATGAATATTTTGGTGGAGTTGTTGGTTCCACCTTCGATCAATAATGTGCCATATGGGTTCATGTTTGGTCTTATTCTACCAATATAAATTCTAAATCGCCTTGTTGGCCTTATCGATAGTCTTGTGTGGATACCCCATGGGGATTTGATCCCTATCCACTAATTGTAGATCCTAACCAACAATTTTGACATCTAAATATTAAATTTTACAAAATCAGCAAATTGTAACATTAGAAAATATAAAATAATAGAAATTGTAGTTTGAAAACTTACATTGATGATCTCCATGACTTTGGCAAGTGTATCATCAAAAATGGTTTTGATGACCCTTTTTGCTTTAACCTTCCTGTAATAAGAACTTTAACCACCTTCCGCTCACAAACATGCACTTAAGGTCGGGCATTTTAGCTAATATGCTTTGCAAGGTGAGGAAATTAGTGGCAAAGTGTGACTCTTGGTTGCATGAGATCCTTGCCATCTACGAGTCTCATAAAATTTAGGTCCCATGTGTGGTTGTAGATGCACTGTGTTATATTATTTGCATATTGAACTATGTTTTCACCCAACTTAGTTTTCCTATGTCCTCAAGGAGTAGGTCAAGATGGTGGACAACACAAGGTCTTTAAAACAATGCCACATATGCAACTACTTTGTTGGTCACTAATTGAATGACATTTTCCACTTCCACCTTCATCATCACCTCATCCAACATGTCACTCAAGGTCTCTGCATTTTTTATTTCATTGGAGGCATCAATTAATTTTAAAAAGATTAGTCACCCCGTTGAACTCTCTAAAAATTTGATGATTGTCCTTTTCCTGCCATCCATCCACTCGTTAATAAAATGGTCCAACTTTTCTCTTTTGATGTTTCTTTTTGTTGGTAGACATGTGTTTCGTGTTGATGTTTACAGCGTCGGGCCTTTACTTCCAGCCACGACTTATCAAACAATAAATTAAATGTAGCCTTATCAGCTATTTAATTTCTTGGAGACATCATTAGTGAAGAGGCGCTTCACTTGGAAAACAAATAAATATTAATTATGGGCCGACCTCTCCTTGATAATCGCACCACTTCAAATGAGACGTGTTCTTTGGTGGCCAACCTTGCTTCATGAAGGGGTGCGTCCTCTCCAACGAATTGTATAAATGAGAGATCATTTCCATTCATTATTCATTCAAGTTCATTCTCAAGACAATTCACATTCTTAGAAGAAGTTCGCGCCTGAGTAGCAGATTGTCATTTTGCTACAGCAGATCAATTTCAAGGAGAAACATTTTCATTTGTATTATTGCATCTAGGAGAGGTGCGATTATTCATTGTATCAAAATCGGCATTGTGTTGTGCCTGAGTTGTAAGCAGATTTCTGCTCTTATTACTTCAATATATAAGTGATATATTTGCTGGGTTTTTCTCCCTCAAGTTGGAGGGTTTTCCTCAGGTATCTTGTTGTGTTCATTGTCTTATGTGTTGTATTTCTAGTTATTGAATATTTGATCATAAAAACTAACATGATATCAAAGCGGGTTTAAAGAAGATCGTGATCAGATTTATATAAGCAGCACATTTTGCCATTCTTGTTCTCATCTTCTTGTATCTATCTTATCTGTGAAAATGGTGAATGGGCTCGAGATCGAAGTTAGGCTTGAAGGTGCTTCCAACTTCACCTCTCGGAAGTTTAGAGTGATGCTTGCATTGGAAGAAAATGAGATTGTTGAGTTCGTGGAGGACGAAGTTCCTGAACCTTCCGATGAAAATGAGAAGCCTCAATGGAAGAAGAATATCACCAAGGCGAAAAAGATTTTGGTTGATTCGGTGAAGGACCACCTTTTGCCAATTATCTCCAAGTTGAAGACAGGAAGAGAAATGTTCGAAACCTTGGAGGAAATGTATGAGTTCAATAACACAAGCAGAGCCCTTGCCTTGAAGCAACAACTTCATCATGTCAAGATGGGAAAAGGAGATTCTGTCATGTCCTTCTTCATGAAGATCACTGAATTGAGAGATCAACTCTCTACCATTGGGCATATGGTTGATGATAAGGATTTGGCAATGTTGGCTCTTAATTGTCTACCTAAATCTTCGGAACCATATATCCAAGGCATCAGTGCGAGATCAAAGCTAGCTAAGTTTGATCGCTTGAGGGCAGATTGCATTCAAGAGGAATCGAGAGTAGCAACAAGAGGCAATGGGCAAAGTTCTACCAATGAGGAGATTCATGTACTTACCACTCAATCTTCGAAGAAGAAAGGAAGAGAAGGAAAGAAAGGCTACTTCAAAAGGAATAAAGATAGAAGATTTGATGGTGCTCCTCCATCTAAGAAGAAGAAGGATCTCTCCCATCTACAGTGCTTCAGATGTGACAAGTTTGGTCACTATGCAAAGGATTGCCCTACTAGACCAAAACAACATGCTTCATTTGCAAATGTGGATGAGATCTCTCCTCAAAAGGATTCAAGGGAATTTCTATTCTATTATGCCTTATCAAGCAATCTTCCAACAGATACCAACACTTGGTTGATTGATAGTGGCGCCTCTCGTCACATTACTGGGTTTAGAGAACATCTTTCAGAATTGGTGATGAGTGATTCAAGTGTTCAAGTCATAATTGGACATGATGCATGTTATTTTGTGAAAGGTGTTGGGACCTGCACTTTTCACTTAGATTTTGACATCTCCTTGTTGTTGAGTGTTGTACTATTTGTACCAAGCATCAAGAGGAAACTGGTCTCTATTTCAGCCTTGGAAGATAAGGGATATCAAGTTGCATTCTCTGAAGGAAAAGCTCTTGCATAGCCGAAGAACTCTAGCATCAAGTCAGCCCGAGTGATTGTTGTTCGACAAGAGTGTCTCTACAGACTTTGCACTCGTCCACTACAGGCTTTGTTGCATAATACATCAAGTTCGTGTGAGCTTTGGCATAGAAGACTTGCTCACATTCACTTCCGAGCACTTCCAACCATGGAGAAGATGGCCACCGACATTCCTAAACGCAGCCAGGAGCATGAAGGTACTTGCCGAGGATGTGCATTGGGTAAGAATACTAAAAGACCCTTTCATAGTAGTGAAAGTAGATCTAAACGCATTCTAGATCTTGTTAATTCTGATTTGTGTGGTCCAATGTCTGATGTTTCTTTGAGTGGTTTCTTGTATTATGTAATTTTCATTGACGACTACTCTAGAAAGACTTGGATTTATTTCTTAAAGACTAGAGAATTTGAGGAAGTACTTGAGAGATTCAAGGAAATTAAAGCTCAAGTAGAGAACTTGTCCGGGAAGAGGATCAAAGTTCTGAGATTTGACAACGAAGGAGAATACATCTCTGGAAGCTTTCACAACTTTTGTGTTGAAGCAGGAATTAAGAGGGAGTTTTGTGTTCCCTACAATCCACAACAAAACGGTGTAGCAGAAAGGAAGAACAAGTCTATTGTAGAAACAACTAAGGCCATGATTCATGATCAAGATCTGCAAATCTTCCTTTGGGCCGAAGCTTCTAGGACAGCTGTGTATGTTCTGAATCAGAGCCCTCATTGTATCTTGGAGAACATGACTCCTGAAGAAGCTTTCATAGGTGTGAAGCCTGAAGTCAGCCATTTGAGAATATTTGGTTGTCCTATGTATGTTCATGTCCCTAAAGATAAAAGAACAAAGTTGGAACCATCTGGCAAGAAGGGAATATTTGTGGGCTACAGTGAGTACAGGATTTACATTCCAGGTCAGAAACTGATAGAGATTAGTAGGGATGTTACATTTGAAGAAGATGTTGCATTCAAGAGATCTAGAGGCTCTCACATGGAGATAGACAATGAAGACCAAGAGTCTCCTTAGGACATGGAAGTTGACCATACTCTTGAGATTCAAAGGGAGGCTACTGATTCTAAAGAAGATGAAGATTCAGTTGAGCCATTAGAACCTACTGATGGGCCTACAGACATTGTTATTGGTCTAAAGAGACCTCTATGGGCTAGGCAAACAATGCAGGAGGCAGAAAAGTTTGCAATCCCTAGAGGAACATTTATATAACGTAAAAGATCTTAGAAGTTCTCAAGCTATGTTGCATTGATGAGTCAAATGATTGAATCTGAGCCTTCCGGTGTTGAGGAAGCTTCAAGTCAGCAAGTATGGAGAGATGCTATGGTTGAAGAATATCAATCTATCCCCAAGAACCATGTTTGGGACATTGTACCTAGACCAAAAGGCAAATCTGTTGTATCTTCTAAGTGGCTTTTCAAGATCAAGCATGCGGCTGATGGAAGCATTGAGAAGTACAAGGCTAGTTTTGTGGCTAGGGGTTTCTCTCAGAAAGAGGGAATAGACTACGAATAAACCATTGCTCTGGTTGCTCGTTATACATCCATCAAAACCATTATTGCTATTGCAGCAGCTAAGGGATGGAAGCTACATCAGATGGACGTGGAAACAACATTCCTTAATGGTGTGATTGAAGAAGAGGTATACATTGAGCAACCTAATGGCTTTGAGGTTCATGGGAAGGAGTCTCATGTTTGCAGATTGAAGAAGGCTTTGTATGCCCTTAAGCAGGCTCCTCGTGCTTGGTATGAGAGGATTGATCAATACCTGCCGAGCTTGGGCTTTTCCAAGAATGATGCTGATTCGAACCTGTATTTCAAGGTAATTGATGGCGAAGCATTGATTTTGGTCCTTTATGTAGATGATCTATTTCTTACTGGAGAAGAACACCTCATTATCAAATGCAAGAAGGAGTTGGCTTCTGAATTTGAAATGAAGGATCTTAAGTACATGCATTACTTCCTTGGTTTAGAAATATGGCAGAGGGCTAATGAGATCATTCTAAGTCAAGGGAAGTATACAATAGGCATCTTGAAGAGATTTGGTATGATGGATTGTAAATCCATGTCTACAACTATGGAAACGAATTTTCAGAAGTTAAAGAAGGCTGCAACTAGTTCAGATCTGGTGGATCCTACTATGTACAAGCAGTTGATTGGATCGTTGATGTATCTAGTCAATAGTAGACCAGATATTTGCTATCTAGTGAGTGCACTTAGTCAGTTCATGTGTGAACCAAGGCAAATACATCTAGTTGCAACGAAGCATATCTTGAGATACTTGCGTGGTATAGGTGGGTATGGGTTGAGATATTCTTTTGGTGTGGACTTGAAGCTGCATGGTTATATTGATTCTGATTGGGCAGGTTGTGTTGCTGATCGGAAGAGCACCTCTGGATGTTGTTTCAGTTTGGGGTCTGCGATGATTTCCTAGTGTAGCAAGAAGCAGTTTTCAGTAGCACTAAGCACCGAAGAGGTAGAGTATATTGCAGTGTGTGTGGCAGCTTGGGAAGTAGTGTGGCTTCGGAAGCTCCTTGAAGGATTGTTTGGGCAATCATTGGAGCCAACTGTCATTCATTGTGATAATCAAAGCTGTGTGAAGCTTTCTGTCAATCGAGTGTTTCATGACAGAAGCAAACATGTTGAGATCAAATACCACTATATCAGAGATATGGTATTGAGGAAAGCAATTCAGTTGAGATACATTAGCACTGATGAGTAGATGATAAACATTCTCACCAAGCCTCTCTCCAGAGTAAAATTTGTGTACTTCCGAGACAATCTTGGTATTGTGGAGAATGAAGCCCTAGCTGAGAGGGAGACTCAGCTTTAGTGATCTTCTGTGACTTGCTTCAATGCATCTTTCTCTATGAGAGAGAAATTCGAGGTGCAAGCCCTTGTTAATGCATGTTTCTCTGTGAGAGAAATTTGAGGTGAAAGCCTTTGTTTCCACCCTTTGGGAGTAGCCATGGTGGATGTCATGTTGAGTGACTCCATGACAACATCACGTGAGAGAGTCCGTGATGATTTTCTTGTACTTGTGTTTATTCACCCTCTGGGTGTAGCCATGGTGAACATCATGTTGAGATGATGACATCACGTTGAGTGATTTCGTGATGGGCACTTGTACCCATATGCTTTACCATACATGGGAGTAGCCATTATGGTTGATATCACAATTAAGTGAATCCGTGAAGAGCTCCTTTCACATTTGGGTGTAGCCATTGTGGATGTCATTTCATGGCATTGATTAGCTGAAAGTATTCCTCCCTAGTTGAGAGGGAGTGTTGATGTTTACATCATCGGGCCTCTACTTCCAGCTACGACTTATCAAGCAATAAATTAAATGTAGCCTTATCGGCTATTTAATTGATTGGAGACGTCATTAGTGATGAGGCGCTTCACTTGGAAAACAAAGAAATATTAATTATGGGCCGACCTCTCCTTGTTAATCGCAACACTTCATATGAGACGTGTTCTTTGGTGGCCGACCTTGCTTCATGAAGGGGTGCGTCCTCTCCAACGAATTGTATAAATGAGAGATCATTTCCATTCATTATTCATTCATGTTCATTCTCAAGACAATTCACATTCTTAGAAGAAGTTCGCGCCTGAGCAGCAGATCGTCATTTTGCTACAGCAGATCGATTTCAAGGAGAAACATTTTCATTTGTATTATTGCATCTAGGTAGGTGCGATTATTCATTGTATCAAAATCGACATTGTGTTGTGCCTGAGTTGTAAGCATATTTCTGCTCTTATTACTTCAAGATATAAGAGATATATTTGTTGGGTTTTTCTCCCACAAGTTGGAGGGTTTTCCCAGGGTATCTTGTTGTGTTCATTGTCTTATGTCTTGCATTTCCAGTTATTGAATATCTGATCATAAAAAATAACATTTCGGACCTCATTTTGCAATAATGTCCCACTCAACTCATGACAACTTGGGGCCATGAACCCTTTACTTGCTACGGTCAATGCATTGACCAATTGCTCCCAATAAGGACTTGAAGCAACATTAAGTAGAATATTGTTGGAGTACCAAAATCTTGCACATGCCAACTTTTTGCTTCATGTTGCAATTCTCTTTTATATGTAGTACTTGGCAATGTGTAGAGTAGTGCATTACAAGATCACTACTGTTTTCACTTACTATGTCATGTTTACTTTGCATTCCTACTATGAATTAATGCCAATATGCTCCGTTTTGAACAAAAAATTAAGTGTAATATGTTTTTATTTTGAAAAGAGTGAAGAGACCATATTGGGCTAAATTCATAAATGTTTTCTATGCTGGAGCTTGAAAGTGTTGATTTAGAGATCACTATAATGTTGGATATCGAAATTATATGAATTTTAAAATTTTGTTCGTATTGCGACTTGAAACGACTTGTAGGTTTGAATTTTCATTGTTTTAATGCTGAAATTTCAAGCTTGCAAGTTGTTTAATTGAAATTTTGTTGATAGATCCGTAAACTTGAATTATAACTGTGAAAATTCAAGACTTTCAAGGTTTCATTGTTCAACACTTTCAAGCTTTAACATAGAAAGGAATAAAATTATATTAAATAGTGAAAATTACAGCATGCGGCCTTGCATAGAAAGGAATCCAATGAACATTATCAAAAATTCTTAAAATTGTTTGAATTTGAAACTTTGATTATTAATGGGATCCATCATGGGCCATGGTTTGTGATTGTGCTGGTCATGTTGTTTAACAATAGTTGTAAGTTTGTAAATACTAAATATTATTAAAGTTTTAAAGTTTAAACTATGAAATTTTCAGATTTTACAATCACACATAGATGCAAGGGTTGAGGCGATCAAAGCCAAAGAAAACTTGTGTATTCATGTGCCCTAAGTCATTGCTAGCTGCCAACAATCACGTGCCCAAATTACAATAATCACAAAAGTTTTTTAGGTGAATTAAATGATTATACTCTCATTTGGCGATTTTTTCCTGCAAAAATCTTAAGTTTTAGCGAGATTTTGATGAGTTTTGGTGGAAAAATTGCCATGAGTTTTAGAAAAAGTTGTTAGTGAGTTAGTTGACACTTTATTTGGCTCGCAAATACTCTGTGAGTTTGCATCTATGAAGGTGATGAGTGCACCAAACCATACTATGATTAATTCAACAGTCTTTCTTGTAATATCCCTTTTATTTTTTTTTTAAATTTTTAAACGCACAACATTTCACCTATTAACATTAGCCCAAGAAAGATGACAAGCTGAAAGCAACCCTTCACTTTCTGATTACCCAGATTTTGGAGTGGGCAAGGTGAGAGCATATGGTGTAAGGGGATTTGTTACCAAAAATCTGAAAATAATTGAAGTACAAGTGATATTGGCGGCAAACCGACCAATAAAGAAAATGTAAATACTTAGGCGGCAAGCCAACCTCTTCCACTTTTCAGCGGGCTATAGGAAAATAAATGAAATGTAAATGCTTAGGCGGCAAGCCAGCCTCTTCCACTTTTCAGTGGGTAACAAAAAGAAGCAACAAGGCAGCAAGCCAGCCTGAATGAGAATAAAGAACAGAAATGAAAGAGCTGATCAGTACTATTGTATCAGCGTTACAATATTGAATCTCTTGCAAAGAAACTTGAGATTACTTAGCAATATGAAGGCCCAAATGTTAGACAATGATCTCCATGATAAATACAAAGATAAGCATCAGGTAAATAAGACAAAACACTGAGATTACCAGGTCTGATGTAAAATGGCAGCGTTTTGATTTTTTGACCAGCAACCCTGGAATCCACCAAAATGCTCGTATCTACCTCAAATCTCCATCGAATGAACTCAAACTAAAGGAAAATGATCCTTAGAAGCTAGGCATGTCAATCCAAGCAGCCAAACACTCCGCAACAGTCACCAATTTCTAAGCACGGTACCCAAGACACTCACAAAAATGGTACGTCCTCGTTGAGAAGGGTGACCTTGGCTTAAAAATCAGAAACTCCATCAAAAATTACCAAAACTTGAGCATAGGGTCACCCAAGCTAGAGGAATGCATAGAAACAATACCCAGAACAATCGCCTAACTCCTCCGGAAGGTGTAATAAAAAATGTTCTTCAGGCATACTCAAAACCAGCAACATGAAATTGAAGGAAACACACAGAAAAAGAAACAAACTGGAAGCAAACTTACTACCACACCCCAAAATCAAAAAACATCAAGTGAAGCCATCAACTTGAAGCTCAATTGCACCCTTTGAATGAAGAAGCACCAACAATCTAGCTAGGAGCTATCTTGCAAGCCCAAAATTGAATAAGGCTAGGAGGTATTCCAACCTGGAAGCAAGAGTTTGGATAAAATACGGCAACACTTTGTTATGAGATGAATAATGGATACCAAATGAAGAGGCAAGGCCCTATATATATAGCTTTCCAACCCAAAAGTTTGAATCATCTTTTCCCTCCAAAAGGGATGCTCAAGGAAGAGAAATATAATATTCATTTAAATTTGCAATTTTGACTTGACTTTGGCATGACTTGGGAAAATAAACCTTATGAAACAGGGAAACTCGGGGAGCGTCCCCCCCCAAAAATGCCCCGTACCCGTTCTCGGGACGTCCCGGGTACTGGGGGACGGCAGGGGGACCGTCCCTCTTTTTGCAGAAATCTTAGGAAACGTCCCGGGGACGGGGGGACGGGGTTGACCAAAAGAGGGACGGCTGACCTGTCTCAGGGACGGCAGGGGACGGCCAGGGGACGCTTGAGCCGTCCCCCAACCGTCCCTAGCACTCCCCCACGACAAAGCATGTTTAAAAAATAAAATTTATATATATATAATAGTTTTCAGTTTTTTGGGTTTTGAGTTGTTCGTTTAAATTATTTTCATATATCTTTCACAATATTTGGAACACTCACAAGATAAATATTTGATGCTCTATTAGAGATATATAAAAATAACAAAAAGTTATTCCAAAAGTGTGTAAACTTGAATTTATTTGCTTTCTGTTCACTAACAGGTTTTAGAGACAAAGACTTAGGATTTTGACCTTTTTAAACAGTTCTT
The DNA here is from genome assembly GCA_007115665.2 of Sequoiadendron giganteum. NCBI lineage: Eukaryota > Viridiplantae > Streptophyta > Pinopsida > Cupressales > Cupressaceae > Sequoiadendron > Sequoiadendron giganteum. The sequence continues at coordinate 394,422,942 of CM021107.1, forward strand.
CACAATTGGAAATAGGCTGATAAGGCAATTTGATGCCCAAAACTCCTTGAGTGCAACAATTTGTGAGCTGGAAATAACCTTATGTAAATTGATATAAGTCTATAAAGTATAACTTGGAGGTTGTATTATGATTCATGTATGTTAATTCTGAATTTTCAATGTGTATTGAGTATTGACAAAGAATATTGAACACAAATGCTATATGTTAAGGTTCTATAACGTATATTATGTATGCTTTATCCATGTTTTCATATGAATATTTTAAATTTTCCCTATATTTTATATAGCCGTCCCCTGCCGTCCCTAATTTTGGCCTAAAAAATTGGAAACTTGGGTACTTGTCCCACTGTCCCCTGCCGTCCCCGTCCTGGAAACTTGGGGTAACCTTGTTATGAAATGCAAATATATTTCCAAATTGGACGACCTCATGAAGAGCACAAGTAACTTTAAGTTTTGTGTCTAGGTGTTGGGGGGCCAAAACTCACAATATTAAAATATAACTTAAGTTGCCAACTGTCCAAAATAGGCTCCAAGAAAGCTGGAGACGCCTCTGCATAAAATGCTCTGCCAAAAATAGACACCGAGTGTTGAACTATTGCCAAACTGCACTGCCAAAAATAGCACTTACCAAAAATAGCATATTGCTAAGAATACTATTAGAGCACTTACCAAAAATAGCATATTGCTTAGAATAGTAAGTGATTCCAAACTCCATTAGAGCACAAACCGGGCAGCCATTGTAACTTACTAAAAATAGTAAGTCTAGAAATGTCCTTTGATGAAAATGCATGCCATACCATTTTGAAGCCCTCTGAAAGCCCAGAAAGACCCAGAAGACAAACTGCCAAACTTCCGCAAACAACCCCTTAAAACTTAGAAGGAACCTCCTAGAAAATTGGAAACCCTAATTTTGCCTCCAACTAGCCTACGGGCCTCCGAGATAGGCTAACGGTCATCTGATGGGACTACTGTTGAGAAGGGAACATTACGAAATGGCAAGCCTTTTTTCACCTATCATGAAAGAAACTCTTTGACTTTTGAACATGCTTGTAAATTTCTTTCTATGTGCTTAATAGTGCAGCTGTCATACAACATCAGATTGAACAATGTGCTGCAATCATGTCTCATGTGCATACAACTACTAAAACTGCATGCTATAATCTGGCAACATCTACTGCTGTTCCTATGTGCTTGACACAATCATCAATTTACATAGGCATTCATGCCAAATACAGACTCTACATCAATATGATATTGATACAAAAATCAGTCTTATGCTTCCATTCTACAATCATCATGATGCTGAAATTAAACCTTTGTGCTGCCTTGGGCTGAATCCTTCATGGTCCCTTTGTCTGCCCATATTTTTGCATTCAAACCGGCCTCGATGGCTGCTTGATATTCATCTTTGAAATGTTTCTTTGCTTTCTTGCAATCTAAGCGTGACTTCTCATCATTATCCACGCATTGGACATGATGATACCTCTATGGGCTGATCCTCCTTGATGTTTTCATCTTTGGATAGTTGTACTTGTGCTTCATCATTTGCTACTTGTCATGTCCCCTCCATCTAGGGGAAATAATATTATTATTTTAAATTAACAATAGTGTTTTTAAACACTAATAAATAATAATATAATTATTTTTGGCCGGCCTGGTTTGTTTTTTCCTGGGCTGACCTAGTCAGCTTATTGGAACATTTTGGGGCATTCGGTTTTGATTCCAGTGATTGCAATTTTGCCTAATTTCTGTGCTTGGGACAAAACCCTCAAGCCAGCTGGACAGATGGGATGCAAACCTCACTTTCTTTGATGCAATTTCCATCCAGGGAATTGAATTAAGCTTATTTGAATTTGTTAATTCTGGGTCTGTTGTGGCGAAGAAGGAGGCAAGAAAACTTAACTCAGACGCTGCCCAGGAGTTTCCAGATCACCATAGCTACTTGCAAGAAGGATTTATTCCCCAATCTCAGTAGGGAAATACCTTGATTTTTATCTGCAGTTCAAACGGCAGCTATAAGACTGAAAGTAACTCTGTTGGGTGTTGCTAAGGGTCATGACTGAGAGGCTAATAGTAATTGCTGTGTATTGGTGTCATCTTCAAAGGTTATAAGTAGATCAAGGGTTTTCCAAGACCCGCCCTAGTGATATGGTCAATCTCGGCCTATTCACTCACAACAGACACCCCCTCCCCCACACATTTTTCCTATATCTGAAACACTCTGCATAATTCATCACTTGGAGAGGCATTTTCTTTGTCTGCAGTGTCTGCTCATAAGCATCATCAACCTATAGGGGGGATCGCCATCACTTTTAGGTCTGAATTTACTTTTGGCATCATACTTTCCAGATCTGAAACATCTGTAGATGTCTCTGTAAGTGAGTGCACGGACACTGTAACTGAATTTATGTTGAATATAATTGAGGTTTTCTCACACCTTTCTGAGGCGTTGCCTTGCCTCAATCTAGTGGACTGTGATCTGGTTTAGATTTCTTGTCAAAAGTTGTAATTTCTTTGATTGGGGTTCTGAGTTTGATTCAGCCCAGAATGCAATATGATTTAATTTAGCCTTCTTGAACTACAACCGATTAACTATGTAAACAATAATAGTCTGAAAGTATCAGCTTGCATAAACTAGGGAAATTCATTACAAGGGATATTTCACTACTACTACTTGGCTTGTAGGTGGATGAGCAACTTCTTTCTTGATTTGAGATGCATATTCTTTTGTAATGTCCTATTTGAATTTTTAATATCTTAGAGGGAATATTTCGTAATATCCAATCAAGTTTAAGTTTTAATTTCTGTACAATAATCTATACACCGGGAACTATACTTTTTCCAATTGACATTTCAAATAATTAATCGAATTTGCACAGTTAAATATCTCTTTTTAAAGATAGTAATCAGATTTGCTGATAAACAACAAATGTTACTAACTTAAAATTTTAATAATGTCTATTAGAAGATCAGTAAACTTAGCACAATGGCGATTTCCTTGTGAAATCACTCTTGAGAAATTGTGGGTTTTTGTAATGTCCCCTTCCTAGTGGAAGCACTTAAATCTGAATCTTGCACTCAAAGTGTTTCTTGAAGAGACATTAGAAATGTTATCAATAAGTTTCAGTGATAACATCTAATAAGATCAATGATAATGTAAATATTTCATTCTTGTTAAAGGATTATTCATTCCCTTCACTATGAGTGATTCTTCTATAATATGTTTCATAAGTATAGTAGGGTAGATTTTAACTTCTTTCAAGATCCCATAGACGGAATTCTTATTATACCATTTATCATCATAGCAAATGAATAGAGTCATTATTACTTATAAGGTTCAATAATTGTTGCAAGCATCATTATTAGATAATCGTAAATAACATATTATATATATATACTATATGTATATATTGTATGTGTCCACCACCTATGAGATGTTTATGAGTCTCAATATATATATATATATATATATATACCTGAATATATAATTATCAATTACCACAAAATATATTTACCAACATATGAATTATATATATAAAACATATTATATTTGCTATAATTATATTTATCATATATATTAAATATATATGACAAACATCAACCATTACTAAATTCCTAATTTATTCATTTGTTACCATTTATTTATTTTTTGATTAGTTTCCAGCATACATTGACATTACTTATTTTATAGCAGACATTACTTACCTTTCTGCCTGGATCGGTCTGCAAATACTCCTGTTTCCCTTCCACGTGTCCCCTCCTCTTTCCTATATTCTTCTTTCCTTTATATCCCTTATTGATATCTTATCTAAACTTTAATTCTGAAAAGAGGAAACTATAGTTCTGAAGCTATATTTTAAATATGTATTACACATACACCACACTGTCACTACTCCTGATTTATATCTGTCTTGTCTTGATCGTTGGTCTGTATTGACTTCTGCTGATCTTTTATTACCCAATATCTGATCTGTATTTCCCGACTTAGATGCCTTCCTAATACTTACATTGCTTACCTTTATACCTATCAACGGCGGTGCCTTTTTGAGAGGGACACACCATATACTAATCGTTGCTTTCCTCTTTCCAATTCATACCACTTATTACAATAGTTCACAGCCTTTTGTTAAATGACCATTGATCATTGCCTTTTATGATAGTTTGTCTTCTTAATAACAAATCGCACTATTATGCTTATCGCATCACTTCACTTCACATTTATTAAATTTCTTCACAAAGTCACAGCATATGGGATCAAGGTAACTTTATTTAAGTTAAAAACTTGATCGGTCTCCTTCATGTATTCTTAATGGCTTACATCATAAACTTTGCGAATGAGACAATCTTTGTCTTATATGTGTTTTGTCTTATATGATTAAGACTTATCTCCATTTACTAATTCGCTACCCTTTATAAAGGGATCATCTTATAATATCTCTTTAAAATATATTTATATTATAATATTTTATATAATATATCTTGTTAGTATATTATATTTTAATTATTTATATTAAAATATTAATTATATTATGTGTTCTTATATTATAATGATTATAATACTTGTATTTATAATGTTATATTTTATAATTATAATATTATCTTTGATAATTATAATTATAATAACTTGAAGTGGTTAATATTTTAACATGTATTTTGTTTATTTCGATGTTTTATATTTTGGAGTTCCAATTTTGGGGACATGACAGTTTTCGACCTTCAATTCTTGCCATGAGGGGTTTCATCCTCAGATTATATGAACTACAATTCCATGCTCCAAAGGAGTAATAGTTAGATAATAAAATATGTATTCCCTTCATATGATGGTTACTTCTCCTTGTTTGGTGTCTTTTATATATCTTTTTCTTTCAATAGTCGTGATTCTTCAAATGCCTCGACTTTTGATAAAATTAAACTTTAATTTTGTATTTTATATTTTATTTTTTGATGTTTTAATTTATATTTATTATCCCATTCTTGAAAAGGGGACATTTACTTTTCAATACTTAATCAACCATGACAGTAATACTTTAAGACCTAATCATCCATAGCAATAATACACATGCAAGATCTAGTAGTTAAGAGCACATGAAGAACAGATGATTTACGTGGAAACCCTTGCAGGAGAAAGCCATGGCGAAATATTACTTATATGTATATATTGATCTTCTTTGTAGGCACCTACCTACTATCCTTACAAACTGACCCACTGGAGACACCAATCCCCACTAACAGAATTTGTAGGCACCAATCCATTGGAGATTCCAATCCCCACAACTGAGCACCAAACCAGCAAGAGACACCGATCTCTTCTTTGATAGGCACCAACCTGCAAATTCTTCAATGGATGATATGTCTTCACAATATGTAAATGATGATATGCTTTTCTTCACAGCTCTGATCGCAAATCTGATTTAGATATTGCAATGAATTCACTCTCAAATCTGATCACAATAATGCACTACTTCCACAATTATTTATGTCTTAATGTCTGCTCACAAATCTGCAATAATTTTCCTTTTATTTCTCTTCTCTTCTCACAAAATTTATGCTAAAGATTCCAATCCCCACAACTGAGCACCAAACCAGCAAGAGACACCAATCTCTTCTTTGATAGGCACCAACCTGCAAATTCTTCAATGGATGATATGTCTTCACAATATGCAAATGATGATATGCTTTTCTTCACAGCTCTGATTGCAAATCTGATTTAGATATTGCAATGAATTCACTCGCAAATCTGATCACAATAATGCACTACTTCCACAATTATTTATGTCTCAATGTATGCTCACAAATCTGCAATAATTTTCCTTTTATTTCTCTTCTCTTCTCACAAAATTTATGCTAAAGACCTTTCATAAATCTGCTCACATATCTTTCATAAATCTGCTCAAATATCTTTCTATTTTTGCTCTTCATGTGAATAATATTCCTTGTGATTGATTTCTTTTACCTCTCTCACAATCCTCTATTTATACTTGCCCATATGCCTCTTTTTCCAAGAGAGTTGACTCTCCAAGGAAGGGGTGTGTGGGGGTGGTTGGGCCACTTATCATTTAATAATTTTTATTTATTCTATTTTCTTTGCCCAAAGGCGGGTGCACCATTCTACGAAGGTCATCCTACTTTGGGAGCCCCACAAAGTAAAGATAAAATTAATTAATTTAATTTTAATTTAAACATCACCATCTTCTCAATTTCTTTAATTTTATTTTGCATTTTTAAAACTCCTCCAAAGGGGCTGGACATTGATCAGCCCATGTAGAAAATAAACCATCATTTTGCCAACTAATTATCTCCTCCTTGCCCAACGATATCTTGATAATTGTGCCATAAATTTGGCACAGTCAAACCTCTAATAATTTAGCCATTGACAACCTTTTGACATCAATGACAATAATTCAACAATCGTTTATACACCTTTGACATCAATGACAATATTTCCAACAACATTATAATCTACCCTTCCCAATATTGCTTGCCCTCAAGCAGTCACATACTAGGATACTCTTAGAATTTCTTCTTGATTGAATCTTTTTGAAGATATTAGGATCCCAAATTGATCTTTGAAATTTGTAATTCCCAATCGCCAATCCAAAACTAAAAGCTATACACTCAATTTTAGGAACTCGAAGATAATTTGGCATGATAACATGTTGAGAACATTCATCTCTTTTATCTTTTTATGCAATCAATCTTTACACAATTTGATGGTGGAGAAGGTAATCTGCTGACTTCAAAAACACTAGTGTTAATAGTTGATGTGTCTATTATTCTAGGACTAATGCTTTCAATTTGATTCGTTGATTTTAGCATCCATTCCTGGTTAAGTCCCACTTGTTTTTGAGGACCAACAAATTGTTGAGATTTGATATTATAATGATTAGCCATGGCAGAAGACTTGCCCATAGAAGATGTTGTTATAGAATTGGACGCTTGGGGTTGCCCTTTTGATAAACAATGATCCCCATCCTTTGTTTTAAACTTACCGACAAGCCAATAGTGAGAAAAGGGAATTTATAGCTGCAGAGAGAGCACATTGCAATTGAGTTGGAACTTGTTGTGCATTACTTGACTTGAAAACATCAATCATAATGCTATTTCTAGTAGTAATACTCCAATCTCCTGTCAGAGCTTGAACTTGTGGAGTGCATAATACACTTGATGAGTTTCTATTAGCTATAATAAGAGCCCTAGTCATAGTCATTGGCAGAGAAATTGTGCCAAGAATATGTCTTAGGTTGTGCATTTTGTGATATTTTAGGAGGGTTGGCAGAATTTGAGTTAACTTTGTTTACACCCTTTATACTCATGAAATTTGTGAAGACATGGCTTTTTGGATTTTGGTAGGAAGATTTTTATAATATGCATACATGGTGTGAATATCATCTTGTATTGGGCTTTGTATCACATGAACTTCTTTTTTCTCTCTGATTTCTGGAAGCATTCATATTATTTTGCTTCATGTGGAGCATGTGACCCAACTTATTTATCGTTGTATCAATTTTCTTTTCAAATTTATTTATAAGAACTTTCCTTTAAAGAGTTTTTCTCTAACTATCTGCCATATTCAATTCTTTTGTCATTTAACGAAATAAATTCTCTTCGATAATATTTGCTGGTTCTATTACTAAATTGCATAAGAAAGAAGACTCACAGGTTGGCAAGATCCAGCTTTGATACCTTTTGGAATGTCCCATTTGAATTTTTATATCTCGGAGGGAATATTTTGTAATATCCAATCAAGTTCAATTTTTAATTTCTATACAATAATATATACATTGGGAACTATACATTTTCCTATTGGTATTTTTGTTGATTATTCGAATTTGCACAATCAAATATCTCTTTTAATGATAGCAATCAGATTTGCTGATAAACAACAAATTTTATTAACTTGAATTTTTTATAATGTCTACTAGAAGATCAGTCAACTTAGCACAATGGTGATTTCCATGTGAAATCACTCTTGAGAAATTGTGGGTATCTGTCCTTCAATTCCTGCCATGAGGGGTATTGTCCTCGAGTAAAATGAACTGCAGTCAAAGGAGTAATAATCAGATAATAAAATTGTGGTTACTTATCCTTATTTGGTGTGTCGTATATATCTTTTTCCTTCAATAGTCACATGCACCTTGACTTTTGACTTAATTTTATATTTTATAATTATATTATATTTTTTGATATTTTAAAATTAATTTATTATTATTATTATAATCTCATTTTCAAAAAGGAGACATTACATCTTCCTTCTTGGGATGGCACACCCAAATCTTTGGGCAAGTTTGAGGATAAAGCTTCCAACATTCTGCATGTCAATGCCCGCTCATGCTGCATTAAGTGCAATAGATCTTGCTGATGCATTTGGACAACATATTCTTCTTCTTTCTTTGCTCATCATTGTGATTTGAAGAGTGGTCTTTACAACTTCTATTGTTTTTTCTTTGTATTCTTTGCACAGTTTTTCTTTGGTTTGGAGAGTGGTGAGGATAACTTACTACATGAGATTGTTAGTGATGGATTGCTTTTTCCAATGCAAGGCCACAAAATGGTTATTCATTGCAAAATATGAATAGTGAATACAGACAGATATACCAACATTCGTGTGCTACATGGCTCCATTTGGTCCAGTTGAAGCAGACAATGGACTGCTTATTTGTTTGCATACTTTCTTTGGGCTGTTTTCCACTGTTTGAAGACTCTTTTGACTACTTTATGATACTTGCGCATTTATTGAGAGGCTGTCTTCTCTTTGGAATTACTGTGCATTCACTTATAGTCAAGGAGTGGTGATGCATGATCTCCTCAATGAAGTTGCTGTTCTTTCTTTGCGGACCAAATTTATAAATGGACAGTTTTAAAATTTGTAAACATTTTTAAAAATTCAATATTGTTTTAGTTTATGAAAATATATGACTCTTAGGATTGCTTGGAGGAAAATTATAGTTTAGGAAAATATATGACCTCTTAAAGAATGATGGAAATGGCTGGAAGACATCTAGGAATTGTTAGCCATTTCCAAATTTTTTGTCTCTATTAAACATTAATGATCCTTTTTCTTTTCTTGTCTAAAACGGGTTGTTAATAGGAAGTTCTTGTCATTTTTTTAGCATCATGGAACGGGAGAAGCAACTAAGTATTTTGTACCAAAAACAAGGCCGGGCAACTCAATTTTCAAGCAAAGCTGCTCGAGACAAATGGTTGCAAAAAGAGATTGAGGATCTGAAGCGTGTACTTACTTCAACTGAGGCTCAGGTACTTTCCTCATAATGTGCAAACCTGGTTTGGACATTGTGGTTTGTTTTTATATTTGAATGTTTCTAATATATGTGTATTTTTAATTGTGTTAGTGTGTGATGTCTCATGTTGTAATGTAAATGTTAAATAGTCTCTGGGATTTTGCTGCAGTCATTCATCTTGATTATTTGGAGATAGTTTCATTGGAGCTCCCTTCCAAGTTAGCATTTCAGACTAAATTTTTTGAGCTTCTAGACACTTGCAACTTAGTAGACTATAATTTAACATATTGTGAATAATAAAGCCGAGATTGACAATGTTTCCAATTACCATATGTGTGCTCGGTATTTCTAACCATTTTAACTGTACATTGTAGTCATTGGCTGTAATAGTTTCTTGATCCAAGCTCCATTGAGTTCGAAAAGTCCAGCGTTGATGCCTCTTTATGGATGATCTTTTATTGCTCTTAACATGATCTGCCTCTGTTGTGGGATATGATATTAAGAAATAAAGGCAGAGGCTCAGAAGAAATACAAAAGTTTGTCTGGAGAACCAAACCATACTGGCAATTAACTCCAAAAAAAAAAAACAGAGGAATATTTTGACAGATGCAATCTTAAAAATGTGCCATTTGCAAATTGATGAAGGACAAAAGAAATTTGCTTGCAAGATTTCTTAGGGAGAATGTACTATTAAGAAAATAAGTAAGAACTGAACTCTATCTTTTGTTTCAGTATCATTTCCTAGTAGTTTATAATAACCTGAAAAAATCCTTGTCTTCATAGTACTAAGCAAAAGACCATGCTTATTTGTTGGCAAGGCATGGACCTATTATTTTGTGAAAAAAACTAAAACTAAAATCGAAATATAGATGTAAGAGATTCTTCTCTAGGTGTCTTGTTTGAATTCTCCATTGGGTCACTATTATTTGGACTTTGCAACAAGATTACACTGTCTTACTCTTTATGCATCATTTAGCTCCCTAAGTCAGATTAACTGTTGCAAAGGCTAAGGTCTGTAGTCTGAAAATGCACTCTTGAGGTAACATATCTATCTAAGGCCTTAAAAGCTATTGTAAGAGATTTGAAAAGGTTGATTGTGGATCTGTATGAGAAGATTCCATGGATGTTAGTGTATGTGTTTACCTTTTTATTCTATAGTCTATGATGCTTGCCTCATATTCATTATATTATTTTTTGTATAAGTGCTTATCTCTTTGATAATTTTGGTAGTTAGATGCCATATGGGTCCACTCTCAGTTAGAAAACTTGCATGGAATTGCCTAGATTCAGTGTGACTCCTGAGTCCAAAATGAAATTGCATTGAGTCACTGGCATTTACTCACCGAGTCCTGTAAAAAACTTGCCAAGTCCTGTAAAAAACTCTGCAAGTCCTGAAGTGAAGGCATACTTTATTGGTTTGAGTGCCATATGATATATGTTATCTTTGAATTATAACAAATTGATGATCAAAATAGACTTATGTGTTCTGTAGATGTATTTTTTTTTCTGAGTTTTGTTGAGCCCTGAGTTTGAATCAAAATTTTGGGTTTTTGAGTTTTCCAACTATAGGTCCACTTACCCATTGGGCTCTAGTAACTTTTTGCATTGTATATATTCGTTCCACATTAATGTGATAAGTATTTAATTTTACTTGTTTTAAGCTTTCTGCATTGTATTGGAGCATGTATTAGAGCTTAAAAATGTTAAAGTGGCTTGGTTGCTGTGCTGCTTTCTCAAGTGCATAAACTACACAGATGCAAACTCATTGAGTAGATGCATTCATTTGGAGTGGTTTGAAGTCGTGGAGTACATGAGGCAAATTAATTGGGATGCATTAGCAATTATTTGAGTTGGAATGAAAGCTTGAGGAACTTCAATGGGTGAGAGAGAAGGTAAGGGATAAGGATACAGTATTAGGAAATATTTGAGAGCATTGTTTAGCATAAAAATGAAGGCAGAAGGGAGGATTCTTGAGACAAGAGAGAAAGGGAGGCCAGTAAAGTTTGTCAATATAGGCGAATGTGCAAGCAAAGCAAAGAGGCTTCAAATGATCCTGTCTACCTCATTGGTCTAGTCTCAAACTTGGAGCGAGAGCAGGGCCTCTTATCAAACAAGTGTACAGTGGGTGTGTGGGTTTGTGACAAAATTGTACTGGATAGTAGGAGTATGACGTGGTCCAATAGTACATTAGACACATCAACCCTATGCAGAATGTTGTGGGTAATGAGAAAACTTCCACAACATAAGGATAACATCACTGACTTATTTGTAAGTGAATGTAAAAGTCCCTTCCACATATTTTTTGTTCAAAAAACAGGAATGAAAATAATTTTGATAATGATACCTCCCATTTGTACTTCTGCAATGAAAAAGCTGTTCAACTTATTTTAGTAGGGTCGAAAGGTTCTTGTCTTAAGATTCCTCAAGTAGCTTTTTGGTTATTTGATGTTTCCTTTTGGAGTGTTCAAATATAGGAAATATATTGTTACTAAGCATTGTCATTCATGTGTTATATTAAGGACAAGTCATGACCTAATGGCTAGTTTATAGGTCCCTTACAAGGTCCTTTCCTCAATTTGATTGAAATTTCAAAAGTGAAATAAGAAAGAAGAGAATATTTTTCGAAGATTTGTCATTTAGAGTGGGCACTTATTTTATTAACAATGTATACATTTTCAAAATAATGATATTTTAAGGGTTAGACAATATTTCATCTCATTTAACATAGTCCTAAAAGTTTCTCAAAAATGTCGTTTCCTTCCTCGCAAGTTCAAATTTTTGATGTTAAGATTTCAACTTACATTGTTTGATAGCCAAAACAATAGTGGTGTCTCTAACCTATTAAGAACCCAAGCATTAGTGATGCCCATAAAATTTCAGAAGCAAGCTTTAGGCACAAAGATTAATAATCGATGAATTGAACAAATTACTAGGTGGATTGTGAAAATGAAGAAAATCTTTAGGTTTGAGTAATAACTTGATTATGATGATTCTAATGCACACCAAGAAAGAGTCTAATTTTTTTTTCACTCAAGTTGCATTTATTCATTATGTGATGTCAATTTTGTTGTTTGTTACCATCTATCTCCTGAGCCATCATTCTTAGAAGTGGCAATCAAATCTACAGTAGAGTATGTGTACCATCAAGAGCCTAAGAGCCACATGCATCCCAAAACTACAGATATGTGTAAAATCAAGGCTCTTGAATTCTCGGTTGTTGATCAAGGCCAATTAGTAACATGAAAAGCCAAGGTTTGGACATAGTAGGATAATAGATCAAATGACATGATGAATATGATTCTAAGTGGCAACATGCCTAGGACAAGATGAATTGGAAAGTCTTGACTACTCTTTGGTGTTCAACAACATCCACACTTACATATGACCAAAGATGGGTAGAAATCCTTGGAAAATTAAGGTTAGTTTATGAGGTTAGCAATGGAGCAAGAGTGTTGCACCTCATCAAGAAGTTGCACACATTTTAGATTTGGGAAAACAAATAGGCTTAGGATTTTTTGAGAAGATTCTTTGACTTCAAGTATCAACTTCCAATAGTTGAAAAAAAGGGTTTTGGTGGTTGAAAAAAAGAGTTTTCTGGCCCTTTGTCACACCCTTCCACCACCTTTTAAGAATTTTGTTACATCACCACCTTTTAAGAATGTTGTTACATCATTGAGCGTCTTGCATTCAAATGTGAACCATGTTGAAGTTGTTGGCTTTCATGTGTAGAAGAAATCATATCATGAAGAAAATGAAAGCAAGGAGGAGAAAGCTCTCTCTTTCAAATAGAGAAGAATTGCTATTCAATGTAACTAGAAAATATAGCAGAAGTAGAAGGGGCCTTTTGAGAAAGTCCAAGAATCACAAAATAAGGTGACTTTCACAGTTGTGCTCTAGGTCACTACATGAAATTTTTCTTGTACTATGACCTTACACAGAAGAAAAGATGGAACGAATTCCCTTCTTCCTTGAACATTTTATGAATAAGATAAAATGATGTGTTTTCTTCAAGATGATACCCTATTTACAAGGAAATACTAGAATGGTCTCCTCTATTTTTGACTACTCTCCATCTTTGGCCTTTAAAGGTAGTAATTTTTTTAATCTTTGGTTCCTTGCCCCATTAATAGAAGACAAGCCTTTTCTAGTCGTTACATTGTTGGCTGTCTGATTCCTTGTGTTGCGCTTGAATAAATAACCTACTATTAAGGGATACCTAAATAAAGTGGCTTATCATACTGTGTCAGATGCTCATCCAATGCACACCAAAGAGCCAAGTTTGTCTTCTTTCTAGAGTAAGGGTTTAAATTATTAATTTACTTGTCCATTCATGCGGTTTTTGGTTCTGTAGTACCACATTCAATAAATGAAGAAATGCAGAAAGAGAGAAAGTTTGTTACAGTATAACAATGAAGGAAATTTGAAAACTACCCATTATTATCAGTTTTGTTTATAGCATCCATTATAAGCGGTGCAATTTTTGGATTGCATGCTCATTCCTTGTCTTTTCCTTTTTGTACCATCTGAATTCTTTGGAATGTTTTTCTTGTCAAGAAGTTTCTAGAAACTCATGATAGTTGTAGATTGTAAATAATTGTTGGCACAGACTTGTATGCTGTGCGTAGGTATCGTGTGGGATATGTGATTACCAAGATGTGGGAATCCCTCAATGGTTTGTTCAATCTAGTTTTTTAGTGTTAGCTGAGGCTACTCTTAGTGCTACAGGTGCAGTAGGTGCTGCAACATCTAGAAGAATAGTCCCAATCAAAGTTTCACAACCTTGCAACTAGGGCTTGGCTGATTTTGTACTTTTTATTTGAAAATGAAAAGCAATAGGATCGGTAACTCAGACAGATGCATAATAACAACAGAAAATATTTGAATGAAAGTGCAAAAGTTAAAACATTGCAAGGAAGTATCACCAATCAAGGATTCAATATATATCCACAAGAACATAGAAACCAAAGACTCAATGCTACTGGAATCATGTACAAATGCATATGTTTTAGGATAGATTTCTTGTAAATACAAAAAAGTTGCTCTTTAACCTCAAGATATATCTAAACCCTTGGTAGTTGCAAGCCTACTCATGCGCCTTGGCTAGTGTTTTTTTGAGGCATTCCATTTTACTGCATGAGTCTCCAGAGCAGATTTTATTTACATCATGTGCTTCCAAGTATGAATCAGTATGTTGAAAATTAGGTAAGATGGCTATAAACTTTGAACCATGGTTGTGAGAATCTCTCTGTCAGTTGTGGAATCCAAGCCCAAGTGAGAAGGGACCTAAAACAAGGTGAATCGAATTGAATCATGTCAACTCTCTGAGTTTTGGCAATGCTCATGAAAGTAGGCCATAATTGTCATATGGTCTCAATTTAAGTAACCTTCTGCTGAATTTTGGCTGAGTTTGTTTTCTGAGTTCAAGCTAGGTTGGCATCAACTATGTTGACTACTAGTTTTGTAACTATGGTTTGAATTTGATGATAGAAGATTTCATATTTGAAGTTTTCAATTCTGATTTTATTTGATTCAGCAGTATTGAAAGATTGATGTTGGATGGTTATATTGGTTTTGGATAAATGTTGTTCTCAGATAATCAAAGTTAAAAAAATTAAATGCTTATTGTTGCTGCTTCAGAGGGATCTTATTCAGTCACTTCACTATTGTTTTGTATGCTTTGAACAATATCTTTTTTTTTTAGGTGCCTCCAAATATGCTTCCTAGTAAATGGCTGAAAGTTCTTTTTTGATTTATATGGTCTCTATTTTCAACAGGAATTGCTGGTAATTTAAAGTTGTTGTATCAAATGATTCTTTTATTTTGTATTCCTATATTGTTACACCATTGATTGGTGTTAAAAATTCTAGCTAGGATGCAAACTAAAGCCAATTGTAGCAAACTAAAGTCTAATGCTAGTCCGGGTACGATGGTCATAATAAAAACAAAAAACAAGGATAACCCGCACGGGTAGTGGAGTTGACTTGGGCCGTGGGTTTGCTCTCCATAGGTTCCGGGTTCGACTTCAAGGCCCGGGCTTACCTGATGCACGTGGTTTGTGGATGATTGCGTACATCCCCAGAGGATTAGTCTCGCCTTAGCTCGCCCCTCTTAGACCCCAACTTGGCAAAAAGTAAGACCAAGACAAGGCTGGTTGGGTCGCTGGGTGCAATATCCCCTTAGATTTTTTTTCAGTTTTTTCACAATCATTTTCACTCGTTAACATTAGATATAGAAAGATAATCCAACAAGAATGCAACCCTTCACTTTCTGATCACCTAGTTCCCAGTGAGGGCAAGGTGAGCATATGGTGCAAGGGCATCGTTAGACGAAAACTGAACTGAAAGTACAATAATGAAATCAACCTTCACTTTCTAATCACCTAGATCCTAGTGTGGGCAAGGTGAGAGCATACAGTGGAAAGAGTTTCGTTAGCTGAAACTGGAATTACAAAATGTTGACGGCTCAGCCGACCAACTAGGAAATGATAGTACTTAGGCGGCAATGAAAGTACTTTTCAGTGGGCTACAATGAAAGTAAATATTGAAATGAAAGCAACTCAATCATTTATTCAGCGGGAGTGGAAATGTAAAATACTGAAATGAAATGTCTGGGTGGCAAGCCGGCCCCTTCCACTTTCCAGTGGGTATAACAAAAATGTAAAGTACAGAAATATAAAAGGCTGATCAGTATTACTGATTCAGCGTTACAATATCATGTTTTAGCTGCATTGGAAGGATATATACATATCAATGGATGATCAAAGTGTTAGGAAACAATCTCCAATATCAAATACAAAATACTCAATTGAAATATGATGAAACGAAGGAAAATACCAGGTCTCTTATAAAATTGCAGCGAACAGAAAACCAGACCAGCGATGCCCTAGTTCACCAAAACGTTCAAAACTTGCTCAAAACACCTCCGATCAACCTCAAATTGAAAGCAGAAGATGCCTAGAGGCTAGGTGTACAATCTCCAACAGAAAAACCACTCTAATCAGCCCTTCTAATTTTAGCATGCATCCCAAGGCACGAACAAAAAATGACATAACCTCCTTGAGAAGGGCGACCACTAGCAAAAATCAACCACACCTTCTAAAATCACCAAAATAGGAGCATAGGGGCACCCAAGTACTAGGATTCCAATGAGTCATTACCCATAAAAATCGCTACACCTCAAAAAGATGTGAGTAAAAATGTGCATCAGCCATACTCAAACCAGCAACATGAAAACTGATAAAAACTCTCCAAAAGATATCAAATACTGAAAATAACAAGTTACCCAACCAAGATGAAAAGACATCATATGAAGCCATCTCCAACTATGCTCTATCTGCAACCTCTGAATGAAGAAGCAGTCTCAAACCAGCTAGGTACTATCTCTCAAGTACGAAATTGATGTAGGCTAGGAGGTATGCGTTCCTCGAAGCAAGGGTTCTGAAATAATTTCAGCAGCACTTTGTTATGATAAGCAATGGATGAGAAATGAGAGCAAAGCCTTGTATTTATGACTTTTCCAACCTTGAATTCAAAACACCTTTTCCCTCCAAATAGGGCGTCCAAATGAGAATTAGATGTTCATTGCAATTTGCATTTTGACTCCACTTTTGACCCCCTTGACTTAGGCGTCCAAAAAGGCTTTAATCTTATAAACTTGTATAAAATGCAAATAACTCATTAAGTTAGGTGTCCAAAATGACTTAAGTAATAAACTTAATAAAAATCACTTATCTCTCCAAAAGTGGCGTCCCATTTAGCCTTAGTAAATATTTAAATTTATAATTTCCAACTAAGGTGTTCATATTTGAAAATAACTTAAGCGATGACCTGCCAAAACAGGCTCCAAGAATGCTAGAGATCAAGCTGCCAATACTACCTTGCTTGAAATAGACATTGCACTAAACTGCTGCGAAAAATAACACTGCCAAAAATAACACTTACTAAAAATAGCATACTGCTAAAAATAGTAAGTGACTCCAAACTCATTTTAAGCACAAATCGGGCAGCCGTTGTGACTTATTAAAAATAGCAAGTCCGGAAAAGTCATCTGATGTAGATGCATGTCATACCATTCTGAAGCTCTTTGAAAACCCAGAAAGACCCAGAAACCCTTCTGCCAAACTCTTGCATGCAACTCCTGAAAACTCGGAAGGAAACCTCCTAGAAAATAGGAAACCCTAATTCTGCCTTTGACTAGCCTACGGGCCTCCAGAAATAGGCTAACAGTCAGTGGAAAATGTGGTGCTAAAAATGGGGACATTATAGTGGGCTGGGTTGTGGGGATACCTAAGGTGCAAAAAAAAAAACAAAAAACAAAGATATGAAAACACAATTAAAAGACAATAAAAGAATCAAACTGCTGCTATTCCAAATGGATCTGGTTCAAGATATAAAAACATGATTAAAAGACATTAAAACAAATCAAACTGCTGCTATTCCAAATGCATCTGTTTCAAATGAACTGATTGCTGGTTTGGACGCTCTTGATGAAGAGCATTTAATTTGTGCATATAACAAGGATATTAATTATGGTTAGTTTTGTCTCTAGTTTTTATTTTTTTGGTATGATGCATCTAAGCTGTACTGTACCCTGGGTTGAAATAAAATGGCAAACCCTTGTACCCATGCTGATATTCATAACTTAGGTGCTTTCTCATACTCTATGTACCACACGTCTAGCTATATATGCAACAAAAATGTTTCTTCGTAGACAAACAAATGTTGCTCTCAGACAAACCAAAATACAAAAATTGCTGCTGTTTTTTCCCGTTTCTGCATATCTTATTCAGTCACTTCACTATCATTTTGTATGCTTAGAACCATATTTTAGTGTAAGTGCCTGTGAATAATGTTTGTAATAATTTATTGAAAGCTCCTTTTCAGCACTGTGTACTTTCATTAGGAATTCATGGTAAATCAAGACTATTGTGTCTTTCAAATCATATCTTTTCTTTCCATACTCTATATTATTAGTCTATTAGAGTGTCTATTGATGTAATAAAATAGAGCTAGGAAAAGCTAAAAGAATTTACAGCTCTCTGATATGTGTGTTCCCAAGGATTTGAGATCGTTATAAATATGGATTGGATTCCCAATTTATTCACTGCTTATATTTATGGCTTTAATGAATGTGTCACTTATATGAGGAGGCATCTCCTTAACAATTACTAATTTTAATGAGTTTGCATAAATATTTATAGGAACAAAAGCTGCGGGGGGAGATAGAACAACTCAATCAGGAGTTTGAAGAGCAGGAGAAAAGCATAGAGGCTCGCTCAGTAGAACTGAAGGAACAAGAAGCTGATATTTCTAACTGCCAAGGAGAGTTTGCTAGTTTGAAAATTGAGAGGGATGGATTACAAGAGACTAGAAAGTAAACAACTGTTCTTGAAATTGTCATATGGTTGGGTTTATGCAGTCTTTCTATGTTACTGTGTTAGCAATTACCAGGAAAGTGTTAAAGGTTTATAAGTACACAATTGTTTTCTTTGGCAGGAAACTGTGGAAACAGGAAAATGAACTCGCATCTGAAATTGATAAGTTGAAATCAGAAATTGTGAAGGCAGAAAAAAGCTTAGATCATGCTGCTCCTGGGGTATATATTTTTATGTGCACATTTATGCTTTTGAATGATGACAGATGAAAATCTATTATTCTTTTTATATTACTTACTGAATCATCTGTCTTGGGCTTTTACCTCCCAATAAGATGAAAGACATAAATTTGCCATACAGACCAAATGTTTTTTTTAACATTTCATGGATTTTTAAGAAACTGTAGGTCTATGCTGCAATTGTCTTATTGCTTAGGGGAAATTGTATTTCCCTACAATATAATATTTTGAGAATAGAAGTTCCAGTGAAAGCATATTTTAAATTTTTTCCCCCAACTTGGTTTGTGTGCCTTGAATTTAGTCCTGTAAATATACTGTCATTACAAGAGTGGTATTTTTGCAGTGTTCTACGGGTACACATCCTTCCGTCCCTCCCCCCCAATTCCCATGTGGGGACGGGTCGGGGACATCTCCCTGCCGCACCTCCACCATCACCAGTTTGCTGGGGACGTCCAAGAGTTTCCCAGCCTAGGTGTCCCAAAAAGTGCATTTAAATTTTTTTTTTAAAATTGATTTTCGTGGCTTTGAAGGTCTTAATTTGGGTCTAATTGTGAATGCAAAATGATGTGCACCATGAATGCAATGCCCCCAAACCCCCACGAGGGGTGCTGCCCCTCAACCCCATTGGGGGCGTTGCCCATAGACCCCCACAAGGGGTGCTGCCCCCAAACCTTTGTGAGGGGCGCTGCCCCTCGACCCCATTTGGGGCATTTCCCCCAAATTCCCATTGAATTTATTTGATTTGCCAATTGCCATGTACTCTCCAAGTCCAAGTTTGCCTACAAGTCTTCATCTGTAATATTGTCATGAATCCATATTATCCAATTGGACAATCGTCCTTGATGCTTACATTCAAGTTTGAATAATTGACATTCTAATGTTTTTTATTTTTATGCTGGTTTTGTTAAGTAGTATTAATAGTATTATAGTATTTAAGTATTTTAAATTTTAATTAGTAATTGACAAAGTTTCATTTGTAAATTCAACATTGTAATTCTTATACATCTTTTTATAACTATTTTTTCAAGTACTATATGTATATCAGCGCTGCCTCCCTGCCACTCCCCTGCCGCGGTCCCCCTGCCGTCCCCAAACTTAGGCCCTTGGTCCCCCCGTCCCCGTCAGGAAACCCGTCTTCGTCAGGAAACTCCGTGGAACACTGTATTTTTACCTTACTCTTTTTCAATACGAGTGGTGAAAGGACTATATAACCACAATTCTGATTGTTGTGTGGAAAACTGTAACACTTTTGGTCATGACAGTATTGGTATTTGCATGAAGAGAGTGGAGCCATTCTGATCTACGGCAATTCCTTTTAGCCTAATTCCAGGACCTTCTTATGCAAATTAAGAAACACCATTAACTGATAATTTCCATGCAGTTTATACAATTAAAAGATCTATTCTAACTAATAATAATTCCACTTCAAATTCTAACTAATTCTAACTCGACTTCAAAGTTTAAGCATATAGGATTTGTCCATGTGTGTGATGAGGATAAAAGGAGGTACTCTGGAATGTATATATGTTCTATGAATAATATGTCTTTAAGATATGATGATTACAGCTTATGAGGGTGTATAATATATTTAACACCAAAATTGTGGATGTATCAAGGGACACCCTTCTAGATGATGGCGTTTCTTTAGATGCTTTGCTTCCATAGTACAAGGAGAGAAGGATGCAAATCCACAAAATAATCAATTTTCCAAGATGCATTGTTCTGTAACTAGATTCTTTGACCTGATTAAATATTCAATAATAGGTCTTGTTTGAAATTATTTGAATAACATAAAATCTAGCATCATATGCTGGTGGCCTTCTTGAATCATTTTTTCAAATTTTAAATCCTTCAAGTCTATGTTGTTGAGCTTGCCAATATAACCGATGAAATGATTTTGTGGATTCATCAAAAACTTATTCCATTATAGTATTCATGCAACAAATAGAAGTACATTAACTCCTGCCAAATGCAAGCATAGAAAATATTCTGAAGTGTTGGAATTTGACCTTGTAACATTTCCCTTGACATGTTTTGGGGGCATCATAGGTGACCATGAATGGCATCAAGATTCTTTGCAAGATATATAAATAAACTGACTACAATAGTATTATGAGTGCTGCTAAAGTTAACAAGGGTTGATAACTTTTTTCTTCCTGGCAGGCCTTTGAATTTTCAAGTTTTTGAGATGAATGATTCCAATTACAGGTGTAGTGATATTCTTGATAAACTTGATGTTGAGCTAGCTGATTGCTATCAGATTCAAAAATGTTTAAACTCACAGTGTCATCACTTCTATTTTATTTCGACTTCTATTCCAGTGTTCACCTTCACGTAGGCATATGTAGTCTCTTTGTTGATGTCTGGTTCTTCAGTCAACTGTATGAGCTTTATAGGTTACATCTTTAGTATGGTTTGTATCTCATATGTGTATTGTCTCAAATATCAGATCAAATATTACCAATAGAATTTGCTGATAATAAATGTTTAGGAGTGCTCTTTCCAAAAGGCTAAAGTCTCCTTATCCAAAGAATATTCACCTACTGATTATGACACAGTTGCATCATTTGTTTGAAATAGTGTGTCTCATGAGATTCAAATTGTTCCAAGAAATCACCATGAAATCATTCCTAATGGTTTTGTATCCCCCTATTTCTCTACACTACTTGAATGCAATTCCTTAAAGGTTTAATTCAGTGACAGTCATTAGTTCTGTGTGTTGGCATGGAAGGGTTTAAAAATGAAGATGCTTTGTCTTGTTCACTTAGCCAATAGCCTACGAAGGATCATTGCTTCTATGCTTATGAAGTGTTTACTCCTTTATTTGATAAGACTAGTACTTACATTAATACACAAAAGTAGACCAAGGATGATCAACCAAAGATCATACTACTTTCCCTGTTTAGAAAAAGTCTATTTAAAGGACCTGATGGTTGCCAAGCAGAATACAACCATTGACAACTACTAACAATTGGCTCTTAACAATTAGCCATAAGTTGATGGTAAATAATACATAGTCAGATACAAACAAATTAACATAACATTACAAAGATATTTCACATTAACTGCATCATCCTCTCAAAAAGAAAAGTCAGATTCCCAACCAATCAGCAGAGAACAAAAAATAGATCATTTAATATCAAGTAAAGTTTTCCAAATTTGTGATGGCATTGCAGAAGAAGAAAGGCCTTTGAGCTGATGCTTCTCTTGTTTAGCCATAAAAATCTGATCATAGCCTGAATGTTTTACAATGAGTGGACATTCCACAACAAAGTATGGATGAAGATCTTGGGAAAGCTGAGCTTCTGGCATGACTAATATAAAAGCTGCTTCGGTTTCTTTGGCTTGAAGTAGAAAGGAAAACTTATGAAGGATACATTGATTAGCCTCACTTTAAGAACGCAAGACGCCATACAGAGAATGTACTTGCTACTGGGCATACAACTGAATACACTTCTTGGAAAGATCATACAAACAAGTAGTCAAATTTGAATTTTCACATGACTCGAAATGCTTCTGCAAGCTTGGTCATACAATTGAATAAACTTCTTGGATGGACCATACAAACAAATAGTCAAATTTGAATGTTCACGTAACTCAAAATGCTTCAGCAAGATGACCACTATACTAAGACAATACTTTTGGCACTTAAGATATTTCTCCACAATAAATACCTTGTCCATTTCTCTCATATGCCATGGATGTGCCATTTACCAAGTCACTAACTTGTTGGAATGATTTGCTGTAATTATTAAAAATGAAAGTTCGAGGAAGAGTATATTGCAGAAGTCTATATGACTGCAATAGAAGAATCACCTATTATTTTAGTAGGATACACAAACAACTACCATACAACAACAACAGAATGGGGAGTACCCAACCATACAACAAAAGAAAAATCAGCATAGTGAGGAGTAGATCATACATTAAAAACTCTTTCAACAAACCATGGAAGGGAATTTTCTTTATTAGGGCGTATGATGGAAATTTGTCCAACAAATTGTATGGCATATGAGGAGTGTATGGCAACAACTGTAGATTGTTTTGATTGTATGATTAAAAATGAGGTTGCCCAAGGTTGTATGGTGGGGAAAATCCAAGAGAGGGCCTTATAGTGGAGAAGACAATATATGGCTGTATGACATGACTCATAAGGCCTTCTAATTGTTCTGACCAATTTGTATGGTGTAGTGAGGTATAGTAACACATGGTTGAATAATTGTGCCTTTAGTTTGATCCTTAGGAACTTTACAATTTAATTTTCTAATTTCCTCCTTAAAGAATGGCCATATGATAGAAAAGTAAGAAAGCTTATTTTAATTAAATTTTATATTGCAAATTCATTTTCATGTCGTACAATAGTGGAAAACTGAGGAACTTTATTTAGTTTTCTAATTTCCCCCCTTTCCATGTTGATGTTAGAACAGCTTCGGGCCTCATCTTTCCAGCCATGACTTTGAAGGAATAAATTCAATATAGCCTATCCGCTATTTAATTTTTTTAAGTCGATATTAATGTGAAGAGGCACTTCACTTGCAAACATAAACAAAATATTAGTTATTGTTAATAATTACTTATGGCCGACTTTGTTTGTTCGCCACCCTTGGAGACATTATACCTTGAAGAGGCACAATCTTTCTCTCTCCCGTGTATTTATATGAGTTGTTGATTGTTCATTCTATGATCGATTACATTCATTCATTCACAAGTGTGAGTTCATAGAGAAGTGCGAATTGGTTCAAGAACAGATCGAAGTTCTTCAAGGAGGCTGAATTTGATATCTAGAAAGAGCAAGATAATAATCTGTTATTGCATCAAGTTGTGGTGCAGCTGTTTGGCCTTGTAATCGGCCTCATTGTAAAGATCATTGCTGTTTGATATTCAATATATAAGTGATATATTGTTGCCGGGTTTTTCTTCCTCAAGTTGGAGGGTTTTCGCAAGGTATATGCTGTGTCTACTTGTTTGAATTTAAAATTAAAATCTGCTTTTCATATCTGATCATAAAACTAACATGGTATCAGAGCGGGTTTAAGAAAGATCGTGATCAGATTTCTGTAAGTAGCGTTATCTTCCATTCTTGTTTTCATCTTCTTGTGTCTATCTCATACTCGAAAATGGTGAATGGGCTCAAGATTGAAGATAAACTTGAAGGTCCTTCCAACTTCACCTCTTGGAAGTTTAGAGTAATGCTTGCACTAGAAGAAAATGAGATTGCTAAGTTCGTAGAGAGCAAAGTTCCCGAACCTTCCGTTGAGAATGAGAAATCACAATGGAAGAAGAATGGCACTAAGGCGAAGAAGATCTTGGTTGATTCTGTGAAGGACCACCTTGTGCCGATTATCTCCAAGTTGAAGACAGCAAGAGAAATGTTCAAGACCTTGGAGGAAATGTATGAGATCAATAATACAAGTAGAGCTCTTGCATTGAGGCAACGGCTTCATCATATCAAGATGGCAAAAGGAGATTCCGTCATCTCATTCTTCATGAAGATCACTGAATTGAGAGATCAGCTTTCCACCTTTTGGCATATGGTTGATGATAAGGATTTGGTTATGTTGGCGCTGAATGGACTTCCTCAATCATGGGAGGCATTTATCCAAGGCATCAGTGGCAGATCAAAACTACCTAAGTTTGATTGCTTGAGGGCAGATTGCATTCAAGAAGAATCAAGATTAGTAGCAAGAGGCAATGGGCAAAGTTCTACCAATGAAGAGATTCATGTACTTGCCACTCAATCTTCTAAGAAGAAAGGAAGAGAAGGGAAGAAAGGCAACTTCAAGAGGAACAAAGATAGAAGGTTAGATGGTGCTTTTGCATCTAAGAAGAAGAAAGATCTTTCCCACTTATAGTGCTTGAGATGTGACAAGTTTGGTCACTATGCAAAAGATTGTCCAACTAGACCTAAGCAACATGCTTCAGTTGCGGATGTGGGTGAGATCTCTCCTCAGAAGGAGTCAAGTGGATTTCTTTTCTATTCTGCCTTATCAAGCAATGTTCCAACGGATAGCAACACCTAGTTGATCGATAGTGGCGCCTCTCGTCACATTACTGGATTTAGAGAATATCTTTCAAATTTGGTGGAGAGAGATACAAGTATTCAAGTCATAATTGGAGATGATGCATGCTATTCGGTGAAAGGTGTTGGAACCTCCTCTCTTCACTTAGATTTCGACATCTCCCTTCAGTTGAGTGATGTTCTATTTGTACCAAGCATCAAGCGGAACCTTGTCTCAATTTCAGCCTTGTAGGACAAGGGATATCAAGTTGCTTTCTCCAAAGGAAAAGTTCGTGCATGGCCGAAAAACTCTATCATCAAGTCGGCCTGAGTGATTGGTGTTTGACAAGAATGTCTCTACAGACTTTGCACTTGTCCACTACAGGCTTTGTTGCATGATTCATCAAGTTCGTGTGAGCTTTGGCATAGAAGACTTGCTCACCTTCACTTTAGAGCACTTCCAATCATGGAGAAGATGGTCACGGGCCTTCCTAAACCTAGCCAGGAGCATGAAGGTACTTACCGAGGATGCGCTTTGGGTAAGAATACTAAAGGACCTTTTCATAGTAGTGAAAATAGATCTAAGTGTATTCTAGATCTTATTCATTATGATTTGTGTGGTCCAATGTCTATTGCTTCTTTGAGTGGTTTCTTGTATTATGTAATTTTCATTGATGACTACTCTAGAAAGACTTGGATTTATTTCTTAAAGCCTAAAGAATCTGAGGAAGTACTTGAGAAATTCAAAGAATTTAGATCTCAAATAGAGAACTTGTTCGGGAAGAGGATCAAAGTTCTGAGATCTGACAACGGAGGAGAATACATCTTTGGAAGCTTTCATAACTTTTGTGTTGAGGCAAGAAGTAAGAGGGAGTTTTGTGTCCCCTACAATCCACAACAAAACGGTGTACCAAAAAGGAAGAACAGATGCATAGTAGAAGCAGCGAGAGCCATGATCCATGATCAAGATTTGCAAACCTTCCTTTGGGCCAAGGCATCTAGGGCAGTTGTGTTGTCTTGTGTATGTTCATGTGCCTAAAGATAAAAGGACTAAGTTGGAACCATCTGGCAAGAAGGGAATATTTGTGGGCTATAGTGAGTGTTCAAAAACCTACAGGATTTACATTCCAGGTCAGAAACTGATAGAGATCAGCAGGGATGTTACATTTGAAGAGGATGATGCATTCAAGAGATCTAAAGGCTCTATCATGGAGATAGATAATGAAGACCATGAGACTCCTCAAGACATGGAAGTTGACCATACTCCTGAGATTCAGAGGGAGTCTCCTGAACCAGAAGAAGATAGTGACCCAGTTGAGCCTTTGGAACCTACTAATGGGCCTAGAGACATCATTATTGGTCGAAAGAGACCTCTATGGGATAGGCATACAATGCAGGAGGCAGAAAAGTTTGCAGCCCCTAGAGGAACATTCAAAGAAAGCAAAAGACCTCAAAAGTTTTCAAGCTATGTTGCATTGATGAGTCAAATGATTGAATTTGAGCCTTCCAGTGTTGTGGAAGCTATAAGTCAACAAGTATGGAGAGATGCTATGGCTAAAGAGTATCAATCTATCCTTAAGAACGATGTTTGGGATATAGTACCTAGACCAGAAGGAAAATCTGTTGTATCTTCTAAATGGCTTTTCAAGATCAAGCATGCAGTTGATGGAAGCATTAAGAAGTACAAGGCTAGATTTTTGGCTAGGGGCTAGGGGACTCTCTCAGAAAGAGGGAATAGACTATGAGGAAACATTTGCTCCAGTTGCTCGTTTTACCTCCATCAAGACTATCATTGCTATTGCAGCGACTAAAGGATGGAAGTTACACTAGATGGACTTGATGACAACATTTCTAAATGGTGTAATTGAAGAAGAGGTATACCTTGAGCAACCTAATGGATTTGAGGTTCATGGGAAGGAGTCTCATGTTTGCAGATTGAAGAAGGCGTTGTATGGCCTTAAACAGGCTCCTCGTGCTTGGTATGAGAGGATTGATCGATACCTACTGAGCTTGGGCTTCTCCAAGAATGATGCTGATTCAAACCTGTACTTCAAGGTAATTGATGGCAAAGCATTGATCTTGGTCCTTTATGTTGATGATCTATTTCTTACTGGAGAAGAACACCTAATAATTAAATGCAAGAAGGAGTTGGCTTCTGAATTTGAAATGAAGGATCTTAAGTACATGCATTACTTCCTTGGTCTAGAAGTATGGTAGAGGCCTAATGAGATCATTTTGAGTCAAGAGATTTGGTATGATGGATTGCAAATCCATGTCTATACCTATGGAAACCAATTTTCAGAAGCTTAAGGAGGCTGCAACTAGTTCAGATCTGGTGGATCCTACTATGTACATGCAGTTGATTGGATCGTTGATGTATCTAATCAATACTAGACCAAATATTTGCTATGCAGTGAGTGCACTTAGTCAGTTCATGTGTGAACCAAGGAAAATACATCTAGTTGCAGCAAAGTATATCTTGAGATACTTGTGTGGCACAATTGTGTATGCCTTGAGATATTCTTCTGGTGTAGACTTGAAGCTGCATGGATATTCTGATTCTGATTGGGCAGGGTGTGTTGCTGATTGGAAGAGCACCTCTGGATGTTGTTTCAGTTTGGGGTTTGCGATGATCTCTTGGTGTAGCAGGAAGTAGTCTTCAGTGGCACTGAGCACCGCAAAGGCCGAGTACATTGCAACTTCTGTGGCAGCTCGAGAAGTAGTGTGGCTTCAAAAGCTCCTTGCAGGATTGTTTGGACAATCATTGGAGCCGACTGGCATTCATTGTGATAATCAAAGTTGTGTGAAGCTTTCTGTCAATCGAGTGTTTCATGACAGAAGCAAACATGTTGAGATCAAATACCACTATATCAGAGATATGGTATTGAGGAAAGCAATTCAGTTGAGATACATTAGCACTGATGAGTAGATGATAAACATTCTCACCAAGCCTCTCTCCAGAGTAAAATTTGTGTACTTCCGAGACAATCTTGGTATTGTGGAGAATGAAGCCCTAGCTGAGAGGGAGACTCAGCTTTAGTGATCTTCTGTGACTTGCTTCAATGCATCTTTCTCTATGAGAGAGAAATTCGAGGTGCAAGCCCTTGTTAATGCATGTTTCTCTGTGAGAGAAATTTGAGGTGAAAGCCTTTGTTTCCACCCTTTGGGAGTAGCCATGGTGGATGTCATGTTGAGTGACTCCATGACAACATCACGTGAGAGAGTCCGTGATGATTTTCTTGTACTTGTGTTTATTCACCCTCTGGCAGTAGCCATGGTGAACGTCATGATGAGATGACATCACGTTGAGTAATTCTGTGATGGGCACTTGTGCACACATGCTTTACCATACATGGGAGTAGCCATGATGGTTGATATCACGTTGAGTGACTCCGTGATGAGCTCCTTTCACTTTTGGGTGTAGCCATTGTGGATGTCATTTGATGACATTGAATAGCTGGAAGTATTCCTCCCTAGCTGAGAGGGAGTGTTGATGTTAGAACAGTTTCGGGCCTCATCTTTCCAGCCACGACTTTGAAGGAATAAATTCAATATAGCCTATTGGCTACTTAATTTATTTAAGTCGATATTAATGTGAAGCGGCGCTTCACTTGCAAACATAAACAAAAGATTAATTATTGTTAATAATTACTTGTGGCCAACTTTGTTTGTTTGCCACCCTTGGAGACATCAGTTCATTTTTGAAGGCTGACATTATACGTTGAAGGGGCGCGATCTTTCTCTCTCCTGTGTATTTATATGAGTTGTTGATTGTTCATTCTATCATCGATTACATTCATTCAATCACAAGTGCAAGTTCATAGAGAAGTGCGAATCGGTTCAGGAACAGATTGAAGTTCTTCAAGGAGGCTTAATTCGATATCTAGAAAGAGCAAGATAATAATCAGTTATTGCATCAAGTTGTGGTGCTGCTGTTTTGCCTTGTAATCGACCTCATTGTAAAGATCATTGCTGTTTGATATTCAATATATAAGTGATAAATTGTTGCTGAGTTTTTCTTCCTCAAGTTGGAGGGTTTTCCTAGGGTATATGCTGTGTCTACTTGTTTGAATTTAAAATTAAAATCTGCTTTTCATATCTGATCATAAAACTAACATTCCACTCATTGCAAAGCAATACTCCGTCCTTGATTATTTATATATATATTTCATGTACAACCCATATCTTATTTCTCCAACTTCATTACTATATGTTACTTCTCCCTTTTCGTTACTTCCTTGTGAAGTTTCTTCTAATTGTCTTTTGACATCAATGTTGTGTCAAAATCCCTTGTAATTAGCACAACAAATATTTGTAGGCTCCAAATCAAATATCTTTTTAATTTCATTACTTTGAATTGTACCTCAATCAATATAATAATTTTTGATTGGGTTTGGTGCCTTTGTTGGAACATTGCAGTCAATTATATTTATAGTTTGTTGTCTTTGAGAATAATTGTTAACTACGAGCCATATACTTCGTTTGGCACATATGAATTGCTCAACTTTGTGGTACCCAAAACAATTTTTTTGCTTCATTAAAGCATTTTGCTTAAAATGGTCTAAACTTTGTAAAATTGTCATCAAAAGTCAATTTTTGGGCAAATGAAGTATGCGCTTTTTATGGGTTTTTTGTTTACAAAATATTGGCAAAATTTGAAAATTAGGGTTTCCTAAAATTTAGGATTTTTTGGGTTTGTTGTGAATCGGATGTCGATAAAGTTACATTTTCAAAACCCTAAAAATAGGAAAAAACCTAAAAATAGCCCAAAACCCTAAAAAATAGGATCTTGTCAAAATTGACTGAAAATTATTTTGATTGGCTTATTTCACTTCACAATCTCAATGGTGAAGTTAGAATCAAGAAAAAGTCAATTTAAGGCTGGTGGGTAGTTTTCACTTTTTCGGGAGAAAAGTTAGGATCTCTGTGGTCATCAATGGCAGATTCTATGGCGAGATATGTTCAAAATGATGCTTCGTCTCGGAGGGGATTTTCGTCAAGCAAAAAATCTTCAAAAAATTTATAATCTAGAAAGAAGGAGTACCTGTTGGCCAGGGGCACCCTAGATTTCAGAGGCCCAAAGTATCTTTTTTAGATTTGTCACTTGCAAGAAGACTTCTCCGGAATACTGTTGGCTTCGTGATAAGCCTACCAACGAGTCCAGAGGACTTGTCTTGCACCTGAAATTGAAGATTGAATGAAGAACGAGGGAGATGAAAATTTGACTAACACTGGAGAGAAAAGCACCCTTGGACGCCAGGGGTGCCCAACTTTTTGAAGCGCTAGATGAGACTTTTTGATCAAATGCCACCTAGGACATTTGTCTCAAACTTGATCAGGCTTCGCAATGAATCCGTCAACGGGTTAATCTGAGCTGCTAAACTGTCGGAATCAGGAGTCAAACGTAAGGTTTTTATCATGGTCAAATTGTCAGTTTAGAGCAAAAGCGTCCCTGGAGGCCAGGGGCGCCCAAAGTTTTGGACCCTCAAATACAGTTGTTTGGGTTATCTCAAATGCTCATCTTGTCCGTGACACTTCCAACTTTCAATTGCATGTCTCAGCCAGGTTAGAAGACTTGTCAGTAACCAGCAGCCAGAGATTTAGTGGAGAATCAGCACGTTGTGAAAATGGCTCTCTAGAAGAAAAACCAGGGGCGCCTAAGTTTTTGACCTGTCAGATGAAGGTTTTAAGAGTTATGCTCTCCAAGAGATCATGTTCAAAATACTGCCAGCTCCGCAATGAGCCTGTTAGCCAGCTTTGAAGTTTTGTCAAGTGTCGGGAGTTGCCAGATGAAGGGAGGTTAAAATCAAGTTCAAAATCGAGTTGAAAATGCATGAAATTTGATCAAGTTTGGTAGAAAAAGCGCCCCTGGAGGCCAAGGGTGCCCAAAAGTTTGAAGGCTCAGAATTCAGAATTAACATTTGCAACCTCAAGGAGCGCCTTTTCAGTTTTGATCGTGCTCTTCAATGAAACTGTCAGCCAGTCTATTGGACACATCAGTCAATCAAAATTAGTGGTCAAACATAGCCTCTGGTGACATTTTGCAAATGAATTTTTGAAAAAAGTTTCTAAGTCTGGAGTTGGTGCCTAAAGTCAAACTTTGACTTTTTGAACTAAAGTGAACTTGGCCACCCTATAATGGAGGAGTTTGTGAAAATAATATTAAATCTCTAGTTTAACTTTTGAGTCGACTTCAACTTGACTTAATTTTACTTGCATGTGGCGAATAACTGAAGTGCATGCAAGGTGGTGCCCAATTTAGGGTTTATTTTCATTCAGTTAACTGAAATGGGGTCCAATAATATTTTGGCATCCCATTTTAGGGTTATTTGCATGCAAATTGATGCCTTAATTCACAAAATTTATTTATTAAGGCATTTGGGCATCCATTATTCTCATCATAGGTGGAAGCAAACACATATTTTCTCGTGCAAGCAAGATTTGAAGGCACTACAGGTGTCATTTTTCAGTGTTCCTCACAATGCTAGGTCCAGTTATTTTAGAGGAATTATTTTCTAGACTTCATCATTCGAGTGCATACTTTCCAGACTTCACAAACTCGATTCAAGGCATAGGCGTCATTTTCAGAGGCAGAATAACTTATATTTTCTCCCTCTAAATTCTTCTATCCTTGGCTCAGGTTTTCTCTCGCATGTCAAAGTAAACGACATCTTTTTCAAAATCTGGTCATTTGGGTTCACTCAGTACAGTATCAACAACAAAACCCATGTTCTAGAATTTTCTGCGAAAATTGCCCCGCTACTTCATATTTTGAAGTATTGTGCTTTTTTCCAAAGATTATTTTGCATGTCGGCCAAGAAGTCAATTTTTTGAAAAACAAAGATTTTGGGTCTATTCAACTCATTGGTGCCTACAAAACCCATGTGCCAATTTTTCTCAATTTTTTTTTTTCCCGGGAACCCCTACAACCCCTATAGTTCTAATTTGAAAAGTCTTTGCATGCCTTTGTAAAACTCATTTTTTTCGAGTTTCTGACAAATTGGGTTGGCTTAGAATTTCATTCTCTAGAAAACCCATGTTTCAGAAAATTTCCCCTCAACTGGCTATTTTTAGCCTCGTCAGGAGCCATTTTTAGCCTTTTTTGAAGTTTGCCCAAACATATCCGACTTTACAGTCAAAATTCTAGTTTTTCCAAATGCAGTTCAACCCAATAGAATACAAGACCAAATCGGTCTTAGTTCATGACTTTTTGAAAACCTCTGACACAGACTTGGGTCACGTTTATCTAGTGATCAAATTGAGCACGTTGGAGGGCATTGACAGTACGATAGTCAAGCATATTGATCGCTCTGGATTACTAGCTGTAGCCTCTATTCCTATCACAGTGATTGATCTTGAGTTTGTCATTGCATGCATTAAGCATTATGACTCATCTACACAACAAATCCGATCAGTAGATGGCAGAGTTATTTGCAGCCTCAAGCTGAGAGATGTCGAGAAGTGCTTTGCCATCCCACCTCTTATGGATAATTTTCTTGTAGTCATAGAGGAATGTGACAAGATATGGCAGGGAGACAAGGAAAGATCTGAAAGAAAGGTTGCTTAAAGGTGGCTAAAAGAACAAAAAACCAACTTACCAAAGAATCTTGGGTGTGGAGAGTTCAAGGACAAAATAGCTATTCTGATTACCTTACTCAACCGGGTTACAGGTCAAGAGAAGACTCATATTTTCCGACCATGGATGTTCTATGTCATCTCCCAGAATATCAATAATAAGGAACACTTTGATTGGGCTATGTTGATCAGTGAGGTTCTTCACCAGCAAATCATAGGATTTTTCAAAATCCATGAGTTTCACATGGTTTCTTATCTTGTCTATTTAATTGCAATCCAAGGCAATTTTAGAACTTTGAAAACCAATAGAACTCTTGGCGTTCAGCATGTGCACGAATACTTCCCACAATTGGAGTTCTCAAAAGTTGAACAGGATTTCAAATAGGTGAATGATCACTTCTTGATGAATACAGTCAGAGACCTTGATAATGAGATACACATAAAAATTTCAGTAGATGCTAAATCAACAATGGAGAGTTGGGCAGATTGGTTTATCCAATTTCCCACATTCACCTATATTCGAGTGTATGGTTACACGAGAGAGCCTCTGATATTACCAAGATACCCATCAGACAAGGTTTTGTTCATGGAGTTCCTGAGACAGGTTCGCGAGGTTCATACTTTTCTTCGCAATCGGCATAAGCAAGCATTCACTTTTCCATGTGGATTGGGCATTTTCAAATGCAAATCAGTAGTTGATTTCAAGTTGATGAGCAACTAGTTGTCAAAACTCCATCTCAAATATCTCAGTGAGAAGCGCTCCAATGATCCTTTGGGTCACTATGCAACTTAGTTAGAATGAAGTCACTCACACAGGCCCACACTTGAAGACTTTTGGGTCAACTGCGAAGATGAATTTGAAGTACACAGGCGTCACTATTGTAGACTTACTCTTCCTCAGGTTGCTGATTTCTTATTAGAAGATGTTGAAGGTTTGTCAGATGATGATGAAGAGGTGTTACTTAGCACATTCGTCAAAGATCAAGTTGCTCGCCAGCCGCTTCGACAATTGGATTGGTATGCTATAGAGAGTACTTCGATTGAGAACCCGTCGAGAGGAGTTGTCAAGACTAGCATGTACTTCTTGGACAACAAGAGGAGGCGAAAGGTAGTTCCAGTAATAGAGCCACTGGTAGAGTTGTCTTCACTACCTTCCACATCACGGTTAGGACCTAGCGTAAAGCAATGGAGCAATCCACCTGAAGGTGCTAGAGTTAGCGGAAGAATGAAGAGAGGAAACGAAAATCAAAAAGGACAAATTTAGTAGGTGCTTGACGTTCTAGTAGAGCCAGTGGTGCAAACTGAAGTTGGGTCTTCATCTCCTGGCACGCCATTTTCTCTTGTCACCTCCCATTTAGATTGACTCAGAGCTAGAATCGCTGGTTAGTGAAACCTCAGTACGAACTAGTTCACCAGAGGTCAACACAGCTGCAACAGTTTCGCCCAAAGAAGTTAACATTGATCACTCATGTTGGCTTGAAAAGACTTTGGGAAGAAGAAGGCGTAAGCCTTCCTATCAGCTTGATCTTTTTGAGTTTGGTAGTCCCTATCAAGATAAATCAAACAAGAAGATCAAGAAGCACGTAGACATAGAAAAGACTTCCAAGGCAGAGATTGTCATTGAAGTTGCAATACCATCGAAAGGCAAGAGTTTGGATGAAGTTGAAGTTGGTGATTTCACCTTTGTCAAAACTAATCTTGGCAGGAGCATTCGACACGTAGACGTGAGCCTCTATAAGGTTGCTGCAAGTGATCTTGAAGAGCGGGTGATGAAGGATGGAGAGAAGGCGTTGAGCAGACAATCTATCATTTTGGATAGCATCAAAGTGCCTGAAGATGAGACTGTTATTGAATTCTTGGAGGAGATGATAGCCCATGATGGCTTGGAGTAGACAGATAGTTGGATCCTACATTAAAAACAACAGTTAACTTGATGCCTCTTTCCACGTTAAACTCGTTGTTCCACGTATCATTGCATGTCTATCTTGAGGATATCTTTCGTGGAGGTTGGACTTTCAGTTAGGATCTAGTTAATTGATGTTAGTTATCAGTTGACTCTCATTTCAATAAGGACTTGCGTGTTGCAACGTCCATTTAGTATAGTTTAGAATCAGTTAACTGATGTTGTTTTTCCAATTAACTATTAGGTTGCATACATTTAGACTTAAGAATAAACTCTTGCATGCTTGCAAGACTGAGTGTAAACTCAAGGAGATTTTAGGGTTCCCTACTCCTTGAAGTGCTATAAATAAGAGCACCCTCGCTCATTTGTATTTTAACTTTTGCTGCAATGACAAATTGCTATGCTCACCTTGCCGTGCAATATTGCTATTCTGTACTTGTTCACTTAGTTAAATATAAAGTTGGTTTGATCGTTCATTGTGTGCATGTCTCGTTATGCAATTTGTTGCCCCAGATTTATTCTTGTTGTGATTAATAAGCTTTGTTTCATATCTACACCTCAGATAGGGGTTCCTCCTCCTTGGGAATTTAGA
Source organism: Sequoiadendron giganteum (assembly GCA_007115665.2). NCBI lineage: Eukaryota > Viridiplantae > Streptophyta > Pinopsida > Cupressales > Cupressaceae > Sequoiadendron > Sequoiadendron giganteum. Next base: position 394,457,861 of record CM021107.1, read on the forward strand.
AATAGAGTTTATCGTTTGATGTTGTGATTAATAGTCTTTCTTTCATATCTACACCTTGGATAGGGGTTCCTCCTTCTTGGGAATTTAGAAATAAAGATTGTCGTTTAAGTGTTGTTTCCAATAAGCTTGTTTCATATCTACACCTCGGATAGGGGTTCCTCCTCCTTGGGAATTTAAAAATAAAGTTTATCGTTTGATGTTGTGACCAATAACCTTCATATCAGCCTAAACCTTAGATAGGGGTTCCTCCTCCGTGGGAATCTTGATATAAAGTTTATCGCCAATTATTCCCTGCTCCTAAGTGCTCATGCTTTGTTTTTCTTGAAGAAATAGGATAGTTTAAGCATTAGCCTAGTTGTAGTTAAGATTTGCAAAACCAGAGAAAACCCTTAGCTGCAGTGTATTGGTTTTCTTAACCTTGTGCCTCTACCAGCTGAGTCAAAAAGATAGGATTTATAATATTTTACTTTTTCACGCATATTAGCAAAAGAGGGAGCTTCCCCTCCAAATTTGAAGAGCAGTTAATACTATGCATAGTTGTCTATTGCCAATACACACTTTGAGGTGCAAATTGTAATGCCAACAAACTTTTTGGAATTGGTTTCCAAAGTTCAACATCAAAGGGTTGCTTCTTATCATGCAAGATGCCATGCACTACTTCACATAGTAAACACCAATATAGATATAGAGAATACAGATAGTCAGGATTGAAAATCTTAATGTCAACAAAAGATAACATAGAATGTTCAATTTGCAAATCAAAATTAGATCTCGATTGTCAATGAATTCACTTGAATTAACTAGACACTGAGTATAACAACAAGGAACAACCGCTCAGATTTAGTTCTGAACTACCTAGGAAAAAGAGACAATTGAAATACATAAATATCTTATGAATGCAGCGAGTGATCACGATTAATATTACGACACCAATAGTAATACTTGAATTTGATAATAGAGTGCATTCGCAAAGCAATGGGTTGTCTTCAACTCATTGCCTTGGTGATCAATTCAACTTAAACTGGGATATATCGCCTTGTTCAGCATAAGCGATTGTGGTCACGATGGGCGATATTGATGGAGGTCGTTGTGTATACTTGTCGATCCCTATGAGGGAGATATGGCGACAAAGATAGCGCCTGAAATATGGCCCCATTCCTCCTACTCCTTCCGCCGGCAATGATAGGTGGTGGTTATGTGACTCGTTGAGGAGATAGAAGCATGGATCGTAGCGTGGAAGTTGGATTTCGAGAGTGGAGCAATCCTAAAAGGCTTCGCCACTCTTCTGCATGTATTCGACTCTCCGTTTGCTCACGATTCACTCGATAATAGACCTCTAGTATGTAGAATGCTAGATTAGATGATGAATGGCAGATGGTGCAAGGAAGGAAATCACGAAGTTGGTGAGGTTTACATCTCACCTGGCGCAGTTAGTAGGGGGTATCATCCCTGATAGCTAATAACATGATTTGATCCTTTGTGGTGATCAACTCAAATAAAAGATTCACAATATATATGCATTATTGGCGCCTTCCCAATTGGGTCGGCTAGCAAGAATATTTTTAAATTTAAATGTTATTAACTAATTATTTAAATTTATTTTATTATTTAATATTATTTTAAATTTTTTAGAATAGTGTTGAAAAACACTTTTCCCGACAACGTTGAATTTGGGACCTCCTTAAGGTTTGGGGACATGATCATCCTCCTTGCTTAGATGTTGCTTGTCCTCAAGCAACTTCAAATTCGGATGCTCAAAGATCTCTACTACTTCCCATGTTGCGTCTTTGATTGGAAGATTTTTCCATTTCACCAAGTACTTTGGCATGACCTTGTTTCTCAGCCTTTTCTCCCTCACATCCAAAACCCTTTCGGGTTCAAGTATCAACTTGCCTTCATCGTCAAGAGGGGGCAACTCTACTGAGGGTGCAATCTGTTGTCCAATTGCCCTTGTATACTTGGCACATGAGAAATGTTATGAATTATGTTGTCCTGTGGCAACTCGAGTTCATACGCAACCTCCCCAGTCTTCCTTACAATCCGGTAGGGACCATAGAACCTTTCAACTTTTTTGCACCATTTCTCTTGAGGGTAGACTGTGTATATAGCTGCAACCTCAAGTAAACCATATCACCAACCTCAACAACTCGCTTTGTTGTGTGTCGATCTGCATACATTTTTTGCTGGTTTTGAGCACGATGTAAATTCTCCTTGAGAGAATGCAAGATATCCATACTTTGTTGCACCACATCCCTTTCTTTAGGGACCCTACTATCGGTAAGAATCAAGTCCATCAATGAGGTAGCATCATAACCATAGAGAGCCTTGAAAGGTGACATACCTATGGACATGTGTTGCGTAGTGTTGTAGCAAAACTCCCCCAACTGTAACCATTTAATCCAAGCTGTTTGTTGTCCTGTAACATAGTTCCTTAGGTAGCCTTCAATCCATTTGTTCACAATTTCCATTTGCCCATCTGTTTGCAGATGGTAGCTAGTGTTTGGAGTCAATTCTGTGTGAGTCAAACGAAAGAGTTCTTGCCAAAAGAAGCTGATGAACCTGTTGCCCCTGTCACTCACAATGTTCTTGGGCAACACATGAAGTCTAAATATTTCTCTGTAAAAGCAGATCAGCAACTTGGGGAGCCTTAAACTCTGAAGAAATGGCATGGAAATGAGCATATTTTGAAAGCCTATCAACCACCACATAAATACAGCCCTTACCTTGCACCTTAGGCAGCCTTGTAATGAAATCCATGGAGATGCTTTCCCATTTCTGATTTGGAATGGATAGGGGCTGCAACAAATCAGTTGGAAAGACATGCTCGGTCTTGTTCTGTTGGCATACCAAACACGCTCTAACATGCTGCAATACATCATTCTTTAGTCCCTTCCATGAGAAACACTCCCTTACTTGTATGTCTTGTAGAAACACGGATGACCAGCAAGAGGTGTGTCATGACAAGCTCTCATAATCCTCTCCTTAACCTTTGATTTTGGCACAAGATACACACGGTTTTTGTAGAGGATGAGATCTTCAGCCACCTTGTATCTATCATCAAGCAACTTCCAAACAATCTTTTTCTTTTCAAAACTTAACCAATAAAAGCATTCAAGTAAGATCTAACAATTAAGAACACAATGAGAACACACAATTTACGTGGAAACCCTTGCGGGAGAAAACCATGGCAAAATATTATTTCTTGTAGGCTCCAACCTACTAGAGACTCCAATCTGTACACAAACTGAGCTCTAACCCAGTAAGAGGCTCCAACCTCTACTTGATAGGCTTCAACCTATTAGAGACTTCAATCTTTACACAAACTGAGCTCCAACCCAGCAAGAGGCTCCAACCTCTTAATTCTTCTATGGCTGATATGAATAAATCCATCCAAATCTGATTTTATCTCAAATCTAATTCACACACAAATATGATTCAAATATAAATCTGATCCAAACTCAAATCACAATCTTCCAAATCTGATAACTATCATGCACTCTTTCTTTTCACAAATTTGATCATAAATATGACACTACCTTTCCTCAAAATTTGATCACAAACGTGTATGATTTCCTTCAAATTTATGCTCTCTTATAATATATCATATGTTCTTCTTTCACCATATTAACATCCTCCTCGTCTATTTAATATAAGTCTGATTCACTCTTCATATTTCTGACTTTCTTTCTTATAAATCTGCTCTTTACATTAGATATTAATCACCGAATTGCTTGCTTTTTATTCACTCAATCTTCTGTACTTTATATCCACTCAAGGGATATGCCTTTAATGAATGGATGTGTCCCTTATCAAATAGAGACAGCCTTTTACAAAGTCACACCCTTACATAAATTGCAGCTCTTCAAAATTAATTTCCTTTAACTAAAGTCATACCTTTTCAAAGATGATTACTGCCTTTTTATTTAACTGCCGCCTCATTATCTTAATTGCTACATATAAAACTTTCGTTAACCATTTGTATCTGTTATGAGATTATACCTTTTCTTCATATAATAATTTCTCTTTTGATCGCTGCCTTATAAGATTTTAACATCTGCTTTCTCTAATGAAATAAGCCACTACACTTATTTTATTTTAATTTAAACTTCCTTTAAAAAAGAGTCAGCCATAGTTGTCTTAGTGCTGCCTTCTAAAAATCTATCATTCTTTGTCTTTTTGTTTACAAACTAATCTCTGAAATTTAGTCGCTGCCTTCTTAAGTTTAATTGCTGTTCTTTATGAGATATTTGTTCCACTTTATAAATTGCTATTAATCGCTGCTCTTATAATCATTCATCACTGCTTCTTATTAATCCTTCTCATTTTACTCTTTTGTCATAAGCAATTTGATCTTTATTTATATGTTATTGACATGGGCGCCAATATAGAATAATCACTGTGTTCCAACAATTAAGTTGTTGTCTTCACAATAATCTTACAATCGTTACTCTCACTTGCTTTCACACATATATTCATTTATTCTTGGGCAATTAACATTAATAATTGTTATTGTGAACTGTCCTTTTTTTCCAAAGGAAGTTGGCTAGCATTTACATTAAATGTCTTTGTCTTGGGCGATTTGCATAATGTAAAGAGGGTCGGCCATGAATTGGATACAATAAACTTAAACTTAACTTTGTCTTGTTCAGTCAGTATGATCTTCCTTAAATGGTCATATTATAATCTTTTATTTATGTTTAAATCTTTAATATAAACATCTTCATCTCTAAGTCGGCCATCCATGATCTCTTCATCGTGAATGTATAATGGACTACACTTATTTTAAATGGCTCCATTAATGACATCATATTCCAACTATCTCTTCATTCATCTTTGACTTCAATGACAATCTCTTTTGACAATCTCGTCATTTTTCCTTGACCTTCTTGTCCATACATCTTAGACCAATCCAGGGTGTAAGAGCAATCTTGCATCACCCAAAAAATGTTGTTTGTTTACAAAAAGGGCTAAATTTGGCAAGGTTAATATTTTTAGTAAGTTGGTCTTTATGCTCGTATGGACACAAAATCTTACATAGACCTCTAGATTGGTGAATGGAAGCCAATGGTGAAGAAATCACTTTGATATCATTTGTCATTTGTGAGATATTAAAATTTCAATTTCCAAAATCTTGTTAAAAATATTCGAAGTTGAATTTGAAGCACTTAGAGGCTCCTAATGGGCTTGAAAATTCGCGAAAAATCAAAATATACCCTTAGGTATTATTTTGCTTTCCAACGATATATTATAATTGAAAATGCAACGGTCGAATCAAAAATTATGATCTCGGGAAGTTGTACTACCAAAATTAATAAAATTTTGAAATTTCTTCTTGAGGAGGTTACACTTTCTAGAAGATGTTTGGGCGGTTACGCATTCTAGATAAAGAATGTGAATGGGGGTTATAGAGTAGGGGAGAGAAAAGTAGATTGTGGCTCTGATTTGCAGATTTGTGTAATCAGAAAGCCCATATAGTGGTAGTATGTTATTTTCCAAATGTTGTTATTTTATTTTTATGGAGATAATAGAATGGTAGTGATTCCTTCTTGCAATTTTGATTGTTCATTCTTTGTTATCGTTGTGGGTTTGGGTTTGTAAGGGGAGTACCCTTCATCGAATCTCCACGACAAACTCTTTGACAACCCTACCTTTGACATCAATGACAAACATTCCAATAAATGTGGCCAAAAATCATTTTGGACCAATATTTTTGGTCCATTTGCCTATTTGCCATCCATATGGTTATACATATTTACAATGCCTTACGGGGTCTTTGGTTTTATCTCCATTGAATTTTGGCAATTTTTGGACTTGTTGGAGGGGTCACCATTGCTTGATGTGACTATAATAATTGAAACCTTCTCCTTTGGAAGTTTTGGTTGGTATGTTCCTTGCACCTTAGGCACTACTAGACACGTCCAAACCCTCAACCCTTCCAAAGACCTTGGTAATTTTGATGCTAGTAATTCCTCCTCCAACCTCTCTTCTTCCCTCTCCAACTCTCAATTTGGGTGTTTTACGCTTGGGGTTTTCGTTGATGCCTCAAAGATTTCTCATAGCCCATGCTCCGTCCTCAGTCAGCTAGTTGAAAATACTTTTGAGCTCTATCTGCCCTGTTTCCTAGAATCGCATCCAATTTCAATACAAAGTTGTTGTGTCCATATTTTCCACCATTGTTGGACACTTCTAAAGTTGTAGAGCACATTCAAAGTACCAAATTGAACCCATAAACTACTATTTCACTAAACGAAGATCAAATTGCTGATGTTCTTGTCAAAACACTGAAGTATCAACAAATCCCTCTCTATTGTGTCGTATAGGCAGGACAATTTCCTCACTCTGGTAAGTGGTCGACCAAATTGGCAAAAGATTTCTTGAGTTGCTGCAAAATCTTGGTACAATCTGGCCCATTGCCTCTCAAAGGGGGACAAATGAGCCCACACAAATCCTAGAGCATTTGTGTGGAATTTGTAAGGCCAAATATGGAAAATATAAAAATCCTAATCATTCAATATTTTTTACATCTTTGTAAATTGCAGTTTTGGGTAACAATTTTTTCAAAAATCTTCTATTTTTGTTTTTCAATGTAGGCCTTTTGGAGATCTTTCCAACACACTAAAGAAGTTTGATTTTTGCCCAACAAGCTAGAACTTAGGACCCCACCAAGTTGGGGCACCAAATTTATTTTTGTACTTATTATTTAATTTGGTAGCTAATTTGTCCTTGTTTGGCTGTCGATTTTATCTTTCAATGAGGACTTAGGACTAGTGACTCTTCAATTTCCAAGGGAAACCATAATTTGGAAGTCTTACTAAGTTTTTGGTTCATGTAGTTGCAAAATGTATATATTGCTAGTTTTCAAAATAATGTGTAGAGTTGTAGGCATGCATCTATTCCATGGAGTTTGGCAACTTGTATTGATTCTCTTTTCTGAATAATAGGTATTTTACTATTTTATAATTTGCAGATTGTTTGTTGAATAATTTACAATACTGCTAGTCCCTCACTAGGATTTTCCCTTTGAATTCCCAAACTAATTTGGATCACAAATTGCTCCAAAATCAACATTAGCTACATGAAGAATCTCGCAAATAACTCCCACTTGAAAAAATCTTTGCAAATTTGGTGCCCTATGCCTGATTTGAATCCAACAAAAGGCAAAATCTACTTTTTTGGATGCTTTGACCTCAATGGCGAGTTTGCATTTGTTCCAAGAATCTCCCATAACAACTTGCAAAACAAAGCCACAAAAGGAACCCCATAGAATTTGATCTCTCGCTCAATCATTTATGATTCGCTTGGTCATTATTCGATTGAAGAGAAGAGCATACTCATATTTTGAGAATAAAACAAGATCTCGAATTCTAGATCTTTTGAAAACTAGCCTTTAGACAATCTCCTACTTTGATACCATGTGAGATTTGGCTATGGAGATAGCTACCCAAGATCAAGAAAGCTAAAGACAAGCACAAAGAAACCGGAGGACCACAGTGATAGAGTAATGCTATTTTATTCAAGGATGGAATATGCAAAAGAGATATGAGAGAGATGTTCAACAATGAACTACAAGTGGGTATATATAGGATACATCATAATGATGTGACCATACAACCAAAGTGGGATAATAAGAAATTTAGTCACATGTGTGCACAACATCTCCACTAAATTAGGAAAGCACAAGTCACATGATGCAAGTACAATGTACTACCATAGACATGTACCTAAACAAGCTTATCCTATCCTAGGCGCATATGATGCAATAAAGTAATTAACTAAATGCAAGAACAAAATAATGCACCAAACCTCCCAAAAACTTGGAGAAACACTAGAAAACCATTAAAATGTATTTTGTCTAATATGGTGTTTCACTCAATAATGTAAAGAACGGAACCATATGTGGGAAACTAGTTAAATTCTTAAAGAACATGAGCAGAAGATAAAATCTAGACTCTTAACATCTTTAGCACAAGATATGGTTTCTGAGACTATTGTTACAACGTGTGCGCCCTTGGTCTCCTTGTGTTGTGCAGCACAGTGCTCGGGTTCGTGACATGGCTTAACCGTCTTTCGTGGATTCATTAGCTTTGGCAATTTTATTGGCCATTAATCGGTCAATCTTTTGGTGCAACGACAACCGTCTGTGCAAAAATTAGTATTAGAGCTTGGATCATGGGTTTGAACCCCTCACTTGCATTGGGGGAGGGGGGAATTGTTACAAGGTGTCCGCCCTTGGTCTCCTTGTGTTGTGCGATGCAGCACTCAGGTTTGTGACATGGCTTAACCACCTCTCGTGGATTCATTAACTTTGGCGGTTGTATCGGGCATTAATACGTCGATCTTTTGGTGCAACGGCAACTGTTTGTGCAACAACTATATGAGATTTAATTGTAATGGCTCGTTCGGTAAGCAAGTCAATGATGGTTTATGTTGATAAGTTGAGGGTTGAGATAAATGATTATGAAATTGTGAAGTAAGAGTTATGGACACGAGTCTGTGTCAGTAACACCCACACTATCAACCCCACAATTGCATTCGAAGCTGGAAAGAGATTGAAGATACAGGTTGGATAGGGGACATGGTGGGCCTAGCTGAATTTAGTAATGCTAAAAAAGAGCAAATGCCCTCCCAGTTATTTAACTAGCAAACCTGGGATACCTCTGTATTAATTTTCTGAATGTATACAAGACATAACGGACATGAAGTGAATACTTCTTCCTTTTGCACTTACTATCTGTGAGTTTAATGTGCTATTTTTAATGAAAGCTAGTTTCATTACTCTTATTTTTGAATGAACTCTGTTCCTTATACTGTACAAAGGCTCTAAATCTGAGATAAGTGCTGGCCATTGGGCCCAAGATTTAGTTGTATCAGTATTACCATCTCCATATCAGTATAACCATCTCCTCCCATATTAGAGCTCCAATATCAGACAAGTCGAGCACCCCAAGTATGGCACAAGCATGCCACATGTTTTTCCTTCTAGTTATTTGCTTTAGTCTGATTCAGCCACAATTAACTAGTGCCAGACCCACATATTTCCCAGTTATGATCCAGGATTCTGGGAGATTTCAGGCTCTGAATGTGAGATAAATGTTGGCCATTTGGCCCAGGATTTAGTTGTACCAGTTTAACCATCTCCATATCATATAACCGTCTCCTCCCATATTAGAGCTCCGATATCAGACAAGTTGCACACCCCAATCATGGCAAATGTGTGCCACATTTTTCCTTCTAGTTATTTTCTTCAGTCTGATTCAGCCACAATTAACCAGTGCCAGATTGATATATTTACCAGGTATGATCCAGGTTTCTGGCAGATTTCTCCTTATCTTAGCAGGCATAAGTTTCTCTGCGTATTTCAGTCTATGAATAACAGACTGATTGTTAGACTTGCGTTTAAAACTTTTCTTCTTGTTGTATGTGGTACAGTCAGAAGTCTTCTGTTCTTCAATATCATATACCTTCTCTCCAGTGTGGATATATTCACACTTACTACATTTTTGATTTTTCTGTAACTCTGTTTGTGAAGATATATATTTTTATTGGATCTCATGTTAGATGAGCAAAAGATAAACTGGATTTTTATTGGTCTTCAGTCTCTCCACTAGAATTTGAATTTGGTCTTCCATGGAACATTTTTACTGCTTTACAAAGTCTGCACTTCTAATAAACACGTGTGATGGCTTTGATTCGATATTGGAAATATATCAGAATTATATTGAAGTTAATATAAGTACACACTAAGAAACTGGGAGAGTATATAATGACATTCATATGCAGTAGCATAACGCAGTCATCAGCCTGAACTGCGCAAATGTCATGAACTCTGTCATGCCTAGTATGTTTTTATCAACATTTTCTCTACTTGTGCAAATTTTAATGATATTATTGCTCAATTTTTCAGTTCTGAACGTACCAAAAAGTTTAATACATTATATGTGTGATTGTTTTGAATCCTTATACTATTTTTCTGAAGAAGATTGAGCTCATTTTAAGATTAATCATATTCCATTTGATGTTATTGTTCAGGATATAAGACGGGGCCTTAATTCAATAAGAAGAATTTGTAGGGATCACAGCATCCCTGGTGTACATGGGCCAATCTGTGAATTGCTGGATTGCGACGAGAAATTTTTTACTGCTGTTGAAGTTACTGCAGGAAATAGGTAAGAAAACTTTCATCATCTCGTTTTTAAGACCAGAGTCTTTGGTATAATCTTGTTGATGTTTAGCACTAAAAGAGAACTACTTCAGTTACCATGTTTGAATAGCATGACACAAATAGAAGGTAGATTGATCTTCTTTAGGAATCCCTTTATGCCATTGTTTAAGGTTTCAGTTTAATCATTGCCATTTCAATTTAAGATTCATGCTACCACAAATTTATGGTGTTGTTTATGTGTGAATTTAAGTCTGTATTCATCATAGCCTTTTAGACGAGCTGAGTACAATCTCTAATTAACAATGAACATTAGACTATTTTTGGAACTCTGTTATGTAGTGATAAATTTTAGGTTAAATATAATAAAACATTAAGTACTTACTTGTTGTGCACATTATTGCAGCTTGTTTCATGTTGTAGTTGATTCAGATGAGATCTCAACAAGAATTATTAGATACCTTACTGCAGAGAAAGGTGGAAGAGTGACTTTTATGCCTTTGAATCGTGTGAGAGCTCCTCATGTTGCGTATCCACATAATCCAGATATTGTTCCTCTCCTGAAAAAGCTAAAGTTCTCTCCACAATTTGCACCTGCCTTTTCCCAGGTCAGATGATATGTAATACTAATTGTCAATACCTTTGAAGGACTATTCACATTGAACTTATGGCATTCTTTGATGAAAATTTATCTTGATATATTATGTCTGTCTACATTTTTCTCATGTGGCAGTTTACTTGTAGCTTTTTTAATTGAAGGGCACAGGTGGGGTGTATGGAAAAATTCCCTTTTTTCTACAAATACATATATTACAATTTAAAGAGGATTTCTTTTATGGGCATTATGTACCAACATGTCAGCTAGAGCACAAACATCAAGATAATTTTAACAAGAAAATTGCATGTTAAATATTTAAAAAAAGATATGTATTGTTTTATACCTGAGTATTTAGCTTTTTGATAGATTTTTGGGAGAACTGTCATTTGTCGTGACCTGGAGGTGGCTACAAAGGTTGCTCGAACCGATTCATTGGATTGTATTACATTGGAAGGTGAGCCTCTGGTTGTTAAGTGAAAACTGTGATCTCGCTCATGTTTTCTTACAATGCATATTTGATTATTTAGTTTGTTTTAATCATACTTTACAGGTGATCAAGTGAGCAAAAAGGGTGGCATGACAGGAGGCTTTTATGATTACAGGCGGTCAAAATTAAAGCTTATGAACATAATTCGACAAAACACAAAGGCTATCAATTCAAAGCAAGATGAACTTGTGAAAGTCCGGAGCTCTGTTCAAGATATCCTAATATGATTTGAATTTTCTATATTCTTTTTTCTAATTTCTATATGGATTGAGCTTGCATGCATGGATGTTGTAGTTGTTTGAAACTCTGCTTCTTGAGGTTATCAAGAATCAAAGGCAATTTTTCTTAGACTAAATCTTGTTACTGCATGGAGCTTACATTTGGTGAAAGGACAAGATATTTTATCAACTCTCAAATGCTAAAATGTCCTTTTACATGTAGTTGCAGGTATTATCATGTTAAAGAAATTATAGATTTCCTTCAGTTCTTGGTCGTATTTTCTGAGGTATAAACATTCTGGTCTTTGGTGACCCCTCATGTTTGAAAGAAAGAAAGACGAGGATTGAGTTCAACATCAATAGATACGAAAGGCAGGTTAGTTGGACTTGCATAGAAAGTGGAGAGTAGCCAGTCTTGCTTACCACTAGAAACTCCATCAATCAACAAATGAAGTATTTAAAACTAAACCTAGGAAGTAATACAGCTTGATAAGATGGGGATATGGGGATAATGCTAAATAGGTCAATGTATTAAAGTATATAATACATAACACTCTTATCAAAGGAAGGCCCCATATAAAAATGGATCTGGGTGGGCTTTTGCTACAGATATTCTATCGTCGTTATCCTAGGCAGGGGATGACATGTGCTATGTACCATCGTTGCTTTGTAAAATGAGGGTACCAACCACAGCATGTCTCTAACTGGCAGTAATCGTGCTCTCATCTTCTTCTTGTGCTTCAACAATAGAAGCCAAGAAACCATCTATTCTAAAAAGATGTCAATCCTTTTCTACTAGCCTTCATTTTGAAGTTATATGATATTATGACCTAACAGTGCTGTCCTTTTTTAAATATTTTGAATCATATCTTTTGGCTTTCATGTCATTACTATATCCTAGCATCCTAATTTCTTTTTTAATTTCATTTGTAAGATCATACCATTTCAAAGTAAAATCTCTCATTCAGAAAGTCTCTTAACTATGCTAAGAAAGCCTCTACCCGGAATCTTTGATCATCTTTGATATTTGCAATCTAGGTTGTTTCAGACATCTTGTAATGTCTTGTATGATCTTCACTTTTGCCACTATGAAACATGGGAAGTTTCTGTTTACTGTCAGAGGGTTGTCATAGTTACATTGTCTCTATAGTGTGTGATGTTTTGCATGCTCTTCTTGTCTACATTCGTCACTTCCCATAGATTTTCCTGATTCTGTTGTGTTGATGCAGGAGCATCTTTGCGAATTGGGCAATTGACATGAACCCTCCAAAAAATTAATTCATATTTTGTAATTCTTAGGTTTGTTGGTAAACAATGACCCATGGATTTGGTTGGGGTGGGAAGAGGGTGAAGCAGGGGAAACTTGGATGTTCCATTAGGCTGTCACCATTGAAATCTGGTATTATTTTATTGTAAATAGCTCCTAGTGAATATTGGGATGGGACTTGGAGAGGAATCTTGGGACTCTCCTCTAAATTTTGTCACTTTGACAACTTGAAAGAGAATCAATGATATCTCATAATGTGGGATAACAATGATGCCTCATTTAGTGGGGAGTTACTTTGTAAGGCATCTATAATGTGTCATTAAATGGTAAGTTACTTTGTAAGAGGATCTATGACATCTCCCAATGACCCATGAAGTGGAGTGCACAATTTTTGGGGTATTGCATGAAGGAAGGAGGGAGAAATGACCTAAAATGTAATTCTTGGTTGGAGGATTACAAGGGTGTGAGAGTTGATTGGAATAGCTTTTTGAGGGGGAAAACTAATTGCAAATTGTTTGTATTGCAGGAAGGGGCAAGGAGAAAGGAAGTTAAAGGTAATGCTCCATTGTTGTTCTTATTGTGCGTGGAGATAAATTGAACACTAAGAGGAAAGGCAAGTAGGAAATTTGTTGCAATGATCCACAGTCGGTTGTGTTGCTGAGGCCTTTTTTTGGTGTTGTTTTTGTTGCAGGAATAGAAGGAAGAAGGCACTTACTTGGGGAAACTCTGTCCAAATTTTGAGAGGTCAAAGTATTGTACTAGTCTTTATGAATGAGCGAGTTTTTTCATTCTCCAGATTTGTGTTGTAGCCCTTGTCTTCCTGTTTGTGGCACATACTTTGTGTTGGCTGCAAAGACAATGTAGCCTCACTAGCCATTCATTTGGCTTCCTATCCTTGACTGCATCATGTGTCAAGATACCTTTCTTCCAGCCTAGGTTTTGTCCTTGTAAACTAGGCACCAGCCACCAAAGATGGATTGAAAGCTTTCATTATGCTGCTTTGCTGGGGTAGATCCAATCTAGAGATCGAGTCATGTGAGGGTTGCCAAATTTCACCACACTAGCTTGGTAGGATGTTGCAAATGAACTCCTAATTGACTGCGTCATTATGCCTTTATGATGCAGACTAGGTTTTCAGCAGCATGCTCCACGACTTGGTGTAAACCATGTAGAACTTCAAAACTCTTGACTACTTGTTTCTCACTTTTGATGTTGAGATCTGTATGAGTACATAGTTTGTTCCTTAATAAGCTCTACTTATTAGAGTGTGGTAGCTCAATTTTGAATGTTAATTTCCTTAGAATTTGGTTCCTTTACATTCACAGAAGTTGGCAGCAGCTTCTCACCAAGTTTATGCTAACACTAGCATATTCTTATTTCATCATACTTTGTGACAAGAGCTTTTCATTTTTCTAGCAAGTAGTGGTAAAGATATTCAATAAGAAGTGAGTGCTAGCTCAATTTGATAGGTCATATGGATCTACCTGAGATTTAAAGTCTCTGGCCAGGCTCAAAAAGGGATCTCTCATCCCTTTGGTGCACCTTTAATTCTGATTGATGATGATGATGATGATGATGATGATGATGGCTTATAACTTCCTTTATTCCAGATTGGTCAGTAGGACTTATCCAAGTGTAAAGACAAAGGAATTGTTAATTTTCAGACCATGATAAGCAGATTCTGTACTCAGACAATTTATTCCTAAAACTAAATAGCTTAAAACACAAAAAAAGTCAATCTAAACAATAATATCTGAATATGCTAATCCACAAACAAATGCTGCTGAAAATATGAACTGATACACAGTAGCGAACTCTCAATCTTGAAACTCTCTTCTCATTAAATCTGAAAAGAAATAAACTGCAATAGGTCAAAAGTCAAAAGTTAAAAATTAAAGTTACAGAATATGTGCACTCTAAATAGATGTATGCACTAAATGCACTAAGAATTTAAGTAAGAGAAACCAGATGAGGTGTCAAGTAAAGTTTGAAGTTAAGCTTACAACTTACGGGAGTGACACTTAGTTTGACCAATTGATCAACTAGTCTTACCAGAGTTGAATGGACACAGATATGGATACATTACTTTTCAAGGTCACCTCATATGGATGTGGCTGGATGCATCAATTATATATATATAATTTAAATAATAAATTATAATTTATTATTTTATACCTTTATTATATTTATCAATACTAAGTAAATTTATAATTTTTTTTAAACTTATTAAAATACACAAATAAAAATAATAAATATATGGAAGATTAAAATTAATAATAAATATTAAACTTATAATAATAATAATAAACTCATTAATTTGTAACATACACCCCTGATTTTTTTTTCCTTTTTGTTTTCCCTGGGTTGCTGGTTTGCTGACTGTTTTTTTAGGAGATGTTTTGCATTGTTTCATAGGGTTTCCATGTTTTTTGATATTACAAGAAGTACATAAAAGAAAGAGCATAAAATGCAGAGAAATATGCTTTGAAATGATCACTTTCAGAACTAGCAATAAGCTGATTTAATAACAGAAATTTTATAGTCATCCACAACATTACAAAGCCTAGATAAATGTTTTTTTCAGACCTGATTGTAAGCTTCCAGACAGCAAACATGCCTTCTCCAAAGTCACGGTGAGCACGAAAGATTAAGCCAACGAGTATGATGCAAGGCTGGGCTGAGACGCCTTCCTTTTAACACCCAAAATGACTGAATAACACTTGCTGAAAGGGCTGACCGGATTTAAAGAAGCACCCAGAAAATGGTGTCCCAGGCAAGAGGTCAACTTGGCCTAAAAAATAAGATTCTCCACCAAAAGTTGCAAATTAATACTTTTTAGAATCGCCATGGAGAGTGTAATGTTCCCGAAAATTCACCATGACTTTTGGGCGGGAAACTTGTGAAAATAGTGTTTTTCAACACTATAAATTTAATTTAGTTTTTGGGCCGACTCATTTGAGTCATGCCATTATAAGATTTGAATTTGCATTTTATTTATTTATTTTCTTTTATTCTCTCTCTGGCCGACATCCTTAGCTCGACATGTCTAAGTTGTATAAATCTGGGTCGGATCCTCTCATCTGATCATCATGAATTTGGATATATCGATCTGGCCAAGTATCGCAGGGACGTAGTCACTTGGCGTTGGCTCCCAGGCTTGGTGCGTAGCTCGCAACCTGGGGAATTCATGTTTAGCATTTTTCTCCACCATCATTCGATATTCACATACACCTTGTTTGTAGATCTGGAGTCACTGGTTTGAGGCAGCGAACTTCATTCATTCATCCCATGCACAAACAAAGATAGGCCACTACAAGTTAAGGAGACACCATTATAGGGCCGTGGTCATAAGGGTGCCAATCGACGTCCAGGCATAGCCTGGCGGCTCTGGATGCCGTCTCAGAGGCACGCGATCATCATTCCATCACTACAGTGCCTTCACCAGCAGTGGCACTAACCGCTAACCATCAGACAAGGCGACATCATTGGTGTAGGCGGAGCATAGAACGAAATGTCGAGGAAGGCACAAGTTGTGTAGATCGATATTCAACCAGAAGTTCTCACAAAAATTATCACAAGCTAGTTATCTTGGATGAGCGAAGCCACTGAAAGGGCGAGCTCATACGAGTTGTATCGAGCTTATGGAATTGTGCTTCTCCAGTGGTTATCCTTTGTAGGCATTCTAGACCCGGTGAATTGCCACAGTGAAATTTCATTCGATTCTCCAAGAATTCTATCGATTGTGTTATTCTATATATGCGCCATTGTTTGAATTCATGCGATTCGCTGCTTCTATGTGTTTACAAAGAAAATTTGCTATTGAATTTGAATACATATAGATCTGTGTTTGCAATGTATTTTCGTGGCTCAAATTCAGTAATAATTACCAGCTCGAGCTGTGTTAGTATTTCATTTGGTTTTGAACAGAATTGTATTGCTCCTGACAAATAGTGAGGACACTGGTGTTTACAATGCTCGGTTATGAATAGTTTACTGTGATATTTCTATATTCTTGCTTGAATTTTCATGTCAGACAAGTTAGGATCATTACAGTGGTATCAGAGCCATAAGGCCTGTCAGCCAATGGGCAAGTCGTATGCAATTGAGTCAGAGAGATATTCGTGTGCTGGAGAGGGAGAAAGAGAAGTCCAAAACTGCTCAAGGAATAGGAGACAAAGGTAAGGAGAGAATGAGGGATCAAGCTCAGAGTAACAAGATGGACAACTTCATGAAGCAACAAGACCAGACAAACTAGGCCCTGCTCCAAGCAATACATCCACTTACAATAGTAGTTAACGACATCAAGTCAAGATCCAACAGTGATGAAGGAGGTAATTCAAAGCGCTTAGGAGGTGAACAAACAGAGCGTCAAATGGACAACCATCTCTTTTGATTAGTTTTATAGTGCTAGACGGAGTGACGAGAGGCAACATCATGGGAATAGAGACCTCCAGCATAAGATCAACAAGCTCTCACTTCCAACCTTTGATGGTTCTGGAAAGATGATTGCACAATCATGGATACAAAAGTTGGACACATATTTCTCTCTCAGCCCCATGATTGAAGAAGAAGCGATTAAATTTGCCATTCTGCACTTGGAGGATTTAGGACATGAATGGTGGTATCATGGTATTGTGACCCAAGGATTTGGACAAGTAAATGCATACCCAGATTTCACACAAAAATTGGTAGAGAGATTTGACAGGAAGGATCCAAAAGCATACTTTCAAGAACTAACCAGGCTGAAGCAAACGGGCACCATGGATGAATATGTTTCTGAATTTCAGAGACTTGTTGTGATGATATCAAATGTATCTGATAAGAGGCTCACATTCTTCTTCATCGAAGGCTTATCTGAGTCTTTCTGTGGTTTGGTGAGGGCCTTGGAACCCACAACCTTGGAAGATGCAATTCGGAAAGCTTTGAGTCTTGAGGATTCCACCAAGAAAGGGAAAGCCATAATCAAGAATGCACCAGCAGGACAGCCGAGGAAGCCTTTCATTAAGGCAAATCCACCTCCTAAGATCCCCCCTACAGGTCCACACGACATGTCAAGGAATGAATTACACAAGAAGGGTTTATGCTACTACTGCAACAAGAAGTGGAATAATCAACACAAGTGCCAAGGGAGGGGGCAAGTTTATTACATTGAGGTGGTATCCGATGACGAAGCAGATGCTGAAGAAGGGGTCAATGAAAAAGACAACCCAGAAAAGCAACAAGAACTCGCCTTTGAGGAAAACCCAACTGGAAGTACCTTGGCGACACTATCAAGAACACCTTGATATAATTCCTTACGATTTAGAGGAGTTCTCCAGGGACAGAGGGTAACAATACTAATTGATAGTGGAGCAACACATAATTTCATTGACAAGAGGACAGTGGCTAAATTGCGTTTGGCAACAAAAGATTTTGAAGGGTTTGATGTCCTGGCACATATATGGTCTTGGGAGTGCAGTGGCTTCATTCTCTAGGAGAATACACCACCAACTACCAAACCATGGAGCTGAAGTTCAAGTACGAAGGCAAGGAGGTTGTGCTCAAGGGCCTTTCTAAGAATGGGCCTATGGTGGTTTTGGCCAAAAGAATGGAGCAGTCTGTCCGTAGGGATCAAGTGGCATGGGCAACAGAGTGCTTGATCACAAATACAAGCGCACAAAAGGAGGAAAGAGCATTCCCAAGCGACATTCAAGCTATCTTGGATAAAAAGTGCAAAGTCTTCAAAGAGATGCCAGCAGGATTGCCACCCGATAGAGGATTTCAGCATGTGATAGTGTAACAACCCCCAAACCGGGTAAACAAATTTTTTCTACTTTCACAAATAAGATACAAGGAAAGACATTTATAATGACAAAGTAAAAAAACTTTTCTTTTCATTCTAATACAACATTTCATCATAAAGAAATAATTGACACAATACATCATTGTTCTCTTTTTCAAGTAAATAACAGAGTACACATTTCATAATTACTTTTCTTTCAAATAAATAACAAAGTAAGAATCTTACAAGTTTCAATCATAGCTTGGAAGCTTTTGAGCAAATAGGAATAAGACGGTCCAGGTTCTTCCCTTTCAAACCTTGGTTCATCAGAAGTCAACTGTGGAGGAGAAACATCACTCAGGTGCTTTTCCGCCAACCACAGACTTATAATGCGGTCCCCCGCATGTTTACTGTTAAGTAGACGACCCTCCCTTCTACGAAGAGATTGGTTGGGTAACCGGTTCTGTATGACCAACTGAGCATAGTGTGTAATCCTACATAACTAAATCCTTGTGTCCTCACAATCTCAATCTAGCATGTATTTGGACTGCTGTGAACTGACAGTGTAATCGTCTCACAGTCTAAGTGGACGTAGGTGTACTACACTACTTTGGCCAAAGTGTTTCGGCAGTATTTAAACTGACGGCCATCTATCACTTGCACTAAGTCAGGTTCAGTTTGACTTAAGGCTGTCTTATCCTACGCGTAGGCTGAGTCCTTTCCGTGGGTAGTCAATCACCCTAGACTTCCTACAACATCTACTTAATCAGGAATTGGAATACAGTCAACAAGGGTCCCTCTAGTAACTCCTAACATGGAATCCTTTATCCATGGAGTACATAGCTTTTCCTAGTTAACCTACTAACTTTAAAGCTGTAGACTACCTTGGTATTGGTTCCACCCTCGACCTAGTATTTAATAACTAGTTCCTCTTTTCCTTTATATAAGGAATTCAAGTAGTATTCAAGTAAATTAATTTCAAACATTCTCTTTATGACATGGACTATCTATTCTTCCATAACAAGCTATAAACAGGCTTTTCCCCTTATGAACGAGTTTTCCTTTTATAAACAAGTCAATCCCAAGAATTCAAGCTATTCTATTGAAATCAAGCTATTTACTTAAAAACAAGTTTTCTTAAAGAAATTAAGTATTTCTTAATAACAAGCTATCCTTTTCACAAACCAGCATTCTTTTCACAAACAAGCTTTCCCTATGAGATTAAGATATTTCATAATAACAAGCTATTCTATTCCAACAGAATTTCTTCTTATACTTTCCTATTTTACTTCATACCACAAAGCAAAGTAATACATAATTTAATCAAGCAGATTAATTAAATCAATAGAGGTAATCAAAGACATTTCACATGCCTGTTTCCTTGCTATAAATTATTCCAGTCTGCAGCTACTTCTCTTCGTTCTTTAGTTTCACTCCTCTCAATTCTGGTTTCTATTACTGGTTTTGTATTTTATGCTTGCAGCACATAAAAATACCAGTCTCTCAGAAATGGCGATGGGATATATGCAAATTGACTCTCAAGCAAATGCTATACAACAATGACAGAATAAGGTTCTCAAAACAAATGCTTCTAGAACAATGATAGAATATTTCAATATGGTTCTCAAACGAATGCTTCTACAACAATGTCAAAATATGGCTCTCAAAAAGGAATTCGGTTTTAAGCAAAACCAAATAAGAAATTCATGTATATGACAATGAGAGAAACTCCTATATATATAGGTTTCGAATTCTCATGCTTACTACATTTTAGGCATGAGAATTCGACACCTTTCTCATTGAAAATGCCAACATATGCAGTGGCAGTAATCTAGCATGATACTCAGCAAAAAGGAAGATGATTCGACCTAATTTATGAAAAATGTTTCCACTCTCACATGGTAAATTACGAATGACAGACACCTACAGGTGTTACTCCTCATAGGCGCCCAGAAATGGCGGATTAATCCCAGGTAAGAAAACATCAAAGTAAAAACGCAGCCATCTGGCTTTCATTCCGCCCCTCCACTCGCATTTCTAGACTGGTGACATTACAGCTTGCGACCTGGTCTTTTGGCGTGAGGAGCTGCGCCCGGGTTTACCTTATTCCGAACTTCCATTTCCAAGTATTACAGTTTTGCGCCATTTCATGGTTCGCGATTTTCAGCATAGGCAAGGTTTTAAAACGTATTTGATAAACCTTTTCAAAAGTTCATAATGTTTAACATTTAAATTCTTCATGGCATTTCAAACGAATTTCCCCAATAGACTATAGAAGTCGAAAATACTTTCTTTCTTATGGTAAATACATTTTATTTGCCAAATGACTATACAAGTCAAATTTGATTATTTTCCAAGGTAATATTTATTTAAAAATATAAATTAAAATGTTATATTTATATTTTGCATTATATTAAATATATATCCTATTATAGTTTTATTTACCGTATTTAAATATATATATATATATATATATTTTATTCCAGGTAAAACTATAATAACGTTTATATTAAATATATATATAAACACATTCAAATATTTACATTTAAATATATCTATACATATTTGTATTTAATTATCCAAATACGTGTATTACAAGCCAGTCAGCGTACCCTTAATACACGTGTTTGTACAAACATGTATATATACGTTTAACTGTAAATTCCAGGCATCAATATAACGTTATAACAACATTATACCTAGTGTGCATATGTTTATAGGTGTGCCAGCCATGTATACGTATTTGTATGTATGCCATGTCGACACATGTGTATGGCATAATAATTGCCCATCATACATCTGTATCGACATGTCATACATGTTGTTACGTACATATGAGTGGTACATGTATACACATATACATCCTGTCTATACCACACTTATCAGTTCACATTTCACATTCAAAGCTCATAGAATAGCAAGTCAGTCAACAAGTAACACCACTCATAAAGCATAAAGAAGTAATCCAAAACTCCTAAGCCTAAGGATGATTTATTAAGACAACTCAATCTGACTCAGTTCCCAAAACCCTCAGTGAAGTGTGTGTATGCTCATATGATCAACTTTACCGGTTAGCCGACCAAGCCCCTCTCTCGAGTGATGTCTCCCCTCCACCTGGAGGAATAGTTCCTATTCCTGCATCCATTGGCACAAAACCACGACAATTACTTGCTCATAACATTTGCAGTATATATATAAATCAATTATAAAACAAGACTAATTACTCTCCTTTATGCATTGCTTTATCCAAGAATAACATCAATCAAGAACACAGAATGAGCCAATCATAACATGTAAAAAGATTCTCAAATTGATAACAAGGTTCAACACATTTTATTCATTCAAATCCTTCCTTACAATCAAAATGCATCTAAGCATTACTAAAATAGTATCTATACAATTCCGGGGTGTAACAGATAGAGTTAGAAGAAGGAGCCAAACCCGTAATCACCACTCTGTATCGTCATCCACGGATATACAAAGAAGAAATTGAGAAGGCAATCAAGGAGTTATTGGATATGGGGTTTATATGCCCAAGCTCAAGTCCCTTTGCTTCATCGGTGGTGTTGGTTAAAAAGAAGGATGGGACACTCAGGATGTGTATTGATTATCGAGCGCTCAACAAGAAGACAATAAAAAACTGCTATCCTATCCCCAGGATCGATGAATTTATAGATGAACTACATGGAGCAATATACTTCTCCAAGATTGATTTGCGTTCCGACTACCATCAGATTAGATTTAGAGATGAGGATGTTCAAAAGACAGCTTTCAGGTGCCACTACGAGCATTACGAATTCTTAGTGATGCCGTTTGGGCTAACCAATGCCTCGGCTACCTTCCAATCATGCATGAATCAGGTATTCATTCTTCAGTTAAGGAAATTTGTATTGGTTTTCTTTGGTGACATCTTGATTTATAGTAAAACTTGGGAAGAACATCTAAAGGATACAGAGGAAGTCCTTGATATCCTTGAGAGGAATTTGTTCTATGCTAAGATGTCGAAATGTGAATTTGGGTTGACGAAGATCTTATATTTGGGCCACAAGATCAACGCCCAAGGGGTTAGTGTGGATGAAGAAAAGATCAAGGCAATACATGAGTGGGCTACCCCCAAGAATTTGACACAGTCGAGGGGATTTGTGGGCCTATGTAGCTACTACAGAAGGTTTGTGAAGGGTTTCTCTCAGTTGGCAGCGCCATTGACCAACTTGACAAAGAAGGGAGCTTTTTCATGGAGCCCCACAGCCAAACAGGTATTTGACAAACTCAAGGAGGTAATGAGTTTGTGTCTCGTCTTGGCCATTCTTGATTTTTCATCTCCTTTTGTGCTTGAGTGTGATGCTTTAGGGGAAGGTATTGGAGTTGTCTTAATGGAAAACAAAATCCTATCGCTTATGAAAGTAGAAAGCTCACTAAACCTGAAAGGGCTTTCTCCATTTATGACAAGGAGATGTTGGCTATTATGCATGTGCTTGCTAAATTCAAACAATACTTGGTCTGTGGGAAGTTTGTGGTGAAAATAGATCATAATAGCCTGAAGTGCTTCCTAAATCAGCGAGACTTGAATGATAGACAACAGAAATGGGTAAGTTAACTCCAAGCTTATGATTTTGATATTGAATATGTGAAGGGAAAGAATAATGTGGTAGCGGATGCTCTTTCGAGGAGGCCTTATCTTTTTGCTATGACTAATATATCAGCTGTTTGGAGAATCGATATTACAACTGAATATGCTAAGGATTCATTTGCTAATGATATTTTGGAGGGAAGGATAGTTGATGACAGGTACAAGGTGGTTGAGGAGCTCATTCTCTACAAAGATCGGGTCTACCTTGTACCCCACTCCAAGGTCAAGACCAAGATCATTAAAGCTTGCCATGATACACCTCTTGCTGGCCACCTCGGATTCTATAAGACATACAAACAAGTAAGAGAACGTTTTGCATGGAAAGGTTTGAAAAACGATATATTGGAGCATGTGAGGGAATGCTTGGTATGCCAACAAAATAAAACCGAGCATGTGTTACTAGCTGGGTTGTTACAACCCTTACCTATCCCCAATCAAAAGTGGGAGAGCATCTCGATGGATTTCATCATGGGGCTGCCAAGGGCGCAAGGTAAAGATTGCATTTATGTGGTGGTGGATAGGCTTACTAAATTCGCTCATTTCTTTGCCATTACTTCAGAATTCAAGGCACCACAAGTTGCAGAGTTGTTTTTTAAGGAAGTATTTAGACTACATGGTTTGCCTAGAAATATTGTGAGTGACAGGGATAGCAGGTTCATCAGCTTGTTTTGGCAAGAACTCTTTCGTTTGGCTCACACCGAATTGACCCCTAGTATGAGCTACCATCCTCAAACTGACAGGCAAATAGAGATAGTGAATAAATGGATCAAAGGATACTTAAGGAACTATGTGACAGGGCAGCAATCAACTTGGGTGAAGTGGTTACATCTTGGGGAATTTTGCTACTACACAATGCATCACATGTCAATTGGGATGACACCATTCAAGGCGCTTTATGGGTATGAGGCCACTTCCTTGATGAATTTGATCCTTGCAGACAGTAGAGTTTCGAGTGCCAAGGATATGATCCAGCATAATGTCGACATCATGAACGCTTTGAAAGAGAAATTTCAACGAGCCCAGAATCAGCAGAAGCTGTATGCCGATTGGCGTAGGATCGAAAGGGTATTCGAAGTCAACGACATGGTGTACTTGAGATAGCAACCGTACTGACAGTCATCTCTCAAGGGAAATGGGGCAGAAAAGTTGAGGCCAAGATTCTATGGGCCATTTAGGATCACAAGGAAAATTGGGGAGGTTGCATATGAACTTGAATTGCCTCTAGGGAGCAGGATCCATAATATCTTCCACGTTTCATGCTTGAAGAAGGCTTTCGAGCAGCAAATTACACCATCATTGGCGTTACCACCACTCGATGATGAAGGAAAATTGATTCTCGAGCCTGAAATAGTGCTGGACGTGAGAGAAAAACGGTTAAGGAATAAGGTTATTCCGGAGTACCTAGTCAAATGGAAGAACCTACCAATTGAAGATGCTACTTGGGAGGGTGTGGAGATCTTCCAACATCCTAATCTTAGGTTGCTTGAAGACAAGCAACCATCTGAAGGCGGGGATTGTAATGTTCCCGAAAATTCACCATGACTTTTGGGCAGGAAACTTGTGAAAATAGTGTTTTTCAACACTATAAATTTAATTGAGTTTTTGGGCCGACTCATTTGAGTCATGCCATGATAAGATTTGAATTTGCATTTTATTTATTTATTTTCTTTTATTCTCTCTTTGGCCGACATCCTTAGCTCGACGTGTCTAAGTTGTATAAATCTGGGTCGGATCCTCTCATCTGATCATCACGAATTCGGAATATCAATCTGGCCAAGTATTGCAAGGACGTAGTCACCTGGCGTTGGCTCTCAGGCTTGATGCGTAGCTCTCAACTTGGGGAATTCTTGTTTAGCATTTTTCTCCACCATCATTCGATATTCACAGACTCCTTGTTTGCAGATCTGGAGCGATTGGTTTGAGGCTGCGAACTTCATTCATTCATCCCATACACAAACAAAGACAAGCCACTACAGGTTAAGGGGACGCCATTATAGGGCCGTGGTCATAAGGGCGCTAATCGGCATCCAGGCATAGCCTGGCGGCTTTGGACGCCATCTCAAAGGCACACGATCATCATTCCACCGCTACAGTGCCTTCACCAGCAGTGGTGCTAATCGTTAATCGTCAGACAAGGTGACATCATTGGTGTAGGCGGAGAATAGAACGAAATCTCCAGGAAGGCATAGGTTGTGTAGATCGATATTCAACCAGAAGTTTACACAAATCATCACAAGCTAGTTATCCTGCATGAGCGAAGCCACTGAAAGGGCGAGCTCATACCAGTTGCATCGAGCTTATGAAATCGTACTTTTCCAGCGGTTATCCTTTGTAGGCATTTTGGACCTGGTGAATCGCCACAGTGAAATTTCATTCGATTCTCCCATAATTCTATTGATTGTGTTATTCTATATATGCGCCATTGTTTGAATTCATGCAATTTGCTGCTTCTGTGTGTTTACAAAGAGAATTTGCTATTGAATTTGAATACATATAGATCTGTGTTGGCAATCTATTTTCGTGGCTCAAATTCAGTAATAATTACAAGCTCGAGCTGTGTTAGTATTTCATTTGGTTTTGAACAGAATTGTACTGCTCTTGACAAATAGTGAGGACACTAGTGTTTACAGTGCTCGGTTATGAATAGTTTATAGTGATATTTCTATATTCTTGCTCGAATTTTCTTGTTAGACTGGTTAGGATCATTAAAGAGAGAGACTTCATTTGAATCGGTACCCGTTTTGAAACTCCAAATCCTTCGTGAGATATGAGCAGAAAACCAGGTTCAGGTCCAAAACCAAAGTGCCCAGAAATATCACACCAAAACCTTCATTAAATCACACCTAACTGAGAAACTAAATAAACCACACCAAAACTCCTCAAAAATACTGATAAATCTTCATTTTCAATCACCGAAAATCGAACTCTGTGAAGGTCTATATGATCCCTACTATAGAATCACTCACAATCTGACTAGGGTGGATATTTCACCACCAAAACCAGCCCAAACGAAGAAGGTTTTCGTCCTCAGTTTGCAGCCCAAGCAATTTGGAAGAAATCTAGCAGCATTTCGTTATGTTGCCAAAGTAGAGATATACAAATGAGAGCCAAAATGAAGTTATATAGAGATTAGGGAGATTGGACTTGAAAAGTTTCTTAATTCCTTCCTAAAACCCACACCCTTCCTTGAGCCTTTGAAAATTTAAAACATTTTAAATAATTCCTCCTTCCTTGGGCATCCCACTCATAAGGAAACTATTTGCACTGCAGCATTCTAAAATGACTTTAAGTTATTCGCCTAGGACCAAGGTACTTTTTGAATGACCATTCACCCCCTCAACTTAAGGTTATTAAATAACTTTATAAAACAATTTAAGTGACTGAATAAAACAATTATTAAATACTACAACCTTAGGCTCTCCAAACCAAATGAGAAATAATGCTGCTACGTACATACTTGCCTGAGACCAACTCCCCAAAAAATGACTTACTGTAAATAGTATTGCTAAAAATAGTAAGTGTACACCATACGCCAAACTGAGCAAAACTAAATACCATTGAAGAGTACTGTGACCAACTAATGATAGCAAACATCATAAACCAACCACTGCTACAAATAGAAAGATGGCAACTACCGCAATTGCCACCATTGCCAGAAATAGCTAAAAATAGTAATTGATTTCAAACACATTTTGAGCACAAATTGGGCAGCCCTCGCAACTTACTAAAAATATTTTCGGAAAAGTTTGTTAGATGCAGATGCATGTCATACCATTGCGAAGCTCTCTGAAAACCCATAAATAATCCAAAAATCAATCTTGCATGCAAAGTCCTGATTGAAATGCATGTCACTTTCATTAAATGCATGTCACATCTCTTTGAAGCTTTCTAAAAACTCAGAGAGATCCAGGAAACACACTGCCAAACTCCTGGATGCAAACCCCTGAATCCACAAAAGAAGCCTACCAGAAAATAGGAAACCCTAATTTTGCCTCTAACTAGCTTACGAGCACTCAAAAATAGGTAACAGTCATTGGTAAGTGTAGTGCTAAAAATGAGGACATTACATCATTTTTGTTGATCTCTAAGTCAGGTAGTCTATTAGGGCCTTCTTCCATACCAGACAAAAGTGATGTACATAGAATATGGAGTAAAGACTCAACTTTCCAGAGAATCAAAACAATCTAATCAATCTAAGAACTAACAACAAAAAACTCATAAAAATTTGTAAAAACCTTGAAAGCTACTATCTTCATCTTTTGACACAAAACTGAAACAGGATTGAAAAGAGTTCAACAATCATTTGGAAACTTCCTTCTTCCTTTATGGAAGAGGAGAGCCTCCATAGTCCATTGAGAATCTTCATGAACAATGTTTAAAGATTTGATGTGCAATCATTTAGCTTTGGTCTTCCATCCTATGCAATTTCCAGTTGATTCACAATTAGCTTCAATCCTCTTGGATTTCAATTGTGATATAGTGAGAATTTCTATGGAAATCAAATTATCTATTTCGTACTTTGGGAATGCATCAACTTCCAAGATTTGAAAATGTTCAAAGTCTTGATTTGCTACAAGCTTAGTCGTGTTCATACAATTATCTTGATGAATGAGCAAGTTGTTTGTCTTCTTGGGGCCAAAAACCATTGAGTTGCCTAATTTAAGCATTTTTCCTTAATGTTTTTCCCCACATAGTCACCTCTTTATCTTGCTCAGAAACGTATCGTGGAACTTGTTCTACTTTCTTAGGAATCACTCCTTCCTTGGAGATTCGAGATTTACACCCCTTTCGTTGCAAATCCATAACTAAAGTAGAGATTTGAGAAAACAAAATTGTCATTGTTATGAACATTTCCACTACAAACACTTTCAATCAAATGGAGCTTTTGATAATCGGAATAGAGCATCATAGAACGATTTAGGTGAATCATTCACAACCTTTGAAGAATCCATAGCCTCAACCTTTGAAGAATTTGCAACGTGAGGAGGTGGTATAACCTCCTACACAATAGTTGGTTTAGGTAAACTTCCAAAAGAGGATCCACCAAAAGTAGATGAAAGTTTGACATTTGGGTGTGGCACCAAAGGACAAGAAAGAGGGCGATTGTCATATTTAACCTTTCAGTGAACATTTGAGTAGCCATTTGTAACCTTGTTTCTGATACGTGGCATTGGTAGGTTGTGAGTTGGGAGACTTTCCTTGGTTGGAGAAACTCTAGTAGTGTAACCATTGGGCAAAGTTTCCAGGGAATATTTGCTAGCATGCGAAGAATGCAAAGAGAGATATGAAGGGAATGAATGAGCACTTGTAGTATGTTTAGGGCAGATTACCTGAAGCTTCAAAAGTACATTTAATATTAATAAATAAAAGATAATCATATTGTTGAGCTTAAATAAATTAAAATTTAAAAATTAAAACCTAACAAAAAACATAAAGGTGAATCATATTAAAAACTAAAACCTAACTTTGAATAAAAGTAAAACAAAGCATTCAAAATCTAAAAGTAAATTTTATAAAAGAAAAAAAGTTGAAACCTAAATCTAAATCTAAAGTTAAAACAAAAATTTAGAAACCTAAATCGAAATGTTATAGACTCTAGTATATTACAAAATAATAAATCATGAGAGATAAAAAATAGTAACAGTTGTGAATGGATAACAAATTGCAGTAACTTTGAATGGATAATAGATAGTGGCAACAATATGGAATGTCGGGCAAGGAAGACGAGAAGAGGAAGGTAGTTGGAGGAGAGAAGGAAGGAAAAGAGATTCACCTTTGTTCATGCCTCTAAAATCTCTCCAAATGTCGAAAGATCTTTCACCCATTATCTCTTGATTTTGCATGTCTCATTATTGAATTTATAACAAAAATGTAGTGTTTTTAAAACTTGATAGGGTTAGGATTTTTTTTTTTTTAAATAAATTGATTTAGATTTGATTTGAATGAGAATGGTGTTGTATTTGTATGTACTTGATGTAGTAA
Source organism: Sequoiadendron giganteum (assembly GCA_007115665.2). NCBI lineage: Eukaryota > Viridiplantae > Streptophyta > Pinopsida > Cupressales > Cupressaceae > Sequoiadendron > Sequoiadendron giganteum. The sequence continues at coordinate 394,486,963 of CM021107.1, forward strand.
CCATTTTGTAGTTGTTTTGGGTATAGATGGATACAATGCCCATTCTATGTTTTGATGTATTTTACTTGTACATAGTGTAGTGGTATGTGTACCCAATATGAGTAGGAGGCATGCCTTGCAACATTGAGTTTGACTAATAAAGGAACCCAATCTAATAACTAACTCCTAATTAATGTAGTTGAGACTAAGTTACATCAATAACTCATTCAAGTCTTAAATAGTTAAATAATTGCTAACCTTAAAGAGGACTAGTTTGTACTACATAGCTAGGGATTATTCTCTAACATAATTTCATTCTCTCCTTGTTGATTAGTTATTGTCATTGTTGTACCATCATTGTGAGAACACTTACCAAGCAACTCATAGTAAAAAACTCTAAACACTCTCACCTTGTGAGGAAAGTGTTCACCAATCCAAGTTTCTCCCTCAACATCTCAAATGTTTGACACTAGGGGCTTCTTCAAAATATATACTAGTTGTGAATTTGAGGGAACATATTCAAGTGCCATGTTTATTGCAAAAGTATTACACTATCGATTGCAATATAAGTAGCACATAATAGCACATACCAAGTAATTGTAGATGAAGATCATTGATTGTTTTATTCTAGGGTAGTGCTTATGTAATGCAAATGTTGACCTTGGTGGACCATCGATGTAATCCAACTCCTCCTTTGACTATGAGAAGCATAAATAAAGTGCTTGGCGGTTGTTGATTAGAACACAACTATTGGCAATCATTCGCAAACAATTCCTAGCAACTACCCACAAGTGGACAAGTAATTAAGACATAGTTGGTCACAACCAAAGTAACTAAAGATAATAATTATAGATTTAGAGAGCAACATTATCCTTGCGAAAAGAGGATTTGGATTTCAATCGTTTGCTAAACCAAAATCAATTATTTCATTGAACATCTTGGGAAGGAGATATCCCTAGTGGAACTTTAGAATTGCTAAAATGGATGCCATAGTTGGAGTTGTTGGATGACAACTTGAAGCTTGTAGAACTCATTAATCTCTTGTTTCAAATGATGAGTAGGTATGATTTCTTGTTGCTTGGAGGTTTTGACCATATCAAGAACTTCTAAAGTTTGTTCCATACTTGATCATGGCTATCTGTACTATTTCTTACTCTGTGGTTGCCAACTTGGTTTAACTTCAGTGAGTTGTGATTGTTGAGCACACATCACAATTTGTAACATGAGATATTGGTAGTGTAAGTGATACTTAATCGAGTACATAACTGCCAAAAATATTTCCATCTGAACCTTCAAAAATAAGTGATTTGAATAGGTAACCAAGTGTTCTACATTTTTTGTGTGAGCTTCCTTGGCCAACCTTGGTTTATAACTATGTAGATGTACTCTATGTAGCACTCCTCAACCATCTTCTAAATAAACAAAGGATCTTGTATGACCAAGGCAAATGGTATTTATCTAATCGTTTCACTATATCTAGCATTGGCATCATTAATGAACCATGGGTTTCAAACTTTGAGTACCAATCGGATTAGTAGGATTCGACCTCAAAAAATGTATAGAAATCATTATTGGCTGTCCCTTGGAAGGGCTACATGGCTCAAAATGAGTAGGAATGGAGGAAGTGATCTCTACTTGTGAATGGAATTGCTCAATGCCTAAACTCTTATCTAATTGACTCCCTTCCTTGATTGGTCATGAAAGATTAGACATATGTAGAAGCTTTGAGATATCATGCATAAGATCCATTGGAGGGATTTCTACTCTTTCCAAGTGAGCTCCTAACTGATCAAACAACTCTTTAATGTCGCGGACCTCATTGCTAAGGGGAAGAGTTGGTGTTGAAGATGCCAAAAGAACTTGTACCTCTAGTTCCTTGGATTCCTCTTTGCATTCACTTTCTTCTATGACAACTTCTTTAGATGCCGTGTCTTCTACTATATGTTTTCTTTTCTTTGTAGAAGTACATGTGTCCTCTTATTGTCATACATCAAAATATTGCACTCCCCAAGATTTCCGTCGAAAAATGGAATTACACAATGGGTCGTAGGAAGAATGGGGCAGTGGGTTCCCATCTACTACCTAAGTGCATATTGCTTCGAGGAATAGACCTATGTCATGTTGAATCATATATAATCCTTTATGTTTTATGGACATAAATTAATGGATTTTGGTACCCAACAACTTTCTCCAATTAGATACTTGCACTTTATTGAGTCCTATTGTGTTATCATCTTGATTGCAATATTTAAAGCATTTGTAGCTACCACTAATCTTCTTCTCATAAAATCTATAATGCATCTCCATTCTTCAATAGCGAACTACTATTACTTGAGGCCTTGGTTTCCCTTTGTCCTTGTCTTACTTAGCTTAGTGCTAGTGTATGTATTGCCAAGTCTTTCTATGCTTGTGAGCTATTGATGGTGGGTTCTTGAACAAGGGGTTTTGTGTAGGCTATGTCAAAAAATTGGAAAAGTTCTGTAAGAGTGTAAGTAATCCACACTTCCGGGTCCATGTAGCGTAGATTGACTCTTTCTTTTCTTTGTTGTACCTAGACACCATTTCAACCAAGTAGGGTTTGAAGTCACTTATGCTAAAATAAGGCTTCAACAAGTGTCACATGAAGGGTACGATCTAGGTTTAAGATTGGGATAAGGACAAAATCCTTATGTGGATGGCTAGGAATAAGAGCTGCGATTGAAATGAGTAGATAAGATTGAAAGCTAGTTTGATTTTTGGGAGGGTGTCTAAGGAGTTAGTTAGACATGTGAAGGGGACATTTGTCACATGATGGCAATTTTAGATAATGATCTATGTGAATAAGTTGAAGGGCTAAGATTAAATGGACAAGGATAAAGGTAAAGTGGGTTTAATTGAATAAATAATAAATATTTATATAATTAATGGTATCATGTGAAGGGCAAAATAATTAAATAAATAATAAATATTTATTTAATTAATGGCTTATGATAAGGCTAAAATTAGGTGTGGTTGGGTAAGGTCAGATTTAAGGTGTCTACAGTTATAAGGTAGCCTTCAACTCATGCCCATCAATTTTGTTGCTCATCACAACTGACACTCACTAGCACTTAGGATTTCCCAATTGAGGTTTTTAGAATCGATCCTAACTTACATGATTTAGGTTTTTGTTTTTATTCCTCGTCTCATTTGAACTTAGTAACATTGTTTGCATTATTTTATTTAGAGGAGTTGCATTTGATAATGTTGGAATTAAATGACCTTTGGCATTGCCATGTTTGTCAAAAGTTTTGTCAGACATATTTTTCCAAATTTCTGGTCTTGACATTGAAGAGGATGAAGTGCTTTTGGTTTGCTGTTTTTAATCCCTTTTAGTTATCACTACCCAAGCAAAAGCCAAATTTTCAACTACAAAGAATTTGCTAAAGCCCTAGCTAGGTGGAATAATTCCTTTTGTGCTTGGCCCTTAAAACTTCAATGTTTCACCAAACCCTTGAAGGTGCTGTTTTCCCTTCTTATTTGGCTCCTGTTGGGAAATATAAATGAAAGTTTGTTGTCTTCAATGATTGCCAATTTGCCTAAACAAATTGAAGTATATGGCAAGTGTTATCGTAACTATTCTTTTTATTGGATGAGTTTGTATAATGGGCTGCAAGTGTATGACATTAATAGTTGTTCCAAACTCTATGGTTGGAGATTAAGCACCAATCTATGTACTATATGGTAGGAAAATCACAAAAAGAGTATACAACGACAAGGAAGAGTTGAGAATTTTTGAATTGTATGGAGGTAAGACCAAAAGTTGTACGATAGTTGATGGACTAGCGAGAAGCCATATGGCAGAAGAAGGCACTTTTTTAGATGTAGACTGTATGGTAGTTGGGACCATATTTACTAATCGTGTGATGCTATGCAAACTTTTTGTGTGGAGTGTATGACATGACTTGAAAACCTTTCACCATCTTGTGAAGATTGTACAATGGAGGAAGAATTGACAAATGACTATAAGGGAATATGGTTATCTTTTTAATCCATTGAACAATGGAGAATTTTGGACAAGTGTATGAGAGAACTCCATTTCCTGAGAGAACACCATTTCCTTTTTCGTTTGTAGTGTAAAAATCAAATAATGGTCATAAAGATGTTGTAGAGGGCTGTTTAGAGATGTTTGGATTTTGACAATGTAATAAACATGATGACATGGGTCTTTTAAAACATTGGTTAGGGAAACAATTCTTTTTTATGTTTTAAATTGAATATTTTTTTATTTTCATTAGTTTGAGTGGTATCTTCATTAATTTCTTGATTTTCTAAAGAGTTTGGTTCTTTAGTTGAAATGCCAAAATCAATCAAATGAATAGTTTCCATTCGTTGATAATTTTTTTAATATTGCGCCATTCACATCGTCTTTCACACCCATTTCATCAAAATTCTCTAAGAATATTGACCCATTTTCTATTATTTCTTGAATTTTAAATGGCCCTATTTGAAGCATTTTAAATTTACCTAGGTTTTTCTTATGCTGACTTTTGTACTTGAGAATCAATGCACTAGATTCAAAATTGATTATTTGTAAGTCCTTGTGATGCCAATGCTTTCTCCTTTGTTGCTTCACTTTTGTTGAGCATTGCCGCATTATTCTTTGTTTTCCCAGTCTATTCAACTGTAGGAAATTTTCTTTCAACCTCTTGACATCTCTTAATTAGTTTTCGATTGCTATCTCTAGGCTTGGCATCATGTGCTCTATTGATATTATGGGTTTTTGATTGTTCATTAGTTGAAATGGAATGTGGCCTGTAGCTACCTTATATATCATCTAGTATGCCTATAATAATGCCAATATTTGTTAATCCCAATTTATACTTTAACCTTGCTTAAGTTTTGCATTACGGAGATGAGAATTTTTTTGTGTCCTTAGTTTGGCCATTAGCTCTTTTGTAGTATAGATTTGAGAATGTGTGAAAGATTTTGAATTGACTTGTCATTAACATTATCACATGGTTTATGTAGTGTCCATCTTGGTCATAGGTTTTTTTGGATAAGAATCGCAAATCTTGTAACCACTTGTTCATAAATAAATTGGGCTATGGTTTGTGTGGTGTTGTCTAGTAAGGTTTTTGCCTCCACCCATGTTGTCATGTATTTTGTAGCCACCACGTATTTATTCCCATGCATCTAGCTTACTTCAATGGACCAATAAAGTCGAATACCCATCGTTCAAATAATTCTTAGGGTTGAAATGGCCAAAGTGACATAAATCTATCTTTAATGGCTTATCAACTCATTGACGTGTGTCACATCTAACTACCCATTCTCTAGTGTCACTATGAAGTATTGGCTACCATAGTCTAGCTATGAGTATCTTTTGTGTTGTGGCATTGGGCTCTAGATGGCCACTGGCTAGTCCTTTGTGTACTTTAAGTACACGTCTCACTTCTTGCGTGACATATTTTTGTAGAATGTGATTGGGACCCATTTTATACAATATCCAATTGACCAATTGGAATGCCTTTGCTTTGACTTTTTGTGCAATCCATTGTAAAGTGTCCCCATTTATTGCATTACCTACATTGTAATATGGTGACATTTGGAGTCATATTGTATTTAACTTTGACCTTGGCCAATGGTATTATTTTGCCTTAGATTATTATATTTTTGATTCTAATAGCCACTTGGAGATGCAAATTTACTATTCTGCAACTTGGAATGTGTTGTGGGTGGAGTAGATTGCTCTTTTTGAGTAAAGAGCACTTGCACACTGCTATTGTTCAAGTTATATGAGCAATCCTTGGTTGAATGGAACATTGTTTGATAGATTCCACATAACATCTTTTTGAGACAGTTAGCCTTGTTGTGGCCTTCAATCTTGCAATCTATGCGTAACTGTTTTGGTTCCTTACTAGACTCCCCTTTATTTTCTTTCAACTCCATCATTTAAAGTATATCTTTTTGTAGGGCTTGAATTGATCCTGGTTCACTATCATCACTTTCATTGGACTCATTGATGTCTTCACTTTTTCTAGAGTGGGAGGACATCTTGCTTTCACTTTCAATGCCTATTGATCTATTAGATGCCTCCTTGTAAGATGAAGGTAGCACATTTTTTTCTTCCTTTTTGTAATGATGGTATGAGTCCTTCAATGAACCAATGTTTCTTGAGTCCATTTATGGGTCTTTTCTCCAATTTTACACGTAGTTTCTTGAGACTATGGTTGTATGCTCTTACATTGTTGGGCTTCCCTTGTCTAGTATTGTATATTTTGCAACAATCTCATTATCATCCCAAAGGAGCCTAAACTCCTTGAAGGTTGTTCTCAACTATTCCAATGTATTTCTATTTGTTGGTTCAATATTTGTGTACTAATTGATTGCTAACCCCCTCATGGTGGTTGGAAATGAATGCAACTAATCGGTCAATTTGTTTGTCTATTTGTCACTCAAATGGTTTTGCAAGTCTTATAGTACCTTATTCGATCTTCAAATCCATCATTGGTAAATTTAGACAACCTTTTCTTCTCTTCTTTTAGAATGACTAACGGAGTCACCATTACTTGTGCTTGATGCAAATTTAACAATTAGAATGTTCACTTCAGAAAGTTCTAATTTGGATGTTTTGGTGTTCAAATACAGAGCATTGTTGATCCGTAAACTAGTATTTCTGTTAGGGTCTCAGTTCTCTACTATAATCCTTTGTTCTTGTGTTTCTGGCTCATTCGCTTTAATTACTAATTCAATGAAGAAATCTTTGACTCTGTCTCAGAATGAAAGCTTCCATTTAGAACCTTTGATCTAACTTGGTTAGAAAGTTGATTATTGATGGCTGGAATAGGGTTAGGGCTGCATTGAAAACCTGTCAATAATGACAATTTCCGATTTCTAATTTTCTTTTCACCCCAATAAGGTGTGGTGGCTGTAGGGTTTCACCAAGAGTGCTGATCACACAGATCTGATTTGGAAACCTCTTCAAAATACACAAAATAATTATGTTTCCTTCTCCCAAGGGTAGTGCTCCACTCTGACTTGCTAATGATAGTTGGAATGATAACGGCAGTGTTTGGAATGTCTGAATTATGCCAAATATAGATATTTTCCCTCCAAATGTGGTGGACAGTTTGGATGAAGCTAATAGTTCAAATCTGTCCTAGTTGATGCTCGAAAAATTAACCAAAGTTTTGATGATTCACCAAAAAATCCTGAATCATGTTTTGGCAACAAAGATGACATTTACTTGCAAAAAACATTGTAGCACCATTGTAGCGATACTGTAGCAAGCTAAAAATATCTCCAAATCCTCCACAAATCAGTACAATTGTGATTCCTTGCTGGAATCACCTAAGATTGGAAGCAAGGGTTTTCATCCTTTATCCCAAATGTGGAATCCAAGTGGGTTTTCGTCCTTTCAAACCCCAAACAAACCAAGGCTTTTCGTTCTTGGAGGCCATAGATTGAACAAATTGCTCTAATCTGAAAATTAGATACAAAAAATATTGTTGTATTGTAATGGTCAATTAGATTTTTAGGCTTATACTTTAATGAAGTCATTTCGACTTTAAGTAGTCTTAAATTAGTCCTGATGTGTTATTTAGTTTTCGCTATTTTTAGCTTTTGCTATTTTTAGCTCATTGTAATCCTATATAAGAAAGTGTTTGCTTCTTATTTTATCAATTGAATAGCTTGGTAATTGTTTTGTTTTGAGAGTTTTCATAATATGGTTTCAAAGCCCAAGTTGAGGATTGGAATAGATGATTGTGTGAAGACTTAGGGACTATTGTTAGCAGTGAGAATTCAAGGAACGCTCATAACACAGGAAAGACCCAAAAGAGATTGTACATATGGAATTGTATGGAACCATCTAGGGCAGAAAAATTGTTTGATTTTTTTATTTGCAAAATCCACAGTGCATGAATTTCACAAATTTGTGCAGCATTTTTTTTGTGTGAAAATTGCAAATTTTAAATAGAAAAAAAATCACGATTTGATTTTCAATAAAAATTGTGACCAATTTTTTTAAAAAATTGCAGGTTTTTTCAGAAAAGATTGCATCAAAATCAGTGGCAAAAATCATTGCGAAAACTGAAAATGGCGGCTAGGGCACATCCTAGTTGGCTAGAGAAGTTTTTTTATAGTTTTTGATGGTTTTTAATAAATTCACAGGTGTGACGGGTAGGGCTTTCTAACTTGAAAATTGCAGTATTTTTTTGAGCCATATTTGGCCCATGACTAGGGCATGAAATTTTGAGTAGATATTTGCAATTTTTTGCTAGGGTTATTGTTGTATTGTGCAATTTTATCCTTTGGCTAGGGTTTGGCAAAGGAATTTTAGTTTCCACACAAGGGTTTCAAATCCTTTTGCAATAGTGTACATAGGGAGGCATTTATTCATTTTAAATGGCCTCATTACCCAACATCATGTTGGAAGGGCCAATGTTTTATTTGAAAGAATTATAACACATGGAAGCAGCGAATGCTAACAATCTTTGAGTACAGATGCCTTAAAAAGTTTGTCCTTGGTATTGATAGTTGGCCAATGATTGTGGGTAAAGACTAGGACAAGTTTGATGAACATGATAGAGAATCAGTCATGTTGATCAAATCATATTTTGTAAACTCGGACTCGCTGCGGACTCGGCAGCCCAAAAATATGACTCGAACTTGGGACTCGGGATGAACTCGGGAAAAGACTTGGCAAAAAAAAAACCGTAGTTTTACAAAAAAACAAGAACAAATTAATGCATTTAGAGAACATAAGAGCTTAATTTGATTATCAAACACTCATAATTCAAAGATTACACATGTCATATGATATTTGAACACTCAATAATTGAAATTTAATCATTCATAGTCATCAAATACTCATAGTTTCATTGTATAACAGCATCATAAGTTTATAAATGCTTACATATAATCATGTCAAAAAGAGGAAAACATTAACAACCACATGTAATCTACATCTTCCTCTTTCCCCTCCCAATGGTACTCAATTTTGGAGGCCTAGTACTAGAAGGTGCCCGTGTTGTAGTATCCAAACGAGGACTAGGAGATCAAGCGGGGGAAAAATGATATTCAAATGTGTCTTCGTTGTCCTCCATGGCATCCGATCTTGTTGCTTCTTCTTCTTCTACTGCTACTCTTTCTAATTCAGCAAGATCCTCATCAGTAAGTAAGACATCAGCCTCATCATTTTGTTCATCAATAGTCCATTCACCCTATGGATCAATGTCATCCAAGTCGATGGACTCGTGTGAAACACCCTCCACCTTTCTAGTTCGAAGGCGGAGGTTGTACCGAACAAAACTAAATCATTTAGGCGTTGCTGAGTCAACATGTTTCTTTTCTTTGTGTGAATGTTTTCAAATAAACTCCAATTGTGTTCACACCCATAAGCACTGCATGGCTGCGATAAGACACCTATGGCTAGCTTTTGAAGATTTGGTGTGCTAGCACCATAGTTCTCCCACCATAGATCTACAAAAACATGTTTAAAAAATATAAGTATTAAGAAATAAGAATAAAGTGAAAAATCTATATGTAAGAATCAAGTTTCTAATTTCAATTTTTACCTGGTTGTTGATTTCCTCTCCTTTCAATTGCTTGTTGGCAGGAAAAGAGTCTCCCCTCTGCACCCTTGTAGACCTTGAATAGATAAAAGAAAAAGTAAATCAAATATAGAAAATTCATAGATAGTCAAGGCTCAACATTGCAAATTCATAAATAAGATGTAACAAATCTCACCTCCAACTCATCAAGCACCTTATCTCTCAGCTCACTATTAGGCACCATCCTATCAATGCAAGTGACAAGACCTTCCATGACCTCCTCATCCGCCTTAAATGTGTCCGAGAAGTAGAACTTCGGATTCAAGAAGTAGGCAAAGGCATGAATCGGCTGGTGGAGTTGGTTTGTCCATCTCCGATCAATGATGTGCCATATGATTTCATATTTCTTTTTGTTGCCGCCATAGTAACGTGATATGGCCTCTTTGGCCCTATCCATGGCCTCATAGATGAAACCCATTGGCATGCCATCTCCATCTACCATACGAAGAACCCTCACCGAAGGTTCTGTCACCTAAAAAAAACAAAACAAATGTTAAATTATAACAAAATTAACCCCTCAAAAAATAAAAAACACCAAATAGATTATCATGTATAATTTTTTTTGTGTGATTTCTACTTACCCCCATCAACTCCTCTCCAGTTTTGATGAATGTCTCATTAAAAACTATGGCAACAATCCTCTCCCCTTCGGCTCTATTGGAAAATGAGGACTCCTTCCAAGCATCGGGCAAAAACATTTGCTTGAGATGACCAATGGCAACAAGAATGCTTTGCAATGTGAGGAAGTGGCTAGCAAATCGTGTCACTCTAGGTCGCACAAGGTCCTTGCCATTTGTGAATTTCCTCATCAAAGCAAGCACCCAAGTATGGTTGTAGATAAATTTTGTAACACTTTTTGCATCTTCAACCATTCTTTTGACCCATGAAATCTTCACAATGTCCTCTAGCAATAGGTCCAAGCAATGCGCAACACATAGAGACCATGCAATTGTGGGATACCTCTCCATGAGTAGCCTACCTGCAGCTACATATGCAGCTGTGTTGTCTATGATAATTTGGACAACATTATCAACTCCAACCTCCTGGACCACCCCATCTAATAGATTGCATAAAGTCTCAACATTTTTAACTTCATGGGAGGCATCTATTGATTTTAGGAACACCAATCCACCATTTGAGGCCACTAAAAAGTTTAGGAGAGTTCTATTTCGTCCATCTGTCCACCCATCAGATAAAATGCTGCAACCTTTTCTTCGCCAAAATTTCTTTTGCTCATCAACCACAAGCCGTGTATTCTTTACGACTTCCTCTAGCAATGGCCCACTCAAATCTCTAGCTGATGGGGTCTTAAACCCCTTTCCTGCAACTGTATGGGCTGTTTGCAACATTGAAAGGTAGATTATTGTAGTACCAAAAGTTTGCAGCAGCCATCGTAGCTTCATGATGCTTTTCCTTATTCCAACCGGTACCTTCAAGTGAAGGTTGTGCTCCTGGAACATTATGTGGATAAAATAATTTGGTCCTGATGAAGGACCCTGACCAGCACTAGTAGTAGAATAGGAACCCTCAGGACTCTCACCAAAAGATGAATGTGGACCACAGACGCTTGGACTTGCAGCACCATGGGGCATAGTTGGTGTAGAATGGGATCCACTCATCACTGTTGCTAGGGCATCCTTTGTTTTTTGTCTTTCATCTTTTTTTAGCTCATACTCAGCAAGAAGGGCCTTTATCTCTCTAATAATCTCAGGAGTTGTTTTAGTGCATCCCTCCACATTTTGCCCAGGTATTCGTGCAAGGTGGTATTTTAATCTATTTATTCCTCCTGTCATCCATTTCTGGCATTCAGTACATGTCACTTCACTTATTTTGTTTCCTGGTATTCCATACTTCCATGCAGGGTCTTTTCTCATTCCCTTTGGATTTGAAGATGGCATTGCTGTTTCAAGTTCAACATGGAAAAACAAAATCAGCAAGGGTTTGCTAAAAAATCAGCAAATAAATGTGATTCAAAGTTTCATTTATTCGCAAAAAAAAAGAATGCAAAACCAAGCTAGAAATAGTAGGAATTAGGCTATTAAAGAAAATAGAAAAAAATTTGGCAGCATTTTCCCTTATTTTGCTTGATTTTTTTGATTTTCAATGCAAGAAAACAAAAAAAAAGAATTGTTAGATCACTTACTTGGCTCTATTTTGATCTTTTTAGCTTGTTCTCCTAGTTTCTTTCAACTTGAAATCAAATTGAAGACCTGAAAAACACACACACTCAATTTAAAATGAAGTCAAAAGCAAAAAAAACATGGGTTTTAACCCATTTTGACGCCCAACCGCGTAGGAGACTCCCGACCCAGGACTCTCCTTGACTCGACTTCCGAGTCCGTGGCGAGTCGACTCGGCTCAACCACGGACTCTCGAGTCCGCCGAGTCCGCGGCGAGTCTCAAAGAGTCTGCAAACTATGGATCAAATTATCAGGGATAGATGCTATGTTTCTTGAAGTCCAAACATGTATGACCTTTATGGAACTTTGGAAGCATTTATTGCATGAGACTTCTGATAAAGGCAAGACCTTTTTGAAGAATATGCTTTTTTGATCACTATGGATGAGAAAGTGTCCTTGCAGGAGCATTTACTTTGGATCGAGGACTTCAAAGATCAATTGTCAGCCATTGGTTGGAAGATTGAAGAAGAAGACGTGGTAATCATGTTGAAAAGCTTACCATGTGCTTATGAGCATTTGATTGAGACACTTAACATCACCTCTTCGGATGTTCACCTAAAGTTTGAAGAGCTATGCAATAAACTCTTACAATAGGACATATGGAAGAAATAGTTTGGTAGCAATAGCGAGATGATGAGTGTGGAAGATGCATTTGCAAACAAAGACAAAGGCACAGGCAAATGGTCACATAAGAAAAAAGGTGGTCACAAGAACGATGCAACAAAGAATCTGAAAAACATCACATGCCATTATTGTGGTAAGTTGTTTCATACGAAAGATTGTAGAAAAAGGGTTGGTTGAAGAAAAATCCAACTAGGGAGCATTTAGCAGAAGGCTCATGTTGCAGAGCATTCAGAGGAGAAGACATCAACTTTCTATGCATTCATAGCTAGAAGACTAGTAGATAAGTCAGAGTCAACTAAATGGTACATTGATTTAAGATCATGTCACTTCACCAATAGGCAAGATTGGTTCATAGAGTACAGCGGTTGCTTTGATTTAGTGATCTTTGGTGGTCGTGAGAAGTACACTATTGTTGGTAGAGGGATTGCACAAATAACCTCGAGAAGGAAAAAGTTATTTTTTCTCAATGTGTGCTATGCACCAAGAATGAAGCTCAATCTACTTTTTGTAAGCTAGATTATGCGACATAGTCCTAATCTAGGTGCCATTTTCAACAAACACAAATGTAGTATCATTTACAATGAGAGCAAGAAGACTATTGGTTTTGGTATAGAAGGTCATGGACTAGATTGATTGGTTGACATTGGATAGGTTAGGGAACATGCATTGGTAGCCAAGAGTGCATCAGCCATTACTACACTTTGGCCTCAATAGTATGTACACCTCAATTTGTCTTACCTCTCTGAGCTGGCTTGAGAGGACTTGGCAGATGGAATTCCTGACATTTAGAAATAGATACAAGGTGTGCGTGTGGCTTTCTAGATAAGGAAGTAACATAGAACACCATTTGATGGCGGACAAGCTTGGAGAGCTAAGAGAGTCCTACAACTGGTTCATGTAGATATTTGTGGATCAATGAACATGAAATCAATTTGGGTGTAAGAATTTTCTTTTGTTTGTGGATGATTTTAGTGGGAAAATGTGGGTATATTTTCTGAAATTAAAATCCAAGGGGTTTAATGAATTTCAAAAGTTCAAAGCATTAGTTGAAAAAGACTTAGGTTGTGACATAACTACTCTTAAATTTGATAATGGAGGCGAATTTTGTGCCATAGAATTCAACAACTTTTCTGCTAAACAAGTCTCCTACATAGGCGGTGAAACATAAGACACTATAGGAAGCATGGTTTGGGAGGAAACCAAAAAGTTAGTTATCTTAAGGTCTTTGGTTCCATTGCATATGGTTGGATTCTAGATGAAAAGTGAACTAAATTAGATTTTAAGAGTAAGAAATTGATGCTTATAGGGTACAATGACAATCATAAGTGCTACAATTTGATTGATGTTGACATTGACTACTTGACTTTCACCAAAGATGGGATTGATGAGGAAGCATGGCCTCTAGACATCTGAAGAGTTCCAAATTATCGAAGATCAGCCTATTGTGGCTAAGGATTTAGGTGTTCAGCTTCAAGAAGTTCCACTTGAAGGGAGAATTTAGAGCATGATAAAATCGACCCAATTTACATTATTGATAATTTGATACCTTGGATCAACATTTAAGTGACACAAATACAAGTAGCCCAAGTCATGATGATACTACTGATTTGGATATAGAGACTTTGAAGAGGAGACCAAAGTGGTGGGAAAGCACCATTCGAGATGTTCGGGTAAGTGAAATTATCAAGGGCAGATCATCTAGAGGTAAGAGCAAGCAGAATACAATCAAGTTTGCTGTAATGGCTAAGAGTTAGGGAGTTTTTGAGCAATAGGCGTTTTTGTAGGCAAAAAAAAAAACCTGAATGGGAAAAGGCCATGGCCACCAAACATGAAAGTCTTATGAGAACTAAGACTTGGGATCTTTTAGATCTTTCATCAAGGAAGAAACCCATTGGTTGCAAATGGGTGTACAAAGTCAAGTATAAGGCATATGGTACTTTTGACAAGTACATACCACGGTTGGTTGTAAAAGGGTTCTCACAAAGAGAAGGCATTGACTTTGAAGAAACCTTTTCTCTTACAAAAAAGAAGAGCACCATCTGATTAGTTCTAGCCATAACAACTCAGTTTGGCTGGATAGTCCATCAAATGGACGTAAAGAATGCCTTTCTCAATGGAGATTTGGAGGAAGATGTGTACATGACTCACCCATAGGGTTTGTAGGTTGCACAAAAGAAGCACCTTGTATGCAGATTGAAGGAAAGTTTATATGGCTTGAAGCAGGGACCCAAGGAATGGTACATCAAAATTGACAGACATTTGGTTTAACAGGGACTTTAGTAAAGTCCTTTGGATCCAAATTCGTACGTCAAAAGTGTTGGTAATGATATCATTTTGCTATTCATTTATGTAGATGACATCATTATTATAGGTAATGAGGCACACAATTGTAAAGATAAAATTAGATTTCAGTACAACTTTTGACATGACTGATCTATGCTTCTTACATTACTACCTAGGTGTACAAGTTTGGCAAACTGGTGGTAGCATTTTTGTTTGACAATCCAAATATGGTAGGATTTTGTTTGACAAATTCAGAATGATAGATTGCAAAATCTCATTAACACCAATGGACAAAGGGTTGAAACTTTTAGCCATAATTGACTCTTAGATTGTCAATAAGTCAGGTTATAGGCAACTAGTGGGTAGCTTAATATGTCTTATGGCCACTAGGCTTGATTTGAGCTATGCTGTGAGTTTCATTTCTAGATTCATGACATCAGCAAATGTAGAATGTTAGATTGCAATGAAGAAGGTGTTTAGATACGTGAAAGGGACACTTGACTTTGCCATTTTGTATAGTAGAAGCAAAGACACTAGGTTGGTTGGGTTCACAAATTTAGATTAAGCATGTTTTGTTGATGACAAAAAGTCCACTTCTAGATATGTATTCAACCTTGCATGGGTGTAGTCACATTGACCAACAAGATGTAGAAGGTAGTAGCTCTTTCCTCGATTGAAGTAATATATTGAGAAACAATAAAAGTAGTGTGTGAGGCAATATGGCTCCAAAGGATGCTTTCAAACATGAAGATGCCTTGAGCAGAGACTTCGCCATTGTTCTATGACAATCAAGGGGTTCTCAAACTTGCCAAGAATATTGTCTTCCACAAGCATACCAAACATAAGGAACTACGTGTCACTTCATCAAACAACTTGTAGAAGATGGATCGGTTATGTTCTAGTATTGTCTTTCAGAGGATCAAATTGTAGACATTCTTGCCAAGCCTTTTGGTCTTGACAAATTTGTAAAATTTCAGGATAAGCTTGGTGTAGTTAGTAGATTTTGACTATTAAGGGAGTGTATTAAGTATTATTATATTGTAATGGTCAATTAATTTTTAGACTTAATAAAGTTTAGGTTAGTCTTAAATTAGTATTTATGCTTTATTTAGTTTTCGATATTTTTAGTTCATTGTAAACCTTTATAAGAAAGCATTTGCTTCTTATTTTATTAGTTGAATATCTTGGTAATCATTTTGTGTTGAGTTTTTGTAATAAAAAGAATAACTTGAATGATTCCAAATGAAGACAGGCACCTCCTTGATATACCTATTCTAATTGGCTCCTTGAGTCCTAAATTTCCTTCCAAGTATTTAAAAATACTCTCAATTTTTATTTTATTTTATTTTTTAGTTTTAAGTGTTTGAAATTCCTTTATTTTAATACTAGTGTTTGAAAACACCTTTTATATTAATCATTATAATATTATTAAGTTGCCCTTAAATTTAGAGATTATTGGGTCCAACTTTAATAAAATTATTAAATCTTAATTGAAAAAAGGGGACATGACATTTTAAGACAATTGTTTTTTCATTTTGTTTATCTTTCATATTGACACCACAGTAGAATGCTCACAAATTTTTGAAGAGAGGGTGATCGTAAAAAATTACTGATGCCAAGAAAAGAATTAAGTATTAACTTTACATACAGAATATGCTCATATATTGAGAATCTAAGGTGAATTTTGTTGATCAGTAAAACCAATACAGATTTCAAAATAGATCTTCAAAACGAGTCATAGGTAGTTGAATAATTTGGGTAAGGTGTAGTGATTGAAGAATGAAGCACAGACATCTTTAACAAGTAAATAACTTGTAAATGATTTTAAAGTAAATTAGAATCGGTTGCTGTTAAAATTTTGAGCATGTGTCAGTTTTTGGCAAAAACTTCAGTATTCAACATGATCTTTGGAGGGAGAACACGGAAAAGTTGTGTTGGGGCTTCTCAGCAATATATCTGGAACCAAGGTTTTAGTAGACAATTCACTCAGTTTCTTCCAGATGACCTCATGCACCTCATCCAATAATTTATGCTACTGTGGAGAATTATCTTACCAACATATACAATGTGATGTATGTTAATATAAATTATATAATACTATATTGTGACAAATGATGGCCTGGCATAGTGTAATATATTGTAATAAATGATGAGTTGATCTGATGCAAAGTTATTAGTGATTTACACAGTGCTTTATACAAGATGTTTGTCAGTTCAGGATGAGATTAATTCTAGTCTACTTTAGTTTGAGAGGTTAAGAAGCAACCCGATGCTTAGGACATTGGATGCCACCTGAAATTCTACCACTCAGTTGTAAAAGAATAATGATACCTAGATTTGTTCCCTATGTTCCTGTGTATCCTGCTCTGTAACTTGTAATTTATGCGAGTCATGGCATTTGAAGCTGTATTATCAGCAGAATAGATCTAATAAAATAGATTGTTTGATGTTTATCATCCACATATAAGACTATATATGAGGCTAAGATTTTAATGCTTGATCTATTTTTGCAAGACAATCTGATTTTCACACGTGTTCTTTCAACAATAGCTCGAAAATTTACCTGAAGCCTCCGCTTGATGTCTTAGGTTGTTATCTTGATAAACAATGTATCTTAGATGTTGCATATTTCAAAAACAATATGATGCTTTCTTAGACATGCCTTGTATGACAGAAGCAATAAATCCTTTACTAATCTTACAGATAGACCAGAGGATCACAACAATTGTTAGTGATCAGCAGAAAATGGATGCTAAAAGAGGTCATCATAAATCTGAGTTAGAGCAGCTTAAGCACGACATTGCTAATGTCACAAAGCAGCGCACATCTATTTCTAAGTCTCTTGAAAAAAAGGTACCTGAGAAGTACTTAAGGTGGCGTTGCTTTTAGTTTTATTGATTTATGTCTTAATGCATTTTTTGATTTTGGATTTGTTTTGGTTAATGCAATATGCAAATTTGATGTTTGGATTTTCTTTATATAAAAAGGATGCAATTCTAGATAAATACTTGCTGCAACTCTGATGTTTGTGATCCATAATTAGCATGGTTATACCAATGTCTGATTCCTCAAAACAGATCTGATTTACGTACAATTAAATTTAAACAGAAATGCTTTTGCTCCTTTGTGTTTTGCTAATGAAGTCAGGTTTTTTTGTTTTGTTAGAATGTTCTGACTCGGTGGTGTAAAAAAAAGCAGAAGGGAAACAAAAACTGAAGCATGAAAAGGAGATTAATACAGGTCAGACACCAATATGAATACAAGATATATTCTAGAGAATCCACTAGGGGTGAAAACTGCATTACAGATGTCTGTGCCTCCATTCTAATCATCAAATTTGTAATATTACAAGCCAAGCTTAACTATGGAGAATTTAAAGACAATTGGGAGACATCAACAACATATCTACAATTATCGCCATTGTACTTAAAAAATAATTACACACTCTCTGTGCTCTGTTGCAATTCTCTTCCACCCTAAATGGCTTTGCATTGCTCAAGCAGACAGTTATGCTTGCAAAATGATAACAGATAGTTGTAGAAGACATCAAAGAGATAGTATCTTGAGTGTCAGGATAAGAAATGATACATTCATTGAAGCATGGGGATGTGTCCCTCCTTGAAATATTGACGTTTTAGGGATGGGGATGTCCCCAAGACGTGGGGATGCCAGGGAGATGTCCCCCCACTGCACCGCCACTGCCACCAAAACTCAGGGGATGCTGCCGAGACGACAAGGAAGCTAGGACGTCCTAGAGACGGCCAGGCATCCCTCGTCTGTCTCGGGGATGCCCAAAAGACTCCCGTGCCTTTCAATGGAAAAGGTAAGGGAAAATTAAAAAATCTCTAATTTTTTCTTGAAACCAAAGCCTAGGGACGAACCCTAATGGCCAATGGGCCCCACCAATGCCTCCTAAACTCTATAAAATACTTAAAATCTCCCATTTTAACTCACAATCTCATTTCAACAGCTAGGTGGAAGAGGAGCAAAAGAGTGAGTGAAGGAGTGAAATAGTGTGATTGAAGTGCTGCAAGTGCAAGAAGGGTGAGAAGAAGCAAGTAGAAGAGGAAGAAGAATTCTACACCAAGTTGGAAGGCTTTTTCAAGGACAAGGTAGGATTCTATGACTAATTTTTGATTTTTTTTTTTTTTCAAATTAGTTTCATTTTCAAATTTTAATTTTATTTATAATTTCATAGACATAGTTGCAAGTGCATATACTGATTTATTCATATAGGAATGTTGATTGTTCATATTTTCATCAAGATTCAACATTGAAATTAAAATTTTATTTTCAAGTTTGTCAAACTAGGCCGAAACTTTTGTGTATACTTTGCTTTTGTGCTTCGTGCGACTTGAAGTAAGAAAAACAAAAGTGAAATCCCCAGTTGACAAAGATTAAGAACAATGACTTTTATTTGTGTATCCTTCGCTTCTGCGCTTAGTGCGATTTGAAGTAAGAAAAACAAAAAGAAATCTGTCTTAATCCTTTGCACTAGTTGCATGCATAGTTTGAATTTTAATTTTAGAATTATAAACTTATAAATTTTATAGTTTATTGCAATGTTGCAGTGAGTTCTCATGACATGAGTGAGGATGAGGTTGAGGTTCACAGTGAAAGTACTAAATCTGATTATGCACTTGATGCTGAAACTGAGAGGGGTGGCCATGACATTGAAATCCAAACCGTTAGTTCCATGGTGAGTGCAGCTGAAATTATTAATTGCCCCTTCACATTACTAACAGAGTATGTAAGGGTCCTTTCGATCGTAAGTCTCCTTTGAAACAATTTGCTACAAAATTATCGAGCAAGCTTGGGACGTTTGGGGGCACAAGGTTGTGGAAGTGCCATTTTTGTGGCCTTGAATTTTTTTGCAGCATTACTAGAGTTAATGCCCACCTACTTCATATCTGAGGAAAAAGTGTGGAAGCATGTAAATTTTTGGGGAGACCGAAAAAGTTGAAATACATAGTTGAGATATATAAGCTATGGGGTGTCAGTGAAGACAATGTAGTTGGACCTATATCTGCTTCTTTGTCTCATAGGCTACAGGATCATCAAGGCCAGTCACATGATTCTACTTTTACTTTGCATGTATAAGGGTCCTTGCAATAGAGGGTAGGGGAAAATGCATGCTGACAAGTGATGCTGGTAACTCAATAGCTGAATTATTAAATGTGCAATTGAAGGATGATATAGATGATGCCATTGGAAAATTCTTCTTTGCCAATGGCAGTCCATTCCATGTGGCTCGATCTCCTTATTATAAGGAGATGATGATGTTGATGGTGGCAAGGGGAGGACCATCATATGTGCCACTAGGGGAGACAAAATTGAGGACCACAATCTTGGATAAAAAGTATTCCAAGATGAATGTGTTAATGGAGAAAATGAAGGAATGTTGGGTGCAAAGTGGATGTAGTATAGTCATAGATGGGTGGACGAACATTTGGCATTATCCACTCATCAATATCATGGTTACATGTACAGAGGGCCAATATTTTCTTAAGGCAGTTGACTGTTTAGGACATCACAAAGATGTCGAGTTTCAGTTTCAATTCCTCAAGGATGCTATTGAGGAAGTTGGGCCACAAAATGTGGTCCAAGTGGTGACAGGTGCGACCCATGTATGCAAAAGCTGCAGGGAAATTGATTGAGGCAACATATAGACATATTTGGTGGACTCCTTGTGTGCATGCCATGGATAATGCACTCAAGGACATGAGAAAAATTGATTGGATCAAAGCAATGATCAATGATGCTAGAGATGTGCAAATGTTTATCTGCAACTGCCTACTTCACGTGCACTCTTCAAGAGCTTCTCTAAGGAGTTCTTGAAACCTGTTGAGACTAGATATGCATCTTATTTCATTCTCTTGGAGAGAATGCTTGAGTTGCATGAGGCATTGCAACTAATGTTTACGACAGGAGAATGAAATTAGTGGGTCGAGTCCAAGACAGAGAAGGATGTAGTGAAGAGTGATTTATTTGGGGTGATGCAAAATATAGTCTATAATTACTCCATTCTTCCAGGTGATTAGGTATGGGGATGCCAATACACCTAACCTTGGAGAGGTGTATGAGTGCATTGATACTATGCTTGACCCAAAGAGGGTTGTCGTGCGAGAGAAGCACCCCACATTAGCATTCTACAATGGGAAAATTCAGCCAATCATTCATTGGAGATGGGAGAAGCTCAACACTCCTTTGCACTTGGCTGCCTATGCATTGAACCCCAAGTGGTACAAGCAAAGGCCTGGTAGAATTACACTCATGCATGATGCTGAGGTGAAGGCAAGGTTATTTAGGGCCATTGAGAAGATGTATGATCTTGTAGGGGCCAACATTATTTGTATTGAGTGGACAAAATTTGCCACTCTTGGGGGTTATTCTGAGGCAACCAAGATGGATATGGCAACTATGGCAGAAGAGGACCCAATTTTGTGGTGGAATTGCCAGGGGCTGATTTCTTTGACTACCACTCTAGCCATTTGATTGCTATCTCAGGTTTCTACTTCTTTAGCTGTTGAGAGGAACTGGTCTACTTGTAGCTTCATCCACTCTCTGAAGAGGAACAAACTTACCTCTAGGAGAGCAAAGGAGCTTGTGTTTGTACATAGTGCTTTGCGTTTGATTGACCGCAAGACACTTGTGTACAAAGAGAGTCCAACAACACGGTGGGATGTAGAGCTAGAGGAGCTAGTATAGATTGATGAGGATGTTATAGTTACATAGGCAAGGCTGGTTGGTATTAGTTTGGGGGAGCTTTGACCATGTGTCCACTTCCAACAATTCTAGTGATGAAGAGTTTGGGGATGATTAGAGGCCTCACTTCACTCCATTTTGTTTTTTTGACATCATTGTACTCATTGTAATCATTATTATCAAATCTGGAATATAAAATTCAAATTGACATTTTTATTTTTCAAACTTCAATGTTAAATTGTTAATTGTTAAGTAGTATTTAAGTATTTTAGTTTTAGGTCACGACCCCGAAATTGTAACACATGCAAATAAATGAGTAAAATAAATATTAAAGTTATAAAAAGAAAATATTAACAATTTAATATTATTATAATTTTAATTATCGTAAAGATAATATTATAATTATAAAGCAACATAAATTATAATTATCTTAAAGATAATATTATAATTATAAATATCAAATATAGTGACATAAATATTAAATACCAAAATAAATATATACCACATTAACATAAAATAATAAACATAAAATAAATAATAAATAAAAAATAATACAAGCAAGATGTAATTACCAGCAACTTAAATACCATTCGGTAAATCACCCATGTTAATTAGTAACAGAGCAGCAAATATTGAAGACATCGAAATTCTATGCTGACCAACTTCATTATAATTGTTATGCTGGTAATGGCACCCAAAACAAAGATGTTGCTTAATTTCATGAAACCAACTTCTTATATTAACATGGAGTGATTTATATATAAATAAATGGAGCATCGATTAATTAAAGTTAATATATTAAAATGGTGAATGATTAGAAAAAGCAGCAATGAGTATCATTTATTACTAGGTAGAGATTAACATGGATAGTAAAAGAGCAGCAAATGATTGGCTGACCACACTTGTTAGGAGCATCATATATAGCTGGCCAACCTGTTAAAGAAGCTCAAAATAATTTAATAGAATCGCATATGTTAGACTAAAGGTGCTGCGATTTATATACTGCTTATAATTATAATATTGAAGGCAGCGACTCCTAATAGAAATACAATATTAATTTTTACTAGGCAAATAGACTCAGCAGCGGTATTCCAAAGGTCATCTACTAATCAAAAAGCAACGATTAAAGGTAGCGGTTAGTGTATACAAAAAGGTGCGATTGCCCCCAAAAGGCATCCCTTGATATCATCGGGGATATTTAATGGGGGAGGCTTCCAAACAATAGGCATCTAACCATCATTGCTGGTTGGAGATACAAAAGGAAATCTGCAAACTGGTTACTAGTAATGTTATCAATTATTGTGAATAAGATAACAAAAGAAAATCTGCAAACTGGTTACTGGTAATGTTATTGATTATTGTGAATAAGATAATGTGAGGATGTTTAGGGAAGCATTGCTATTAGGTAATATTTAATATATGATAATATTTATAATATTATTGTTATTTGGTAACTACGTTATGAATAAGGATAATTATGTGATGATAGGGAACCATAAGTGTTAAATAATGTTTGATGCATAATTTTATTTAGAATATCATTATTTTTATCTGTGATGCATAGTAATGTTGTTGATATTAATATTTTTATTAATGTTGTATAGATAACATTTTATTGATATTGCTTATGGATGTTTAGGAATGATAGATCTTATGTTATATATATTGATACCAATTATTCATTTATGTTATTTAGAAAGAATGATCCATGTGTGATATTATTAGTGCTTATTAAGTTTGCTGATATATATATTTAGGAATTATATCATTGTGTTTATGCCTTCACCATGGTGAGAAAAGGGGAATTGGCAAGAGGGTATGTCAAGGGGTCCTCTTCTAGATATGCCACCCAAATGAGGGGACAAGATGAGCCCACATGGGCCAAAGGGATACTGCCATTGTCTCAATGGGTATTGCCTTTGGATCTAGAGGAGTTGAGCTGCCGAGATACCCTTTTGCAGCTCCTAACCACCCATCATGGTGTAATGAGTCGATAGATACTTTAATTTAAATGTGAGTAAAACCAATACATATCCACACCATGGATAAGGAAAGGGAGGATTGCTGAGGGAGTACAACGAGAGGGCTTTTCTGGATACGCCACCCGGGAGTGGACGAGATAAGCCCACATGGGACAAGGGGGTACTTGCCGTTGCTTCAATGGGTGCTGCCCTTGGGTCTAGAAGAGTTGGCTACAAGGACACCCGCTGCAACTTTAGTTACCCTACCATGTTGTCGTGAGTTTACTAATACTTAGAATATGGTTATTTGCTAGTTACTACTATTGTGATAGATATTTATAATCTGTTGACCAAAATGATTATGGTGATGATTTCTAACCTATGTGCAAGGCTTCAATCAGGAAAAAAGGTGTATTCTCTGTTGGCGTTACAATTCACACCTGTGGAGTGCGTATTGGCAACAGACAGCGATGCATAGTGCGTAATGACTGCTCTTCAAATTAGGAGGGGAAGCTCCCTCCTTTGCTGATATGCGTTAAAATGTAAATGATCTAAATCCTATCTTTTTGACTCAGCGGGAAGATGCACGAGGTTAAGAAAACCAAGAACATTGTAGCCAAGGTTTTTCTCTGGTTTTGCAAATCTTAACTACAACTAACTAAATGTTTTTAATCTATCCTATTCCTCAAGAGAAACAGAGCATGAGGACTTAGGAGCAAGGAATATTTGGACGATAATTTTTAAGTCAGGATTCCCAAGGAGGAGACGACTCCTATTCAACCAAAGAAAGGTTATTGTCAACAATATCAAATGACAATCTCCACTTCTAAATTCCCAAGGAGGAGACGACTCCTATCCGAGGTGTAGATATGAAACAAAGATTATTAATTACAACAAAGCATGATAAACCTACTTCTAAATTCCCAAGGAGGAGACGACTCCTATCCGAGGTGTGGATATGAAATAGGCTTATTAGAAACAAATATAACCTAGGACAGCAAATTGTATGAAGGACCTATCACACAGATAAACGATCAACCAACATTATATTGAACAAAGATGAACCATTACAAGTAACATTGCACGGCAAGGCGGCTCAACAATTTGTTTATTACTAATAAAAGCTAAAAGTGAACCAATACTGAGAATAGGAATATTGCCGGCAACGCAACAACTCTCTATCACAATGAAAACTTCGTGAACAGATACACAAATAGCAATACTACAGGCAAGAGTGGGCTCAGCATGTATGCTATCAAGCAAAAGTTAATTACAAATGAGCAAGGGCGCTCTTATTTATAGAACTCCAAGGTGTAGGGAACCCTTAAATTACCTTGAGTTTACACTCAATCTTGCAAGCATGCAAGAATTTAGTCTCTAAGTCTAACTAAATGTAACTATAAAATTAACTGGAAAACTACCATCAGTTAACTGAAACAAAACTAGACTAAA
This sequence comes from Sequoiadendron giganteum, assembly GCA_007115665.2. Classification (NCBI taxonomy): domain Eukaryota; kingdom Viridiplantae; phylum Streptophyta; class Pinopsida; order Cupressales; family Cupressaceae; genus Sequoiadendron; species Sequoiadendron giganteum. Next base: position 394,511,722 of record CM021107.1, read on the forward strand.
TGGACATGTGCAACATGCACCTCCTTATTGAAATGAAAGTTAACTGATAACTAACATCAGTCAACTGGATCCTAATTGAAAGTCCATCCTCTTGCGAAGATATCCACGAAGATGAGATAGGTGTGTATGAGATCAGCATTTAGAACTCAAGACTGATGTTGAGTTAACTGCTACTTTTGTCTTTATCCTCGGAAATAACTGCAAGCTCTAACTGACTGTCTACTATAAGCCCTCTCGATCTATCACTTCATCTAGGAACTTGTCGATTGTCTCATCTTTTGGCACTTTGACACTATCCACGATGATAGACTGCTTGTTCAACTCCTCTCCATCTTTGATCATCCTTTGACATTCTCTGACATCTTCAGTTGCCTTGTTGAAACTAGTTGTCATCATTGAGAAGTGATCCAACTGGGACTCCACAGGATGTCCATCAAGGCTATCACGAATCAGCTTCTCGAACTCAGTCTGTACTTCATCAAGCTTAGCGTATGTGCCATCCTCATGACGATAGTGGCATGGGATCTGAGTGATAAATCCACTGATAAGTTTGAGAGCTCTAGCAACATCCTCTTTGAGCGCAATCATCTTTGTAGAGATTCTTTCATACTTTCCCACTTTGAAAAGATGATCTCTCCAAGCGAAAACCTTCCTTTTATCCTCCTCTGCTACAATGGTGTCATATGCAACTGCCAACTAAGATATGAGTATCAAGTCCTTCGGCTAGCCTTCTGCTATAGACACTTCAAGCTATTGGATACTCTGACGAAGATTATGTGGCTCGTACCTCAATTGATATAACTCTGTGAGGAGGTATCTGCCTGCAACAATGAAATCTTCAATCCAGTTGTCCAAGAGCTTCCCACGATTGACTAACCGACCAAGTCTCTGTTGATCTGCAGGTGTCTCTCGAAGCTGTGGGAGCATAGGTACTTGACTTGCGGTTCCATGAAGAAGATCCGAGATGTATTGTCGGAGCTGCTTGATCTTAGCCTTGAGGGCTGCCTTGTCTTCTCCGTCCTTCATGACACGCTCTTCAAGATTACTCGTGGCGACCTTGAAAAGGCTCACATCCAAGTGCCGAGTGCTCCTGCCAAGATTTGCTTTGACGAAGGTGAACTCACCAATTTCAACTTCATCCAGGCTCTTGCCCTCTAGTGGTGTAGCAACTTCAACGAGAATCTCTGCTTCTGGAGTCTTCTCAATGTGCGCTTGCTTCTTGACTTTCCTGTTTGACCTATCTTGATAAGGATCGCCAAACTCAGACAAATCAAGCTGATATGAAGGCCTTCGCCTCTGTCTCCTCAAAGATCTCTCGAGCCAACACAAATGATCAATGTTATCCTCTCGAGGAGAAACTGCTCCTGCTATGTCAACCACTGGTGGATCATTTGGAATGAAAGTCTCATGAATTGGCGATTCTGGGTTCGAGTCAATATCAATAGGAGATGACTGTGGAGAAGATGGTGGACCAAGAGATGTTGAATCAGCCTTAGCTTGTACCACCGATTCTATTGGAATTTCTAATGCTTTCTCGATCTTCTTCTGCTTATTGATGCTTTTCCCCTTCGAGCTCCCACTAACTTTGACACCTTCAAGCGGCTTCAAGATAACTTTAACTCGAGGCCTCAACCTAGAAGTAGAAGGTAGTGAAGAAAACCCTACCGACAGCTCTAAAACTGGATTTGTCCTTTGCTTTCTCTTGCTATCCAAGAAGTACATGCTTGTCTTAATAACTGATCTTGACAGGTCCCCAATTGAAGTACTCTCCTTGGTGTACCGACCTGGTTGGTGAAGTGGTTGGTGAGCAACTTGGTCTTTGATGAATGAACTAAGTAGTACCTCTCTGTCATCATCCGACAAACCCTCAACATCTTTTGACAAGAAATCAGCAAGTTGTGGAAGAGTAAGTCTGCAGTAATGATGTTGGCGCACTTCAAATTCATCTTCGTAGTTGACCCAAAAGTCCTCAAGCGCTGCCTTGTGTGAGTTACTTCGCTCCAACTGTTCTGAGTAATGAACCAAAGGATCATAAGAATGCCTCTTTGTGAGATACTTGAGGTGGATTTTTTCTAACTCATTCGTCATTAAATGCAATCAGCAGTAGTCTTACACTTGTATATACCTAATCCAAATGGAAGGGTGAATGCTGACTTGTGTTGATTGTGAAGAAAATAGTGAACTTCTTGAGCTTGTCTCAAAAACTTCATGAATAGGACCTCGTCTGACGGGTACCTCGGTAGCATTAGAGGTTCTCTGGTGTAACCATACACTCGAATCTATGTGAAAGTGGGAAACTAGATGAACCAATCCGCCCAACTCTCTATTGCTAACTTCGCCTCTGGTGAAATCCTGATGTGCATCTCATTATTGAGGTCTCTGATTGTCTTCATGAGGAAGTGATCATTCACCACTTTGAAATCCCATTCAGCCTTTTAGAACTCCAATTGTGAGTAATATTCGTGAACATGTTGAACGCCAAAAGTCCCATTGGTCTTCAAAGTTCTAAAATTGCCTTGAAACACAATTAAGTAGACCAGAAAAGACACCATGTGAAACTCGTGGTTTTTGAGGAATTTTGTGATTGGTGAAGACACTCGCTGATCAACATTGCCCAATCAAAGTGTTCCTTGTTGTCGATAATCTGGGAAATGACATAAAACATCCATGGTCGAAAAATATGAGCCTCCTCCTGACCTGTAACCCGGTTGAGCAAAGAAATTAAGATAGCAATCTCATACTTGAACTCCCCACACCCAACCTTCTTCGGGATGTTGGTCTTTTGTACTTTAAACCACCTTTGAGCAACATTTCTTTGTGATCTTTCTTTGTCCTCTTCCCATATCTTGTCGCAATCTGCAATGGCTATCGTAAAATTGTCTGAGCGAGGAGGAATAGCAAAGCACTTTTCAACGTCCCTCGGCTTGAGGCTTCAAATGACTCTCCCATCGGTTGATCTGATTTGTCTTGTGGATGAGTCGTAGTGGTTAATGCAAGCAATCACAAACTCAAGATCAAAAACTGTGATAAGAATAGATGCTACTGCCAGCAACCCGGAACGCTCAAGATTTTTGACTGTCGTGCTGCTAGTGCCTTCCAACGTGCTCATATTGACCACTGGATATATGTGACCCAAGTCTGTATCAACAGTTTTCAAAAAGTTGTTTACCAAAACTGATTTGGCTTGTAATCTATGGGGTTGAATTGCATTTGAAAATCTGGATTTTTGATTGTAAAGTCAGGTATGTTCGGACAACTTTAAAAAAAAGCTGAAAAATGGCTTTAGGATAGGCTAAAAATTAGCCGGTTGAGGTAAAAAAATTTTTGAAACATGGGTTTTGTAGAGAATTGTATTCTAAGCAAACCTAGATTGTCAGAAATTCGAAAAGATGAGTTTTAGCAAGGCATGCAAAGGGTTTTCAGTCGAGAACTGTAGTGGCTACAGGGGCTTTGGGGGCAATTTTTCCCGAGAAAATCTGAAACATGGGTTTTGCAGGCAATGAAATTCTAAGCCAACCTAGATGATTCGATTTTGGATAAATTGAGTTTTTGACCCACATGCAAAGGAATCTTCGGAAAAATGCACAGTGCTTCAAAATGTGAAGTAGCGGGGCAATTTTCTCGAAAAAATGTAAGACATGGGTTTTGCTGTTGATGCTGAAATATGTGAACCCAGATGATTAGATTCTGAAAACTTTGTCGTTTACTTTGACATGCGAGAGAAAACCTAAGACAAGAATAGAAGAATTTTAGAGATAGAAATAGAAGTTTATTATTCTATCTTTGAAAAAGTCGATTATGCTTGAATTGGATTTGATGAAGTTTGCATGCACTCGAAAAATGAAGTCTGGAAAATGTATCTTCTGAACAATCTGGACTTGGCACTGTGAAGAACACTGAAATCGGTCACTTGTAGTGCCTTCATATCTTTATTTGCTCAAGAAAGATGTGTTTGTTGTCACCTGTGATGAAAAAATAATGGACGCCTATGCCTTAATAAATAAAATTTATCAAGAAAGGTGTCATAAAATTGGTGCTAGCTTTTGATTGGACCTCAAAACAGTTAACTGACTGAGAAATAAGCCCTAATTAGGGTGCCACCTCCATGCACTTCAGTTAACTGTGCATGCAAAAATAAATTCACCAATTGCAAGCAAAAATCAAGTCTAGTTGAAGTCGAGTTGAGAAGTTTAACTGAAGATTTAATTTCAGTTAACAACCTCCACCTTTATAGGGCGTTCCTTTTACTTGAGTTCAAAAGTCAAACTTTGACTTTTGGCGTCACTTTCCGTACAATCAATTTCTTGAAAATTTGAATTTGCAAACGTCACCGGAGCCCATGTTCGATCACTGATTCTGATTGACTGACATGTCGAATAGATTGGCTGACAATTTCATTGAAGAGCAGGATCAAAACTGACAAGAAACTCCTTGAGGATGCAAACCCTAATTCTGACATCTGAGGCTTCAAAATTCAGGGTGCCCTTGGCCTTTAGGGGCGATTTTAGCTTCAGACTTAGAAAATTTTTCAATGCATTTTCATCATTTTGAAGGTGATTTTGACCTTACTCTATCTTGTGTTTCCTAGCATTCGGCAAAATTTCAGAATTGGTTGACATGCTTACATGTCAAGCAAAATAGCAGTTTTTTGAATTTTTGACGTTGTGGGTTTTTTAGAATTTCATTCTCTACAAAACAACGTCTCAAAATTTTTCATGAAAATCGCCCCTCGACAGGGTATTTTTAGCCTCATCAGGAGATATTTTAGCTTTTCGGAAAACTTGTCAGAATATATCCGTGTTCATAGTCAATAGGCGAGTTTTTTAGAATGCAGTTCACCCAGACTGAATTCAAGACCAAATCGGTCTTAATTCGTGATTTCATCAAAACAATCGACACAGATTGATCAGATCCCACTTCAAAACCTTGAGGATTAGGGTTGCTAGAAGCGGCTTCTCTTCCCATCACAACACAGTGTATAGATTTTGTCATGGCTTGTGTAAAGCGTTATAACTCTGCTACACGAGAAATTCAATTAGTGGATGGGCGAATGATTTGCAGTCTCAAGCCCAAGGACGTCGAGAGGTGTTCTAGTATTCCTTCGAATCTGAATAATTTGGTCATTTCTATGGACAGGTGCAAAAGGGCATTCGATGTTGATAAGTAAATGTGTCAAGGAAGGATGGCAGATAGATGGCTCAAATAGAAAATAACTAGTTTGCCAAAGAATGTAGGTCGAGAAGAGTTCAAAGATCAATATGCGGTTATGATCACCCTTTTCAACCATGTCATTGTTTAGGCAGATGCTCACAAATTTCAGCCTTGGATGTATATTGCCATGGCTCAGATCATCAACAAAAGGGAGCACTACGTTTGGGCATCTTTGATCAGTGATGTTCTTGACAAACAGTTGACCAACTTCTTGGTTGCTCACGAGTTTCACATTTGCTCATACCTTGTATATCTGGTTGCTTTCCAAGGCCAGTTTAAAGGATTGAATATTGAGGGAATTCTAAGTGTACAAAAGGTTCATCAGTACTACTCATAGCTTGAGTTCACACAGTTTGAGCGACACTTCAAGCAAGTGCAGGAGGCTTTCTTAATGTACATTGTGAGAAATCTTGATCGAGAGCTACACGTGCGCATTTCAGCAGAAGCTAGGTCAGCAATGATTGAATGGGCGGATTGGTTCATCTAGTTCCCTACGTTCACCTACATCTGCATGTATGGCTACTCAGGTCACCCTGCTATGTTACCCTGTTATCCTTCGGATAAGGTGGTTTTCATGGAATTTCTACGACAGCTGTGCATAGTCCACTCCCATTTGTGCAACAAACGCAAGCAGGTTGCCAATTTTCCATTACAAATGGGAATTTACAGGTGCAAGACAACAACTGACGCCAAGGCCATGGGTAATGAGATGGAGAGACTCAATCTTAAGTTTTTCGTCGAGAGACACTCATATGATCCCTGGGGTTACTATTCAACACGCCTTGGCGGTCATTCTTTTCACAAGCCTTTTGTAGAAGACTATTGGTACAACTATGAGGATAAGTTTGTGGTGCGGAGACGTAGCTATGGTAGATTCACTCTCTCACAAATTTCTAATTTCTTGTCAGAAGATGTAGAAGGGTTGTTTGATGATGATGGGAATGTTACACTTACTCAATACTTTCAGGATCAAGTTGACTCGTAGCCTCTTCCAGCAGTTGATTGGTATGCCAAAGAGTGCACATCTGTAAATGAAAAACAAGTAAAGTTGTTAGAAATAGCATGCTTTACTTGGCCAACAAAAGGATGAGAAAGGAAGCCATGCCAAACACATAGCCGCCATCAGTAGTCACTTCACTACCTTCCACATTGAAGACAAAGCCTAGACAGAAGGCAAGGAGTAATCCTCCTAAAGAAAACAAGTCGTCAGGAAATGGAAAGGGAAAAGCACCAGTTGCTGATTTGGACCAGCAAGAACACTATACGGAGATAGCCCCAGATGCAGTAGAGAACATGCCAGAAGCAGAAGTGGAACTTCCCATGCCATCACCAACTCCACTATAGTCTCCGGTTCATATTCATTTGGACTCACCACCACGTAGCAGTGCTTCTACACATATCGACTCATCAAAAGTTCCTAGAACAAGCACCGATCCTTCCAGTGAGATTAGTCAGGGCTTGTCTTGGCTTGAGAATCAATTGGGTAGGAAGAGGAGGCAGCCATCCTATCAGTTAGACTTCTCTGATTTTGATCATGTTTATCAAGACACACCAGATAAGAAAATCAAGAAGCAGATTCATGTTGAGAGGAACGTTGATAAGGAGATCATCACTGAGACCGCCCCTCCCCTACTACCCACCCACCCTTATTCTTTAGTGACTGAGGGCGGTGGTGAAGCATCTCTATATCCTCCCACCCAAGGCCTATCTTGGCTATCCTCCGGGGATGGGTGGGAGGCTATAGAGTTGAAATCTACCTCCACTAGCCGTTCCCACCCACCCGATGGGGTTTGTGGTGGGTGAAGCCCTGGTGCGGTTAAAAGCATCAGTTCAGCAGTGTTTCTTGGGCGGTGGGCGAAGCCCTGGCGGTGGGGTTGGTGCCCAAGACCACCCTATTTGCCTTACCCTATGATTTGAAGCCCTTCGAGACCTTAGGCCAATATGGTCGGCTGCCGAAGGCAGGCCTCAGGCCGGTGGGGTTGGGACCGCCCATGCGCTTCGCTACTGACCTGCGCTTCGCCATTCTCGACCTATTCGCCTACTCTATATCCTCCCCGCCCTGGTAGGCGGAGCCTTGGGCGGTCGCGAAGAAGTAGATTGGCTTTGAGAAAGTCCCTACCTCCCGTGCATGCAGGGGTGAAGCCTTCCTTCCTAGAAAATATGGTTGACTTTCTTGAACTCCCTTCCTCCATCAACTAGAGTTCCATCCGGAGCTAAAAAGCTTCGCTACCGACCATATATTCCTTACCCTTGCCTTAAGGAATATGTGGTTAGTGGGGTTGGCAGAGTTCTTTCCTTCCGGGAGAAGAAGATAAGAGCTTGAACGAAGTAGAAGTTGATGACTTCACCTTAATAAAGGACACGCCAAGCAAAGGTGGATCTTCTCGGGGTTGCAACGAAAAAAATAAGGGAAAGAGTAATAAAGGATTGAGAAGATAAAGCAACCCTCAAGGCTGAGAATCAACAGCTTCGCCAATACATCTCCAATCTTATACATAACACTGAGAATGTCATCGCCTTGCTCCCGCAGTTGTCAGAAGTACCAGCAAAACACAATCAGCTAAGTCAGGTGATTGTTTATGGGAAGCGCTTGAAGGATTGGGAAGAGGAGTTCGTCACAAGGGGCCTCGCTTCATACTTTCAGAATTGTACCAATTGAGGTACAATGCCCATGAACTTCATCTGAAGATTCAAGAGTCAGAGCGAGATTTGGTGGTAGACAAACCATGGAATGAGATCATGATCTCTCACCTGAGGACGACATATGATTTAGTTACTTGAGAGGAGGATAAGGAAGCAATCTTTTCTTGGAGAGAACAATTAATCTTCAAGGTAAAGGTACACAAGACAATTTCTTCGGAGTTGGCTGAAAGCAAAGAGAAGGTGACAAATGTTATTAAATTCGTGTGAACTTTCATGTCACGAGTTCCTTGCTAGTATCAGCGTGAGGGTGGTGGATTTCTTGAGCTCTTTGATGTACAGTCAGAGATTCAGGGACTCATTCATGGTATCTTCAGTGGTGATACAGTTGGCTGTAAGTTGGATCAACTTACAGTCATGTTAGCTTTATTTGATGAGGCGGCCAAGAGTAGAGGTGAACTTCAGAGTTAGATCACTGATGGTGAAGAGATGTTGCTGAGACACAGAGTTCTTCAGAGGAGTATTAGTGCTCCAGATGGTGATGCTATCAACAACCTCGTGGAGGGGTTAATTGCTAGAGACCACGACCAGTGAACTACGAAGCAAGACATCCCACCCTTTTAGGATAGACATTAGAGACAAGAGTTAAACTTGATGCCTCTTTTTGAGTTAACTCGCTGTCCCACATATCATGGCATGTCTATTTTGGAGTCTTCTATGTATAGTTGGAGTTCTCATTTAGTTTTCAGTTTCACTTAACTGATGTTAGTTATCAGTTGACTTTCATTTTAATAAGGACTTGCGCGTCCATTTATTTTATGGTTCAGTTAACTGATGTTGTTTTTCAAGTTAACTGCTAGGTTACATACAGTTAGACTTGGAGAATAAAATCTTGCATGCTTGCAAGATTGAGTGTAAACTCAAGGAGATTTTAGGGTTCCCTACTCCTTGAAGTTCTATAAATAAGAGCACCCTTGCTCATTTGTAATCAACTTTTTCTCGTGATAGTGTACATGTTGAGCCCAATTTGCCTGAAGTATTGCTATTCAGTATGCGTTCAAGAACTTTTATTGTGATAATAAATTGCTGAGCCGCCTTGCTTGAATGTTATTATTATTGTACTTGTTCACTTTCGTTAATATAATACTGGTTGATCATTCATTTGTGTGATAGGTCCTTCATATAGTTTGCTGTCCTGGGTTATATTTGTTTCTAATAAGCTTGTTTCCTATCTACACCTTGAATAGGAGTCCCTCCTCCTTGGGAATTTAGAGATAAAGTTTATCGTCTGATGTTGTGCTTAATAATTTTTGTTTCATATCTACACCTCGGATAGGAGTCCCTCCTCCTTGGGAATTTAGAAGTAGAGATTTTCATTTGTTGTTGTCTCCAATAATCTTTCTTTCAGCCTACGCCTCAGATAGGTGTCCCGCCTCCTTGGGAATCTTGACTTAAAGATTATCGTCAAATATTCCCTACTCCTAAGTCCTCATGCTCTATTTCTCTTGAGGAAACAGGATAGATTAAAGTATTAAGTTAGTTGTAGTTAAGATCTACAAAACTAGAGAAAAACCTTAGCTGCAATGTATTGGTTTTCTTAACCTTGTGCCTCTTCCAATTGAGTCAAAAAGATAGGATTTAGATCATTTACTTTTTCATGCATATCAGCAAAAGAGGGAGCTTCCCCTCCTTATTTGAAGAGCAGTCATTACGAATGTGCATAGCTGTCCATTGCCAATATACACTCCAGAGGTGCGAATTGTAATGCCAACAAACACAACATCTATATGTTGGAAGTCTAGATAATATTATGATTACCCTAGGGAATGGTGTTCTGTTGCCTTTGGGGCAAGTTGGTGAAAGATGAAAGCTAGGTGGTAGCCTGGTTGAAGATGTTCAATAGAGTGGTGACCGTTCTTATTTTTCTTATTGCTTTGTTCTCAACAACTTTCCTCTTGTTGTTGGGGCTGAAGGTTTGCGAGACCATCTCTTGTCCACTTTTGGAGAGATGGGGGTTTGCTGCTTGTGTGGTGCAGTGTGGTCTGTGCTGGTGGTTTTGTGTTGCTAGTTCCTTGTTGTAGGTGTTTCAATGGGGGTTGGTCTTAGAGCTCCTTTGGAAGTCTTGTTTTTTCTCACAACCCAGGTGGGGTTGTGGTTAATAAGTACTGGTGCTGCTTGTTTTGTTCTTACTTCCTTCTTGTATCCTCATTCTGTGACTTCTATCGAGGTGGAGTCATTCCCTTTTGGGGTGGTGTATGTGGATTTGGTGGAAAGTTGTGTTCTTTGGATGGCCCCTTTCTTCGTTTAGCCCCTTTCGTCAAATGGCCGCTTTGTTTCTTTTATTTGGATGCCTTGGGAGGAGGTGTTTTCCTGTTCTACTAGAGTTCTTGCTTGCTACCATGTTCTACTTTCGCTATATTCTATTGAGGTGAATATTGCTCCTATTAAGGTGGAGCCCTCTCCTATTGAGGTGGAGTTGGAGGTGGTAGAAATGGTGGGAAGTGCTTCTCTCCTTTGTTGGTTCCTATTGAGATGGTGCGTGCTTGCTCTGGAGGGAGGTTTCTTTGGTAGTTCTGGTCCCCACTTCTTCCTCTCCTATAGAGGGGAGCCCCATCCTTTTGAGGTGGTTTCGGAGTTGGTGTTAGGTGGTTTGGTGCAATTTGAAGAATTTATCTCTGCAACAATTTGTGATTCTTACCCCTCTTTTGGTGGGAATTTGTTGGGCTTAGGTTTGTCTAATTTGAGCGGAAGGTCTGCTGCAATCCAGTTGCTGTAGGTGTTTTGTGGCCTGGTTGTTTCACGCAATCTTTTGGGCTTGTTGTGTTGTGTGTTGTTTCTTTAGGCCTTTATTGTTTCTTTGTCCTTGACTTAGGACTGTTGTTTGTCCTAAGTGTTTGTTGCTCTTTGTTTTGGTGCCAGGAATGGGTTGTTAGTCTGTCTTTGACTTAGGATTGTTGTTGGTAATGAGTGTTCTGTCTATCCTGGTTATTTGGTGGCCAGGTGTTGCTTGTTATTCTGCTGTGTTACTACGGTGTTTCCACTGGTGTTGTTTCTTTGGTAAAGTTTGAGACTGTTGTTTGGAAGTGTCCTTTTCTTAGCTCTGTAAAGGGTTCTTGGTCCTTTCAAAACCTGGCTTACCTTATCAAGAACAATTAACAACAAATATTTTTTATTAACCCAATCTTTGCTTGATCAAAATTGATTTGCAGTAGGATAAAAATTTAAACAATACAAGCATTCATAGATTAGTAATTCAATATCAATAACAAGTAACAAATTTTGAAATATAAAATTAGAGATTTAAAAAAAAAAAAAATAGAACTCTTAAGTAATAAAATAAACCATTATTTGGCTAGTGACATATTGATATTGTTTAATGTTTGTAATTGTTTTTTAAATTTTTAGACTACTTGTTGTAGCTTTGTTGACCAACCACTATTTAGCTTAGTTGTAGGGTTTGTACCTGCAGGCCTCGAACTTGGTTCGGGTACGCACTCAGTTCGGGTTCGTCTGAGGGTACGTGCAGGTACAGGCTGGGTGAACATAGATGCATATGATATCATTGATATGGATTATTTGAATATTTTTCAACTATCAATTGGCATTTAATATTTATCTTTGGCATTTGGGATTGATCAATGATCAAGTATCATACTATGAAATGATTTAGTCTAAGTTACCGGTTCGAGTTCGGGGACGGGTGCGGGTATGAGAACTCGGTACATGGGTACGTGAATTTTTTTTTAGGGGTTTGGGTACGTGTGTATATATATATATATAAATATATATGTATATGTATTATATATACAAAAAAATAAGAGAAATATACAAAATTGTAAAACTAAATCATTTCATATTATGATACTTGATCATTGATCAATGCCAAATGCCAAAGATAAATATTAAATGCCAATTGATAGTTGAAAAATATTCAAATAATCCATATCAATGATATCATATACGTTTATGTTCACCCAGCATGTACTCACACGTACCCTCAGACGAACCCAAACCAGGGGCGTACCCGAACTGGGTTTGGGGCCTGTGGGTACGAACCCTGCAACTAAGGATATAGTTTTACAATTCTGTATATCTCTCTTATTTTTTTTATATATAATACATATACATATATATTTATATATTATATACATATACACACACACACGTACCCAAACCCCTAAAAAAAAATTTCATGTATCCAAGTACCGGGTTCTCGTACCCACACCCGTCCCCGAACCCGAACCTGAACCCGAACCGGTAACTTAGCTATCTAGCTAGTGACATAATACAATGGCAGCTAGTTTGAGCTTTGTTAGCCAACCATCCTTCAAATTTGACCCAAGATCACCTTTGTGGAGGCATGTACAAATGATACAATAGATGCCAGGTGGCAAGAATTGTTTGGATATGTAATGGGTGTAATTAGGTGTACAAGCTCATATAGTTGGGTGAAAGCCTATTTATGTGCCATTGTTGGAAGGTGAATCAAAGCTTGGCTAGGAAAGAATGGTGCACCTGTGCCACCTCATAAAATAGCAGTATATATCAAAGTGTAGGAGCAAGCAGCTGCAAGAGCTGTCCTTAGAATAGGGCATCCTTTGACCAGAGGAAGAGGTCATCGAGGTCACCCGCTTTCCCATATCATAGTATTATCCTTGATGTTGTAGAAGAGGACATCTTGTTTTTAGATAGGAATGAAGAAGAGAGCAAATGTGCCATTAGAGAGGGCATTTAAAAATGATGCTAGAGAGACTATTGAATAAATTGTTACAAGATGCCTCCATGCAAATGCAAATGGTTTGTCCTTGAATGTTGTTCGATCATTGTATTGGCAAGATATGATGGGAAAAGTAAATGAAGCTCCAAATGATACATGGGCCCAGGTTTTGAGGTGTGCAACACATTATTGTCAAAGGAGGTCAATATATAGAAAACTAATTGGCTTCGATAAGGGCCTCATGGAAAGAAATAGGGATGCCTATTTTTGATGGATGGAAGGATGTAAGAAATGGGTCTTTAATCAATGTGATTGCATTGTGCCCTTAAGAGGCGGTGTTTGTGAAAGTTGTGGATTATGAGGGGCAAGTGAAGGATAGACAATTTATTGCTAATGTCCTTATGCAGTGCATTCAAGAAGTGGGTCCACAAAATTTTGTTCTAGTCGTAACAAAAAATACAAAGAATTGCAAAGCAGCTGGTATGTTAGTTGAAACACGATTCTCACATATATTTTGAACACCTTGTGTTGTCCACTCGCTCAACTTCATGTTACAAAAGTTGGATTGGGAAATAGATTGGATCAAACAAGTCTATGTTGAAGCCAAAGAGATCCAAATATTCATCACAAATGATCACATGCACATGCTATTTTTAGATCATCTTGCAATTAGAGTTGTTGCAGGTAATTGAAAGTTAAAACAATGTAATTTTTAAATTTTATGTTTCACTTTAGTAATTTATTGTAAATAATTTAAATATGCATTCTTTTTTGTTTTTAATGTTCTATTTTCAAATAAGTTGTTGAGACTAGATTTGCATCCAACACAATTGTCTTTTACTTGTGAATGGGCGTGAGACACTTTCTGATGTGGTCATCAACCAATTTTGGTCCATATGGAGGCAATCCAATAGTGAGAGGACAACAAATGTAAATCAAATGATCCTAGATGACACTTAGTGGGATCATGTGAAATATATTCTTAGTTTGATTGAGCCTATCATGAATGTGATCCACTTTACTAACATGGATAAACCATGTTTGGGAGAGGTTTACGATGGCATCGACTCAATGATTGAGAAGATGAAGTTCATCATAAATGAAAAAGAGCAAGATCTTGAAGCAATTTTTTTTCAAAGAGGTACAATCAATTTGTGTTGAGTGATGGAACAAAATGACCACCCGACATCATCTCTTTGTTTTAGCATTAACTACTAAATATTACAATGAAGATATCCTTGCTACATTGACAAGAGTGCCACCATATTGCGATGCAAAAGTCAACAAAGGTTCAGGAAAGCACTTACCAAACTCTTCCCTAATCTTGATATGGAGGATGTAGTTGCAAGTAAGTTTGCCGATTTTGCAATCTCCAAAGGTCAAAGTGTTTTCGCTCTCCATGACAAGTATAGGAAGTATGTGCACTCTTGGTGGTACGCCAATGGCCATAAATTGGCACACCTCCAAATTCTTGTAATAAATTTTTATCGCAAGTAAGTTTACTAATTTTTACCACTCTAAATTTGTTTATTTTTTTCATTTTAAAAATGACTATTTTCAGATATGAATTTTGATTTACAACTTATTGATTTAACAACTCTAATGAGAGCTCACTTTGTTTCAATAGCTTGCTAGTTCTTCTTCATTTGAATGGATTTGGAATGCATACTCCTTCATCCGCTTCCTGAAATGCAATTAATTGGCAGCAAGTAGAGGAGCTAGTTTATGTGTATTCCAACTTGCACCTTATTCTCAAAGATGATGAGTACAAGGAAGAGGCAATGAAGTTGTGGGATGTCAACCTAGAGAGCGAACTGATTTGGATCTTTTTTTTAATTGCACAATCTTTAGTTTTTGAACAGTTGAGTAGCCAACATACTTTTAGTTCGAGAGGTAGCAGGGTTCCATGTGGTTCTCCTAATCTGCTTGCATCATCTAATGTTGATGATGATGACCCATATGATGCTGATTACTAATTGTATTTTTTTAATATTGGACAATGAATATCTATCATGACATTCATGTTTGACAAATTGATATCAAATTAGTAATATCGTATCTCAAAATTTGAGATTTGTAATGGTTTGTGTTTAGCATGTGCATGATATATTATGGTATTCTAAACTTAATTCCTTTTTTAGGCTGCACACACATTTATATATACTAAGTTATTGGTTCGGGTTCGGGGGTTCAGTTCGCCGTTTCGGCTAAATTTTTTGGGGGGTGGGTTCAGTTCGTTAGTACAAAAAACGTGTAAAAAGATATATATATATATATATATATATATATATATATATATATATATATATATGCAGCCTAGAAGCATGAATTAGGATTAGAATATCACATAACATCATATAAACAACAAAACCACCATAAACTTGAATGTCATTTAAAAAATTCATATAA